>OX632364.1:26474886-26761824 GCA_951751655.1 Ophion costatus | reverse complement strand
GGAACCATTAACTTTGACTGTCCGCCATTTTGTGAAGAATGAATATTTTTTAAATCCTTCGATTAAATACTAGTTTATACTTATATTTGACTAAATCCATCCGCATTTTTTTTTCAGATGATCCACTTCGCCGCAATGTTGGTCACCGCAAACCGTGTATATAAAAACATTATTTCATTGACGGCCATTTGCCACTAAACAATGTAATATTTTACAATAAAAAAATTACTGAAAGTTCTTCAAGATGTGTTCTTTAAGATGGTATATCGATCGATTAAAAACGTTTTGTAGTTTTCTTTAAAAAAATTCATGAAAAAGGCCTTTTTTTGCGCTACAAGTGGGGGTAACGCCTTAAACTGCATTTTCAAAGCTGGCGTTACGTTAAGCCAAAAAAACTGATCGATTCTGATGAAATTTGGTATACGTCTCGCTAACCTTATTACCTACAACGTGATCCTAAATGTTTTTGAGAATTAAAACAAAAAGTATATTTTTATCGGAAAATGTAGCCATTTCTTTCGGAAAATTCAACATTCTTGTTTCAGAGCGAACCATTTCATCGTTTTTAACATTTCTCACTTTTTCTTGGTTCATATTCTACGTGAGAGGGTTTAGGGAAGGAAAATCTTGGTTGGTTTTTTTTTAAATTAATTTCGCCGACACTACGTGTCACGCTGTCTGACCACATCCGCTGCAACCCGTTTAGAAGACCGTGAAACCTCAAAAATATTGATGGAATCTTTTCTTTAAAAAAAAACCATGAAAATGAGCAATTTTTTCCTCGCCTAACGGTATCTCCCCCCGTAATTAAATAGATAATAACGATTATGATTATAAATAATAATAATGTTTTGTGTCATGCAAAAACGTAAGATATTTGCATCGTTTGTTTGTTCTCACGGCTCACACAGGCAGGCCTTTCAGTCGCAATTAACGACCCGGCCAAACCTGCTTATTTTTTTTCTATTTCCCCACGGAGTCACTACATCCAGCGACGCGTTATTCCAACGCCCCCGGCGTGAAATCCGGATCGACGACCGTGATTTTCGCCTCGAAGCTCGGAAATCTCGATTTTCAATCGATATATCTTTAATTTATGATAACGGAGCGATGTTGTAGGTCATCGGTCTGTCCGGAGTTTGCGTGAAAAAAGAGACGTACGGGGGCGGGGCGGTCGGAGAGTTGCGATAGGGATAAGGCCAAGGAAAAAAAGCTACAAGGCGAAACGCCCAGGCCACGTGAACCTCCTGGCGCTATAGTTTGTCAAAGTGTCGGGCAAAGTGCACGAAAGTGTATATCTCGTGTGTTTCGCTCATCGCGATGTCACATTGTGGCGCAATCCACGATATCGAGACCGAGAGAGGGTTAGGGAGAGGGAAAGAAAGTCGGTGGGAGTGAGGGAGGGGTAAAGTGCGACGTTGTTCGTCGTTAAACAGAGCCAAAGGTGTCTCTTTTCTTTTTTTTTCCGAAATATCAGCGGTTTCGAAAAACCCTGGGAAGATGCAAATCAGCAATCTCTCTTGCACTTATGGCCGCTCGGATAATACCGATATTCCGATATCAGAGTTGAAGACATTAAAGTGTCCTTACAATTGTTATTATTTCCATTTAAGTTACATTAACTCGTTTTTTTAACCACGTTCAACAGCCTTAAAATATGATAACCTACACTAAATATTTCCGAAGCGTCAACTTATTAGTCCACGAGTGGGGAATCAGAAAGGGCCTTTTCTTCCGCGGCTTACACCTGCGACAAGGTAAGGTCGTCTCTGAAAGACGAAACTTCAGATGCTTTTCGCAGTCATTGTTTCAACAATCTCAATCTCGTTAACCGTTTGTGTTTCCTTTTAACACTTTTAATTTAAATAGGCATATTAATTTAATTTAATTTAAATAGGCACATTAATTTAATTAAACATATTAATTTAATTTTAATTCGGTCGAAATTGCGCAGAAAATGGTTATAAAACATTAATTGAAGTGACCGTACAAAGGGTATTAATTAAAGTGACCTGCCACAAGCTATGCGATTTGTTTGCATTGTGGTAGCTACTACTGTACTTGCATAAAAATTCCTAATTTCAATTTTGCTCATTTACTACTTTTTTCATTTGCATAAAAGTTCCTATTTTGTCTTTTTCGTCTGTTTATTTATTTTACGTTGGGTTGGATATATTCAAGAGCATAGCAGAGTATGTTTAGGACTGTATGATAAATGAAGATCTCAATAAAAGACGGTGAGTTTTAATAAGTACTATGGTTTAATTTAGCTACAGAGTGTTATTTCTACAACTTCGTAGAAGTATGAAACCGTAATTTTTTTGTAAAAATTACACGTCTGTTGTTTGAAAATGATAAAAACGAAAGGAGACGGCTTTCTGCGTCACATTCGACTGATCCGCGAGTTCTTGTTGACTTTGAGTATCATCTTCATCCAATAATGCTTGCAATTCGTTGTCTGCGAACTTTTTCGCTGCTTTCCCACGCTCTTCGTTTATCACGTCAAAATCACGACTTTTGAATTTTTCGAACCGCTCGAAACACCGTGTTTTACCAAGAGCACGTTCACCGTAAGCTTCGACAAGCATTCGATGCGATTCTGCAGCAGATTTCTTCAAATGATAACAGAAAACCAATGCTGTCCGCAAATCGTAGTTCGTAGGCACAAAACTCGACATGTTTAAGGTTATGTAAAAATATACCGGTGTAGGGAACTTGGGTTGTTGTGTGTTGAAAACCTTCGTCAGTTGTTAGAGGGAGACGATGGCGCTGCAGAAGCGGTCTTACGGTCCCTAAAGAGATGGCTAGCGCCATCTATAGGGAAATTTCGGTTTCATACTTCTACACCTGGTAATCAAGGTTCCCCATGAATATCGGAAAGTATCGAATATTCCGATATTACAACTTGTTGATATTGAAATGGTGCCGGCAGTGGAAGAAGCTCCGATAGCCGAAGTTCTGTAGGCAGACGAGAGAAATCACAGTCGATAAGAGGAAGCAGAGAGAAAAAGTACGAGAAGCGAAGAATAGAGAAACGGAATTAGACCGCGGTGGGGTCAGGAACTAGGGACGGGTGGGAGGGGGCGCTCAGTGGGTGGAATAGAGAGCGCTTTATAGTTGGAGAACCGGTGCAGAGAGTAGACGCCGGTGCATTTTCACTGCGTGTGGCGCCGCTCGGAATTCCCCGAGCCGGTGCAACGAAGCCCCGCGTGCATTCGTCGCCGTCGTCGCACCTCCCTCACCCCTCACCTACCTCGCGCTCGCTGCTTGACCCCTTCCGTGCCAGACTCTCTCTCTCCCTCCCTCTCTCTCTCTCTCTCTCTCTCTCTCTCTCTCTCTCTCTCTCTCTCTCTCTCTCTCTCTCTCTCTCTCTCTCTCTCTCTCTCTCCCACTATTGCAACGACCAGCCAGGGCACACAGGCACACGCTCACACCAATGGACAACGAGTGCATCACGCAGAGCGGCGTGACCGGTAGGCATACACAAGTGCGGCAATTCGCGGAAACGAGGCGGAGATCTGGCACTCGGAATCGCAAACTCTCATCCCCTTCCCTGGTTTCCACATGTTCGCTTTGCCCTCTCTTCCTCACGGCGATACAATTTTCCCCCACCGCCTTCACTTCTTCCATCTCGCTTTTCTCCCTCCTCGACGCTACGCCGAGACGCCAGACGCCGGTCCTCTTTCGGCGCACATTCGCCCGATACGAATACCCGAGAGTATTACTCAACCGGATGTACCGACTGTACGCTAACCGCACGATACGCACGCAATTGGCGATTAGAACATTCACAACGGAGGATCAAGGGTTTCCGACTATCTCGGTTACGATTTCGCTCAATCTGGAGCCCTCGGTTCCTCTTGCTGCTACAAGAGCCTCTTGCTTTACATTTAACCATAATATCAATATATTGCATCATTATGGTTATACAGGGTCTCACAATGACCTGACATTCTTAGTTGCGCTCCATTTTTTTTCTGGCGAACATAGAGTACTATCTGACAACGCGATGTGGAAGTCTGCATCGTTGGAATGCAACGAAAAGTCTTTTTAATTTTTCTTATTTCCTCATTTTCATCATCATCCAAAATCTTTTCGTCCATACGGAGGCTGAAGATCTCTAATGAAGATTCTGAAAAACGTTTGAGTGAAGTCTGCATCGTTGGAATGCAACGAAAAGTCTTTTTAATTTTTCTTATTTCCTCATTTTCATCGTCATCCAAAATCTTTTCGTACACATGGAGGCTGAAGATCTCTAATAAAGATTCTGAAAAACGTTTGACAATGAGTGAAGTCTGCATCGTTGGAACGCAGCGAAAAGTCTTTTTGATTTTTTTATTTCCTCATTTTCATCATCATCCAAAATCTTCTCGTACACAGGGAGGCTGAAGATCTTTGATAAAGATTCTGAAAAAGGTTTGAGTGAAGTCTGCATCGTTGGAATGCAACGAAAAGTCTTTTTAATTTTTTTTATTTCCTCATTTACATCCTCCAAAATCTTTTCGTATCTTTTAGGGTGAAGATCTCTAATAAAGATTTTGAAAAACGTTTGAAGGATTCCGGAGGCATAAATTTTCCAAAAGAAATTAGGCTACGAAACTTTCGATGCAAACTTCAGTATCAATTCACAGCTGGCATAGGAAGTATTGAGGCTGGCATAGGAAGTATTGAGTCATGGAGAATTACACGATCGAGCAACGCATAGAAGTTGTGAAAATTCACTAGGAAAATGGTGAGCCGCACACTGCTAAAACCAATGTGTTGCTTTTACACACTTCGGGTGTGTAAATTGTCGTAGACACTTTTTACACGTTTTAACGTGTGTGAAAAGTAACGATGTGAAAACAGCACGGTAGATGCGTTCTTACTTTTACTTTTGTGCTTCTGATACAGCAAATCAATGTTTTATATGAATCAGTAATTTTTATCGTTCATTGTTCATTTTTATTTCGTTACGTCTTGCGTATGATTTTGTTTTTTGTAAATATTATTATTATTGGTATTTGAATACCGTAGTTATTATAATTCCAGTAACTCTCATAATTAATGACAGCATTATTCGATTCTTTACAATACATTTATTATCGTATAACGTGGACCTAATCTCGATAAACGTGACTATCCACTCTCATAGTTTCAAGTACTGAATTTACCATTTTTTTCTTAATTTTGTGCACGTTTTATTTCACCTGCTCCATAGTACCCCAAGACTTCCCAAAATATATCGATCGATCAATCCATATTTTTCAGTTTTTGCGGTTTTTTTATGCCCATTGAAAAAACGCGATTTTAAAAAATGACGAGCCAGAGAACAAGGTATTTTAAGATGGAGGTCAAGATCAAGATCATATGGAGAAATGAAACTACGTAGAAAAAGAAAAAGCACGAGCTTCGAAAAAGTAAAGAAAAATAAAGGTAATGGCTCTGAAATGCCGCTTCCGAGGTTCAATATCTGTTTGTTTTATTTTATTTTTTTACTTTTAAAGACGACGCTGCTAAAAATAGTCGCCGAAGTAATCCGCTCATGCGTCAGAGTCCGCGATTCGGCTATATAGCTACCTATGCGGGTTACAGATGCACAAACTTTTTACGGGAGTGGCGACGTAGCCGGAGAATAAGGAAGAGAGAAAGAGTCAGAAAATTGCGGGCCGAAATATCCAGCGGGCCAATTGCGGCAATGCGGGCATCGCGATTTTTTTTTGTCTCTGACAATTGACTTCGTCAACGCGCCCCTTCGGTTTAGTCGGCTCCCCCTTTGTCGAGGAGTTTCGCGACCGACCGTTCCTCGGCTGCGAGAGTGGGAATGAAAATGCAATTTCAGTTTTCGGCAGGATGACAACCTCTTGCGAATCAATATTTCATGTAAAGATTAATTATTGGATATTATTATGCAATTTCCAATTAATAATATTAGTATAAAAAATATTTCTGAGCGAAGAAAATATATTAATAGTTGTGATTGTTGTAATTAATTACAGATATATTGAAATTTTGTTAAACAAAAAAAACCGGCGGTCTCGACAATAGCGATAGTTTCTGCCATTGGCACAACTTTCGCTGAAGCATCGTCGAGCTTAAGGGGCTTACGGCGTTGCAAACTTCAACGCCATTCAATTCGAACGTTAAAAATCTCCGAAACTATTTTGTAAAACTGATTGATTTTCGTACAGTTAAGGGGTATGCGTAAACTTGAAGTTAAAAAAACAGATCAATTTTCATTATTTTTTTGTTTCGTCTTAGGGGTTGGGATGATAAGGTCGATCTTTCGCACAGAGATAGTACATAGTCTTGAGATGTCACCGTTTTTTTTTAATTGCGAAATATATATAAACAATGTACATGATTCCGGTGACTAGATTCATCTAAAGCGAAAAATGGAAAAATATACTTTTAGTACAACGGTGAAGCTCCGGCAAGGGATACTTTTTTGAAATTTTAACATTTGCATAGATTACCTCGGTTTAAAAAAAATGGTAGATTTTCGACAAAACATAACGACTTTAAACGTTTGTTACGAACAAACGGAGGAACATATGAAAAAATCATCCGGTCTGTGGATTGAATATGTTATAAATATGTCAAGTCCAAATTCAAAGTAAATCGGACGATTAGATTTTGCGATATGACGTATGCCAAATTGCAAAGTATACTTTCGAGATAAACGGGAAAGAAGACAACGTACTAAATCCACTTTTTTCGTATACGATTTTCGAATAAATGTTGGGTCTGCTCAATTTGGTGGTTCTTTATGGTTTCGGGCACGGGCAATACGTCATTATAAAAAATGGATTGTTATAATGACGATCGTAACGAAAAAGTGCATTTTGTAGAAAAAAGTTTGAAATAAAAGATGTTTCCTTTTAAATGGACAATTAAAAATGTGTCTTTTATTTTTTTTTTGCTAGCTCCATTAGCAACGGAGATATGAACAAGGAACATTTTTACGAGAGAGACGGAACGATGAGCGAAAGAGACGAAACGATGAGTGAGAGGTGATGCGATTAATTATCGTCGCTCATATCTCCATTGCCAATGGAGCTAGTCGAAGAATTAAACGTATATTATTTAAAATGTCTATCTACGAAATGGACTTTCTTGTCCCAATTGTTATTTGAAAAATTTAAGCCAACTGTTATTTTAAGCCAACTGTTATTTTAAGCCAATTGTTATTTGAAAAATTTAAGCCAAAAATCGATTTCTCAGAATGCCAACGTTATGCATGCCTTTTAAGGGGCTACACCAGTGTGAACGCTGAACATTTGGGTAATTTTCTGGATTTTTTTTGGAAGAAAAGTACTGAATTAAATGTTTCGGAAAATTAAGAATATATTTGGTTATATTTGACCTATATTACATAATTTTTTCATAGAAAAATATTGAGATCCGAGCGACTTCTGCGCTGCCTTCGGAGGCGCAAAAAATAAAATTCCTCCACTGCTGACATGATATCGGCCGAATCCGAGAAAGGAAAAATGTCGTTAAACTTGAAGGTATTTCCTGTACAATGACGTAGGATTTTCGAAAAATATCAACAAAATGGCGTAGTTATGAAAAAAAGTCTGTTTTCTTGCCTATAAAATGGTCGTTTTTTTCAATGCCAAATCGTCAATTTTCATCCAACCAAAAATATCCTACGTCATTGTAGAGTAAACATCTTCAAGAGTACTCAGTTAGAATTTCAAGTCAGTCGGATAATTGCTCTTTGATTTACAATGTCAGCAAATTTGAAAAATCTCATTTCGAGAAAAACGCGTTTAAAGATTTAACTGGGGCATTTTATACCTACGAGCGGTTGCTCTTTAGAAGGCTGCCATTCGGGGAGTATTAGGGATATGGTCTTGACATTTTTACAGGATATTCTTGAAAGTGTAAACTGTCAAAAAAGGCAAAAAAAAATCGATTTTTTTAAAGTGTCACACTGGTAGTCCCTTATCGCACCATAATCTAATGATCTCCATGACATAAATGCATCGTATCCAAGCATTTCGATTTTAGTCTCGACACTCCTCGTTTCCCACACACGATGCTATCTCCCGACGAGTGGTATCGTGACATTCGCGCGTGTACACTGACAATGAGTCACGCCGTATCAAATAGTCGTCGGGGGCGAATTTTCCGTACGACTGGATCCGCGAACGGGCGTGTCCCGTTAGCGGAATATCGTAACGAGACGACGACGTGAACGGGTGAATCATCTTGGAAAAACGAGACTCGATCAAGCTATGACGGGAAATCGGTGAATCGCGTAATACTGCACTCTAGGGATGCCGATGTGAGAATCGATTGTTACAAGAATCGATTCTTGTCCGAACCAATAATCGATTTTTTAAATCGATTCTTTCGAACTAATTAATAGTCCAAATTGATATTTCAAGTGCAAGATCGATTCCAAATTTTTGTTATAAAACCGACTCACTTTCCCCATCTCCGATAAAAATTGCGCCATTATACAAAAAAAAAGAACCGTGCGATATATCGTGGTATAAGAAAAATAAAAAGTACTGCGCTTACGCTTTATTATAACACGTGATATTATGTATAATTAAGGATAAATCACATTGACTAGTTTTATAAACCGTACTTCATTTATTTTACTTCCTACATACTACTAAAACTATTCTAATGATCCAGAATAAAAAAAGTCATGACAAGTTTTTAGTGTTAAGCCCAAAGATCCAAGTACCAAAGACGATCACAAAATGTCTATATTAAGTATTGACTAATAGAATTAAAAAAAGACTGTACTTACATTTATAAGCACTTACTGTATAAAAAACGTAATATCCCGTTGATGACATTTATATGCGTATCTTTTGTAAACAAAATTTACTGTTTTGTTTTGAAAAACTAAAGTATTACTTTTGAATCTCCAAAAATTAAAAAGAAAGCAATACTTTATAATAAAAAGATATTTCAGTTACGCATTTATTTTTGTTAAATAGTAATAAATGAAAATGTTTATTCTTGACGTGGTGATTCTTATTTTTATACCTGAATCATAAAAGTACCTTTGGTTTAAAATTTCTTTCATTCTTTTTCAAGCTATGTTTTATTCTCTATTTTTTCTCGCTACTTAACACAATTCGATTTTGACTGAATTGATCCTTTTGGTCCTAATATATTATGAAATCGATTCGTTGAATTACTATTCGATTCGATGCGATGAATCGATTTCATTCTAACAATCCGCAATCCCTACTGCACTCTGGGAACTTGCATTGCGTTATTGCACGACGAGAAACAGCGAGTTGGAACTCCTGGCTGGGTATTAAGGCCTTAGGCCACTCTAGAGGCCGAAAAAATAGGCTTCTTGGGATTTTTTTTTTTTAAGAAATACTACAAAATAAATCGACATTAAAAAAAGGTGTTTATCATACACATCAGTGGCTGTATACAATAATTTTTATGAAGCGATTAATTCCAAAATGGCGGCTGTGCAGCGTTTTTGCGATGACGTGTCCGTTTGTCGTTGGCCGGAAACATAACTCAGACAATTTTCAACCGGTACACTTGAAATGATGAATATATCTTGAAAAATACATTGTCCGTGGAAGTACGTAGGATTTTTCTTATATTGCATACATCATTTGTTATTAACAATTATCTGACGATTTTTTAGACACATTTGTCACTTTCCACTTTAGGAGTGCGCCACTTGGCCAAAAATCAATATATCGAAAGAATCCTACGTACTTCTATAGCAGTTATTATACATAATAGAAAAAAATGTATTGGCTCATTATAATTAAAAAATTACAGGAGCTGTTTGTCCAGCCGTGAACCCCGGAGAAACGGAGACGTCATCGCAAAAACGCTGCACAGCCGCCATTTTAAAATGAATCGCTTCAAAAAAATTATTGTATACAGTCACCGATATGTATTATAAACACCCTTTTTTGTAATCTCGATTTATTTTGTAGTTTTTCTGAAAAAAAATCCCCAAAAAGCCTTTTTTTCGGCTTCTAAAGTGGCCTAAGGCCTTAAGGGGTCTTCTCACTTTAGACGCTATAAGGGTATTTTCATGAATTTTTTTGATGGGTTTACATCATAGATATTGATATAAAAGTTGTTACAGTTTAGAAATACACTTTTAAAATAATTAAAAAATTTTTTTTGTGTGTTTATGTAACCCAAAAAAACTTTATACTCGTTTTTCTCGAAACAACGTTTTTCGACAGCTTGTTGATAAAATTCTCGAAACTACTGAACCGATCCTTATGAAATTTTAACCACATATTCTTTACAACTTTAGCTATGGCTTATATAAAGGAATTTTCTAATTTTCATATATACTATTTTCTTTGCCAAAACGGTGAAAAAAACGTATTTTTTGTTTTTTCGAAAAATATCCGCCATTTTGTCATTTTTGCATATATCAAAAATGGTATATGCGCTATAGCCATCAACATACTGAATCTAAAACCGTTTGATTTTTTCTTGTTCCGGATGATCTATCTCCGAGATTTCTTCAACAGCGCAGACCCACAATTTTTTTACGACATTTTTTTAGCTACTATTTTCATCTATAAATAGTGCCTTAAAAAAAAAATTCTTTTTATGTATTTCAAAAGTGTATTTATAAAGTGTAACAACTTTTATGTAATTATCTATAACATAAACCTATAAAAAAATCATGAAAATAGCATTTCCTAGCGTTTTAAGTGAGAAAACCCCTTAAACGGAATTTCTATTCTGGAAAAGACGCAAGGCATGCTGTCGAAGTTTGCACCGTTGCGTTGGAATGCGGTGATATATATATATATATATATTTTAATCTATTCTTTCTTTCTTCATTTCGCTCATTATCCAAAGACTTTTCTTGCAAATTAAGGTCGTAAATTTCCAACAAGAATACGTAGAAACTTTGGATCGATTTTACAGCTCAAAAGGGCCAGACGAAGTTGAGTTATTAAAAGTTATTTATTTTCGTTGCGTTCGAACGATGCAAAATTCAACGTCATAAGTTTGCATCGTTGGAATGCAACGGAAATACTTTTTTATTTCCTTCTTTTCTCCATTTTTTGTCCGGTTGTTACCCAAAATATTTTTCGACATTGTTAGGTTGTAGGTCTCAAACGAGGATCTTGAAAAGAAGTTTATCGTAGCTTCGTTCTGCCTGGAAAAAATTGGCAATGAGAAAAAAAAATACTTCGTTCCGTTGCAACGATGCAAAGGTCGATATTATCGCGAGGCGCATTCTCCGTCCTTCCCTCTCGGACAATCGTCAAGCGTCTACTATTGTTATCGCTCTCGCTGCCATTCTGTTTCGCGTCACTCGACTTCTCGCCACATCCAATCAAACAAATGCGTGCCTGCGCTGGCTACGTGCGGATTTTACGCCAATATTCGAACGAATCGAAGCACCGACAATTCAAAGAACCTTAGAGTGAACATTTTTTTCTTGTAAATAGAATATACAACAAATATGTTTCAAAATTGAAACGTCAATAAATTTTTTTTAACAAAAATCAAATTAACCGTCATTGTTTTCTCGTAAAATCGAGAAAAAAATTTCAAACATTTTTTTATGATCAAAAGACGATAACTAAAAAGCTGGCCCAAACGTTAGCCAATATTGTCTATTTTAAGAAAGAACAAACTGGTTTTTGTATTCCAGATCACGTTGATGGCCGAAATTAAGTACACCATTGGCCCCTGACGTTAGTTTCCTTTACGAGATTATTCATAACTTCTTCGGTTATGAATATTTTTTTGTGAAATTTAGTACACAACTTTTTTAATGTACAAATAATTGTAAAAACTATCACACATAAAAAAATAAATAATATAATACAAATAATATAATACAAATAATATAATACAAATAATATATAAAATAATCCAAACAAATAAAAAACAAAAGTAAATGTAATAAATTTATAAACTTTTTATACATAACAATGCATAACATAGAAACAAAATACTCGTTTTTCATTTTTGGCCGTGTCGTGACACCGAATTGTCGCAATTAATGGATCGAAGGAAACAAAAAAGAAAAGGAAATCCGTTCCTAAAGCGGAGTTCTTTTCACCGGTACACTTGCCCAAAAAAATACATTTTCAACGTTCTTCGTACATTTAGAACGAAAGCGTATGAAGACAAAAAATGAAGTAAGAATAGATTGCCAATAATGATCATAACAATAATAAGAGTAATTCTATACGGGGATGTATGGTCATTACAAAAACTACATTAACATAACCCTTAGTAACACTACTCAACACTATCATCATTATTGTTAATGATGCGTGCTAATAATTAACCTTTTCGTTGGCAGAGAGAATTCGACAAAAATTGCCCAAAATGGCAGGAAAAGTTTTCCATCCTGAAAACTTGTACTCTGAGGTTTTTGAGGGTGCTAATTACGAATCTGAACTCAAAATTCAGGAATTAACTATGACGAACAAATATGGTGAATGAAAATACAAATAATACAGATTGATTTAGATGAAACTCGGTACTCAAGCTTCATACATTTCCACCTATTTATTGTATTATGCTCCATGTTATTGAATTCACCATGAAAAATTCCTTCAATTTGAGTTCAGCATCACACTCACCGTCCCCGACAACCCCCGAGTACCAAGATTTATCCAAATCGAGTTTTTTTTTGCACTTTCGTCCGCCATATTAGATCCGCCATTAAAAATGTTTAAATTTTGTATTCAGATTCGTAATAACCGACCTCGAAAATTCCAGAGTACCAATTTTTATCTAAATCGAGTAAAATTTTCAATTGCGCTCCGCCATTCTAGCGCCGCCATTTTGAATTTTCAAATTTAAAGTTCAGATTCGTAATAAGCGACCTCAAAAATCCCGGAGTACGAATTGTCATCCAAATCGAGTAAAGTTTAAAATTTTTGTCCGCCATATTGGCGCCGCCATTGTGAATTTCTAAATTTTGACTTCAAATTCGGATTCAGCGAGCCCAAAAATCGCCGAGTGAGGCTCCGATTTCAAATCAGCGCAAGTTAAGGACGTTGAGTCTCTATGAAACATGTTAATGTTAATTGTTCAATAAATAGCTTCTTAATCGTCATGAAATTTATACACGACCTCCTGAATACTTCATGTAAAAACATACCAAATTTTCAGAATTCTATCATCATTACTTCAACCTCCTTAAGGGTTGAAATAAAAAATGATAAGAAAATTCTGAAAATTTGGTATGTTTTTGTATGAAGTATTTAAGAGGTCGTGTTAAAATTTTACGACGATTAGGAAGCACGTTATTAAAAAATGAACATTTTGTTGCGAACAATTTGTCAAAGAGATAAAAAAAATTTATCAATATTATTACTATTATTATCACTATTTTTACTATCATTACTATCATTACTATTATTATTATTATTATTATCAATACAATATTATCGATATTACAAAATTGAGCGGTGAAAAAAAAACTTACTGCAAAGTTGTACCACTGAAGATATACTTTAAAAGAAAACCCCCCAACGCTGCCAATATAACGACCAAATATAAAGTTCAAATAAAACGCGGATTACTCGTATGAACTCCGGTGTAATTAAGGATGTTGAGTCCCTATGAAACATGTTAATGTTAATTGTTCAATAAATAGCTTCTTAATCGTCATGAAATTTTTACACGACCTCCTGAATACTTCATGTAAAAACATACCAAATTTTCAGAATTCTATCATCATTACTTCAACCTCCTCAAGGGTTGAAATAAAAAATGATAAGAAAATTCTGAAAATTTGGTATGTTTTTGTATGAAGTATTTAAGAGGTCGTGTTAAAATTTCACGACGATTAGGAAGCTCGTTATTAAAAAATTAACATTTTGTTAAGAACAATTTTTAAAAGAAAAAAAAATTTATCAATAAACTTCGTTTTGTTTCCGTTGCTTTCAGTATATTGTAGATATTATAAAATTGAGAGGTCAAAAAAAAACTTATTGCAAAGTTACATCAGTTTCCATAAAACAACATTTAATTTGTGAATGTTAATTGTTCAATAACGAGCTTCCTAATTGTCGTGAAATTTTTACACGACCTCTGAAATACCTCATACAAAAACATACCAAATTTTCAGAATTTTATCATCATTTGCGATTTGGGACTCAACATCCTCAAATAGTGAAATAAAGGTTGACGCACTATTGCATCAATGCCACACAGGGCACGGAATTATTTGGCGCACTATAGCGTCAATGCCAACGAAGGGACTAAAGCGATCGGAAAGAACTTATCCGGGGCTTCACGATGATTATAATATATACAACCACAATTATTATGTGAGTGATTATTAGGTTTGGAAGAAAGTCTTTGCGTTTTATCACCGAAAATCGAGTTAAAAAAAAAGTCTCCAAGAAAATGATGAATTTATTTAGGGGTCGTCCATTAATCACGTGAGGCTCAAATTGGGGGGAGGGGGTTCGGATAACATCCCGATTGATCAAACTGGGGGCGGGGGGGGGGGGGGGGGGAGGGGGTTGTTGTGACATATCACGTATATTTTTTTTGGTAACTGCGCGGATAATTCCATTTAAACATACTGAAAACATATATTGCTTTGTTTTTCACAATAAAATACTGTACTCTCTATAGCTTGTGGCTGACATTTCTTAACAAAAAAAATACACGCGATGTTACAGGCGGGGGAGAGGGTATCGTAGAACCTCACCACATATCACCATAGAGGAGAGGAGGAGGGGTTCAAAAAGTGGCCTAAAAACCTCACGTGATTAATTACACGTATCCACCCCATCGTCTTCTATTTAGAATCCGATGGTGAATACATAGAATAAAATTAATCACCGGTTTCAAGAAACCTCGTTTACTTTATTTTCGGTGATAAAACGCAGACTTTATTACCAACCAAATATCACTAGACGAGTAATAACCACGATAACAATAACAGTAACAAGAAAAACAACGATGAAAAGAAAGACTCACCAGAATCGGAGGGTGTCTGTACACCGAGATGTTCGAGTTTTTTGCTGCTCGGTTGATGATAGCAGTGATCGTTGAGGGTGTTCCAGTTGTCGGGCTCGTGTTTGACAATGCGTTCCTGTTGCTGCTGTTCATCGTTCGAATCGTCGTATTGACGATAACTCTCGTGCTCGTCCTCGATCTTGATCCTCGTGTTGTTTTGATGGTGATGATTGTGATGATTGTGATTACTGTTGTGATGATGATTGTTGTTGTGATTATGATTGGTGTTGTGGTGCTGATGACAGGTAAGATTCGAGGGAGGTGGCGAGAGGGGCGAATAACGATTGCGATGATGATGACGATTTTGATGATGATGATGATGATGATGATGATGATGGGGATACTGATGCTGATGAAACTTTCGTACGAGTTGTCCGGTAACATCGCTCACGGGTGCTGACCTAACCGCCGAGTTGCCAAACTCGTCGCTCATGCATTCGGACAATTTGTCGTTTATACTGATCTGATCGTGTTTGAAGATCAACGGGCCTTCCTCAATCTCCTGTTTAACGGGATGGCGAAGCTCCTGCTTGATGCTCGTTATGATCGCAGGGCTCGTTTCGTCCTTGGCGTAATCGTCCTCCTCGTCCTCGTCGTTGTCGTTGTCATCATCCTCGTTCTCGTTCTCGTCGTCCTCGACCTCGGACTCGGAGCTCTGGGGGGTCTCCGGTCTCGCCGAATCACCGTCGCTCTCGAGGCCGTCCTTGTTGTTTCGTCGCTGCTGATAGAGGCTCTGCTGCTGCGACTGTTGCTGCTGTTGGGGGCCCGTTTGTTGGCTGGCGGTTTGCTGTTGGCTCGCGCTCGTAGTCCTCGAGGATATCAGGAGACTTCTGCCGGCCGGTACTCTCTTGTTGTTCACCAGAGCGTCCTTCTTGGCCGGCAATGTTCTGTTGTGCTCCTTGCTTATGCAAAGACCCGCCCACATGCAGTCGTGATGACGTATCTCCCGGGACTCGCGACACGAAACTTTGTCATAGAATTCCGGCAAACATACGGCCTGGCCCGATGCGTATGCGTCGTAAGAGCCACCACCGGCGTTGCTCGAGTTGCACGTTGAAACGTTGCCGCTGCTGTAGACACTGCAAACGCTCCCCGTGCCCGTTGTCGTCGTTCCAATCGCTTTGTCAATTGTCGCGCCGTGAAGGCCACTCGTACCAACCGAACCCGCAAGTACACCGGCGCTCTGATGACCGTAGATGTATTGCGCGTCCAGCGGCTCGTCAAGATCGAATTTCTTCCATATGTCGTCCGACAGTACCGAGTCCAGCGGCTCCTCCGACAGACTCATCTCCGTACAGTCCCAAACCGGTACAGGCATCTTTTCACGCTTGCCCTCTTTCTCTCTCCTTTCTGCAGACATAATCCATTGTTTTTTGTTCGTACTTGGTTTTACCTCTTTACTCGTCGGTCTCTTCTCTTAGGGACTATGGGGGACTTAAGGCCGGATTCTACTTTGAAACTTTGAAAAGGCTAAATTGGATGAAAACACCCACCTGGAACACGTCGAAGGCATATTATATGGCCCAGGCATCGCTGATTGAGGGTAAGATCATTTTTTCTACGATTTATCACTCACCAAAACTTTAAACGCGTTTTTCTCGAAACGACATTTTCAAGTGCCGTGGTCGTGATAACTCAAAAAGTACTGAACCGATCCTTATGAAATTTGGAACACATATTTTATATGTGTGTACCAACCGACCTAACTACAATCAACTTAAAATTTTGATTAGAACTATTTTTTTATTGCAAAAAAAGACCCAAAAAAACGCATTTTTTTCGTATTTTAGCCGCCATTTTGTTAATTTTGCACGTATATAAAATATTCTAGTTAGGTCGGTTCCTGAAGACATACTGAACATGAAACTATTTGATTTTTTTGTTTCAGACCATCCGTCGGGAAGATTTCACGACCACGGCAACGGTACCTGCTTTTCGAGGCGTTGGCTTTAAACATATTTTACGTGTACAAAAAATGAATAAAATACATTAAAATTTTTTTTTTATGTACTTAAAGAGTGTATTTATTGAACAGTTTAAACCCCATATCGATATCTTTAATAGTATTCTCAGAAAAAATTCACAAAAATAGCGTTTTTTTCATGGTTTCAAAGTAGAATCCCGCCTTAAAAACTTCTCTGAGGGACCATGGGGATGTTGAAGAAGTTCTCGCTGTTTTTTTTATCGCGAAAACTAACGCTTTATGTGGGAAAAAAACATTCCTAGTGCTTTCAATGGAGCATGGGTACCGGTTTTCGATGATATCCGATTCGAAAAATCCAATGACTCGAATAATACCGATATTTCGATATCGGAGTTGAAAACATTAAAGTATTATTATAATTGTTATTGTTTCCATTGAAGTTACTTTTACTTGTTTTTTTTTTACTACGTTTAACAGCGTTGAAATATTATAAGCTACATCAAATATTTCCGAAGTGTCAAGTTATTGATCGACGAGTGGGGAATTAGGAAGGGCCTTTTCTTCCGCGGCTTACACCTGCGATAAGGTAAGGTCGTCTCTGAAAGACGAAACTTCATATGGCCTCTGTTTTTCGCGGTCATTGTTTCAACAATCTCAATCTCGTTAATTAAAGTTACCGTACTTTTGCCTGCCTGCCACAAGCTATGACATTTGTTTGCATTGTGGTAGCTACTGCTGACTTGCATTAAACTTCCTAATTTTAATTTTGCTTGTTTACTACTGTTTCCATTTGCACAAAAGCATTTATTTATTTTATGTTGGGTTGGATATATTTAAGAACATAGCAGAGTATGTTTAGGAATGTATAATAAATGAAGATCTCAATAAAAGACGGTGATTTTCAATAAATACTGGGGTTTCACTTAGCTGTACAGTATTATTTCTACAACTGCCATCTTCACTTTGAAGCTTCTAATGTTTTTAATCAAGGTTTCTCATGAATTTCGGAAAATATCGAAATAATACCGGTAATAGAATAAGCTCCTATAGTCTGAGCTCTAGCTTTCAAATGTTTCGAAATTGTTGTGTGATGAACTCCTAGAGATTCTGCAAGTTCGGATAGCGTCTGACATGAGTCTGCATGAAGTAACGCCTCCAATTCTACACACCAAAATCATTATTTTTGGAACGTCCAAACCAATCTCTGCATGTTGTTTTCAACAGAGCATGGTCACCGTAAGTCTCGACAAGAATTCTCTGTACCTCATCTGCAGGTGTTTTTTGAATAAAGTAGTGCAGTAAAATTCCCCGCAAATATTTTTTTGGCACGAAATTTGACATGTTTAACGCTATGAAAAGAAAAGTTGTTTACATTTCGGCGAAATGGCATACACTGAATTTCAGGCTTGCTTATAGTACTTCTTTATAGATGCGTTACCATCTTAACCCTTAACAGCCATCGGGGGTTGAATCAACCCAAGCCGTTTTTCGACCTGCGATACCGTTCAGAAATTTTGAGAAAATGGGACATGTTTCGCCATCTGTAGGTAGTTGGAAACTTCTAGTAAGGAGCCTCGTATTACACACAAGGGTTTAAAATGCATTGTAGTATTTTTTTCTTCAATTTATCAATTATTTATCACTCTCCAAAGTGAGTGGGGTTGATTACACCCCCAATGACTATTACGTCACAATCTGGAGCTGTGCCTGACATGGGTTAAACTACACTCACGCAGTTCTGGTAACGCCATCTGTTGGAAAACAGCGAAAACTTATTCAACGTCCAAATACATTTTGTTGGTTCCGCGGGAAATTACCAGTTTTTGAGATCCCTTGATGAATTGGGCGCACATCGATGGTGCGTGGGTCTTGTATGTTCTGAATTTAGTGACAATCAGAGAAACGCCTTAGATTTCAACATTGTTTTGACTTTTTAGCGCCCTTACTTTGAGCATTTTAGATACGGGGCTGATTATTGTACGGGTGTAGAATGGTGCTGAAGTTTGCATCGTTGGAACGCAATGAAAGTTACGTTTTACATTTTATTTTCCACGTTTTTATCATTATAAGCGATCTTTTTTTCATAGATTTTTATGTAGATCGCAATTATCTTAAAAAATGGTTGATGGATTTTTGTAGGCGAAATCTGCCGAAATAAATTAAATTCGTTGCAGTCCAACGATGCAAACTTCAGCATCGTGGGTATAGACTACAACACAAGTTATGTATTCCCATGAAATGATGCCTAATCTGGTCGAATGGTGCAGATTTATAAGCCAGTTTGGGATTCTATAAGCGTATTTACCTTGGATTTCTTTTTGAATCTAGTATCTCCGGATAACTCTCACACATGAAGAGAGACAGTCACCAAATGAATTCGATTAATCCCGCGGCAATCACGATGTTGAAGTTGGCATCGCTAAAACGCAACAGGAATTCGTCTCTATATTTTTATTTCTTCGATTTGATCACTATCCAAACTCTTCCTTTGCAGTTTTATACTATGGATCTCCACTAAGGATCTCCAAAAATATTTCAATGGCATTTGTAGCTTAAGTGTGCCAAAAGAAATTGGACAATACGGAGAAAAAAAAATTCCGTTGCGTCTCAATGATGCAAACTTCAAGGCCATGAAAAAATGCCATTCTCGTATTGAGTATGAATACGTAGCATCACAATGTGCATTGTCACAGCACATCTACAATCCTTCTTTAGTAATTTCTTCATTTTTTCTATAATCCATTTTTTCACAAATTGAGATTGATAACTCCTAATGGGAATGCGAAAAACCGATCAAAAGAGTGACGTTGAAGTTTTCATCGTTGGAATGCAACGATTTTTTTTGCTCATTTTCAATTTCTTCATTATAGAGCTTATACATATCCTTCTTTTTCTGCAAACTGTGGTCATGAATCTCCAATAAGAATACGTATCAACGCTTGAGTGATTTTGGTAGCAAAAAAATATTTGAACATCGAAAACGAATTATTTTTCGTTGCGTTCCAACGATGCGAACTTCAACATTATTCAAGTGATTATCTCACTCCAAACAGGGGGCAAAAAATTTGACGTATTAAGGAATATTAACGTTCGTCGCATTCCGGCGGTGCAGATTTCAAAATTGTGACAAATGGCCGATTATCCGAATCAACTTTGTACACTGAGAAAAGTTGAGTTCTGAGTATTGTTTTGTTATGCCAATCAAAAACCAAGTTGAACGTATTTAAAGATAAATTTTGTTAAACCAACTGAATTTTGGATGATTGAACGAATTTTTTTTTTCAGTGTACGGCTGCAGTACCCTTCCAGTACCATACAGCGTCAAAAAAATCAGGGCCATATCTAACGTACGAGAATTAGACATGGCGCTGAAGTTTGCATCGTTGGAACGCAACGAAAGTTCGGTTTTACATTTTGTTTTCCACATTATTATTATTATAGGAGATCTTTTTTGATAGATATTTATGTAGATCGCAAAATAAATATCTTAAACAATGGTTGATGGATTTTTGTAGGCGACATCTGCGAAAATAAATTAAATTCGTTGCAGTCCAACGATGCAAACTTCAGCATCGTAATTAGACGTAATATCACCTCAAAGAGTTGTTGAAATTGAGAAAACAATGCAATGGTTCATATATATCAATCTTGTCTCTTATCGCGTGCGTTTGATCGAGTGAGACGTTCGAGCTGAGGGAGAGAAAGAGAGAGAGAGAGAGAGAGAGAGAGAGAGAGAGAGAGAGAGAGAGAGAGAGAGAGAGAGAGAGAAGCCGAGAGGGAAAAGAATGAGAACGATTAAAATGTTACTGCACACTCATCCCCTCGACAGAGCGAAACGCGCCTCGCGATCATTCATAAACTCGACCAGATGGAGCCTCGCGTAAAGTACGTACATAGGTGTAGAGTGTGTGTGCATCGAGATTCACATGTACACTCATGTGCATTTCCGCGTAGCCATATCCATAGACATGTGTAGTATAGTACTCGCGAGACAGTTCCACTGACCGTTATATCATTACGTCTGGGCGTGCTCTCGATGACGCCGGCCTCGAGTGCTACGTACCGGAAGCACGTGAAGAACGGCGGGAGAGCGAGTGCGCAAGAGAGAAAGAGAGAGAGATGATGCTGAAGTTTGCATCGTTGGCACCCAACGAAAGTTCCGTAGTCCATTTTTCGTTGGCAAATTTGGGCCTCCAAAAGCACTCAAACTTTTTTCAGAGTCCTTATTTATGATCTGAAGCCCAATTATGTAGGAAACCTTTTTGGCTGCTAATGAAAATGAGACAATAATTTTTTTCAATGGATTTTCATTGCATTGGAACGATGCAAACTTCAACATTGTGGGGAGAGAGAGAGAGAGAGAGAGAGAGAGAGAGAGAGAGAGAGAGAGAGAGAGAGAGAGAGAGAGAGAGAGAGAGAAACCGATACCGTAAAACGGGATTAAATTAACATTAAGGGTTACTTTGGCAGTCTTTGGGACTATACTTTAACAGAGCGCCAAAATACGGTTTAAATGTGTGCTTAAACTTTTTTTTTTTATTGTTGCTCAAACTTGTTGTTCGAGTTTATTATAATGTTTCTAAAGTTGTTTGTAATGCTGCTCAAGTTGATTTTGATCTCAATGATAATTATAAGACTGATTAAGTACCTATAATGGTTATAGGTACCTTAAAAAAATAAAAAGAATTATTAACTGAATAACTAAATATATAAAATATATTTAAAAAACTAAATATAACTAAATAATAAAATAACAAAATATCAAGTACCCTAGGTACTTGATTATTTTATGTAAAATGTTTCCTTAATAAAAATAACCTCTTTATTGTAAAAAATCATTGTTTTTCATTTAATTCTATATATAATTCATAAAATATTTTTTCTGCTAAGTTGACGTCAAAGTAACCCTCAATCTTTGAGATAAGTTGCATTTCAATGCCTTGTCGAAGAAACCCCCACACTCGAAGTTACTTTGACACTTTAAACAAAAATATATAAAATAGCGGAGGGGGGTGTGACTTTTTTTTTATTTATATGATAGCCAAACGACACATTGTTCTATTGGAGCAAAAAGTTGGAATTTACGATGTTAAAAAAAGTTACCTACAAAAAACTACCAAAACCTGTTCAAAGTAACCCCTTTTACAGCGAAGCCTGAAAAAAGCCATCGCGAATTTTACTGCAATCTTTTTTCTTTTCTACTTCACTGATTTACGAGAAACCGTATTTTTTCGCGACAATATCTCCATAGATATTTTGCTATTCTTGGGGAGAAGAAATAAAGAAAGAAGAAAAAAAATCACACTGCGTGCAACAAAGAGGCTTTTTCGTTCTGTTTTTCATCCCCCTTGGTTGTGCTCTTTTTCTCCCCTGTCTCGGTTCCTTGAACGCTGCGCCATTCGAAGTACACAAAGAGCCAGAAGTCAGCAAAGAAAGGAGTGAGAGAAAAGCCCCGATCGAAGGGTAACAAGAGAGTCGTATCGAATGCAACTCTGTCGCGTAACGAACGCCAAACGGGGACGAAAAAAAAACAACATCAGAGGGACATTGACGTGTTGCTGAATTACAAAAAAACAGAAGCACGGGATCAAGTGGCAGGGGTAAACCCCAAAACAAAGGAACGTAATGATGTTGAAGTTTGCAACGTTGGAATTCAACGAAATTTCATTTTCGATGGTATTGAAGTTTGGAACTTTGTTTGGATCGTTGAAATGCAAAGAAAATCATTTAAAAAAAATATTTCTTCATTTTCTCCGTTATTCGAAATCTTATCCTGCAAATTTGTGGTGCAGACGTCTGATGATGATCCTAAAAAACGGCTGGGTCGTTTTTCTGGCCAAACTAGAATGTTGAAGTTTGCATCGAAATCAATCTTTCTTAATTTCTCCAATTTCTTTTGGCAGATTCTGCCCACATAAATACCTCAACCATTTTTTCAGATACTTATTCAGCAATCTGCAATATAAATCCACAAAAAAGATTTGCTTTAATAATGAAAATAAAGAAAATAAAATGTAAAAAAGAGCTTTCGTTATGTTCCAACGATGCAAACTTCGATGTCATCATTTTTCTTCGATTGCTCACTTTTTTAAAAATTCTAATTATAGATATGGGCTATAGATAGTTTCCATCGTTCGAATGCAATGAAAACTAATATTTCCGAGTTCCTTTAATTCCGTTTGGCAGATGCCTCCGAAGATCCTTCAACCATTTTTAAGCTATTTATATACCGATCCACATAAATATAAATATATCAAATATGAAATATATTTTATATTTTGAAATGGAATTATAAAACTTATTGTAAATTATAAATAAATTCAAATTATAAAACATAAACCTACAAAAAAAAGATTTTCAATAATAATAAATACATGAAGAGGAAAATAAAATAGAAGAAACTTCGTTGCGATCCAACGATGCAAACTTCAACAGCATTTGTAGATCGATAGGAGGTCAAAGGATAAAAAAATTATTCATTATGATTAAATAAAAACATGGAAAAAAATAAATAAGGACTTTCGTTGCGAAGTTCAACTTCGTGATAAGTGGGCTTTAGAGTTCACACTTTCTCTTTCTCTCTCTCTCTCTCTCTCTCTCTCTCGCTCTCCCTCTCTCTCTCTCTCCCTCTCTCTCTCCCCAACCCACTCGTTAGGATAAAAATAGACGGAAAAAGGCTGTCTCTCGAGCGTCATATTAAGAGAGCTCCCGGTGCTTGAATTCAAAAGATACGCGAAAAAAGTGATTAAAACGCTTGTTTGCTTTATTCGACTCGCCAACTCGAGTCAACAGTCTGGGCTTCTTCGAGGCGAGTCAATCATATATCACCGAGCAAATTTGGAAATAAAAAACTCGCGGACCGACGAAAATTAAATCCGCGATAATTTTTTTCCTTGAAGATAAATGTAGCTTCAGGGAATTGCCATTTTTTAATGTACTTTGGCCGTAATCGTGGGTTTTGGCAAGGTGAGAGACAGAGGGCGATGTAAGAAAAAATGATATAAGCTGAAAAAGTCCCGCTAAAGCCCCGAATACTTTCCGCATCCGCGACACTTCCTAATTCTTCCTAATCCCTTTTCTTCGGTTTTAGTACGTGACGGGATTCGCGTATATGGAAACGAGATACTTTTAAATCCCAAGAACCATCGATTCAATAAGAATGATCGATTGATTCCAAGATGATACTAATTTATTGACTTTCGTCGTCAGAATCGTAGTATGACATGAGGGTTGATCATTTCACGACTAAATCGATTCGACCGAAGGTCTAGACTGCTAAACTAATGACCTTACTTTTGAACATATACATAGTGCCCAGTGTATTCAACGTGCAGTACCTAGTCGTCGACCCTAACTACACGATGTCAATGGTATTGATGTTTGCATCGTTGCAACGCGGAGAATTTTTCTTTTTTTCGCTTTGCCATATTAATGTAAATTTTGTTTACACCACGAAAAAAATATTTTAACACTACTTAAAAAAAATAACGTAGTGAAAATATGCGGACTATCACGGCAGAATGTCGTAAGGTCCCGGGGCTCACGTATTTTTTTCTTCGTATGGCCATATTGATGTAAAAAAAAATTATATCGTCAAAATAAAAATGTAAAATGTAAAACTTTGATATTTACGATCTAAAAAATTTCCATATTTTTTTCATATTGCCATATTGATGTGAATTTTGTGTACTTTAATAAGGTATGGAAAAGGGTGATTTTTTTTAACACCACGTAAAAATACAACGTAGTGGAAATGTGCGGATTATCACGACAGAATGTCTTAAGGTCCCGGGGCTCACGTATTTTTTTTCGTATTTCCATATTGATGTAAAAAAAATTATATTGTAAAAATAAACATGTAAAGTGTAAAAATGTTATATTTATGATGTAAAAAAATGTCATCTTTTTTTTCATATTGCCATATTGATCTAAATTTTGTTTACTTTAATAGAGTATGGAAAAGGGTGATTTTTTAAACACCACGTAAAAAAAACAACTTAGTGGAAGTGTGCGGACTATCACGACAGAATGTCATAAGATCCCGAGTCTCAAGCCTCGGATTGTTCGCATGAAATTATTTCCCAGATTTTAATATCGCCATACCCAAGTTACCTAACAGTTAAAGTTAAAGGTTAGAGTTAAAAGTTTGACTCGACGAGTTACAAAGAATTCCGACTCGAATGGCTTCGTGGTCGGTGCGATACGTTCGTTCTAATTGTAAGTAATATTCTGAACACGAAGGTCGTAGGACGTGTGTACGCTTTCGTGTGTTCAGCGTCTTGCGCGTAGCAAGCCACTATTGTCGTCGGGTGGATCGGCTTTTCTGAGAGGCAGCGAGACAGGGGGGGGGGGGGGGGTTAGTTAGCACGAGATACAGCGAGCAGAGAGAAAGAAATGCGGGGTGACGGAGGGAGAGTGGCGACCGTTGGATTTTGAGAAACCGTATAAGAGCTCTTCATGTCCAGCGTGTTACATACACAAGTTACATATATAAGTTAGGGTACTACTACCTGCGATCACCCTCACCGCGCGTTACGCACGTTTTACGACCGTCGCGAGAGAAACATTTCGCGGATTTGCCGACACGAGAGAAAAAGAAAGAAAGGAAGAAAGAAAGAAAGAGAAGAGAAGAGAAGAAAGAGAGAGAGAGAGAGAGAGAGAGAGAGAGAAAATGGTAAAGGGTGATGTTGAAATTTGCATCGTTAGAATTCAACAATGGTTTTTTCTTCATTGTTTATTTCTTTATTTTTATTATCTAAAGCCTTCTTTTTTAAATTGAAGTCGTAAATTTCTAATAAGAATGCGTGGAAACGATTGGGCGATGTCCACTACCCGTATCGGCAAAAAATTGAAGAAATTAAAAACGATTTGTTTTCATTGCATTCCAACGATGTAAACTTCAACACCATCAATTACAAGGAAACACTTCGTCCTGTGTCCGCATTTTCTTTCGTCTCGATCGTTTCGTTAAATTGCGTGGAGTTGTTTTTCCCATAATCCAAAATGGTCTCTTTTTGTGCGTCGCACTGGTGTTTAAAATTTTTTGTTCTCGGTCATTTTTATTTTCAAACGCATGTTCCTAGAAACGATTTTTTTCAATTTTCGTACACTAGATCAAACAGTTTCGAACCTATAGTTTTATAAAGTGATAGTTGATTTCTTTATACAATTACGCTCTACATCAACCTACATTTGGGATAATATTATTGTTTAACGTATAGTTTTTATAGCAAAAAAGGTTATAATCTAATTGCCGAAATTATATTCTTTTGTTTAAACACCTTTAAAAAATGCAATTTCCAATTTTTTGGTCAGGGTTGGGTACATATAGATGGAAAACAGGTTTTTAAATTTATCTTCGAACCAATTCAATTCAAGGAAATGCTTCGAAAAAAATTCAATATTCGTTTGAAAATATGTATGAAATATTCCCAAAGTTTGAATTGTAAAAAAAAAAATCATGAAAATCACTTTAAAAAACATACTCTTAAACTGATTGCTCGCCTCAACTCCACGCAACCGACGCGTCCTCGTTGCTTCTCATTTATCTCGTACCGGGCGCACCCAAAGTCATTACTAGCGAAAGTGTCTATATACATCTACGTAAGTGTGCGCGTGCACGCGTATGCATCTCTATTTCCTCACGACGAGAGAAAAGAGGGAAATCCACGGCGTGGATAAAAAAAAACGAACTTTCGTTCTACAATTTTATTACAGTTTATAATCTGTTTAACAGATTAAGATCGTAGATCTCTTATAAGAATGAAAAAACAAACAGTTTTGGTGATTTTCGTACCCTGAATCCGCGACAAAAAATGCGAGCAATAGTAGAAAAATTAGCTTCCGTTGCATCGTTGGAATGCAACAATTTTATTTGCTCATTTTTAATTTCTTTATTATAGAGCATATACAAATCCTTTTTTTTTGCGCAAACTGGGGCCGTAAATTTCTAACAAGAATACGCAGAAATATTTGAGCAATTTTGATAGTTAAACAAGATTTGAACATCGAAAACGAATTATTTTTCGTTGTATTCCAACAATGCAAACTTCAAAGTCATCTTGGTTGGTCTATTATTAAATCGTGGGTAATTTTCGGTATTATGACCCCACCTTTTGAGAGGGTTGCGGGTTTAGGATATGGTGGGGGAGGAACCCTATAACACTACTCAAGAGAAATTGTGGCGGTAACCCCCCTCCCCCCATTTTATAAACGAAAAACTTTTCATGAATCGTAGCGACAATTTGATATGATTTTTACTTGTTACCTCTACTTAGGATGTATCAGATATTGATTCGTTGATGAAATCCATCTATGTGAATTTATACATACGTCTTATTGTGGCAAAAATGGTTGGTATTCGCCAACGAAAAAATTCACTGATGTATTGTGGCCAATATGCCATAATACATCGAGTGTTCTATCGAAGGCTCTTGACCCCTCCGCCTTATGTCCCTCTCAACTCTTCTCACGCACCAGCACGAAAAAAAATGCGGATTGGCAGAGCCACCCTTCGCGTTCGGCCCCTGTAATTTTGCGGGGAAATTGGGAACGAAAATCACCCGGAAAAACATACGTATATTTTTTAAGCGATCCGTATTGCAAAAAGCTGCTATTTTTAATATCGGAGTGTCTCAGATAGCGGCTCAGTTCACGCCGTATTTTCAGTCGGCGTACATATTATTGTGATTCGTGCAATCTAGTATCCGAACGAATCACATATATATATATAATTGTACGGATAGATTGTGTTAAATTGTTAAACAAACTATCCGGAAAAATAATTTACGCGTAGGCATCTGAAGAAAATCTTTATAATTGTGTTTGGGTTTGGGCCGGTTGGTTGTGTTTGGGTTTGTTAGCTGTGTTTGGGTTTATTTGGTTTGGGTTGGTTTTGTGGTGTTTGGGTTTGTTTGCATTTAGGTTGGTTTGTTTGGCTTGGTTGGTCTTGTTTGCGTTTGTCATTTTGGGTTTGGGTTGATTTGTTTGGGTTTGCGTGTTTGGGGCGGTGTATAGCGTGAACCGCGTGAAATTAGCCGCTGTCCGGACGAATAACATACGCTTATTCTTCGATAAATAACACAAGCGAAAAAAGAAACAAATCGTGGTGCCGGAAAAATTTGTCTAATTTTTTTGTCACGTGGCTACTGGTGAGACCTACACTAATCTATATTTCAAGTTACTATAAAAGGTTTTTAAAATGGGCTTGAAGCGTTCTTGCAGTGCAACGTTTTTCGTTTACTTTCTTATTTGTAATTATGTCGAAGTTTGCATCGTTGGAACGCAACGAAACTTTTTACTCTTCGTTTTGCTCCATTTTTATCGCTGTCCAAAATCATTTTTGACATATTGAAGTAGTAGGTCTCCAAAATGGGTCTCGAAAAAGTTTGCAGCAGCTTTGACCTGCCAAAAAATGGGCAATCAGAAAAAGAATATTCTCGTGGCGTTCCAACGATGTAAATTTCATATAATTATTTTTATAAGTATTTCAAATTATGTTTTGTAGATTTGGGTTGCAGACCGCGTAATAAGGAGCCTAAAAAATGATCGCGCAACTTTTATTGCTCAAATCTGCCAAAGAAAATTCGGGATGTTGGGTAAAAAAATATTTCGTTGCTTTCCAACGATGTAAACATTTTTGCATTACAAAAACTTGAACGTCATGTTTTAAAATGAACTTTAATTCCGTAGCTAGTGTCGTTAGCGGTTCATCCGAGAAATGCTTTCTTTGTTTTCTCATCATTTGCTATTTTAAGTTAATTTCGTGATATGTCGACGACAGGAAAGCGAAGACAAGTTTCTTCGAAGTGCCCTAATACATTTGGTTGTATATGCGGCGAGTATGTTATTAAAAAACGTAGAAAAACGATTACAGATTTCGTGAAAAGTCCCATATTCATCTCGTTTCGGGGTAGAAATAAAGGATCAAGGTAAATTCGCCGAAAATCTTGGACTCACACACACGATGGCTGATTGCGTTTAGGGTATGGTGTTGAAGTCTTCATCGCTTAAACGCAAGAAAAATTCGTCTTTATTTTTTCATTTCTTCATTTTCGTCACTATCTTAACTCTTCTTTTGCAGTTTTAGGTTATGGATCTTAAATAAGGGTCTTCAAAAATATTTCAGTGACACTTGTAGCCTAAGTGTGCTAAAAAATCGGACAATGCGGGCTAAAAAAATTCGTTGCGTTTCAACTATGCAAACTTCAATGCCATTTTGAGGGTTAAAGCGTGACTGTCTCAACAAGTCTCACTTAAGAAAATCTCAGAATAGAAGTTTACTCAATGTAAACATATTCGATAAAACTTACATTTTTCAATACAATTAGATCTTATTAAGAAAATTGGATATTTCCATGTTCTCAAATGATGTTGAAGTTTGCATCTCAGCAACGCAACAAAATATTTCTGAATTTCCCAAATTTCGTTTGGCAGGTTGGAGATATGAATAACACGCGAATATCTTTTGGGATCCTTGTTCGGCTATCTACAACCTAAAGCTACAAAACATGGTTTTCTGTAATAATACAAATAAGGAATGGCTAAGGTTGCGAACCCCCACCCCCCTCAAATCGAGCTGAATTTTGCTCAAACCTTCGTTTCAATGTTTTAAGACAAGTAAAGAGATTTTTGGCAACGCGCAATAATTTTTGGGTTTGTTTGGGTTTGCTTGTTTCGGTTTGCTCGTTTGGGTTTGTTTAGATATTTTTGCTTGAACAAAACGGAGAGCGCGATAACATATATAGGATGAGATCAAAGTCTGCATCGTTGGAATGCAACGAAAATTATTATTCTGGAATTCCTCGAATGTCTTTTGGCACATCTTTGTTACAAAAAATCCACAAGCATTTTTTTGCTTACTTAGATACGTCGAATATTAATCTGCAAAACAAGACTTCGTAAAATAATAAATATGAGGTTATAAAAATATAAAGAATTTTCGTTGCATTTCAACGATGCAAACTTCATGACCATATCAATATATACGTATGAACGAAGACGTAGCAGATATAGACATAGTTGGTGTGCGTTAAAAAAAACTTAAAAATTCAGTATCTCGCAAACTGTTGCAAGTCGCCAAAAATCCCTTTAGGGGATCCTAAATCCCTTAGATGCCTTAACATATTAAAAGGAAGGTTTGTGCAAAATTTCAGCTCGATCGAGGGGGGGGGGGGGGGGGGGGGTACGGAACCTTATGCCATAAGTCTGTGAATGTATACACAAATTAATGTCCGATCGATTTTTCAATCTCTCTTATTCCTGCAAAAGTAACTTTTTTTAAATACCCCTGATTTTCGAGGCGTCCCAGTAGCCCTTAAACTGCGCAGGAAACGTTATTTTGCAGTCATCGTTGTTACGCATTATCGTCTGAGAAATTCGGTGAATTTTTGTTTTTTTAGGTATTCCACAAAGGTTTTGCAAATATTCCAAAGAAATTTGCGTCAAATAAGGAACCTGATTTCTTCCAAGATCAAATATATGAAAACGTTGAATATTAGAACAAAATATACAAAACTAATAAAAACGAATGAAAATTTTCGAACCTGAATTTCGAAAAATCCTTCAAACACTGTAAAGTAAAAAAAAATACATACAGCAAAGCAAATATAGAAATTGTTCTTTATTACAAAACAGACATTTTAATGTCGGTGCCAATAAATAAAAAATAAATGTAAAAACTTATCTGCAATACTAATTGCGTGGTTGTGTATTGACAAATCGAATGTAAATGTATAGAGTTTTAGAGTAAATTAGTTTAAAGTTTTTGAAATTTCGAATTTTCGACACCGACATGACTTTTTTTTTGTGTACAATGACGAATAATATGAATTTTTATATATTTCGTTGTTATTTCAATTTTCATTTTTCGCAATTCTTGCAAAAAGTACATTCTCGAGTAATTCCATAGAATTTTCAAAATTCCCGCGTGATTCCAGGGAATTTTTAAAACTCCCGAGTAATTCCAGAGAATTTTCAAAATTTCCGACCGATTCCAGAGAAGTTTCAAAGTTCCCGGGTAATTCGAGAGAATTTTCAAAATTGCGAAATAATTCCAGCAAACTTTCAAAATTCCCGAGTGATTGCGTAAAATTTTCAAAATTCCTGAGTAATGCCGAAGAATTTTCAAAATTACCGAGCAATGCAAGAAAATTTTCTAGATTCCCGGGTAATTCCAGAGAATTTTCAAAATTCCCGAGTACATTGAGAGAATTTTCAAAATTGTCGAGTAATTCCTGATAATTTTCGAAATTCCCGAGTAACGGCAGAGTTTACAAAATTTCCAAGTAATTCCAGAGAATTTGCAAAAATTCACGCGTAATTCCAGACAATTTTCAAAATTCCCCAACTTTTCCCTGATTATTCCTGGAGGAGAGATGTTACCCGAGTTTTTCCGGTTTTCCGTATTTTTCACGTACGTAACAACCATGCTGACGGTGAATTCTATTCGCAGCTCTCATCTCGTAAACTGTGTTGTCTTTTTTCCGGAATATTTCGCGACGATGGAAGATGAATTTTCCCTCCCTTCCCTCGCACGCGAGTGAAAAGTCTTTCGCCCGCTCGCTTTCTCGTGCGAAAGTAAAAGACGCGCACGAAAGGAAACAGGGGGGGGGGGAGGGCTGGCCAAAACCGTGCATGGTCGCGGGAACCGTCTCAACCGTGGTGAAAATCATGTTTTATCATCGATATTGACTGCATCTCGATATTTCGATGTTCATTCCATTGGAATATCGTGATATAGCGAAATTGCGAATTATTCCCAAGTTACGCCCCATTGCGAAATTACGAATTATTGTGATATTACGAATAATCGCGAAGTTACGCTTTATCGTGATATTACGAATTAAAGAAAAGCGGCAGAAAAAAGGGCTTGTAAAAAATCGTACCGGCGTACTCAAGAGATACGCAGAGGGAGGCCCTAAGGGAAAGACGAAGAGATTTGGCGCGCGCGCCTCTTGGGTGTGTACGCGTTTAGAGAGAGGGAGAAGCGCGCGAGAATCGTAAAATCGATCTGCCGGCAGCCGACCCACGCGGAAAAAGCCGGCCGGCGAATTCGCCGCACACATTGTACAGAGAAAAAAAAAGGCGAGACAAAAGTTTCCTTTGTCACGTAAAACTCGCCGAACAACAGCCAGTTGGGCGTATCGCGAAGAATGAAAATCTCCACGTAGTATTCATTGACGAAAATTACGCGATAAAAAGATGACTGAGAAACGTAGCTACGTTGTATACTACTCTAGCACGGTTGCACAATGTCGCGAAACTCGCGGCAACAAAGAGCGGAGAGAGCGGCAAAAAATAAGCTTTCCCAGCGTCCCTGCGAATTCATTTTTTCACTTGTCGGAAGAAAAAAATTAATCTAACGCGATTGTCTGTATTGAGTATCGTTGTTCACAAGTATTACGTACCTTGCAGTATCGGTGTGAGATAATCCAAAAAAAACGATAACGCACTGTATATACCGATTCTTGTTTTTCTTTTATTTTCTTTCGATCACTCGAGTCGTATTAGCACGTGGAAACGTTCGAAGTTTCGAAGGTGATCGCGTCAGCGCCTTGTATTTAGCGGAAAACAACGAACGAAATAAAGCAACGTATAAACAGTTCGTGTTCACTAAGAATCCGTGTGAGCGCGCAGACCCAAGTCTCACGCAAAGTTCGTCGTTTTATTTAAAAACGTGATATTTCTACAAGTTTCACTACAGTGGCTGGACCTCAGCAGATGCCTCGCCGAGCGTTCGTTATTCCCGTCGAAATATCCAAACACTTGTCGCGATCGTCGGTGGTTAAAGTTTTGCGTGAATTTTCCGGATTCCGTACGAAGAGATAACTCGTTAGAATGCTCGTGCAGCACTTGTCATCGATATAAATCGAACCCGAGTGCGCATTCATTCTTGTTTATTTGTTGGTATTCACAAGGGACTTTGACGATGTCGCGTTTCGCGCGCGTTCGTTTGCCCGGAGTCGCGATTTTCGGATGTTTCGCTTGGTTTTTCTCCTTGCTTTTTTTTTCTCGCCGTTTTGTTTTTGTCGATCGAAGGGTCGATTATTCGGCAATGGGAACGGCCGGCTGCGACAAAAACAAATGAAAGGAGAAAGAAAGAATAAAGACACTATCGTTGACTCGAGAAGAAAATTCGGACGAGAGAGAGGGAGAGAGAAAAAGAGACACGGTGCGCCGATCCGGCCGGGCCGTTCTCCACTTTAAGGCTGGTTAAAGGCGACTGAACGCTTGAGCCGCGCGCACCAATGCTTCCATGTTCCCTCCGCCGCAAGTGTCCCATGCTCGCCGGGTGCCGCCACCGTCGCGCCGCTCTCGCTCCCTCGCGCTCGCTCGCCCAGCTTCGAGCTTACTCCCAGGGCCGTACGAGCGGCTCGGTGCCCCGTGCTAGCCCCTCAACTATGTAGGCGGAAGCTATGCTGACCGCGGTCATACCGTATCGCGAATATTGGGACGGATGAAGTCGCGACTTGATTGTACCGAATTTTCAGCAAACTTGAAAATTCCCCATCGCGAAATGGGTGTTTATTTTTTTTTGACCAACCCTTTCGTTCGGTGAATTTTCAGTGTACTGAAAGGTACTGTTGGTAAAGCATGGATACCCGTTTTCGATAATATCGGAAAACCGGAATATCGGATATGGAAAAACCGATATCGGGTACGAATAATACTGATATTTCGATATATTAGTTGAAAACATTGAAGTATCATTATAGTTGTTATTATTTCCATTTAAGTTACTTTTCCATGTTTTTTACCACGTTTAACAGCCTCAAAATCTTATAACTCACATTAAATATTTTCGAAGTGTCAACTTATTGATCCATGAGTGGGGAATTAGAGAGGGCCTTTTCTTCCGCGGCTTACACCTGCGATAAGGTAAGGTCGTCTCTGAAAGACGAAACTTCAGATGAAAATATCGAGATACCGGTATTCTGATATTACAACATGTTGATGTGGACATAATACCAGTAATAGAAAAAGTTCCGATAGTCCAACCTCTAACTGCAGATACACTTATGATGACAATGATAGAACGGCTAGTAAAACTTTGAGGGGTAATGTCTATTTGATATCAAATAAAGGGAAGTTTCTGGATTTTTTCTGACGAAACTTTAAAGCTGATTCAAAAATTCTTTTAGCCGTTTGTCCATTATATATTGACATTAACAAACATATATTTGAAAAAAAATTTAACAAAATGGCGGCGTGCAGCACTTCGGGCCAAGACAATTTTTTTCAATGCACCAATCGGCACGCAGTAGAAGTGAGGAACATCGGCATCTGGAAAGAAATAAATGTTTTTTTTTCATCATCAACATGAGTTTTGTCATAGAAGTACACAGCGATGTAGAAAAAAAATTTATTTTTGCGAATTTGGCATCAGTTGGAAAAAAATTTAATTTTCACCGAAAAATCGATCGTGATTTGTTCATAAAATGGTAATTGTTGATTAGCCGTAAAAACCTTTTGTACTTCGATGGACAGTTTATCTGAGAGTTCCAGTTAACATTTCAAGTAAATCTGAGAAAAATTGTTTGAGCTCTACTGCGTGCCCATTTTTAAAACAAGATTTCGACAAAAAACGCGATTGAAGAGCATTTATCTCACATAATTAGTTTTACTTCTCTTTTCGTACATATGTAATTAAGGAGGTACGATCATTACTACGAATCCAACTTTCGGATATGAAATTTTTATATGACTTTGACGAATACTTTTTGCGCCTATTGCCAAAATTTGAGCTATTTTGACCGTTTAGTTTTTTCGCAATAAAACTGCAAAGTCGAGCACTTTGAGTTAACGAAGCACGTCGTCTTATGAAGACGGTCAACCGGAAGTGCGGTAATCATGGTTTTTCTGCTCACGTATCCAACTAAACCCGTTGCGAGTAACAGCTGATGCGTTTGGCGAACATAACCCAGCTTTGTTTTGAAATTTATTTGAATAGAAGCCCTTCTTCGAGGAACTTCGAGGGCCTGATTATTGACAGGTATTTTTTTATATGCAACGGTTAATAGTGGTACCGGTCCCAATTTGTTAGACCGGTTAAAATGAGGACCATCCGAATTACTTGTTGAAAGGTATTTACGGGGACCAGAAAATACGACAGACCTGTATGAAAATGTGCACTCGACTCGAAATGATGCCCACGTGGGATTTGCATTATGATCCGCAAGTCTTCGCATACTTCGCAAACATTGCGCACTAGAATCAATTATGAGTCGATCATAGTGGCAGATAATTGATTATCTCGGAATGAACCATAACCATTCAGATTTGAAACGAGAAAAAATGTAATTACCGTTTACAGATTTCTAAATTGTAGAAACATTATAAATCCAGAGCACCACGTCTATAGGTATCGCTGACATCCGTTTTTTTATACCAACGACATTGTTCTCCAAATCCTAATTTTGATTTCATATTTTATACAGTCCGCCCTCTCAATAAGCACGGAAGAGCCCCCAAGGAGAAGATTATTTCCGAGAATTCGGGTACCCCTACAAGGCGCGCACTCTACGCTCACTGGCTCTCTTTGTCTCTCTCGCTCTTTATAGCATGCGAACCTCCCAATAAGCACGCTCGAACGAATGTGAACGTTTTCACGTTAAGTAACTATGTATTCATCCCATTTTACTCATCCGAGCTCTCCTCGGTTGGGCGTGGTGCTTATTGAGAGGTCCGCGCGCAAATTCACTCGAGCGTGACTCGAGCTCGGAGTTCGAGTCGGAGTAGAGGAAAGTGCTCGAGCGAGAAACTGGGGAAGCGTGCTTATTGCGGGCTTGCTTATTGAGAGGTCGGACTGTAATTATAAATTATTGGTATAAGCGAAATATCGATACAGAAATGATATGCTTGGGTATAAGTGAGAGGTTTGAGTCGTGATAAGACGTTAAACGACCATGAGAACTCCCTCACACAAAATCCAAAAGAGTTCTGGTCATTCAAACATCTTCAATAATTATAAATTGTTGGTATAAACAAAATATCGATACAGAAATGATATGCTTGGGTATAAGTGAGAGGTTTGAGTCGTGATAAGACGTTAAACGATCATGAGAACTCCCTCACACAAAATCCAAAAGAGTTCTGGTCATTCAAACATCTTCAATAATTATAAATTGTTGGTATAAACAAAATATCGATACAGAAGTGATATGCTGGGGTATAATTGAGAGGTTTGGGTCGTGATAAGACGTTAAACGATCATTAGAACTCCCTCACACGAAATCCAAAAGAGTTCTGGTCTTTCAAACATCTTCAATAAGTATAAATTGTTGGTATAAACAAAATATCGATACAGAAGTGATATGATGGGGTATAACTGAGAGGTTTGGGTCGTGATAAGATGATAAACGATCACTAGAACTCCCTCACACAAAATCCAAAAGAGTTCTGGTCTTTCAAACATCTTCAATAAGTATAAATTGTTGGTATAAACAAAATATCGATACAGAAGTGATATGCTGGGGTATAATTGAGAGGTTTGGGTCGTGATAAGACGTTAAACGATCATTAGAACTCCCTCACACGAAATCCAAAAGAGTTCTGGTCTTTCAAACATCTTCAATAAGTATAAATTGTTGGTATAAACAAAATATCGATACAGAAGTGATATGCTGGGGTATAACTGAGAGGTTTGGGTCGTGATAAGATGATAAACGATCACTAGAACTCCCTCACACAAAATCCAAAAGAGTTCTGGTCTTTCAAACATCTTCAATAAGTATAAATTGTTGGTATAAACAAAATATCGATACAGAAGTGATATGCTGGGGTATAATTGAGAGGTTTGGGTCGTGATAAGACGTTAAACGATCATTAGAACTCCCTCACACAAAATCCAAAAGAGTTCTGGTCTTTCAAACATCTTCAATAAGTATAAATTGTTGGTATAAAAAAAATATCGATACAGAAGTGATATGCTGGGGTATAACTGAGAGGTTTGGGTCGTGATAAGACGTTAAACGACCATTAGAACTCCCTCACACAAAATCCAAAAGAGTTCTGGTCTTTCAAACATCTTCAATAAGTATAAATTGTTGGTACAAACAAAATATCGATACAGAAGTGATATACTGGGGTATAACTGAGAGGTTTGGGTCGTGATAAGATGTTAAACGATCACTAGAACTCCCTCACACAAAATCCAAAAGAGGCACTGTGTAGATAGGAGATAAGTGTCAACAATTGGTGGGGTGCCAAAATAAGATCACTTTATCCGCCATGGTAATTTTTTTGATTAATCTTCAAAAATGACCGAGATATGGCACGGTCTTCTAAAAGGGTTGCGGCGGATGTTGTCAGACGGAGCTACACGCAGTGTCCGCGGGATTAATCTGGAAAAAAAGCAATGAAGATTTTTCTTCTATTGACACTCACACGCAGAATATGAACCAAGAAAAAGTGAGAATTGTTCAAAATCGATTTAATCGTTTGAACTTTGAAACAAAAAGATTGAATTTTCGGCAAAAATGACTACATTTTGCAACTAAAAACCATTTTTTTCTTCTAAATTGTCAAAAACATTGACGGTCATCCTTTAGACAATAAGGTCAGAAATGTTTATACGAAATAGCATCAGAATCGGTCGATTAGTTTTTAGGTATACGGCACGTCAGCTTCGAAATGGCAGTGCCACACGTCCGCAATTTGGAAAGATTAATTTTTTTTAAACCATTTAACAGCCAACATTAGTAATAAAACATATCCCAAGTCTAAAAAATGGTGAAGGAATCATTCCTTTTGAAAAAAAAATCATGAACAGCCACAGATTTTTTCCTCTCTTAAAAGTATCTCCCCCCTTAATCGTATGAATACATTTTTTTTTCAAATCTCCGACAACAATAGACCCCTCGCGCGTCATGAAATTCACACCCACAATATACGCATATAAGGGACGTGTAAGTATGTACACGTTACGTTACTCTCGATTTTTATGAGAGCCTCTTTTAGCGATCATTCCTCGAGTGCGTGGCACGCTAATGTCATTAAAACCGCCTATAATTAAAATTATCTCACTTAAGTATTTACTGTATTCGGTATCCCGTGACTAATGATTCATGATATAATTTGTCGTCTTATTACCGCTTACGACTCAACAACATCGAAAACCGTATGGGGCATTAATAATTCTGATAAATCCTGAATATCCCTATAATGAATGAATGAAATTAACGGGATTTGAATGAAAAGTACAGCAACTACGAATCTTAAATTTTCAATCATTTCCAAAGTCCGATCGCAATGTTCTTATCTCCCCGGGTATCAAGTATCTCATTTGCAAAATACTTGGCAAAAAAGCACCAGAGTGTGTTAGTTGTGGCTTTCAGTTTCTTTCATTCAACGTATATAATCGACTGAAACTCTTTGAAATACTGTGACTGAAAGAAATTACTACGAGACTGACTATAATACGGCGCGTCCGCTTCTTACGCAACGTAACCTCATTGAGGGACGTTTGGAACAACATACGATTAAATTGGCACATCTACAGGGTGTCCTGTTATGAATGGATAATCCTCCAACTTTCGATCATCTGCTTCCGGTCTTTAGCATGCCATTGGTACAGATAATAACTTTTTCCCCGGCTTAAAAAAAAATACTCTTGGTTATTTGTTTCGTCTAGAAAAGTCCTCTTTTTAACCTCAAATGTTAAGGAAACTTTACGAAAAAATATCTTATGCAGAATTTTCATACAAATCAATTCGTACATCTGATTTTGATAGCCTGCTGTGTAAAGAATATGCACTACGCATATTGTGCCAATTAGTTAAAAAAGTTGCTCAGTTATTGTCAATTCGTATCATTTGTAGAAACGGCATGCTAAAAACTAAAAGCAGATTATGCTTTTCAAAAAATAACACAAAGCTCGAAATCTCGAAAACCGTGGGACTTTTACGAAACTGAAATTCCAGCATATATAGTAGGTCATGTTCTGACCTATCGGCAGTTGCAGAATTATCCTTTCATAACAGGACACCCTGTATATACAGGGTGGATCAATAACCATTAGCACCTTGGATATCTTCGAAACTATAATGTTCACAGAAATATTTGCTGAAGTGAAATGGCACAGTACGAAAGGGGCCATCCGATAGCCATAATATTTTTTTTTGCAGGTGGAGGTAATTCGGACATTTGAAGGTCAACTCCATTTTTTTAAATGGATCGGTATGTTTTTTTTCTGTATCATGAAAGTGGAGCTTAAAACGAGTTCACGACCTATAACATAAGGTCATTGAAGGTCATAGAAAGTACAGGAAGGTGATAATACTTACAGCTTCGGCAGTAAATAAAATTGCTACGTTTATAGTAAGTGTTCGAAATTACGACCATCGGTATCAATGAAACATTGGATTCTTTTTTCGATTGATTGACTCGCAAGTTTTACAGCGTCAGAACTTATTGATGCACAGGCTGTGATAATTCTTTGTTGCATGTCGTCAAGTGTAGTTGGTACTTCTTTGTACACTTTATCTTTCAATGTTCCCCATGGAAGGAAGTCTAAAGGTGTTAGGTCTGGGAAACGAGCTGGCCACGATATTGGACCGTCGCGTCCAATCAAACGATTTCGAAATTTTTCGTCGAGTTGCCTTCGTGCAATCAATGAATAATGTGCTGGACATCCGTCATGTTGATACCACATGATCTTCTTTCTCTTCTTTCATGATACAGAAGAAAAACATACCGATCCATTTAATAAAATGGAGTTGACCTTCAAATATCCGAAATACCTGCACCTGCAAAAAAAACGGCCCTTTTCGTACTGTGCAATTTCATTTCAGCAAATATTTCTGTGAACCTTATAGTTTCGAAGATATCCAAGGTGCTAATAGTTATTGATCCACCCTGTATATACAGGGTGTCCTACATATACATTTATATAGATATATAAATATTTATATATGAACTATATATGTAAATTTATATTTATATAAATAGAAATATATAAACGTACATTTATATAAATTGAAAAACATAAACATATGCAAAAATACATGTATGCGAATACACACACGCGCGCTCGCTTCTACACCGATTCCGATTACATAATCTTTTTTTTTTTAATTATAAACCAAATTATTTTATCGCTGGTTCTCCGGGGTCGTTGCTACGTATCTCTTGGCACTCGAGATACTTGATATTCTCCGTAAAATAACCGCATAACGACGCATTCTCGCTTCGGAATAAATACGGCATATCGGAAAGAAAAAAACATATACACCGTGACTTTTATCCATTTTAGATAGATACGGGAATATCGGAAACGCTAAAGGCGCCACACTTGTCGCGTTACTTTTTGAGATGTTTATTTTTGCATGTGCTTGCACGAACGCCCAGCCATTTCGAAGTTGTGTGCGCACGTGCATTGATGTAGTCAAGAGGGAGCAGGTTTGGGACCCCCCTCCAAATATCCCGGTGCCCCCTCAGAACGAAATTGATCCATATTTTATGTGTTTCGTGATTATCGACTATAATGGATATCTTATTTAAAAAATAAGAGGATGTGAACATGGCCGCGCTTTTGCCCCCCCCCCCACCCCCCGCCACCCCCAATATAATGCTGGCTACGTCGATGCGCTCGTGTCTTCCAATATCTCCCAACAATACATATCTGGCAATATGATGAACATTTTTATGTCATTTGCCGTGGATGCGTGTGCGTGGATCGAGATAGCTTGGTACCAAAAACACTTTTTTTGAGGTCGGACCTTCAATGTTTCCCGACTGCGAAAATGTCTCTTTAAAATTAACCGTAAGGCAACATTACATTGCGTACTTATTCATGTATGAGTTTAATATCTCATGTCAAGCACCACTAGCCTAGGCCAGTACTTGGGCCTACCCAGCAAGGGGCAACGGTGGGTAGGGCCCCCCCCGCCTTAAAAGAAAAAATGAAGTCTATTATCTATTGCCCGCCCTAGAAGAAAAAATAAAGTCTAATATCTGCCCCCCCGCCCTGAAAGAAAAAATTGAGTCTATTACCCGTTGCCGGGTGGGGGTAAAAATGTCGAATGACCAAATGTAGAACGACAAAGATTTCGAAACGGTAGAATTATGAACTCTCAAAATAACGAAGGTTCAATTATTCGAAATTTTATCTGTCGACTGATAAAAAAATTGAATGACTATAAATCGAACCATTATTTATTGGAGAGCTAATTTATTCGAAAACGAATATTCAGATCGTCTGCAATTCGGAACCTAAAAATACAGAATCGAAAAATGTAGAACACCCATATTTCCGAAACAGAAAATAGCGAGTGCCTAATATGCGTAATATCGTCTATGGCGAAAAGCAATAAATCGAAACGCAAAATGTCGATGGGCCGAAATGTCGAACGCCGAAAGGTCGAACGGCCAAAGTGGCGAACGTGGTGGGGCCCGTCACGTGGGATGACTGCCTTACGATATTTTAGCCGACTGACCGACAGCGCCGTCTCGCAGCTTCACTCTGAAGCGCAAGTAACGTATTGCTCGATTAGCCATCCGGGCCGTTCTACATTTTGACCCTTCGCGATTTTAACCACTCGACTTTTTGGCCGTTCGCTTTAATGATTTTATGCATTGTGAACCGTCACAATTTTTTTAATTCGGAGAATTGTCGTCTCGAATTATTTGGTGTTATGCATACAGGCCCATCGATATTGTGTTTTTCGCTATTTTATTAAATCTGATTTTTGTTTTTCGCTATATATCAACTTCCGAGATGTTCATATTCGTAACTGTTATTTTCGACTTTACAGACTCTAGTAAGATTGACCCATCTATATTCGAACATTCGGCATTTTCGAATTCGACATTTTGGCCCATCTGCATATCGATCGTTCGACATTTTTCCCCCCACCCCCCGTTGCCCCCGCCCCCGTGCTAGAAGGAAAGATTAAGTCTATTATCTGTTGCCCCTCCCCCCTAGAAGAAAAAGTTAAGCCTGTTATCTGCTCTCCCCCCCCCCCCCTAGAAGAATAAAATAAGTCTATGATCTGTTGCCCCCCCCCCCCTTTTACGCTAAAGTAATATGAGCTGCCCCCCGAGCTTGGATCCGGGGTACGCCCTTGTCGAGCAGAACACAGCTTCTTTCCTGAATTCCCGAAGACACGCGCAATCACTTACAGAAAATTCCTGACCGTTTGCAGTAATTGTCGATATTTTTCTCGTTGATGCGAATTTGATTTTCCGGTATGGATGGATTGTCGATCGACTCATTGTTTGGGTTTTTTTTTAAAGATAAACGTCAATATTTTTCCTGCATAACAAACAATTGTCGAGTAATAAACAACGGGTAAATACGAATGAAGTGATAGTGCAAAGAAATCAGCGTGACAAACGTTCGTATCAATATGACAAATTAATTATTTCATTGCAAAAACTAAGACTAGATCGATCAGATTTGCGCTTCTACGAAAATGGTACATTCGCCCAAAATTAAGCTGTGTTATAATATTCGGCTTAAAATTTGCACGGTCAATCCCGATCTTTTTTAACGCCCCGCAGAGCGCGCCTGTTATTTTTCTTGCGAAGTGAAAGGATCTCGATAAGGAACGCATTACGAAAAAAAGAAGTCACAATTTCGAGCCTCCTCGATATAAGTATTGTTCACGTACGAGCGAAAAAAAAATCACGAGTGCATCGACCCGTGCAAAATTGCGCACCAAGTAGACATTCGAGTAAAATTGCCCGTACACGACGACACGTGAAATTAAGAACGTGGAGTACAGTCGTTGCCAAAAAAATGTTGACATTGTGTTGAAAAAATGGAGCAATTTCATTACATTGTTTAGCAAAATACATTGTTTTTACATTGCTGGCTCGATCTATGGAAATTACAGAGCACATATTAAAAATGGATTATTGGGACGCTGAATGAGTTTTTCGCTGTTTTTTTTTCGTAAAAATTAATGCTTTATTTTTAAATATGCACCCAGTTCATGCACATAAAAAATTTTGAAAAAATTCACGCTAGTGTTCGACGCATTCGATTTAATATATCAATCGTAAAATTATGGGAAAATAATTTTTTTTCGTATATTTTTTGTTCAATTAAGGCCTTAGGCCAAAACGGGTGATAAAATCATGTGCGAATTTAACAATTTTTTTTTTCGTATGAAAAAGTGATTCACTAATAAAATTAATTACACATCTATTTAGTATGAATATCAAGCTGTTAGAAAATATATCTTTTTTTTTCGATCTACAAAATGGCCGACGACTAATATTTTCTTTTGTTATCTTTTTTTTAGGCGCTCCGCAGCGTGACATTTGGCATCCACAATTTTTTACCTAGACGAAAAAACAAAAATTCTCGTCAATCTACATTAGAATACCTAGAGAAGTACGTACGGAATTTGAAAAATATTGTCTTATTCAAAGGTTGTAGGTACTCGAACTTGAGAAATGAATTTTCAGTGAAAAATTTCGTTATAACTGCTCATAAAATGAAAAGTTTTCGATTAATCAGAAATTCCGTACGTACTTCTCTGCGAAATGCAATTAGGGACATAACTCAAATTTGAAGTAAATCGAGTGAAAAATGTTGAAGTTCTTTGTCACGCCAATTGGACTGTTTCGACAAGTTTTGAGTAGTCGGCCATTTTGTAGATCGAAAAAAAAAGATATATTTTCTAACAGCTTGATATTCATACTAAATAGATGTGTAATTAATTTTATTAGTAAATCACTTTTTCATACGAAAAAAAAATTGTTAAATTCGCATATGATTTTATACCCGTTACTGTGGCCTAAGGCCTTAAGGGGCCAGTCCACTTTGGAGTCACGAAAAAAGGCTATTTTCGCGATTTTTTTTGAGGATTTTCTAAAAGATATGCATATAAGAGTTGTTGGGCTTGATAAATAGTCTTGAAATACATAATTGAAAAATGTTTAATTCATTTTTCTTCATTTTTAAGTACAAAAACTGTAGTTTAACGTAACGCCTCGAAAGTAGGTGGGCTAGGTAGCCCCATCACAACTCGGCAACGGTATGTCTGAAACAAATAAATCAAATATTTCCTCAAATTAAATTTTCAAATTGATAATTTGAAATTTTCAAAGTGGACTGGCCCCTTAATGAAAGATTTCAGGAGCACATTCCATTAAGGAGCGAAGCGGCGGGCGGAAAGCTAGCATTTTATAATTTGAGAACACCCTCGCCTGATCGCATTATAAGTGTACCGTAATGCAAAATGACCCGAAAAACTCAGTAAAATATCTTTAAAAAAAATTATTTTGCACACGACTGTACTGTTAATGCACTTTTGATGACGTGTATTCCTCGACGATGAAATCGCATCGAGACATCTCACTCAGAGATTACTCTTCTAATGCGCCCCTGGATTTCGCGGCAAAAAGGATGAGAGGCTGAGAAAGAGAAAAAAAACACAACCGAGCACCTCATTATTTTGACACCGAGTCGTCGATGTGACGACACGCCTAATTGACTTTTCATTCTTTCGCTTTCCATTGTATTCGCTATTTTTATGACGTTCTTTTTTCATTCTTTTTAATAACCTCAAATCGTGTCGACTGCCGGTCAATCGAGGGGAAGTTCTATCTCCGGTGTGCCTCCGCTCCGTCAGAGCCCTTGACACAGTGAGTTACACAATCTTCATATTGTCACACACAGAGCTCGCTTTAATGGCGACGAATGCGTTGATAGTGTACAACGTTGGACACATATCAGCTTGCACTTTACGTCTGTAATCGAAAATGCGCAATATTTCATTTCTGTCTTTCTTCTCTCTTTTTCTCGGTCCTTTTTGCTCCTTCTCGTTTTTTCTCGCTTCATGTCCGATTACTCCTAGACGCTAACAAGGAACATCCCTCTGGTGACACCCTTCGATTTTGTTCAAATTTGGATATGTTATAAAGCATCGAAAAGTAAGCGATACGTATTTTTTTTCATCGGCGGAAAAACGGTTTTAAGGGGTGAAACCACCACTCGAAAAAATACATCTCTAGGGTGGTTCAGGACTTAATTTTTTTTTGCAATGTCACTGTAGAGGATTTTTTATTGCTTCGGATTAGAAGAATTTTCGTTTTTGTTTTATTAAAATCGGTGGACTCCTTGTGTGTGAAACTGCTATATTACCCCTAGAGATGCCTTTTTTCGAGGGGTGGTTTCACACCTTAAAACCGTTTTTCCGCCGTATCGCTTACTTTTCGGTGCTTTATAACATATCCAAATTTCAACGAAATCGAAGGGTGTCACCTGAGGGATGTTCCTTGTAAAGCGTTAGGCTACTGTGACGATCCGAAAATCAGGGTTATTTGAAAAAATGGGTGAAGTTCCGTAAAAGACATACCTCCGATTCATTTGGAATTTTGTGGTCTCGTGTATTTTTACTCGCTGATCACGAATATGATAGTGAAAATACCCGAAGATTTGATTTTCAAGGTCAAAACTCACAAAAACTTATTTTTTAAAAGTTTTTCTATTTTATTGTAATAAATATTGATCTGAGAGAAAAATATTTCGTGCAAAAGTTTTAGCTTGTAAAAAGATTGATTTTTTATGTTCTATACAAGTTTTGTCTAAAACCAATGTGTTTCAAGAAAAATGGGATTGTGTTTTGAAAAGTACTTTTTCATAAACTCCATTAGTTTCGATATTATCTACTTACGCACTTTACAAAACCCAAACAAACACAAACCCGTACAAAAACAAACACAAACAAACCCAAGGAAACGTAAAAACACAACGAACAAACCCAAACAAACCCAACACAACACGACTAACGAACCTAAACTAATCCAAACAAACTCCAACCTTCTCGCGGTAAAGTGCGTAAGTAGATATCTAAACTAATGGAGTTTAGCAAAGTGTACTTATTGAAGCATTATCCTATTTTCCTCGAAACATAATGGTCTTAGACAAAAACTGTATGGAACATAAAAGATCAATCTTATTATAGGCTACAACTTTTGCGGCAAATATTTTTCTCTAAGATCAACATTTAGTAAAATAAAGTAGACAAACTTTTAAAATACAGGTTTTGTGTGTTTTGACTTTGCAAATCAAATATGCGGGTATTTTCATTATCATATTGGTAATCAGCGGGTCAAAATACACGAATACGCGAAATTCCAAATCAGTCGAAAGTATGTCCTTTTCGGAACTACGCCCAAAAAAATTAATTTTGAAAGAATAAGTAAGATGATTGGAAAATCGTTTGGACATTTGTTTGTATAGGGTGTCTCAAAATGACCTGACAGTTTAGTTTATTGATTAAACGTATTAATTATTTAAAAAGTACGAATATTTTTATTTTGATATAAAGTACAACCATGGAGGTTATGTGTGGAACACAATATCTGATAAATGGCATAAACGGTATGGACTTGGAAGAAGTTATTGGATTTCGATCATAGAAAGAAAATTTGGATTTTTTTCCGTTTTGCCTTCGCAAAAATTATATCATTATTGTTAATAACTAATGAAAAATAATGTTAAGACGAAAAGCGTCAGTCCAGTCTAAACTACTATTACCCTGAATGAGTGTGCCAATTTTCAAGTCAACCCATTCATCAGAGATTAAATTAAAAATATATGTATGTTATTGTCCATACTATACTGAGTCTATATGATATAAAAAAAAATTGACCACCAAATACCGGAGATAAAAATCCATGAAACATTCACAACTGGTTCGACACTGGAACTATATGAACTATATAAACTATATAGTTCATAGAAGTAGTTAATCTCAATTACAGTCTTTGCTTTTTTCACAAACATTCCATGTTCCTCACATACAAACTCGTAAACTATTAAACTACTAATAACAACTAACTAGTAAAATCAATTAATGACTAAAAAGTAGAAAATAATTTATGTGTAAGAAAAAAGTTTCAAAAACAAGCTTCTATTTACTAAAAAGGAGGAAATATTTTTTTTCACTAAGTCACCTATATATGACTATAAGTAAAAGCTTGGGACGCCCAAAATTTAGACATATAATATTCAATGTACATAAATCCGTCAACATATCAACTGTATTTAATTTACTGTAACACAACCTTAGACTTCTTAAATAAGAAACCTGAAACTGAGCATAAACGTGTGATAATCATTTCTCTAATCACCATTGTGCCAAATTAAATACGAATAATGAAACTGAATTTATCAAATTTATTAAACATTCCGAAAGTTGAGCGACCCAAGCTTTTATTTATCGTCACATATAGGTTACTTGGTAAAAAGAAACATTTTCTCCTTTTTAGTACATTAAATAAGAGCATGTTTTTAAAAAAATATTTTTTTACAGATAAATGTGTTATTAGTCTGCAGTGAAGTAATCGTGAAAAAAATTGGGGCGACGCGAGCTTCTCGGGACGTCCCTGCGAGACCGCGTGTAAGGCCGCGCCCGCCCAATTGCGGAACCCATAATGTTGACTTTTTCACAAAATTAACGCTTCGAAAAGTCTAAAATCCGTAAGAATATCGTTCCACAAGTATAAACGTAGTCGCATTCAATTTTGTCGCGGTTGTCCTGTCGTACTTCGAGAGATCAGCGACAATTTCTTGGACGCGTTGGAACTACTTTATCGGCGTTGGTATGACGAATGTGGAGATCGCGACTCGGTCGAGACCGCCGCCGGGATTCTAGAGCTGGCCGAGTGGGGTGGGGGGGATCGCAGAGTTCGTGAGCCCGACTCTCGATGGCACTCTTCGAGTCGAGTCTAGACACTCGCTTCGTGCGCAACTCTTCTCTTCGGTGCTCACGAACGCCCACTCATGCGATTACTCCCGATGATCCATCGATCTTTCGGATTTCCCCACTGTCCAGAACAAAAGTTCAATTGAACCCGATTGACTTTTCTATTTGGCTAAATTCGAAGAGTTGGTGTTCCTTGGCTGTTCGCTGGTCTTTTGAAGGTACGATCTCTTCCACGGGGTCAAAAAGGAGTAAATTTATTTTACCCACAACTGCTTTGATTGATGTTCACTTATGTTGATTATTCGTATTATCGATTATAGTGTGCCAAATGTTGTGGTAAATGATGAATTTATTGCACGCGAAAAAAATAAAAACTGAAAAATTGGATTGTCAACGACTCGGTAGTAATCTTCGTAATAATATTAACATAATAAAATTCAAGCCTATTAAAATAGGCTTGAATTACCTAAGCGGAATTAACACGATAGGTAGAATATAATTGTACAAATTATTGATACGTGATAAATGATAAAACTTCATAAATTGTTGTATGCATATTTTGGGGCGGCTTCTATTCAAATGAATTTTAAAACAAAGATTCGTAGTAATGATCGTACCTCCTTAAGGAGGTTGGAGCGCTCCAGTTGACTCAAATGACGGTTTATGAATTTTTTTTTCAGCGAACCTCAAAAAAATGCCAACGAGGTATAGGTTTATTCTGTAGATGCTAATTTTTCGTAAAATATATAATTAAAGGGGGGCATAATTATGATATTTTTGTTACGTAAATGAGACAAACTTTTGTGTCACTGCCAACTTGAAAAAGTATAACACAATCGATAATTATTGTGAAAAAACTGCGTCAGCGAATGTTTTGTGCAACCCAATGAAGTTTCGAGCCATTTATAAGTATGCCTATTTATATTTATGTCACGAGATTATTTATCATTGCCATTAATTAACATTAACCCTTCGACTGCACACTTCCGCCACGAACCTCTGACTGCATCTGGGGTCGATCCGACCCCAGACGTTTTTAACATCGCTGTTTTTCGATAAATGTGCATTTATTTTATATGTGCTCAAACATTCGTTCAAAGTGGGAGATGCGTTGAAAAATACGTACTTGCACGAAAAGATAATTCCTTTTTTTTTAATATAAAAAAAAGTCCTTTGGGGTTTTAAAAGAGTCTTGCCAAAAAGTATATTTATTCGCAGGTTTGAAGTTGAGCGTTTCGGCATAGTGAAAAATGAAAAAAAGTCGACTCCTTCGTTTAAAAAAACGTTTAGTTTGCGTTATCCGTTGTTAGAAATGGTTTATCTTGATGCTAAATAGCCGAAAAAATGAATCATCCGTAGCGTGAACATCTTGTCCATCTAACCTCACGTAAAATTACATACCTCAAACTATTTTTTATCTCTGGTGTTTTGTAGTGAAAAATTTTTTAAAAATTCGTAAACACAGTATAGTCTAGACAATAACATATATATTTTTTTCAAACTCAATCTTGGATTGTGGCTCTCGCTCCAACCTCCTTAAACTTCTGGAAATTATTACATTATTCTCGTGGAAATGAGCTCGAATAAGAAGGCTGGAAAAATTCATGAAACTGTCAAACTCTACATAAGTAATTGAACGCAGTGATAGGTTATCCATTATTATTAAATCTCAAATAGTCAATACAATTGATAATTCTCGAAGTTTCCGGATTTCCAGGATTGACTTCTTCCGTATTTAGATAAGTTTTTTCTCAATCTAAAAGCCTGGATGCTTTGATACTGCATTGCTTCTCCTTTACTGATGAGCTGAAAATAATTCGTGTCGAAGAAAAGAAAGCGGTCGAGTTTTATCGGTGGATGTTACCATTTTTTTTTTTTCAGACGTAATTCGTCCGATAAAACGTTAACTTTTAAGTTTTCATAAGCTCCACTACATAATCGCCGAAAAAAAGACATTTAAATCTGAGCAGCCTCGATCAGTGTCTCATAAAAAATAGCGAATTCCGTTATTCTTCATAAGAATCGATGGTGGATCGTCTACATTTTAAGGGGTTACCCCCACTTGCGATTTTGAAAAAATCGATTTTTTTATTGCATTTTTTTGAAGTATAAGTATCTGAGAATATGTTCTGAAAATTTCAAGTCGATCCGAACAAAATTGACTGAGATATGAGCGTTGAAAGAGAAGAATCCGTGAATTGAAGAACTGAAATTGAAACTTTAAACGCGTTTTTCTCAAAATGGCATTTCTGAAGTCGGTGACCAAGATTACTCGAACACTAATGAACCGATCTTCTTGAAATTTTGCAGGCTTATTTAATACATAAAAATGTAATCTTTAATCGTTCGATTTTTTTTTCGAAAAAAATGGCCGTTTTATAGCCAAAAAACGGCCGTTTTTTTCGTTAAAATCGAACTATTAACTTTGACTGTCCGCCATTTTGTGAAAAATGAATATTTTTTAAAATCCTTCGATTAAAGACAAGTTTATACTTATATTTGACTAAATCCATCCGCATTTTTTTTTCAGATGATCCACTTCGCCGCAATGTTGGTCACCGCAAACCGTGAATATAAAAACATTATTTCATTGACGGCCATTTGCCACTAAACAATGTAATATTTTTCAATAAAAAAATTACTGAAAGTTCTTCAAGATGTGTTCTTTAAGATGGTATATTGATCGATTAAAAAAGTTTTGTAGTTTTCTTTAAAAAAATTCATGAAAAAGGCCTTTTTTTGCGCTACAAGTGGGGGTAACGCCTTAACACGCTTTATCTCGGAAACGAACTTATCGAATCTTCCAGGTTGGCTCTTTTATTCGACATATATACGTCTGCGAGAACGTATATTTAAATATTTATCGGCGAAGCGCTCGACCGCCCTTGAAGACCGTAAAACTACAATTTTTATACGCTTTAAAATGCATATGGTTGCAAGAGCACCAAATGATGCAATTCCAGTTGAAAAACGTGTTTACTTCAAACGAAGAACAAATAAATTCATAAACAGTCGCAGGGCAGTCGGGGTTCAGCCCTGGCGGTACATCGAGTTACGCAGTGCTGTGCATAGCCAATACTCGGAGTGGTGACCGTAGCTGAAGCCCTGCTGGCGCATCAACCAGTGTAGCCCCCTAATTCCGACCACGCAGCCTTCACATTTGACCCGAGATGAGACTTTTGTCGACAGCTGTAAGAATAGAAATTCGACCCTCAAGGGGGTGAAACAAGGGTTTTAAAGTTTGTATGAGAAAACATATTTTTTTGTCAGATTTGCTCTAAACTTGGCGTAAATACAATAAATTACAAATAATTAAACATCTATTTCAGCCACTTCCAAAAGTTAACCTACAAAGGGGTTAAACGGGAGAGTTAACGTTTGTATGAGAAAAAATATTTTTTTTACTAGATTTACTTGAAACTTACTAAATTTATTTTATATTTAACACTATATGTTTTTGTCGCTCATCGGTGCGTGTAGACAGTCAAGTAGTACTTTAATATCCTATTGTTTACAGTTTCGTAAATGTAGAATAATTATTGGATAAGGTTCCGAACACCCCCCCCCCATCCCCCCACCGATTGAGCTGAAATGTTGGACAAAGCTTCTTTTTAATATTTCAAGACAACCCCTAAAGGGAGTCCGGGCGACTCGCAATATTTTTCGAGATATTGAATTTTATAGTTCTTTTTTTTAACGCGCGTCATCTATATATGTATCTGCTACGTCTCCGTTCATACCTATATATATTTTCGCGCTCTCCGATTTGACCAAACAAAAATACCAAATCAAACCCAAACTCAAACCCAAAAAATATTGCGCGTCGCCGACAATCTCTTTGGGGGTTGTCTTAAGGCCTTAGGCCACAGTAACAGGTATATAATCATGTGCGAATTTAACCATTTTTTTTCGTATGAAAAAGTGATTTACTCATAAAATTAATTACACATCTATTAAGTATCAATATCAAACTGTTAGATAATATATAATTTTTTTTTCCGATGTACAAAATCGCCGACTACTATTATTTTCTTTTATCTTTTTTTAGGCCCTCCGCGGCGTGACATTTAGCATCCACAATTTTTTACCTGGAACAAAAAACAAAAATTCTCGTCAATCTACATTAGAATACCTAGAGAAGTACGTACGGAATTTAAAAAAATATTGTTTTATACAAAAGTTGTGGGTATTTGAATTTGAAATGAATTTTCAGTGAAAAGATTCGTTATAACTGCTCATAAAATGAAACGTTTTCGATTAATCAGAAATTCCGTTCGTATTTCTCTGCGAAATGCAATTAGGAACATAACTTTCAAATTTGAAGTCGATCGAGTGAAAATTGTTGAAGTTATTTGTCACGCCAATTGGAAAATAGTTGCTTCGAGAAGTTTCGAGAAGTCGGCCATTTTGTACATCGAAAAAAATATATATATTTTCTAACAGCTTGCTATTCATACTTAATAGGTGTGTAATTAATTTGATAAGTGCATCACTTTTTCATACGAAAAAAATTCTTAAATTTGCACGTGATTTTATACCCGTTACTGTGGCCTAAGGCCTTAAAATATTAAAAGGAAGGTTTATGCAAAATTTCAGCTCGGGGGGGGGGGGGGGTTCAGAGCCCAATTATTTCTCAGTGTAAAAAATCCCTCGAATTTGCTTATTTTTTTCCGATCTAAATGTATCCCGCCTTAAGACGGCTGTGGACGCAATGGAACGTTGGGCTGGACTAACGAACTGCGGGTAGGGAGTGATAGGAAAGGGTTCAATCGGGAAGGGCAATACGTGAAAAACTCGCAAGTATATACGTTGGAACCCAGAAAAAGAAAAGGAATAAACTCATACACACATCTGCAAAAATCAGTTGCAATCTCTTAGCGGTGAAAAAAAACCTATTTCAGTTTGCTTCTGACGACGCTCGAATCGCCCTAACGTGAACACAGTCCGAAAAATCAACGTACGAAGCGACCCTTCTTTCTATCGTTGCCCAGACGCAGAAAAAATCCCCGCCCTTTTTCATTCGGAATGAGGTATGCAAATAATAATATCGTATGCGTAACGTGTGTACGTATATGTATATGTATATGTATATATATATATATATATATATATATATATATATATATATATATATATATATATATATATATATATATATATATATATATATAGTTGGACTGAGGTCCTGAATACACGCGATGCACTTTCGAATGGAGTGCATTCTATGCGGTCCTGACGATTTTTCATCGCACAAATGCGCAATATTTAGGGTATTCCTTTCGCGAAGGACCGTATTTTGTGGGGGTATAAGCGGGCGCGCGACGTTGGCCCCCCAAAGTCGAAGGAAAAAAAACAAAATGAGTTCTAGTTGCCACCCACACAGTTCTGGAGTTCTTTGTACTTTCTAGAAATAGTTCTGTTGTTAAGAACGAAATTTTTTGCTTTTCCATTCGGGGGGGCCAACTCCACAATTCACAAAATTTACTTAAGTGTACCATTGTAAATATTTATCTGACAAGGAAATTTTATAAAGATATTTAACAGAACTCTTCCGGGGGCAAACAGAACTCCAAAGAAAAATGCATTTTTCCAAAAAAAAATTGGTCTTACTCAAAGCATTCCATCGCGCCACCAATCTACTGCTCAATCGAAGGAAAACAGTCGTTTTTCGTTGCCTGCCACATAGTTCTTGAGTTCTATGGACTTTTTAGCGATAGTTCTGTGGTTGGTAACAATTTTTTTTTTTTCGTTTAGGGGGCCAGCTTCAAAATTCACAAAATTTACTTGAGTGTACCGTTGTAAATATTTATCTGACAAGGAAATTTTATAAAGATATTTAACAGAACTCTTCCGGGGGCAAATAGAACTCCAAGAGAAATTTGTTTGGGATTTTCCATGAGTTAATTATAACATTATTTATTACCAAATAATTGTCCTTTTTTCTGTCGAAAATAGCGTTTTTACTTCAAATGCATGCCAATTACACAAAAATGCATGTTTTCAAAATTCCCTACGGATTTCTCTAGCTACACTCATCTAAATCAATAGAATTCAAAAAAATTGCCACAGACAAATTTGCGTCTGTGATCCTGCGTGGCGCAGATCGTCAGTATTTGGTATAATTTTTTAACATTAATTTTTTTTTGTTCACCTGAAGATATGACTCATATCATCCTTGGATATTATCCTCTTACTTGACCTTCCACCCAAAAAAAGTCGCACAAAATTGCTTAATTTGGACGTTTACGGTGGTGTTAGCCCTTGAGTACATTTGATGTTGGAAAGAAAGGGTCGGGCCTCGTAACCGTAGTTTTCATAAAACTTACGCCCTTTTGTTTGCCGAAGATCGATACGTAAATTGACTATAGAAATGCGTACTATTTTCTTTCGATCTAGTGATTTTCGAGAGCGACGATGTTCCCTCGTTTCCACTCACGCCCTCTTTTCGGCTGTCCCTCTCTTTCCCGGTTTCCATTTCATTTCATGCGTCGAGTCACGTGGCCTCCCACGCGATCATGGGAGGCTCGCATTCACATTTTTTTAACGATGACCGTTTTTAGACTTCTTTATCTGGTGACCTCCTGACGTATTTTCTCCGTTTATTCGGGACACCGCTTCTCCCTTCACGCGATCGAGCGTCGCACTTCAACGTAATCTTGTTCACGGGCACACATAATGCCGAGATAGGGTAAACCGACCAGTGAATGGGACGGGGACCAGTGAATGGACTGATTCATCTTCAAAATCAGTAGGAAGTATGGATTGTCGAAAAAAACTCAAATCACTATAATTTAACAAAAAAATCACCGCTATCGTTAAAACCGATTCGTCAGTTTACGTCACACGGAATTTTTCACGTTTGTGGTACTTGCACACCGTGCAGCCTAGTTACGACACGGCTGTGTATATTAGGGGTTCAAAACGCGAAAACAATAGTTTTCATAAGTTTCGAGGGTACGTATTACTTTCATTACTTGAAAAAGAATCAATCTTTGATTTTTTTGCAAAATTTTTCAATAAATTCGTAATAATAGGTGAGAATTAGACATGTTTATTCACTGGTGCTGTATTCTAACCTCTTTTCAGTGAACGAACATATATGGGCTCCGTTCTGATGATTCTCAAAGCAGAGTGAAAAATTTAGCTCGTCTGCTGCAAATTGCTAAATTAATTAATGTTGAGATATGACAATGTACATTTCATTGAATGTTGTGATAAAATCAATTCATTCGTTTTTTTTATTTTTGGCAAAATTTAATTTTCTACGTCTCTGTCGGAACAAACTTTGTTAGTTTTTTTGAGAATGTCACGTTAAGGAGGTACGATCACTTCCACGGGGTCAAAGAAGAGTCTAAATTTATTTTACCCACAGCTGCTCTGATTGATGTTTACTTATGTTGATTATTCGTATTATCGATTATAGTGTTCTTGTTTCTTGCAATGTAATGCTTTAACTACACGGTGAAGATTGATTTTCTTATTTTTTACAATATCTATTATATCTAATCGTGAGCATATACGTGAGCAGAAAAACCACGATCACCGCACTTCCGGTTGACCGTCTCCATAAGATAAGACGACGTGCTTCGATAACTCAAAGTGCTCGAGTTTGCAGTTTTATTCCGAAAAACCTGAACGGTCAAGATAGCTCAAATTTTGGCAGTAGGCGCATAAAGTATTCGTCGAAATCATATAAAAAATTTTAATCCGAAAGTTGGATTCGTAGCAATGATCGTACCTCCTTAAGATGCAAAAACGATGTGTATTTTCTACGAAATCGTAATAACGAGTATAATACTCGTATGTATAAAAATATAATTATTGCGCAACACAGTGATATTCGAATCTAGCATTTCATAAAAATCAATCGTTATGCTTGACAGTATTCGTCTGCACTGCTCGTCCATTTACTGACGGTTGAGCGTCGATTTACTGGTCATTTCGTTTATTCACTGGCGATTTAGTCATTTCGCTACTTATCTATCAATTCCTTCAATATTATTCGTTGCAATTACTTCGAATATTTTGTTCTGCAATCGGAATATTATAATACCGTTTCGTAGCTATAGCCATTGAGAAATTCGTTTTGATAATCTTTCCATTTCAAAGTCCATCGGAATCCTACAGTATCGTTATTCGTTCATTCTCTGATCAGTTTACGCTACGATGGAAGAAAAGTTCCTTTAATCCATTTATTCGGGAAATATGTTTGACGAAACTGGGTGGTGCTCTACCCGTTGTGATGTTGACGATCATTTTTGCTGTAGCATGGTGATCAATGGATTTTACATTATCGGAATAGCAAGTCAAAATATACATTCTTACTTTCCGCAATTTCATTTCGAAGTTTTTCTACTCGTTTATTTATCCAACGCGCTTGAACAAAAACGTTGACATATATTTTCGTCCACCTATAGGGTTTTTGTTTATTTCGCAAAGAAATCGTTATCAAATATACATTCCACAAATAAATGGATTTTGCAATACCTGGAATGTCAAGTGACGGGGCTCCTTGAGTGTTTGCTTGTCATAAACGAATCCCTTCTTCTGACATATTTTGTTATTTCTTTTCGCTTTCGAAGCAACGAGAATTCATAGCGAAAAGAGCTGCAAGGATTGTGGTCCCAGGATGATGGATTGTTCCGGATAAATCCCGCTTCCTAACTTTAGTAAATACAAAGTAACTTGCTCTTGAGTCTATATTCTATATAATGTATATAAATATACAGGGTGCACCATTTAACCCCCTCCATTTGACCCCTCCCAATAACTCCGTTGGCTTTAGAGTGATTCAAAAAATGTCAGGAGGTAATTTGATTTCGAAGAGGTGATACAGTGGTGAAAAAATCATTTTTGTCAAGGTCATAGTTTTGCCGTTCTCAAGGTGATCAATGGTTTTCCAAATGGGAATATGTGTTTTTTTATTAGGACGTTGTAGCTGATATTCGGACGGATCCAACAACCTATGATATCATAACCTTGAAATTATGTTTCACCAAAATATTTTGGGTTTGCTTGGGTTTGTTTTGGCTTTTTTGGGTTTGATTTTGGCGCTCTAAAGGCAAAGGAGATATTAGGGGTGGTCACGATAAATGGTCCACCCTGTTATACATTTTATTATTATTAAAATGGAAGTAGGGGGCATTGCTGCAGCACGGACTTAGGCCCTAGGCTTATTGTGCTCATATACATTATATATATATATATATATATATAATATTTATATATGGATAAAGTTCCGAGAAGTGGAAATCGAATTTCGATCTCAAATTTGGCAGATACCTTCATGATAATTTTTGAAGAGATCCCCTGAAAGAATTTTTGGTGAGGCGCCATAGTTTTCGAGATATCGATTATTGATTGTTATTTTTTTTTACTGTGCTCCTGTTATATCTATAACTGGCGGGTTCAACTCTGGCTATACCTATATATGTCATCGTGCTTTCCGTTTTGTGCGAATGGTGTGGTGCGCAAACGCTGGTGTGGTCGCAACCACCGCGGATGTAGATATGGAAGCGTACGGGCGTGAAATATTGAGATAGACGCAGAGCATCGTAGATTCGTGTTTTTTTTCACAGTTCATTTTTTGGAAGAGTAATTTGATAGTTAATTCAATTTAATTTAAGACTTTGATAGCTAATTCATTAGTTCTGATTCTTTTTTCGGCTTACACAAAAAAAATGTCTATACTTTCTGATTTCTTTCGTTTTTTTTATAGTTATAAGTCTTTATTTTTATTTTGTAGTTTGCCCGGGGGCGGCTTGACGAAAATCCGCACGTCGTAGGAAGCAGGATAACGTATGTAGGTATGGCCAGAACTGAGCCTGTTAGCTGTAGATATAGTAGGAGCGCAATAAAAATAACTTTCAAAAATCGATATCTCCAAAATTATGGCGCCTCGCCAAAAATCCTTTCAGGGAATCTCTTGAAATATTGAAATGAAGATCTGCACCAAATTTCAGATCGAAATTAGGTTTCTGCTTTTCGGAAGTAAGTACACCCGATATTTTACGTATGTAGCTTAAAAGTAGGTAAACTCATAAGTTTATAAAAATTATTGCCTATTTTTCCTGCGAGGAATTGCCAGGACAATCTCTAATAAAGTAGGGCATTTCATAAAAGAGCCAGGCCGAGCCCCTATTCGGGAATGGCAGCGTACGTAGCTTATGTGAAACTATGATGGTCTTAGTACGGAGACAAAGTAAGGGCCTTCAAAGCTCATAATTATCGATTCCCTAGTAGGGATTTCCCCAATACTACCAGATTTTGCGGTTATAGGGACAAATCAGCGTAGAAATATTGTGACTGAATAATATATGGTCATTATCACAATCGATTAAATGTGATCGATAACAGGCATGGCATTCCTCTCTCTGTCTGCTTCTCTCTCTCTCTCTTTTATATTTATATTTTTATATTTTATATTGTATATTTTATATTTTATCCGTGAAATAGAGAGGGGTAGAGGAAGGGAGAGACTGACAGACAAACAGAGAGTGAGAAAGAGGGGGGGGGGGTATTATGTATATCTATACACACCCATTTAGGTTATGTTTGAAAAAATATATAGCATGATATTTCATAATATTCTTTAACTATTACAATGTCATAGACTTATAGTTTACGTGACACAACAAATAATTATGGCAACATCAAAGTTGCGAAGCTGTGGCCTGTGGCAGTGTTACAGGAAGGTTGCCATGGGAGTTCCGAATTGCCGTGCAGTTTAGCTTCCCGAAGACTGTAAATTGTAAAAAAAAATTGCTTCATGTTTCAGTTAGAACCACAAAACCAATAATATATGATTTAGTGATGAATTTACTCCAATCAGAGATCATGGGAGTCAATAATTTATTGTTTTCGAACGATTTTCCTTTCGTCAATCGAGAAAGACAATAATGTTCGAATTGCAGAAATTATGTTTTTCCATTGTTTTCTCAATTCTTTGGAGCCTCTTTTTCCAAGCTGCTACTGGTGGACGGGTTCCGCATTCACAACCATATTCGTCGTGATCATAATCGATGATAGCCACATGCCTTGACTCGGCCAATTCACAGACGTGGAGAAAAGCCGAGAAGAAATGAAAACCCCGTTTCGACGTTAACATGCCCTTAAGGATGGCCTTCGTTGATATACATGGTCCCCAACGTGTTCTCGCCAGCGGCAATAACGACACGCCACAAAAAGAGACAGAAATGCTAAGAACGTCGAGAGGACTTTATACTAATCCCTCTGTCCAGGTATTGCTTTCTCGCTGATGCTTGTCAGTGTCTCTGTCCTTACGGAATTCTTCACCTTACTTCGGTCCACCACACGCAGAGTAGTTTATAAACGAGCACCCTGCGACTGCATACACGAAAGTCTGGTACTCCGACTAACCATGCTACGTCATATCGGTCGTTTGATCGATAGTCCTTGATATTTTCTCGTTCGGTGAGAAAGAACTCTGAGACCATATGTGAAATGACGAATATCCACTCGGTCCCGGAGTCCTCAAGGGGATCCCTCTGGAAACTAAAAAAAATCGCTCTTTTCGCATATTGTCATAGTGTGAATCTTCAAGAATATTTCGAGACCAAACGGACCCTGAAGTTCTAAAAATTGACGAAGTTACACTTATTTTAGTGGAACAGTGTGCGTCGGGTTAAGGAGGTACGATCACTTCCACGGGGTCCAAAAAGAGTCTAAATTTATGTTACTCACAGATGCTCTGATCGATGTTTACTTATGTTGATCATTCGTATTATCGATTATATTGTGCCAAATGTTGTGGCAAATGATGAATTTATTGCACGTGAACAAATAAAAACTGAAAAATTGGATTGTCTACGACTCGGTAGTAATCTTCGTAATAATAATATTAACATATCTATTAAAATCTATTAAAATAGGCTTGAATTACCTCAGCGGAATTAACACGAAAGGCAGAATATAATTATACATTTAAATATATAATACATCAGAATAAATATACATCTAAATAAATACATCAGAATATAATTCTGATACAATACATCTAATATAATACATTCTTCTAATATAATACATCAGTATAATTATACATCTAAATAAATACATTAGAATATAATTATACATCTAAATAATTATACATACGTGATAAATGATAGAACTCCATAAATTGTTGTTTGCATATTTTGTGGCGGCTTCTATTCAAATTAATTTCAAAGCAAAGCTGGATTATGTTCGTCAAACGCATCAGCTGTTACTTGTTTTATAGCCAAAAAACGGTCGTTTTTTTTCGTTAAAATCGAACGATTAACTTTGACTGTCCGCCATTTTGTGAAAAATGAATATTTTTTAAAATCCGATTAAAGACTAGTTTATACTTATATTTGACTAAATCCATCCGCATTTGTTTTTTCTGATGATCTACTTCGCCGCAATGTTGATCACTGCAAACCGTGTATATAAAAAAATTATTTCATTGACGGCCATTTGCCACTAAACAATGTAATATTTTTCAATAAAAAAATTACTGAAAGTTCTTCAAGATGTGTTCTTTAAGATGGTATATTGATCGATTAAAAAAGTTTTGTAGTTTTCTTTAAAAAAATTCATGAAAAAGGCCTTTTTTTGCGCTACAAGTGTGGGTAACGTCTTAATCTTCGGCATATAGCGAAAAATATTACGAAGTTATTATTAAAATGTGACTCTCTATACCGTACTTTTTGTAGAATACTGGAAACTAGTTGTTCCAATCACGTGGGCAAAATATTTTTTGAATACTACAAAAAATCACAATATTCCGAATAAAATGTATTATTTGCATCAGTATACGTGCCACATCGTAGGTTAAAATTTAAATTTCTTCATTATGACTATGCCATAATTACAATTTTTATCTTCCATTCAATACTTTTTGATATTTAATGATATTTTTTTTAGAAGCATAGTATTAATTCTAAACTTCGAGGCCCCTGTTTTCTCCGTGTAATAGAAAAAGCTCCGATAGTCCAATCTCTGAATAGGGCGTACGATGCGCGAGCATCTTGAGGTTTGCGCCTGACGCACTGCGTTAAAATCAGTCAACAGGAGTCACCGCAAGAGGGAGCGAGGGCAGGCTCCGAGGAGGACGAGGCGAGAGACTTGCACAGCACGTTGAGACTTGACGAGTACTCACCTCTCTTAGAGGTGCCTGCACACACGAATTCAAACTTTTAGAGGGAATATGGGAGAGAGAAAGAAGGAGGGAAACAGACAGCGAGAGTGAGAGTGAGAGGGAATGGGAGCGGAAGAGAGAGGGGCGGGGGGGGGGGGGGGGGGGGCGTGCATTTTGAACCTTCTCTTCGATCTCACTCGCGGTCTTCGCTTGCTTTCTCTCTTATCTCTTCGGCAAGCGGTCGACGACGTCTCCCGTGAGGACTCGACGGGGAAGGCACGCTCCTGTGAATAACCCACGCGCCGCTGGTTACCCTCGCTCCCGAGGGTTAAGCGGGGCGTGAGGCGGCGGGCCACGAGACGATTGCTCAGGGGGGCAGGGGGGGGGGGGGGGGTGCAAGGTCAGTCACCGTCTGCCACTGGGATATTGCCCGAATTCAAGGATTCCGTGGCATCGATGATCAACGTACTCAATAATGAAAAGTGATTAAAAAGGACTTTCTTAATAAATATTTGTAATTAAACGACAATGTGCTCGTGTATAGCACAATATTATTAACGAAACACTCAGTACGATTTATGAAATATTCATTTGACATTGTTATTCATTTTTTTTACGTCATAGTAAAACATTATTTCTATCAACGAAATATTTATTTAACATCGTTCTTATTGGTTTTTATTTTGTAATTGTAAACACGCCATTAATGATAACGAAACTGTTTTGATAATCCTTATCACGGGACTTTATTCGAATGCAAATTATCGGCGTTTATTGCAGCAGAAATATTTAAAAGGTTTTCGTAAAATTGGATTAGGAATATTTGTGTTGTTTTGGAGAAAACGAACGATGTATATAATCTTTTTAAAACATTGCTGCGAGGGATCTTCGTTATCCTTAGTTAGATTAGGAGCAGACACAAATGCCCTTTTTTCCGTTTCGGTTTGCATTTTTATTTCGTTCGAATAATGAAAGTGTCAGAAGAATGGACGATAATTCTCGTAACAATTTCTTTTATTGTTCAACGAGTACTCATTTCGATGTGATAATTGCCTGCTATGATTGCTTGGTATTATTTGAGTTTTTTTTGAAATTGTTTGAAGGGTTAGGCTATGGTGACGACCCGAAAATCAAGGTTATTGGAAAAAATTAATTTTTACGGAATAAGAAAGATGATTGAAAAATCCTATAGACGCTTACTTGCATGTACATTAATAAAGTTATGTACCAAATTTCAATAAAAAATATTTTCAATTAAAGATGTAGACAATCTCGTGAGGGATCTTTGAACGTGACGCCCTCAACGGTGTACTTAATTTTGACTACCCGGTTTTTGTGTGTTATCGTGTTTGAATCCTCAAGAAAAGTTTCAGTTTTTTTCTTCAATTTTTCGAGAAAAAATGATATGAATATTGTTAATAACTAATGAAAAAATGTTATAAAGAAAACGTCGGTCAAGACTAAACCACTGTTACACTTAATAAGTGTACGGAATTTCAAGTCAATCCGTTCATTAGATTTCGAGAAATTGTTTACACCGTTTTGAAAAATATAGTTTCCAATAGAACGCGCTTAAGGGGGGAGATACGTATAGGCGAGAAAAAATGTCGATCTTTTTTAAAGAAATAATTCTTCACAATTGTCCAGACTTAGGGTATGCTTTATTACTACTTTTGGCTATTATATGGTATTTTTTAAGTTATTAATCTTTAAACATGGCAGAGGTATGTCACGGTCTTCTAAACGGGTTGCGGTGGATGCTGTCAGAGGGCGTGACACGTAGCGTCAACGCGATCAATCTGAAAAAAAACCAACGAAGATGTTTCATTCATTAACACTCATACGCAGATTATGAACCTATAAAAAGTGAGAAATGTTGAAAATTGGTGAAATAGTATGCTTTGAAACAAAGCGATTGACTTTTCCGAACAAAGTAGCTACATTTTGAAAAAAATGCTTTTTTTATATTTTCAAACACATTTAGGTTTATGTTTTAGACAATAAGGTTAGAAGGATTTATACTGAATTTCTACAGAACCGATCGATTAGTTTCTTTGTTATACGGCACACCAGTTTTGAAAATGCAGTTTAGAAGACCTAACCTCCACCATTTTTCAAAGATTAATATACAAATACCATGTACCACCCAAAAGTAGTAACAAAACATACCCCAAGTCTCGAAAATTGCAACGAAATCTTTCATTTAAAAAAATCATGAAAATGAGCAAATTTATTCCTTGCTTAAGGGTATCTCCCCCCTTAAAGTTTTACTAGCAGTTCTATCGTTGTAATCATAACCCTCTTAATTCAAGGCTTCCCGTACTATGGAGATTGTAAGTGTTCCGCACTCACCGACAGAAACGTTGAGCTTCGGAACTACCGAAATAGACTAGTTAGCCGTACACAACCGGAGAAAGAAACCTTGGAATAGTATTTTTAAAAAAGCTGCTACACTTTTTCATCGTTTCTTTTTCCCATAAATTTTGGTCCTAAATAGCACACACGTTTTTCCAGTCGACCAAAATAATCTTTCCTTCTTGCTTTTTTTTTTTGATCACGGTATCATTTGTCGGACTATTCGCCTATTGCTACTGCGGCGATTTCATGCAACATCAACGTTGGCCAGAGCCAATTGCCAGATGGTTGAGGGCTTAGCTCCGCACTTGCTTGCGCCTCGGCAACCGAACGGGTGGCATCGAGTTTTCAATGGTAACTGAAACTGATAACGCCCATCGGTTCTTCCTAGTTACCCTGTGCCCCCGTGCGAGACAAAAAAGTGGCCGTGAGAGACCCTCTGATGGATCTCTAAGGAGCTGCACATAGTGAAGTAAACAAGTGTAGGGCGAAAGTGAAACCGACGGAACCGTGAAAAACCCGCGAAAATATACCAAGGAGTAGTAGAAATCACATGAATATACACTAATGGCAAAAGGCAACACACGAAAGAAAGGTTTCCTCCAAGTCATTGAGCGCACTTGCGAACATTTAAGGGGTCTCAAAAAGGCTATTTTCATGAATTTTTTTGTAGGTTTATATTATAACTATTGATATAAAAGTTGTTACACTTAATAAATACACTTTCGAAACACATGAAAAAAAAAATTAATTTAAGTCACTATTTGTAGGCAAAAATGGTAGTTTAAAAAATATCCGAAAAAAATGGTAGGTTTGCGTTGTTGATGAAACCTCGGAGATGGATCATCCGGGACAAAAAATCAAATGCTTTTAGATTCGGTATGTTAATGGTTATAGCGCATATCATACGATTTTTGATAAATGCAAAACTAGCAAAATGGCGGACATTTTTGTTAAAAACAAAAAGAACGTTTTATTTCATCATTGCCTGGAAAAAAAATTGTAAACATAAACATTCAGGAAAATCCTTGATATGCGCTATAGCTATAGTTGTAAAGAATCTGTGGGTACATTTTCATAAGGACCAGTTCAGTAGTTTAGAAGATTTTATCAACAATCCGTCGAAAAACGTTGTTTGGAGAAAAACGCGTTTGAAGTTTGTTTGGGTTACATGAATACATACATTAAAAAAAAAATGTATTTATTAAGTGTAACAACTTTTTATCAATATCTATAACATAAACCTATCAAAAATCCATAAGAATAGCCTTTTTTAGAATCTGAAGTGAGAAGATGCTTTAACATTTATACGAATTCTAGAAAACTTCCGTGGCTTCATTTTACGGTAGACAAATTTCGCGAAAAGACGAAAATTTGGGTACCTGGCTCCATCAATTTTCTTTCCTCATGCGTCTTCACTATTTTCTCCATGCACAAGGGTAGATTGAGAGGAGCGGATGGTGTTTTCAACCATACTTTAACGATATTCTATATTTCCCTAAGGGGACACTAATATTCCATAGCCAAAGTTACTGCCAAAAGTATAGTACTGCTTATTGATATTTTAGCAGTTGCTGAAATTATGGACATATGTTAACCACAACCACCAATCTTACAAACATATGTTTATTGTTCAATGCTATATAATATAGTAGGTTTTCATAAAATGGATATTCCCTGACACTATAAAAAATGTGCTTCCCCAAGATTCCAATAGTGAACTGAAATATATATATACATTGATTGAAAATGTTGCCTGAGATTTGCGACGATGTTTATAGTGATTTGTACCATATTATAACATACGACCTGCTATATGCGAATTCGTTATGTCATTCAAGTGTTGGTACAAGCATCAATGCCCGTCTACTAAATGCATAAAATATTTCATAAATCAAAAATAAAATAAAATACGCAAATGAGAGTTCTACCTCGATGATGTTTTAAATTATAATTCGCCATTCCCTGACCTCCTGTAACGATTTATTTGGAAGAAAATATTTCGCCTAATCGGAGTCGAACCTAGAACCTAACTGCCTATCCTTCGCACGCTGCCACTACGCTACCGAGCACTTTTGGCATCTTGCGAGCACAGATATGGCATAAGAGACAAAAGTAATTCCCACTGTACTTTCGAATAGGTGTTACCTGCGATTGAGGTGAAATTTTGCACAGATCTTTTGTTTCATAATATAAGTCACTGTTTAAATGGATTTTTGACGCTTCGCAATAGTTTTGTACCATGTAATAGTGATGTACCAGGTGTAGAAGTATGAGACCGGGATTTTTTTTGTAAAAATTACACGTCTTTTGATTACATTCAATTGATCCGCGAGTTCTTGTTGACTTTGAGTATCATCTTCATCCAACAAGGCTTGCAATTCGTTGTCTGCGAACTTTTTCGGTGGTTGCCCACGCTCGTCGTTTCTCACGTAAAAATCGCTACTTTTGAATTTTTTTGGACCACTCCCCTACGGTCCCTAAACTGATGGCTAGCACCATCTATAGGGAAATTCCGGTTTCATACTTCTACACCTGGTATACCATATTATTTGCTACGTCCTGCTAAATGCATAGTAACGTGTGTCCTACAAGAACAGAAGGTGACCTACACGAAAAAGTGTTGACATGATATCCTATTTTTGCAATGTAACAAACATACTATGTAACGGTTGGTGAGACATGCGTAGTTCTTAAAACTATTAAGCTGCGGCTGCTCGAACTGCAAATAATTTACGACTTCGCGATGAGTAAACTTCACTACAATTTTTTTTTCGTAGTCACTTTTCATAAGGTCTTCTAACAAATTATACTCGAAAAACGTTAATGTTAACCATATGAATTGCATAAACTCGAAAAGAAGAGTACAAGTTTGACCGAACGAAATCTAACGTACGGTAAACAACATTAGTATTTGTACGCCGATTTTGTTATAGCACTAAATTAACCACATTTATATTGTCAAGCCTTTTACAACAGTGAATAATCATTTCAGGGATAATAGATAGTCAAACACGCCAAACAAAACACATGTTTAGGTATACTTTTCCCTCATAATCATGTTAACCATATTATGATTGCGGCGTTAATAAACTATAGCGAATTTTATTATCCTCTCTTTTACCATGGGCGTTTGTTGTAAATACCACGGACTTTTCTCTCGGTGTAGAACGTATCTCGAGTGTATCCCGATAGTCGGCGTGGGTTAGAGTTCTCGTTGGTGGTGCAGAAAAATTACTCGAAGAGGAGAGGGGCGAACGATAAAGGAAGGAAGAGGAGAGAACAGGAACAAGCACTAAGGGACGCGACCCGAAATAAATCTAGTTGGCGAGTATAGTTGTATTAGCCGGGTCCTGAAGAAAAGCATTCTCACGCATACACATAGCGTACAAGTTCATGCGTTCGTAGACGATGAAAAAAAGGGCGTTCTTCAAAGCAAATACGGTCGTAGAAGTAATGGGAGTTACGTCCATTCGCTTGCGAGCCATTTGTTTGGCAAGGACTGGGGCAAACTCAGTTCCAGATAGGGGAGAACCCAATGAGACCCAGCGAGTATATCTGCAGCAGGTATAAAGAAATCGGGCTCGGTTGCCGCCCTTTTATGATTTCTCCTACCATCTCTTTGGACATATCTCTCCAGAGTAAAGACGGTGCGAAAATAAAATCCTCATAGTGCTCGATACCTGCGACGACGCATGCCGGACTTTGGGGTACGTCGGCGCTTCAAATATTACATTTTTTTTTCATTCATCCTCGTTACTGCCTCGAACGATTCCGTACACTGTATTCTGTACTGTATAAATTGTGCAAACGTATACACGAAGATGGCGAAGATCTATTAGGGGGGGAGATACCTTTGGGCGAGGAAAAAATGGTTAATTTTTATGATTTTATTTCCAAAACAAAAGACCTCTTAATTATTTTCGAAACCTAGGATATATGTTATTACTACTCTTGGCTGTTACATGGTATTTTTCAAATCGATCATTGAAAATGACCGAGCTATGATACGGGTTTCCAAACTACATTTTCAAAACTGGCGTGACGTATGGCTAAAAAAATAATCGACCGATTGTCATAAAACTCAGCATAAATCTCGCTAACCTTATTGTCTAAAATATGTACCTAAATGTTTAAAGAAAAAGTATTTTTTTATTGCAAAATATAGCCGATTTGTCAGAAAATCTTTTTTTTTAGCGTAACATTTCATCAGTTTTCATAATTTCTCACTTTTCCTGGGTTCACATTCTCCATTCTTCCAATTTGGATTGGAGTATATTTATATTTTAATAATATTTAATTGCTGCCTCTATCATACCGATATTATCGATGCTTCGAGCTTTAGAAGTTAAATAAAATAATTTACGATCTCACTATAGTACCATGTTCATAACGGCTGTCCTTTTTTTGTAGTTTTCTATACCGTAATTTTAATTCGATTCTATAAGAATATGTCGGTTATTTTTTTTTCCGTTACGAGGCAAAAAAGTAATTTGGAGCACGAAAAAAAATATTTTTTCAGGCTATAATAGTCGTTTTCTCTGCAACCAAAATGACGTCGAAAGTTTTGATACGGCGATTCTCAAAGGATGATCCTTGTGGTGGCTTAACGCATTGGCCTTCACCTTTGTAGACGCCATCGGCAGGCGGAAGAGGAAAAGAGGGGGATAGTAAGTTCGGAAAGGATCGAAAGGATTTCGTACGCTGGATCGGCGACGTTGCCAAATTTACGAGCTGCACTCAATTTGTTCGTAACTGGCGACCACTTTGGAAATATTTCATGCTCAATGTCAATTTTCCGCTTTCCTTTGCGCGTTATTTTCTACCACTGCGTTATTCTTTCGGTGCCCTATAAATCGTGCGGAAACTCGTCTCGTTCGAGACGAAATTTCCTTCCGAAAAATGTCGCGCATACCTGGCCGGGTTTTTATTATCAAGAAGATTGTTTCACGTGCTCTTTCAGCAGCAAAAGTAACATAGCCGTGCGATAAGCCGTGGGGGCATCATTCTGGGAGAATTTTCTCCACGCCTCGGGCTAACCAGATTCCTCATCCTTATCGTACCTGTATTTCGGGAACAAAACTTCATCGCTAACTCTTTCATTCGGTAACAGGTAATCGAAATTTTGGGGCTTATCGCGTGGTACACAACGATTGTCCGTAACTTTGTTTTCTTTTTTGGATTTTCCAATGGTGAACAATTAGATAATGGTTACCGGTTTTCGATAATATGAAAAAATCGAAATATCGGACCAAATATCCGATATTGAAAAACCAAAATATCGGACCAAATATCCGATATTGAAAAACCGATTTTGGACTCGAATAATACCGATATTTCGATATCAGAGTCGAAAACATTAAAGTATCATTATGATTGTTATTATATCCACTGAAGTTACGTTTGCTTGTTTTTTTTACTACGTTTAACAGCCTTAAAGAATTATTTTCTACATTAAATATTTCCGAAGTGTCAACTTATTGATCCACGAGTGGGGGAATTGGAAAGGGCCTTTTCTTCCGCGGCTTACACCTGCGATAAGGTAAGATCGTCTCTGAAAGACGAAACTTCAGATGCCCTCTGTTTTTCGCGGTCATTGTTTCGACAATCTCAATCTCGTTAATTAAAGTGACCGTACTGTTGCCTGCCTGCCACAAGCCATGCAATTTGTTTGCATTGTGGCAGCTACTACTGTACTGACTTGCACAAAACTTCCTAATTTTAATTTTGCTTATTTACTACTTTTTCCATTTGCACCAAAGTTCCTATCTTTTGTTTTTCGTTTGTTTGTTTATTTTACGTTGGTTTGGATATATTTAAGAACGTAGCAGAGTATGTTCAGAACTGTATAATAAATGAAGATCTCAATGAATGACGGTGATTTTTAATAAATACTGGTGTTTCACTTAGTTATACAGTATTATTTTTACAACTTTTATCTTCACTTTCAAGCGTCTAACGTTTTCGATCAAGATTTCCCATAAATGTCGGAAAATATCGAAACACCGGTATTCCAATATTACAACTTGTTGATATCGAAATAATACCGGTAATAGAAAAAGTTCTGATAGCCCAAGGTCTATGAACAATCTTTTTTATTTCGGAGTGGCGATTAAATACAGTTTTCTCTTTTCCTACAATGTTTTGAGCTTCGCAATTCTTGAGAGCATCTCATTCTTCGTCGCCTCATTAAAGTGTCTTTTTTAAAATTGAGATTTATTATTTTCGGCGGCGGCTTCCGCCATAAGAGAGAATCGTAGGTTTTTTATACCGGCGTAGCCTCATCTCGACGGGCGACCTATGGGGAGATTCTTTTCGACAAGTGTTCGGGAGACGAAAAAAAAATGGTAGTAGTATAAACAGAGAGGAACGTTCGGGGGTATAACGGTTTTCGTAGTTGGACCCGTTGTAGGTGGGTTTGGTTTTTCTGGAGGTGTCGAATTGCACTCCTCGAAGTATCGCTTTAGTCTCTCCCATATATAACCGCAGTCGAGAGGGCGCCGCGTAACATCATCGTGATACTTATTGAACCGAGCGAGGGTCAGGGAAAATTTGTAATCCCTAAATCTTGCTTGGAGAGCTTGTCGCCACATGTTGCCGCGTGATTTTTAAAAGAAACTCCAGTGAGCTGTACGAAGTCAATATTAACGACATGGTAGTATGCTTCGAAGAGAAAGTAAATATCGTAGATGCAAAAAAGTTCGTAAATGAATAGTAATTAAATAAATAAACGAATTGTGATCAAACGAATTGTAATTAAAGCGTTAGGCTACTGCGACGACCTGAAAACCAGAGTTATAAAAAAATCATTGTAAAGGAGTGATCAAGATGATTAAAGAATCATTTGGACATTTATTTGTATGCACATTAACAAAGTTGTGTACCAAATTTTATAAAAAAATATTAACCCTTCCTTGACACACTTGTATTTGGCCACGATGTTGACACGCCGGGTCAATTCGACCCAGATAGCCGGTCACCCATCCGAGTGTTGACCCAAATCACTGTTGCTCAAAGGGCAATATCTGTTTGAAGCGTAAAAAAGGGAATTTTCTGGATTTTTTGACGTAACTGTAAAGCCTATTAAAAATTCCTCTTAGCCGTTTGTTCATTATATATTGAGGTTGACAAAAATATATTTTTTGTAATTGAAAAAACAAAATGGCACGCAGTTTTTTTTTTTCAAGGTACCAATCGGCACGCAAAATAGAAGTGATGAACATAGGCATCTGGAGGGAAGTAAATTGTTTTTCCATTATCAACATGAGTTTTATCACAGATTTATGTAACGATATTAAAAAATTATTTTTGCGAATTTGTTATGTATGGAAAAAAAAAATTCATCGAAAAAATCGATTGCAATGTGTTTATAAAAAACGTGATTGTTAATTAACCACGAAAACTGCGTTTACTACGGTCGACAATCTATCTGAAAAGCTGCAGTTAAAATTGCAAGTCAATGTGATAATAATTGAGCTCTGCTACTACGTGCCAACGTCAAAGACAAGCTTCTGAGAAAAACGCGATTGAAAATCATTCATTTTACATAATTAGTTATACTTCTATTTTTGTTCATATACAATTTAACACTCATTTTTTTGAATCATAACCCAAACAGAAATGAAGTGAACACATTTTATAAATAGCGAATGCACAAATAGTGGCACGTGCTCGCAATGCGAAGCCGAATTTATCATTTCGGAGCTATCAGAGGTGTTTCGAAATTCAGCTTTTAAGCAAAAGTTTAGCAAGAAATGTTAATAAATGTTAGTCTTGCGATGTTTTTATGTCATTTACGCTAATAAAAAACAATAGAAAAAACAATTCCAACAGATATAATTTCTTAACATAGGAGATTGCTGAAGTACTACACCAACTGCGCGCACGCCTTATTGAGACACTGTATTGTTTCAATCGTACGGTTATTGTAACTTCGAAGTTAAAAATAAATTACAAATAAATTATAATATTTATATAATAATAATAATAATAATTTTTTATTCAATAATATTAATAATATTAATATTAATAAAATACCAATCATATTAATATTAATTAATATTAATAATATTAATATAAATTAATATTAATAAAATATTGATAATATTAATATAAATCAATATTAACAATATTATTAATATTTTATTTAATAATAATAATATTCCGCCAAAAACACGAACGAGTTTCGGGTGAAGGGATTGGCGTATACACTGGGAATAGGGCTGCACGAAGGCAAAGTTTGAGCGGAACTCGGAGCTCACTTTCTTTTCTTTTCTTTTCTTTTCTTCTTTTCCTTGTGCGTATATACGTTGGGGGAGTCGTCCCCGGAAATGCGCGATGGACATTTACGACAAAAGAATCTCGTTCTCGTGTGAATGCGTCTGGAGGCCTTCTTCGTTCTTATATTTTTAAATTGAAATTCAATAACTCGTTGCGAGTGTGTATATACTCGAGTTCCCTTCCCTTAACCAAAAAATCCAAGGGTCCTCCACCTGGCACAGCAATGACAGAATAGGGTTTTCAGAATACCCTTTGAATTCGCTTTCTTCCCCAACACCTCCTTTTTTCCCCCAATTACGCCACGTATGTCCAAGCCCGTAACTTTAAGGGGTCTAGGCATCGAAAAATCTCGATTTTTTCCTTTCTTTTTTGTATGCTGTCATTACAATCTCTTCCAAACAATCTTGGCGCACCGAAAACTGAAAAAATCGCAAAATTGAGCTCAGGAGAGCAATAGGACTTTAGTTCTCTACTAACGTTCAACGGTTAGATGCAGACAAGAGATCGCAAGCATCGACAAAATAAGCTAGGGTGGAGAAAAATGGACGTTCCGCGATCGATCCCACGGAAAAAGCTGAACTCGAGGAGTCCTTCTACAGCACCGGCAATTTTTAACGTACGTAAGTTGCAATTTTTCTGCTGGAGTACTGCGCGAAAACTTAAGGCCTTAGGCCACAGTAACGGGTATAAAATAAGTGCGAATATAACATTTTTTTTCGTATGGAAAAGTGATTCATTCATCAAATTAATTACACATCTATTTAGTGTAAATATCAAGCTGTTAGGTAATATTTTTTTTTTTCGATGTAGAAAATAGCCGACTACTCGAAACTTCTCGAAACAGCTTTTTTCCAATTGGCGTGACAAATAACTTCAACAATTTTCACTCGATTTACTTCAAATTCAAAAGTTATGTTCCCAATTGTATTTCGCAGAGAAGTACGTACGGAATTTCGGATCAATCGAAAAAAATTTCATTTCATGAGTAGTTTATGAGCAGTTATAACGAAATTTTTCACTGAAAATTCATTTCTTAAGTTCAAATACCTACAACTTTTGAATAAAACAATATTTTTCAAATTCCGTACGTACTTCTCTAGGTATTATAATGTAGATTGACGAGAATTTTTGTTTTTTGTTCTAGGGAAAAATTGTGGATGCTAAATGTCACGCCGCGGAGCGCTCAAGGATGTTGAGTCCCAAATCGCAAATGATGATAAAATTCTGAAAATTTGGTATGTTTTTGTATGAAGTATTTCAGAGGTCGTGTAAAAATTTCACGAAAATTAGGAAGCTCATTATTGAACAACTAACATTCACAAATTAAATGTTGTTTTATGGAAACTAATGTAACCTTACAATAAGTTTTTTTTTACCTCCCAATTTTATAATATCTACAATATACTGAAAGCAACGGAAACAAAACGAAGTTTATTGATACATTTTTTTTATTTCTTTTAAAAATTGTTCTTAACAAAATGTTAATTTTTTAATAACGAGCTTCCTGATCGTCGTGAAATTTTAACACGACCTCTTAAATACTTCATACAAAAACATACCAAATTTTCAGAATTTTCTTATCATTTTTTATTTCACCCCTTAAGGAGGATGAAGTAATGATGATAGAATTCTGAAAATTTGGTATGTTTTTACATGAAGTATTCAGAAGGTCGTGTAAAAATTTCATGACGATTGAGAAGGTATTTATTGAACAATTAACATTAACATGTTTCATAGGGACTCAACATCCTTAAACAAAAGATAAGAAAAGAAAATATTAGAAGTCGGCCATTTTGTACATCGAAGAAAAAGTCTAATAGCTTGATATTCATACCAAATAGATGTGTAACTAATTTTATGAGTGAATCACTTTTTCATGCGAAAATAAATTGTTAAATTCGCACATGATTTTATACCCGTTCCTGTCGCTTAAGGCCTTAAACGCGTTTTTCTCGAAACAGCATTTTGTAAGAGTTTTGCCGCGATAACTCGACAACGATTGGGGATATCGCCTTGATTTTTCAAAAAATGAGGATATCAACTTTCTCTACCAAATGAACCGACGTCTGGGTAGAAACATCAAAGTATTATTATTGTTTTTACAACAAATGTCATCCGTTTTTCGAAGTTTTTCAAATATTAGCCGCTATTTTTTCTATTTTTATGTTTTTTTACCAATTTTAGGTTCAGTCTGTGGAAGAACATCCCCTGAAGAGAATGGCGTTTGGGAATTGCCAAAAACTTCAATCGGCCACTCGGAATCGTGGCAATGAGGGAGCAGTGCATGAGACGCGTGGTCTTCTTTATCCTCCCATATCTCCCTTGAATATTTATATTTTTAAAACACAAACCACTGAATTTTATAGCCAAGAACTCCAATAAAAACGTTGCAAAGAAGAAAATATATGTATGTTGTTTCGATTCTTCGCAAATGCCATTTGAAGTTTTTCCCACTTTCGACCTACTTTCGCTGCCTAGTCGCCTTGAGGCTGACGCGGTGTGATGACATCGAAACATTGAATTCAATGCTTGGATATTCCAATGACGCGCCTCTAAAACACGCACATGATTCGAAAAATTAACAATCGAGCCTTTTGCTGTGACTCAATGTGGATCAATAATTGTACGAGCATTTGTTGTGATAAGTATTGGAGTAAAAAAAATAAGGACCGAAATTTCTATGTACGTTGAACAAGTCTACTTATCCTGGTAAGTTTTCATGGGTTGTAAGGAATAAAACTTAAATGAATAAAGTTTTTTGGAGGTTACAAAACCCGAACAGTTTGAAAGAGTCGATTTTTTTGTTGTTTATTATTATTCTCGATACTTTTGTGGCTCAATCAAATTGTTTCGAAATCTCATTGAGGCCGGAGTTATGAGTTTGTTTAGGTTAGTCTCCAAACTACATTTTGACAGATTGATTTTGAAAAAAAAAATTTACCGTCATTTTTTTATCTCCGAAAATAGGCTCTTTGTAGTCTGTCGTTTTTTGTAGTGTTTAACATTTTTTTTATAAACATTCAAGGCACACAATTTCACGCGAAAAAAAACGCTTTTTCTCTATAGTACGTCGACATGTTTTTTCTCGAAATTGACAAGTTAGCCTCCACAGTGTATATCTATAACGTTACTTTACAAGAATCTTTTTGGATTTTTTAGATCCATCAATTTTCAATATGAGCCTGATCAAAGTACATGAACATGAATAATCTACCGCTGAATGATTTATTTAAACCAATAAATAATGTTTGATGGATGTTATTCCAAACTTTTGACGATTTAGCCTTTAAAAAATTCCTCAAAAACGCCGATTTTCGATCCCGTTGGAGGCATGCAACTCGTTAATTAACTTTTTTGTTGCAGCTGTAGGATACCTGAAAACGTATCGCTCCCTAAAAGAGCGAACAAACAATAAAAAAATACCCACGAAAAGAACCAAGCTAACAATCGTCGTCTTCGAAATATTGCAGAAAATCTTGTATTTTCGATATTATCGTGCATCATGCTTTATCCGCGTCGAGCACCTGACTTTTCAACAAAACATGAGTTCAAATGCGATAAGCATGATAGGAATGGCACTTTTCTTACATTATCGTGAAATATCGGGCTGACTATTTATACTATCCGATACGCATTTCACGCCTGCCACATTTTCGGTAGAAAAAAGGAAAGAAAAAAATGTCTTTTCGCCCCCACCTCTGTCTTGAAGTCGTATTCGGTCATGGGAGAAGATTGGGGTAGGTCAGGGTTTCTGTCGGAACTTTTCCTCGCTTTGTGCTTACACATGGACGATTTCTTCTGCATGCGGTAAGGGTCGAGTTTCGTAAATTATGAAAACAAATGTTAAACCCTGTCTGCTACGCGTCGAAGAAAAAATTTTTCACAGGTGTTCCAGCTCTTCGAACAAAGATTTCGATATTTGGTCTTGGCGTGTCTAATCAAGAATCGAAGGGTAGGTATGGGCTGACGAACAACAGCCACAAATTTTACGTAATTCGTAAATTATATATATATATATATATGTATAGAATGGACCATTTAACGTGGCCACCCTAAATATCTCTGTTGCCTTTAGAGTGACGAAAAAAAAAATGTCACGCGGTAATTTGATTCATTTCGAAAGGCTGAAAAACCATTAATGGTCTTGAGAACGCAACAACTATTCTCAAGGTCATCAAGGTTTTTCATATGGAAATTTTTTTTATTTTTATTAAGACTTTGTAGCTAATATTCAGGCGGATCCAATGACCTATGATATCATGACCTTGAAATGATTTTTCGCCGAAATATTTTGGTGGAAAATCATTTCACGGTCATGACATCCCACAGATCGCTCGATTATGTGGGAAAAATACATTCCGAATTCATTATTACCGTTGGCTATGAGTAAATCTGCCTGATTTGGGGCCAAACCTTTCAATAAATGGAAAACAGTTGATTTCCGAGCAGGAATTTGTAGAGGATTCCCCAGATCCTACCACGTCACTATACGGATTTAATCGGGAGGCCGCGAGGTGAAAGTCCACATCGCCGTCTCAGTGGATTTTGCGGTATTTCCCTATTGACGTGGTTTGAGCATTTTTTATCTGAAATTCTCACTCGGAATTTGTTGGATCTCCAAAAAAATATCCTTTCGTGATCCTGTGCCCCCCATTTGTTTGGGGAGTTCCAAGATGCACCCACATCTCTATGCGGATTCGTTAGGGATACCGCATATGGGGAGTCCTCGTTGGGATCCAATTGAATTCTGCACAATACCCCGATGAACGCCGTTCGAGAACTTTTACCACGTTCGAATCGAAAATATATGAAAAGTCAGGAGAAAAAAAACAGCGTGTTCAAATATAACTTGCCCACTTCGTGAGGGTGTACATGTGCGGTGATATTATGTGAAAGTGCAGCAAAACAAATAATTAACGATCATAATAGTTGATTTTCCGTTTTGTGATTCAAATAGATTTTTTAGATATACTTATTCGAGCTATTTATACGTTTTTTAAGATAAGATTTATACTTTATTGAGATCCGCTCATTTTATTATATCTACCGTAGATCCCGGATTATCCGAGCGCGCTTTAACCGAGGTCGCGATTAAAGCTGTCGCAATTTTTCTGTGAAAAATCGGTCTTCTCGCGTACGTCAAACCAACGTTTCATCTTTTTTTTAATGCTTAGTTTGCTTTTTGTACGGAATATGTGTGTACGTATATAATGCGCTACTATCTATGTACGTGATAAAGATATAATTTGGTTAAAAATGTGATTTTATTTTACTGTAGGTATAGGCTTGGTCCAGAATCGCTGGGATAATCGAGTTTCTACTGTATAAATTTTGTTTGGAAAATTCATTGTACCGAATGCGATGGGATCCATCAAGAATCGTACTGGATTCTGTTCGATACTATGGGAATCCTTTGAGATTCAAAATGGATTCGTACATTGGATTCCAATGGGACATCCCGATTAGAATCCAATATACAAATGTGACGTATCACAGGAATCCAATGCGATGACCCATTCGATCGCTATCAGAAAGCTGGGACAAGTATGGCGATCCAATTGGACTCGACAATTTCTGCACGGTTTTTGCGGACAGGAAATCCGCTTGAAATACCTTCTATATGAATATTCATTGCAACGTGATTTCAGAGACATTGGGGTTTATGTAAGGCTCAGTACGGGGACAATAAACTACCGTGTTCACAACGTCGAATGTCTTTAGATAACCTCTCTTCATATATTGCATTTATATACAAGCATGCATACACAAATGTATAAATATAAGCATACAACAAGCGTTGTGACGAAGCAAAGTAATTTTCTATAGTGGTCACGGTCTGGTGATGCAGGTCTTAGCGTTACTCTTGCAGGTATACACGTACGCATAATTGGTGGCTCTTTCATTCGTTACTTTCTTCTTTTGTACTTTTTTTAAGCTCCCTCTCCTGGTCTCGCTCACTACGTATCCTCGTTAAGGTTTTATATGTTAATAGGACGAAACTCTATGGGCTTTTCAAGGCGCAGAGAGAGAGAGAGAGAGCGAGAGAGAGAGGGGGGTGGGGAGGAGGGAGCCCTTTAAAATATTTATTTGAAGTCATAGATATTGGTTTTTATGAATTTTATTGTCTCGAAATTTCTTTGCCAGTCATCATGGAGTTATTCCATGATAAGAAGATCTTTGCTCATCGAGAAATAAAATTATCGTTGTTTTATTGCGGGAAAGGAAAGGAAGGTTAGGGATCAGAGGAAAAGACAACTTAATTGGCTCTCGAAGTCATCGTCACTCGAACATTTTGGACCACTACTGTGCACCCATGTGTATTCAGACGTGCTCACATCCCTCAATCCAAAGGTGATGCGCCCAAACCCCTCAGGGGCTCGACGACGAATGAATTGGGAATAGAGAAATACGATCGGAATGACCGACGATTCTCTTTTCTTTCTATACCTCCCAACTCGTAGCCTCGTAAAAGAGGAACTCTCAATCCGACTTATTGACACTTTTATGACCTAAATGGTACCTGGCACACGGTAATTCATGTTCTGTCATTCACTTTTTGGCATTTCTCTGCTTTTCTTTCATACGGTTTATTGATGTTCAAAATAATGTCCAACATTTTTTGTTGCGACTGGTAGGGCAAACTTTTACCCAATTGTATCTAATAAAATGGTTTGGTAGATATTCGGAAGCGGGACTCCTGCTAGAATCAGGCTAATTTTTTTTTTTGGGTTTGTTTGCGTTTGCTTGGGTTTGTTTGCATTTGTTTGGGTTCGTTCGCATTTGCTTGGGTTTGTTTGCATTTGTTTAGGTTTGTTTGCATTTCCTTGGCTTTGTTTGCATTTGTTTGGGTTTGTTTGAACCCTTGAAGAAAATGAACTTGATTCTAGCAGGAGCCTCACTTGCGAATATTTATCAATGATTTGTTTAAGATGCCTAAAAATTTGTTTGAATATCTGCTTACGAGAGTTTTGTCTAATAAGCATCAGAACGATATTTCTGCTACCATTGAATGTACGAATTGATTAAAACTGACGGTGAGAAAAACCGTGTAACTTTATGGTTCGCTGTAACACAATTGTATTTTCAAGTAGAACAAATGTTTCATTTCGTCGAAAAAGGGTGCTGCTTCTATAATAAATAGCTAAATGTCTGTTCGACTGTAATAGAACTTTATTTAAGTCTGATAACCTTATTCCTGCGGTCAACAAAAATATTTTTGCTTCTCGGGCTTGTGCATAATATCACCCATCTTGAAACTACAATTGGCGGATCCGAAAATACGGTTTCACGTTTTAGTTACTGGATTTTTTTTTATCGACAATAACAAACGGTAGGTTTTGAGATTATTAAAATATCAACGCTACGCAATACGATGCTTCTGCTCAAAATGTGATGCGTAGCACGCTCGTTGTCTGCTGCTAATGAACACTTACTTAAATGTAGAAGACTCTTAGTAGACGAATACTCCATTGAGACGTTTATTTGAGGTGAATAAAACATTTCTTCGAAGTTTCCATTCAATGAACAGTTTATTGGAAGTGAAAGGTATGCTCCAAATATAAGTATTTCTTAAAGTCGAAACAATATTTAGTAGAAGTAAATAAAATAGCAGTTGCTTCGACAAAAAATGCTTCAACTGAACTGCATTCAGTTGGTTCATCCAAACTTAACTTCAATCCAAACTAACAACAAATTCAATCAAACCAAAACTAACTTGGTCTCAGTGTGGTAATTGTGGTCCTTTTTTACTTGTTTCCAGGATGTCCAAGGCATAAGAATGCTAAGCAATGAATTTTCCCGCCTGTCGGTTTCTCTCTCTCTCTTCCCGCAATTCATCTTTAAAAACGTATTATTCTCGTATCTTCTTTTTTTTCTCGAAATGAGGCTCGGGTCTGATTTTCGGTTCAACGTCTCTGTACATTTTTGTAGATGTCTAGCCAAATAATGCACTCAATAAGCCTCCATGCGGTGTTACCATGCAGATATTTCTTAGCTTAATGTACAAATTTAAGCCAAATATTATCGTAATATTTACTACTGCAATAGCCCCTGCAATGATTTTATGAAGATTCATTTGGCTCTTTGTTTTAACCCAGCTCTGCAACGACGTGCAATTTTCGCTCGCGAATGGAACATTTTATCCTCTGTTTTTCATTTTATTTACTTTATCTTATTTCCTCTATTTTTATGTATTTCGTCTAAACAATTTAAAGTTTACTTTCATGGTAAGACTATTTAAGTCAAGTTAGTTTTGCGTATGTATAAAAGTCATACATTTGTCTGTTATTTTTTTTTACAATGTTAATTTGTAAGAATGGAATTTTACTAAGCATATGACTATTCTTCCTTGAATTTACTTATGGTAATCCATCTTCTAATATTATAGTTTTGGTTGCTGCGAGACAAAATGGAAATAAAATACAGAGTATTCGTACCACTATTTATGTATATTACACGCCATTCGGTGGCAGGAGTGATTCGCCGGTAACAAGGACTATGGTGAGTCTACGAATAAAAAATAAAAAAAATTCACCATAAAACACCAGAGATGAAAAAAGCTTAGGGCGGGATATATATTTACAAAGATCACGTGAAACCGTCGAACATTAATTTCTTTATTTATTAAATGCTAGACCGAGATATATATATATATATATACTATAGAAAATATATACTTTGAGAAAATATTATATATATATATATATATATATATATATATATATATATATATATATATATATATATATATATATATATAATATTTTCTCAAAGTATCAAAGCGAAATTCGAAAACCTTCTAACGTTACAGTCCGTCAACGCCGTGCCTCACCGCTCGGATTCGAAGCGCGCGCCGCAGCTAGAATCGAGAGCGCAGAGGAGCAAGCAAAGATAGGCAAAACCAATTAAATTAACAACTAACAATTACAATTACTGCTATAATTGTTGATCTAATTACTCTGTAGCAGATGACTTAAGTAATGAGCTACCACAAGTACTTAGTGCAATTTAATTCGGATTGTATGTAAACTTCAAACGGGTTTTTCTCAAAACTGCACTTTCGAAATTGGCGTGCAGGATTATTCAAAAACTATTAAGCCGGTCGAGTTGAAACTTGGTAGGAATATTTATAATATTGCTACGTTTTACTTGACGAGAAATGTTTTTAAAAAATTAGAAAAAAACTACCTGTTCAATCCAAATTTTACAGAAATACGTGAAATGTTGATTTTTTTGTAAAAGCGTGCCATTCTTTTGAATATACATTTTCTTAATTTTAATTACTGTCAAATACAAGCTATACATCTTCTTACTCAAATAATGTTTGAATTTTTCTGCATATCAAAGTCTATGGGAAGCTAGACTGCGCGCCGATTCGCAGCTCCCGCGGCAACCTTGCTCTAACATACTGCCTTTTAATGAATTCAAAAAAATTGTTTTGTATACTTAAATATACTATAAAGTATACCTACAGTTTTATAAACGTATAGAATAATTATTTCTTAGGTTTAAAAAATCTCTCAAAATTGCTTCATTTTTTCCGACTGAATGTATATCCCGCCTTATCGGGGTAGCCCTCTCCGGGAAGCCTAATTTTAAGAGTCAGAATGTTGAATTTTTTTCCAGTAACGCATTGGTTGGTATGAATTAATTTTTTTCTCAGGATGTTGTATACACGTTTGTGGTTATAATGTAATTTATTCGGAAGAAAATCTTTCAAAGTGTTCGTGGTGCTGCAGTTGGCTTTCCTTAAGGCCTTAGGCCACAGTAACAGGTATAAAATCATGTGCGAATTTAACCATTATTTTTCGTATGAAAATGTGATTCACTCATAAAATTAATTAGACATCTATTTAATATGAATATCAAGCTCTTAGAAATTCTTTTTTTTCGATATACAAAATGGCCGACTACTAATATTTTTTTTGTTATCTTTTTTTAGGCGCTCGAAGGCCTGACATTTAGCATCCACACTTTTTACCCTAGAACAAAAAACGAAAATTCTCGTCAATCTACCTTAGAATACCTAGAGAAGTACGTACGGAATGTGAAAAATGTTGTTTTATACAAAAGTTGTAGGTATGTGAACTTAAGAAACGAATTTTCAGTGAAAATTTTTATTATAACTGTGGCCTAAGACCTTAACCCGAGGCCTACTGTTCCACTAAATAAGTGTAACTTCGTCAATTTTTAAAATCTCAGGGTCCGATCGTTCTTAAAATATTCTTGAAAGTTTCCACTGTAACAATATGCAAATAAAAACGATATTTTTGAATTTCCAGAGACGGATACCCCCTTAAGTAAAACTCTATTTTTCGGAGAATTTGAGAATCAAGCTTCACATGCCCGCCGATATAATCCGAGTCGATCTGCTTTTTGAAAAATGTATGAAGCAACTGTAATGCGTCGCGATAATTGAGAATTTGCGTGGAACGATACTAAAGAGGATCAACTAAAGAAGAAAAAAAACGATGAAGAGACGAAGGAGAAAGAACGCCGAAGGATTATGGCGCTTCTTCCTCGCCGGCTTTACGAGACTCGGTAGGGGCAATTAGGCCAAAATAATATTCAAGCGCGGTCGTTGCACGGCAAATGCTAAAAAAGAAAAAAATATACCTCGAGTCTCGCAGCCCCGTACGACGTGCCAGTTAAGCCGAATTTTCGGCTATTCAATTATCGAAGGGCTTTAACTCTCCCGGTTCGTATATACGGGCTCATACGATCGCCCGTGAAAATTGAACGAAAAAGAAGAACATCGAATCGTATAACTCGATCGACCATCATTCGTTTATAATACCGGGAGCGCAAAACCCAAAATTGCGAAGACCACTTTTTTCCCTACCCTCAAATCTTTACGTACACGTCTAGCGAAATTATAGCCTCACATTTTTTATTGCCCGATTGAATTTTGCACCGAAACAGTATATGCCCTAATGGTTTTATCGAAGTCGATATTTTTTTCGGTATACGTGATCCCGCTTTCCATTATTCGCTCCAATTTTAATAATCGTTCGTTTCCCCTAGTGAATTCACGTCGGCCCGTTTGCAACGAAATTACGATATTGGATGATTTGCATCAGGTACTTTTTACGATTGTTCAAACGAGGTTGAAAGCATAAAGTGTTACGATGCTTTAAGGGGTTACCCCCACTTGCGATTCTGAAAAAATCGATTTTTTTTATTTCATTTTTTTGAAGTATAAGTATCTGAGAATATGTCCTGAAAATTTCAAGTCGATCCGAACAAAATTGACTGAGATATCAGCGTTGAAAGAGAAGAATCCGTGAATTGAAGAATTGAAATTGAAACTTCAAACGCGTTTTTCTCAAAATGGCATTTCTGAAGTCGGTGACCAAGATTACTCGAACACTAATGAACCGATTTTCTTGAAATTTTGCAGGCTTATTTAATACATAAAAATGTAGTCTTTAATCGTTCGATTTTTTTTTTCGAAAAAAAATGGCCGTTTTATAGCCAAAAAACGGCCGTTTTTTTTCGTTAAAATCGAACCATTAACTTTGACTGTCCGCCATTTTGTGAAAAATGATTTTTTTTTAAATCCTTCGACTAAAGACTAGTTTATACTTATATTTGACTAAATCCATCCGCATGTTTTTTTCAGATGATCCACTTCGTCGCAATGTTGGTCACCGCAAACCGTGTATATAAAACCATTATTTCATTGACGGCCATTTGCCACTAAACAATGTAATATTTTTCAATAAAAAAATTACTGAAAGTTCTTCAAGATGTGTTCTTTAAGATGGTATATTGATCGATTAAAAAAGTTTTGTAGTTTTCTTTAAAAAAATTCATGAAAAAGGCCTTTTTTTGCGCTACAAGTGGGGGTAGCGCCTTAAGACTTCATTTGGTCTCCATAAAATGGTTAAAGATTCTCTATTTCAAATGCCTTTATAAGTTTTAGAAGGTAAAATCAATTTTTAATCTTCAATGAATGACACTTTGATCTTGCTATTAAAAGGAAAAAGGGGTTTGACACCAATTTTTAAAAATCCGTAGGGCATCCATAAAAGTCAGCCCCTTTGGGTCTAAAATGTAGCTGCTTTATAAGGACCGCCATAATAGGGTAAACCGACCAGTGAAAGGATGGGGACCAGTAAGTGGACTAAAGATGATTTATAGTTAAAGTCAGCAAAGAATATGAATTGTCGATAGAAACTCAAATCACTATAATTTAGCAAAAAAATTACACCTGTCGTCTACATCGATTTGTCAGTTTAATATTGAATTTCAACGCCACACGGAATTTTTCTCGTTTGTGGTATTTGCACACTTCGCAACTTAGTTGTGATATGGCTGCGCATAGTAGGTGTTCGAAACGCGAAAACAATAGTTTTTACAAGTTTTGAGGGTAAGTATTACTTTCATAACTTGAGAAAGAATCAATCTTTAATTTATTGCAAAATTTTTCAATAAATTCGTAAATATAGGTCAGAATCAGACATGTTAATTCACTGGCGCTGTATTCTAACCTCTTTCCAGTGCGTGGCCATATGGGCTCTGTTCTGATAATTCTCAAAGCAGAGTAAACAACTTAGCTTATCTGCTAAAAATTGCTAATTTAATTATTGTTAAGATATGACATGGTACATTTCATTGAATGTTGTCATAAAATGAATTCATTCGTTTTTTGTTGATTTTGCCAAAATTTACTTTTCTATTTCTCTGTCGAAACAACCTTTGGTAGTTTTTTTGAGAATGTCACGTTAAGCTGCAAAAAAGCTTTGTGTATTTTCTACGAAATCGCAATAATGAAAAATTATAATATGTATAAACATATTATAATTTCTGTGTAACACAGTGATCTCCGAATCTGGCATTTAATAAAAATGAATCGTTATGCTTGACAGCGTTCGTTTACACTATACGTCCATTTACTGGCGGTTGAGCGTCTTTTTACTGGTACTTTTATTCATTCACTGGCGATTTAGCCATTTCGCTACTGGCCTATTAATTTGTTCAATATTATTTGTTGCAATTACTTCGAATATTTTTTTTTGCTATCGGAATAATATCGTTTGGTAGCTATAGCCATTGAAAAATTCGTTTTGATAATATTTCCATTTTAAAGTCCATCTTAATCCTGCAGTATCGTTATTTGTCCATTCACTGGACGGTTTACCCTAATTCCCAGGTTTCGATATAAAGATATCAGATTTTGGTAAGTAAATTTAAGAAGGTTTATTACGAACACTATTCAAGGGACCAGCGGGAATTACCAGGGCATCCACACAAAAATTTGAAATTATATTGGACGCCATTTATCAAATAGGACATAACAAAATCAACTAGGTTTCATGCAATATTTCATGTAATATTCATAAATATTTCGAGGTTTGTACCGACACTAAATCTTACTTATAACGTAATGACTTACCTACATATTCCAAACAAAAAAAGATAGAAGATGAGAAATCAGATATCGACATAGCTAGAAATATCGCATCAAATTGAGAACCAATAGGGGAACGCGGGGCAAGACGAATATGCGGGTTAAGATGAATCATGACCCTAGCCACTAAACAGTGTGTGCGATGACAGTGCTCCCGTCGAAGTTTGGAAGGGGGGCGGGCGGTGAGGTGGATGAGTGTGAAAGTATCAACTGGGGCGGAAGCACGCGTCTCGATTGAGAAAACAATGTCGATTTTTTGACAAAACGATGAAATTTTTGGTAAAGTTTAACATCGTTTCAGTTTATTTGAGCTGCTGATATTGATTAGAGACAGGTACGTAAACACAATGAAAGTACTAATTATTAATATAATAAGAACGGTATGTCAGAAATTTCCAACATTATTGCGTGATTTCTTGTTAATTCACGTTAATTAACGTACCACTATTGACGTTAGAAATGGTGAAATGAAACTAAAGCATTTGGTTCCTCTTCAACCGGCGTTTCTACCAGGGGAAGAAAAAGAACTTACAAATGATCAAAATGATATGGATGCAAGGTTATTCGGACTAATCCTACAGAATTTAGACGATTGGCTTATGAAATTGATGGTATCGAGAATGAAACCACTTTTATATCCGAATGATGCCAATAATTCGTGTCCCATCATTATCCCAGCGCTGTTTCGTCTAGCCCTGCATACGGCGTAAGATAGGGAAATTAAAGGTTGGATTAAAAATATATATCGTATGGTACAAATCAGAAAGACTGATACTCTTGCTTCCAAAATTGGAAGGTTAATAAATGTTGATTAGTTTAAAAAAACAAATAAAGTTGTCTGACTCATATATGTATTGTTTTATTTGAACATGTCCTTAGCGTTATCATCTTGCCCAGTCTTCCCCTACTTGTAAAAGTACTGAATTCAGCTTATATTTATTTTCGTTTGTTTATTCTCTTGGAATCTTCCCACTCGCTGAACTGAAAAAATTCTAGGCACATAGCAAAGTAATACGGAGCCTTCGAGGGCGCTCAGTGAAAAAGTGGCACCGTCATTTAAGGTGTCATAACATTCACCTATTAATCATTAAAACCTGTTCTCAAGTTTTATAACTCTTCACGACCGAAAAAATTGAAACATAGTGGAGTCTGCGATTGCGGGTGAGGGAAAATGGAAATTTCGTGCAACTTCAAGGGTCCTCATGAATCGTGAAAACAGGGGTGTTAATAAAATGAAAAAAAACATGGATGTGAGCCCCGCTGGAGCCCTGTCCCAGTTTCTAATAATTATTATTCATAATTGAACTATTTAGATAAGTGAGTTTTCCGAAAAATGAGCCTAAAATAGTTTTTTTTGCTACTTTCTCATTTATTCTGTTATAAATGATGATGTTCGTTCAGGGGGAGCTGAAATTCACCCCTGCCCTCATAAAAAGTTATGGAGTTCTAGAATTCGTGGAAACACGTGATAAAATAGGGAATTTTTGAACATTTCGACGCCTATATTAGGCTGTTTGGGTTTGTTTCCGTTTGTTTGGGTTTGTTTGGAAACAACAATTTTTCGGAAACGTCACTAATTCCAAGAACTACCGAAAAATATATTTAAATACTTATCGGTGGATAGAAACGATCGGTTTATGAGGTTGATGGTAATCGCGAAATAGGTGACGCGCCAGTGACTCTGCCAGCATTGATTACAGCCGCCCTTGGGTTTTAAAGGTCTCATCGGGTGTGCGTTGGTCAAGGAATATGAATACGAGAGTCGACAGGTCGTGTGTGAGTTTAAAGTTTTCTTTTCAACCAACTGCATACACGCGTACGTACGTATCTCATACGACGAACGTGCATGGATCAACGGAGCGCGACCCGCACGCTTTCAAGTCTAAATACATGTTCAGCCATACAGATATACATAGACAACACGAGTACGAGACTCTTGTACTCGGTTCAAGCGGCTTGGGCAGTGTGTTCGCTGCATTGTACATACACAATTGACGCTCGAGTGCGAGTGAGAAGAGCCTAAAAACGGCGCCGCCCGTACAGTCGAGTAATTAGGGGCCTTTATTAATTAGCCAATTAAGCCGGCCACGATCTTGATCCTGGCTCTCTCGGGCGCAGGATGCGGCCGCGCTTCGTTAAAGGACATGATTCGAATGGCCGAGAGGCGAAAGTGTGTGCGTTCGACGCTTCGCAACTCTTCTTTTTTTACTTTACCATCGTGATGCCTCTCTCCGTCTTTGTTGTGTTTTTTTTTCTCTCGCTTACCCTTCCTTCCTTTCCCCGTCTCTTTTCTACCAATTGCACAGGACACCCGGTGTACGGCCTCGAATAAAGGGCTCTCTGAGCGAACGTAATAACGTTTGAGACGTGAACCCATCCGCGAATAATCAACGCATCTGTATGCGCAGCTACAACGAACATCCGCGCTGAAGCAGCCAACTCTCTAACCGCGAATCATTCCAATTTTCGCTTGTGTAACAGTTTTTTATGCCCCCCCCCCCTCCCTTTTGCTTCTTCGCGCAATTTATAAGTGAACCGTTGCCGAATTAACGTTTTTTTTTCTTTCGGAAAATATAATTCGTGTTCTCTCATGAAGATCCATTATTCTTCGGCCCCGTAGCCTGCAGGTCTCACTCGAAGCAAACGCTCGTAACTTCTTCGCGGCTGTTCGCACGTCGGAGCAGAGTACCTGCCGCCCGCTATTCCGGTATGGCCCTTGGGTTTCAAAATCGGAAAAAAATCGTGATGATTATATTCAGCGAGTACTCGCGAGTGAAATCAGCGTGGATAGTATTAAGGGGCTGTACGAGTGCGAACGCTGAAAATTTGGGTGATTTTCGGGAATTTTTTGGAAGAAAAGTACTCAATTCGATGTTTCGGAAAATTAAGAATATATTTGGTTATATTTGACCTATATTACATGGGAAAATATTAAGATCCAATGCGCTGCCTTCGGAGGCGCCAAAAAAATAGTTCCTCCACTGCTGACATGATTCCGGCCGATTGGGTAGCCGAAACCGATAAAAGAAAAAATGTCGTTAAACTGGAAGGTATTTCCTGTACAATGACGTAGGATTTTCGAAAAATATCGACATCTAACAAAATGGCGTAGTTATGAAAAAAAGTCTGTTTTCTTGCCTATAAATGTCAATTTTTATTCAATCAAAGATGTCCTACGCCATTGTAGGGTAAATATATTCAAGAGTACCCAGTTCAAATTTCAAGTCAATCGGATAATTGTTCTTTGAGTTACAATGTCAGCAAATTTGAACAATCTTATTTCGAGAAAAACGCGTTCAAAGATTCAACTGGGGCATTTTATACCCAAGAGCGGTTGGTCTTTAGAGGGCTGCCATTCGGGGAGTATTAGAGATACGGCCTTGAAATGTTTACAGGATATTCTTGAAAGTATAAACTGTCGAAAAAGGCAAAAAATCGATTTATCAAAAGTGTCATACTGGTATAGCCCCTTAAAAAAACGTATTTTTGGACGAAATAAGACCGATGGTTTTTGGCTTAAGGAGTTTCGGGGCAATTGGCGATATGTTATCAGTTGGCGTAAATTTATGCAGTCAATTCTTTGTCTATAATGACGGGTTGAAATTCCGTACTTTGAATGCTCCGACGATTTAAAATTCCGAATTTTAATGTTCCGAAATTCAAGATGGGGCCGCGTTGAAATGCCGAACTTTGAATGATCAGAACGCTCAGACTCCGAAAGAATTTGATAGTTTCATAATTTTCAATAAATCAACGAATTATTTCTTTTTGCTGGCATGACCTGTTCAAAGTTTCGGATTTTTTATCTTTCGGGGTAATATTCTTTCGATAATATTCTATTCTCTATTTCGCACGAAATAGTGTGAAATATGTTCAAAACCCAAACAAACTGTCAAATCACTCAGTATATACATTATGACTATTTCGTCTCCCTTTACATTACGACAATTGCGCATTTTCCTAATTTAGAATGTGTTTCTTCAATCGTAAATTTTAGAGAAACGGTGTAGGGGATCGATTTCACATTTAGAGGGTGCATTCAGTATATGACAACGAATTTACTTTATAAATTCGAATCAAACGGTATCGTCAATGGTCCCGAAACTCCTTGATAGGGTTCCATCTGCCACATTTTCAACACCGTTCGGAAAATTTTATAACTCGTATATTGATCATTAACGCCATTTGTAAAATACTATTGTTCAATAACTAACGGATTAATTCGCCAACATTTTCTATGCAATCAAGTTTGGCGGACCGAAATTGAAAATTTTACTCGATTTAAATAAAAATTGGTTCTCTTGGATTTTCGCGGTCGCTTATTACGAGTCTGACCACAAGAATCGAATTTTTTTTTCAACTTCATACAGACTGCTATTATATCCGCAAACTGAATTTGCAAATTTTATGTTCAGATTCATAATCAGTGACCTACACAACCTATGAGAACAGAGTTTAATCAAAATCAATCTGTATCATTTGTATTTTCATTCACCATATTTGTTCGTCATTGTGAATTCCTGAATTTTGAGTACACATTCGTAATTAGCACGCTCAAAAATTCCAGAGTACAACTTTTCAGGATAAAAAATTTTCCTGTCATTTTGGGCACTTTTTGTCGAATTTTCTCTGCCGACGAAGGGGTTAAGGGGTTTTCTCCTTTTAGACTCTAAACAAGGCTATTTTCATGAGCTTTTTCGATAGCTTTATATTATAGATATTGATATAAAAGTTGTTACACTTAATAAATACACTTTCGAAATACATGTAAAATTTTTTTTATGTATTGAAATTTTAATCACATATTTTTTACAACTATAGCTATAGCGCATATCAAGGATTTTTTTAAATTTGGATATTTACTTTTCTTTTTTGCCAAAACGGTGAAAAACACGTTTTTTAAATATTTTTTTTCGAAAAATCACCGCCATTTTGTTATTTTTGCATATATAAAAAATCGTATGAAATGCGCTATAGTCATTAACATACTTAACCTAAAACCGTTTGATTTTTTGTTACGGATGATACATCTCCGAGATTTCATCAACAGTGCTGACCTACAATTTTCTTAAGACAATTTTTTAACTACCATTTCCGTCTATAAATAGTGATATAAATAAATTACAAAAAAATTTGTATGCATTTCGAAAGTGTATTATTAAGTGTGATAACTTTGATATCAATATCTATAATATAAACCTATCAAAAAAATGTATGGAAATAGCCTTTTTTAGCGTCTAAAGTGCGAAAATCCCTTAAACGACACAATGACGGAGGGAGCGAGAGATACCGAGAGAGCGATGATTTGATGAGTCGCAAACGACGCTCGTCCCATCAACCGTGTGCTTCATCCCGACGAGTCAATTTCCATATTTACCTGTACCGTCATTCTATCTTTATATCTATCTATTTATAAATCGGCTGATAAGTATATCTTTACACTTATCAATAAATCTATAGAAGTGCTCTATATTTATTAAAGTAAAATAAAATAATAAATATAAAAAAAATAATAAAAATAATAAAATAAAATAAATAAAAGTATTGAGATTGACAATCAGATAAAATGCCACCGCGTTGTGCCGCCTTAAAGTTTTCCTCAATCAACGGAGCCGAAAAAGCTGCTGCATAGGTGACGCGCCGGGTGGGGGGAAAAATGTCGAACGATCGATATGCAGATGGGCCAAAATGTCGAATTCGAAAATGCCGAATGTTCGAATATAGATGGGTCAATCTTACTAGAGTCTGTAAAGTCGAAAATAACAATTACGAATATGAACATCTCGGAAGTTGATATATAGCGAAAAACAAAAATCAGATTTAATAAAATAGCGAAAAACACAATATCGATGGGCCTGTATGCATAACACCAAATAATTCGAGACGACAATTCTCCGCATTGAAAAAATTGCGACGGTTCACAATGCAGAAAATCGTTAAAGCGAACGGCCAAAAAGTCGAGTGGTTAAAATCGCGAAGGGTCAAAATGTAGAACGGCCCGGATGGCGAATCGAGCAATACGTTACTTGCGCTTCAGAGTGAAGCTGCGAGATGGCGCTGTCGGTCAATCGGCTAAAATATCGTAAGGCAGTCATCCCACGTGACGGGCCCCACCACGTTCGTCATTTTGGCCGTTCGACCTTTCGGCGTTCGACATTTCGGGCCATCGACATTTTGCGTTTCGATTTATTGCTTTTCGCTATAGACGATATTACGCATATTAGGCACTCGCTATTTTCTGTTTCGGAAATATGGGTGTTCTACATTTTTCGATTCTGTATTTTTATGTTCCGAATTGCAGACGATCTGAATATTCGTTTTCGAATAAATTGGCTCTCCAATAAATAATGGTTCGATTTATAGTCATTCAATTTTTTTATCAGTCGACAGATAAAATTTCGAATAATTGAACCTTCGTTATTTTGAGAGTTCATAATTCTACCGTTTCGAAATCTTTGTCGTTCTACATTTGGTCATTCGACATTTTTACCCCCACCCGACGCGCCGCTGAGTATATATGAGCAAAGACTCGCCCGATCTTTTTCCTTCTCTATCAGGACAATGTGCGACGCAACCCTTTCTCTCCTTCGAAAAAAAAGGAGTACGTCTCGGGCGTCGAGACGGTAGCGTCCCCGTTTCGTACCGGCGAACGAAAAAACAAATGGACCTGGACCAAAAGGCTGCTCCCACTTTTTTTTTGAGCGGCTGAGGCAGAGCGAGAGCGAGATATCTGCTCTTTGGACGCTGCGGGGTGTGCAACGGGTGCCCACAGGTGTCGGTCTAGACTCTTGGTAAGTCTTTCTCTCTTTCTCATTCTTCGTACCACAAAGTTCGGACGCACGGCCCGTGCATATCAATGATTCAACGCAAATAGGACGTCACGTGCGTTTAAGTACCATGTTCGTACGCCCTTAAGACGCCAAGACATCGAGTTACTTGCACGCGAACGCGTATTGCACATACATCGAATCGTAGAAAAAAAAAGAGCGCAGTTCACGTGATTTAGCGAGTAAACAACTACGAATTACGCCCTTCTGCCCCTCACAAGCTGTTGAACGTTTCACATGGGTGTATATAATGATCGCAGAGGGTGAGAGTGTACAGTGTGTGTGTGTGTGTGTGTGTGTGTGTGTGTGTGAGAGAGAGAGAGAGAGAGATACAGGGATGCAGGGCGTGTGGGAAAAAATGAGAGGGATTCAACGTGCCGAGTGAGAGTGGAAAGGAAAAAAGAACCAGTTCACAAAAATAGTATACGCAACGAGCACATTGCGCGTTATTCCGGGCGTTGTGTCCTCGTTGACGCTTTTGTGTATATAATAAGGATTACACACACGCACACACACGCGCGAAAATCTATAAAGGATAAAGAATATCAAGGATAACGTACTCAAAGGAGAGGGGGGAAAGCAAGATTCTCTTTCCTCCGCGCTCCCCCTCCCGCCGCTCTTTTTTGGATCTCTCGCTCCATCCTGCTTTTTCATCACTCCTAGCTTTCTTCCCCCTTGGTGACACATATATACAATAAATACTTTTTTTTTCGTTTTCCAAACGCGGACGAGGGCAGGGATACTACGACGTGTCGCAGAGGTCGATGAATCCTGCACATATACGTTGGGGGAATTTGGAAGAAAAAAAACGAGGGTAAACGGCAGGGCCAAAGGGTGGTTTCGCAACCATGCATGTAGCGAATTTAATTATGTTTCTCGCAGAGAGAAAGAAAAATGATATCGCGGCAAACACTTATCTCGTAATCACGGTAAATGGTGAAGAAGATTGTTTGGAAGTCGGTTGCCCCGTTCACGTCTCAACAATAACCACGTAGATCCTCGGGGATATTTGGTATTCCTTTTGTGTGTAATCTCAACCGTTCAGAAATTTGTCACTCTTACCCCCCCCTCTCTCTCTCTCTCTCGTTTTTATTATATATATATATATATATGACCCAAGGGTAAATTTTGATTTGGTACGGTTGTAAAATAAGTGTTCAGTCTTTAAACCGTTTCTTGCTGCTGTATGTACAAGTCAATGTACATATATAGATAGGTACGTATGGAATTTATTTCTTGTTTTATACAGCGCTCACTGTCGCGTCGCGATAATTCATCGTCCAAAAGTACGTTAGCATCGTCGTATCTTGAATTCGTTTAACGCGTTACCCCCACTTGTAGCGCAAAAAAGGCCTTTTTCATGAATTTTTTTAAAGAAAACTACAAAACTTTTTTAATCGATGAATATACCATCTTAAAGAACACATCTTGAAGAACTTTCAGTAATTTTTTTATTGAAAAATATTACATTGTTTAGTGGCAAATGGCCGTCAATGAAATAATGTTTTTATATACACGGTTTGCGGTGACCAACATTGCGGCGAAGTGGATCATCCGAAAAAAAAATGCGGATGGATTTAGTCAAATATAAGTATAAACTAGTCTTTAATCGAAGGATTTTAAAAAATATTCATTTTTCACAAAATGGCGGACAGTCAAAGTTAATGGTTCGATTTTAACGAAAAAAACGGCCTTTTTTTGGCTATAAAACGGCCATTTTTTTTCGAAAAAAAAATCGAACGATTAAAGACCACATTTTTATGTATTAAATAAGCCTGCAAAATTTCAAGAAGATCGGTTCATTAGTGTTCGAGTAATCTTGGTCACCGACTTCAGAAATGCCATTTTGAGAAAAACGCGTTTAAAGTTTCAATTAGCCGGTCGTTTACACAACGGATCCTTCTCTTTCAACGCTCATATCTCAGTCAATTTTGTTCGGATCGACTTGAAATTTTCAGGACATATTCTCAGATACTTATACTTCAAAAAAATGCAATAAAAAAAATCGATTTTTTCAAAATCGCAAGTGGGGGTAACCCCTTAAAGATATGCATATAAGGTATTCCAGGTGAATCCGGTTGACTTTCGCGCTGACCCCCGCCAAATCGATTAATTTTTTAAATCTGATTTCATTGAGTTTAAAAGACACCCTGATTTTTTTAAACATTTTTCGAAACAACCCTTAGTCAAAAAAAAAAATTCCGAAAAAAATAAACGCTCCGACGTGAAAATCTGAAAAAATTCCCAGAAATGCGTGTTTACATGTAAAAATGTTCAAACTATCACCCGCAGTGGAAGTATGATTTTTCTGTGCTTTCTAAGCGATTAACGTTCTCCAGCACTAAACCTCAATACTTCCTGATGCCAGTTGTCAAAGGTTAGTACTCTACGTTCGCCACGAAAAAAAATGGCGCGCAATATGAAATGTCTGGTCATTTTGGCCTACCCTTTACAATACAATGATAAAACCGATATGGACATGTGGAATAGCACTGTGGGGTACGGCAGCAAAGTGTCACATTTCGAAGATGGAAGCATTACAATCAATAATTCTTGAAACGGTAAAAAAAACTCGGCGTGTTACATCCGGACCAAGGAAATTTGCAAAGACCCAAAGGTACCGACGGTACGCGACGAAATAAAAAAGTTTAGGAGAAAACACGTGGACAGAATCCAAGAGCATCAAAACCAGTTGGCTGCAAATAATTATGATACCCCTATAACAGAATTGCTAAGAAGGCACCATCCCACTGACTTATATGCTGACCGAAGACGCACCGCCATATATACAAAGTGGCACCCCATTGGGGACTGTTACACATAAATGCTACATTTTCTGGAAATGATATACTAATTTACCGAATGTTAGACTGGACAAATTGTAAAGTGCATAGGGGAAAATATTTGGAAGAAATTGTACTTCCAAAAAGTGGAGTGAAAAATTGATCTTTTCGACCGATCACACTGGACGACGTCCTTAAACTTGATTTCATCTACGTTCCGTTTAGTTTGAGCATGAAAGTTTTTCGTGCGAGACTGCAAGTTCCGAGTGAAAACGGTGCTGTATTTCCCCGTAACAAAGATGAAATCGGCACTGGCCTTGGTATTTTCTTATGCTTCGTGACATACTTTGAAGAAACTTTTGAAGAGAGCAGTCAACCACCTTTATAGGTATCGAATAAATGGTTCCGGAGGTAGCGTGGCTGCGAGTCGGTGAGCATGCGAATATGACATCAATGCAACGAATGATTACGTAGGATTTTGCTGGACATTCATTGACGGATCCATCCACGTACGTACTCGTTTTCTTCTCGCTTCCTAACGGCCGGGCCAATTAGCTCCCCTGAGCGCGGCCACAATCTGCGAGGAATTCGTTTTCATCTTTTTTAGCCCAAGACGAAGTTGACGTCGCATTTGGGCGTTCCGTGTGCTTTCGAACGTGGTTCAACCGTACTGCGGACGAGCGCCGTCGCTTTCATTTTACAATAGATACCGTAAAATGGGATTACTTTGAACACGTTTTCGAAATTGTTTGCAGGTAACTTTTTTTAACCCCCTAAATTCCAACTTTTTGTCTCCAATAGAACAATATGTCCTTTGGCTATCAAACGTATAAGAAAGTAAAGCTCCACCACTCCACCGCAATTTTATATTTATTTTTTTACGTGTCAAACTAGCCTCGAGTGAGGGATTTGATAAGGCATTAAAATGCAGCTTATGCCAAAGATTAAGGGGTACTGTCACATCATTTACATAACAAATTTAATATTTTACGCACTATAAATAGAATTAAAACAAAAAACAACGATTTTTCACAATCAAATTGTCATGTTCATCGAGGAAACATTTTACATAAAAATATGAAGTACCTAGGGTACTATTGAAGGCACTTAATCAGTCTCATTATTAGCATTGAGATCAAAACCAACTTGAGCAACATTGCAATCAACTTTAGCAGCATTCTAATAAACTTGAACAACAAATTTGAGCAACGATAGAAAAAAGTTTTAAAAGAATTATTTTGTGTCCTCGCACGCCGATAAGGAAATTGGATGTCGATTTTCCTTTAAAATTTATGGTAATTATTGGCTCTCTATAAAACGATCACGAATATGATCGTTTTAGGCGAGAAACCGCCGCCACCAGAAGTGGTCTATGAGAGCGTGTCTCGTGCGCGATATATATAACAGAAAAAAGGAAAGCGATCAAAAGAAGAAGAGAAAGAGAGAGACACTTGTTCGGCATGTAATGCTCGCCATATATACAGATACATACATACATACGTGTGTGTCTGCATATGAATATACACATACATGCATGCGGAGCGTACCTACGGTATTGAAAGGCTCTAAAAACTGGTTCTTTCTTATTCCCCTTGGGTAGAAAGGAGCACCTGGCCCCTGGCGTTTCTGCCTGTATGTGCTCTGCCGATTCCGATATGAGGCTCATAACGTAAACGAAAAGCTCATACGCACTTGCATTGCCGTCTACTAGTCAAAAGGACGCATTCCTCGTATTCTAACGGGAAACCGACGTACTGGTTCTGCTCTTCTGATTCTCAGGCATCGGCGCATGTGTGTGTATACATAAATACAAATGGAAAACATGGCGACGTCGAACAGACATTCGTAAAACTAGCGATCCAATCGCAAATTTGTTCGTCCATGTCTCGCGATCAATTAGATATTGTTGCCATGCTAAAACCTCAAGTAAACTTCAAGTTCTTCATAACCACATTCGGATAAAGATAGGCATATTTTTGTGAAGGACAAAGCGGAGGCTGACTCCAATGTCGACCTTTCGTTGATAAAAAAAAGTTAAAAATCAACCTAAAAACAGCCTGATGCGTTATCATCCAATGTTACATAGATCCAGCAGGTTTCAATAATAAATAATATATCGCGAAAAGAATTAAATTAAAAAAGAACGAAGTATTGATATGAACCGTATATTTAAGTGAATTATTTCTTCGGGTTACATACCGTACGGCTAATAGGCAACGATATCCATCATTCGGGGCCTCGAACGCTACTTCTTATCAAACGTAGAACTACATATATGCATCTATGTACGCACACCCATGTGTGGAAGTATACCTACATAATTTTTTTTCTCCGTAAAGGAGCCAGAAATTCTGCTACCATCCATGGAATACCAAATTTATGGCTTCGCGAAACGTCTTGGTTGTCTCACGTATCTAGGTGGTTCGGTAAATATACTTGAAGCTACAGATGTGTGGTGAGAGGCGCACGCGCTAAATGGACTATCGGTATGAGCGTGAAATTGCCAGGTACAGTGATCGTTGGTAAGACCAGAAAATGTGTGGATGTGTGTGTGCGTGTGAGAGAGAGCGAGAGAGAGGGAGAGGGGGAGAGAGCAAGAGTGAGAGAGAGAGAGAGAGAGGGGGGGAGTGAGAGGGAGAGAGAGAGAGAAAGAGACGGGGAAATAGAAGAATGTGAACAGAACGATTTCCGATACAAAACTCTTTCGAGGTCGAGCCCACCTACACGAGACTTCTTCCCTGTCTTCTTTTTCTTATATTTCTTCTTCATCATCTTCAGCTTCTTCGTTCGGTCCGTTCGCTGCTGCTCCACATCGAAACTTCGATGCTGTGGACTCAAAGAGAGAGATCGAGAGAGACGGAAGACGAAAGGATTGAATACAGTACATTGGCACTGTATACATAGCAACAACTCTCTCTCTCTCTCTCTCTCTCTCTCTCTCTCTCTCTCTCGCTCTCAAGAGCTTAACATCCTTAAAGAGAATCCTGGCAGGACTAGTTAAATATAGATAGCACTGCTCGGCTTTATCCCCTCTCCTCTCCGGACATGAGAGAGAGACCGCGCAATGCTTTGAGAGAGAAGCTCCATCTATACCTTTCTCTCTTAGCGTGATACTGGATTGATACGAGAGTACGACTTTCCATATCCCGTCCTGCTATGGGATTAACGTTCTAGAATGTCTACTCCGCAATGCTCTTCTGCTTATCCTCATTTGAATACATAAAAATCGTCGATCCATACTCCATATAAACGTCTTGTTCATATGACGTTTTTTTTTTTATTATGTTCAGTGAATCAGTATAAGGAGCGGATTATCAACGGAAAACTTGATCGGAAGAAAATGATGGGTACGGATATTTGGAGAGGTTGTATTATGCTACGTGGCTGATTTTGCATCGAAACTGCACACATTTAGCCATGTTAACCGTGCCGCTGTCATGTGAGGTCACAATCAACGAGTTAAAGGGCCAGTCTACTTTGAAAATCTCAGATTTTCAATTTGAAAATTTCACTTGAAAAAATCGACGTTGATGAGCAATCAGATGGGATTTTGTACGGTGCAGGAATTGCCGATTGAGTTTAGGTAAGAGTTTTTCATACTATAAACTTCAAACGCGTTTTTCTCAAAACAACGTTTTCAAAATCTAACTCCATCGCATCTCTAAAACTAATAAACCGATTCTTTTGAAATTTGAACCGCATATTGTAAACATGATTCGCAACAAGATGACCCTCGATGGTTTTAAAATTTTCATTTTTACTCTTTTTTTTGCGAAAAACTGCGAAAATACGCGTTTTTAAATACTTTTTTCGTTTTTCATCTGCCATTTTTTTATTTTTTGATATAACTTTATATCCGAGGGCCATTTTGTAGCTGGTGTTATACTGAATCCAACTGACGTTGATTTTTTTGTTTCAGACAAGCCGTTGCCGAGTTGTGATGGGGCTACCTAGCCCACCTATTTTTGAAGCGTTACGCTAAACTATAGTTTTTGTACTTAAAAACGAATTAAAATTGATAAAAATTTTTTTTCAATGTATTTCACGACTTTGTTTATCCGGCCCAACAACTTTTATATTGATATCTTTTATAAAATCCTCAACAAAAAAATCGCGAAAATAGCCTTTTTTCGTAGCTCCAAAGTGGACTGGCCCCTTAAACCTATATACAAAAATGATTGTTACAGTAATTATTGCTTCACTTTTGCTAGATGTTACAAATGTTTGATCAATCTTATCTTATCGTCATGCGAAGGTTACTTTATCTATAGTTCGTACGGATTATAGTCAGTAGCGATGCCTTGAAAGCCCTCGAACTACGTAAAGTTATGCCGAGAGATCTTTCCATTTCATGACGTTTCGTCATCTCTTGAAGCCACCCACTCCTCTCTTTTGTGTGTGTGTGTGTGTGTGTGTTTCTTGTTCTGCCTCTCTCTCTCTCTCTCTCTCTCTCTCTCTCTCTCTCTCTCTCTCTTTCTCTCTCTGATTCTGTTATTCGTTTTTACGATGTTGATTTTTCCCGCCCGTCGCCATTTCAAACGAACTAAAAAGATCGGTCGCCGTATTTATCTTTATTAGAACAATTCGATAAATGAGCGTGCAGATTATCGGACGAAAGCGAATAATTATTTCTATTAGATAAGAAAATATAAGTGGTGATCTCGTCGGTTCGCAACGCGCAACCTACTTTTCATTCTTTTTCGCACTCTCGCATCAGCTGCCTTCCTCTCTCACTGCTCTTGATCCTGATCCTGTGCTCGCTGGCGGACGGACAGGCTTATGATTTATCACTCTCTCGTGTCGCGCACGTCTACAAGACTACGAGCCTTCACGGTTCCTTAGGTTGTACTTGATACTCTATGCACATATAGATAGAAATGTACAGGCAATTCCGTACCGACTAAAACACTTTCAACAATTTGTACAAACTGTTTGCTTGGATTTTAATTCCGAAACTAAATACGAGTCCGGCTCAAAAAACGTAAGTGGTCTCAAATAGGTTGATTTGAACTCGGTTGGTAGGTACTTTTTCTTCGATTTCTAAGCTACGTTGAAATATATATATAACACATTTGGAACTTCTTGATTACGCCACATTTTACTTCACCTTTGTTTTATTTCTAATGTCTCCCCGTGCGCCTGTTCGCACTTTCATCCCTTTTACTTTGGCCGAATGCCACTTTTTCCTGACGTGCAACTAAATCGCAGTTGCGCGAGGGCATGGGAAAACTGTTGAAAACCTGCAGCGATGAAGACCGCTGGTATTTCATTGAGCTTGAGTTGCTTTAGGGAGGTACGATCACTTCCACGGGGTCAAAAAAGAGTCTAAATTTATTTTACCCACAGCTGCTCTGATTGATGTTTACTCATGTTGATTATTCGTATTGTCGATTATAGTGTGCCAAATGTTGTGGTAAATGATGAATTTATTGCACGTGAACAAATAAAAACTGAAAAATTAGATTGTCAACGACTCGGTAGTAATCTTCGTAATAATAGTATTAACAGGTCCACCATAAAAGTGGACTAAAAAGACAAAAAAAAATCAGCCGGAAACCTATTAAAATAAGCTTGAATTACCTCAGCGGAATTAACACGATAGGCAGAATATAATTATACATATTATTGATACGTGATAAATGATAAAACTCCATAAATTGTTGTTCGCATATTTTGTGGCGGCTTCTATTCAAATTAATTTCAAAACAAAGCTGGGTTATGTTTGCCAAATGCATCAGCTGTTACTCTCGACGTTGCTAAGTCTGTGGGTGCTATTTCGTCGTTCTGACCATTTTCAACCGGAAATTGAAACTTTCTTGTAATGTTGTGCTTTAACTACACGGTGAAGATGGATTTTCTTATTTTTTACAATATCTATTATATCCAATCCATCGAATTTCAGTTTTCCAAAGGGTTTAGTTGGATACGTGAGCAGAAAAACCACGATCACCGCACTTCCGGTTGACCGTCTCCATAAGACGGCGTGCTTCGGTAACTCAAAGTGCTCGACTTTGCAGTTTTATTGCGAAAAAACAAAACGGTCAAAATAGCTCCAATTTTGGCAATAGGCGCATAAAGTATTCGTCAAAATCATGTAAAAATTTCAAGTCCGAAAGTTGGATTCGTAGTAATGATCATACCACCTTAACCCAAAGAAACTAAATAACACAGCCACCGAATCAGAAGCATTTTTCCTGCCCCTGATTTTTTTTACTATCTCTAAACGGCTACCCATCCAAGCATTGGCCTAGGCGAATGAGGCTTCACATGGAAGTTGCCAGAGCAGCACATCAGCCGAGCGTTGACTAGTGTTAGTTGCGTTACTTTTATAAGGATCTCTGAAAGACATTACGTTGATACACATTTCTCCTACCTTTGTCGAATACAGAAGCAATACGAGATTCACAGAAGAGAGTATCTGCAAAGATTTGTGGCAATTTGTCTATCTTGTTCTTCTGATCATATAGTTGCCTAGGTAAATGACAAATCAACGGGGCACTGGGGTGGAAGGAAGCAGTGATATTAACGAAAGGAACTTTGCTTCGTATGAAATGACCCATACACAATATATACGTGTATAGTACAAAGTCCTACTCAAGTGAGAATGTATGCGCAAATATATATGTATACAGGGTGTCCTGTTGTGAATGCATAATCTTGCAACAGTCTGTACGTCAGATCATTTCCTACTATATGTCGGAATTTCACTTTAGTCAAAGTCCCACGGTTTTCAAGATTTTGGGTTTTATGTTATTAAGGCGGGATTCTAGTTTGAAACTTTGAAAAGGCTAAATTGGATGAAAACATCCACCTGGAACACGTCGAAGGCATATTATATGGCCCAGGCATCGCTGATTGAGGGTAAGATAATTTTTTCTACGATTTATCACTCCCCAAAATTTTAAACGCGTTTTTCTCGAAACGACATTTTCAAGTACCGTGGTCGTGATAACTCAAAAAGTACTGAACCGATCCTTATGGAATTTGGAACACATATTTTATATGTGTGTACCAACCGACCTAACTACAATCAACTTAAAATTTTGATTAGAACTATTTTTTTATTGCAAAAAAAGACCCAAAAAAACGCATTTTTTTTTTTTTTTTGGTATTTTAGCCGCCATTTTGTTAATTTTGCACGTATATAAAATATTCTAGTTAGGTCGGTTCCTGAAGACATACTGAACATGAAACTATTTGATTTTTTTGTTTCAGACCATCCGTCGGGAAGATTTCACGACCACGGCAACGGTACCTGTTTTTCGAGGCGTTGGCTTTAAACATATTTTACGTGTACAAAAAATGAATAAAATACATTAAATTTTTTTTTTTATGTACTTAAAGAGTGTATTTATTGAACAGTTAAAACCCCATATCGATATCTTTAATAGTATTCTCAGAAAAAATTCACGAAAATAGCGTTTTTTTCATGGTTTCAAAGTAGAATCCCGCCTTAAAAAAAAATCATCTGCTTTGTTTTTTCGCATGCCATTTCTACAAATGATACGAATCGACAATAACTAAGCAACTTTTTGAAGTAATAGGCACGATGTGCGTAGTACATTTTTTTACACCGCAGGTTATCGAAGTCAGATGTTCGAATTGGTTGGTATGGAAATTCTGCATAAGGTCTTTTTTCATAAAGTTTCCTTAGCGTTTAAGGTTAAAAAGAAGACTTTTGTAGGTAAAACAAATAACGAAGAGTATTTTTTTTAAAACGGGTCAAAAAAGTTATCATTTGTAGAAACGTCATGCGAAAACCTAAAAGCAGATGATTTTATCTTGAAAACCGTGGTACTTTTACGAAAATGAAATACCAGCTATAGTAGGACATGATCTGACCTATCGACAGTTGCAGGATTATCCACTCGTAAGAGGACACCCTGTATATATAAATATGTATCGATAAACGAGAAGCAAAAGGGCGTATTCAACGTAACTCGGCATGTGAAAGATTGAGCGATGCGCCTCTTTAATATTCTGCAGTCGACATATGTGACCGTTTTATACTACCTTGAGTAGTGCAAATCTTTAGTAACTTGCACACGTAGATAGACATTTTTCGGTTCGTTGGAGCCCTCTTACCCGGCACTAGGGTCAATATCCTTCGGGAATCCTGCTCGGCGAGGACGATCGAGAACGCGTGTATGTGCGCTCGCGCCAGTGTATGCAACGGGGTCTCACGTCTACGGTCAGGACGAGACTCTTTCTCGCACACTTCATCGAGAAATGTATAACTGTGCGTGACAGCAGGGAGCAAGGGGGTAATGGGAAACAGCAGGTAATGGCAAACACCAATTTCTCACCCAATACACACAGTCGATATCAAGAAACAATTTTTCAAATTCGCCTCCCCTCTGCTGTGGGCTTTCTCGCAGATATCCCAAGTCACATCTCGACCCTTTTGCCACGTTATTTTCGGGGAAAAAAAACTTTTGCCTTCAATGATACAATAAGTTACGAACATCTCTCGTTATTTTTTTATCGTTGCGCCCAACGTTTTGTAAAAGATAAGCTAAAAAAAAGTTATAGTTTATCTTTGCTTTGCTATTAAACTCTTTTCATCGCTTTTATTTGACCATCGAATGAAATTTTGTCATCTCGTGCAGTAATCCACCTTTCGGACAATCCTCTATCGTTTCTTCATCTCTCCGTCGCTGATCGCGTGTTACTTAGTATGCTTGAGGTGGACGCAACGGAAAACGACCGAGTATTCCCCGAGGGCTCCAGTCTCTTGGACTCGAGAAATCGGAGGTTTTCGACGATTCCTGGATTCTGGGGTCGGATGAATTTATGGAGACAGGAGGCTCGCGTTTGTCGGACTGCCTACGTATACGGGATTTTACCTGTGGCCATACAATTGATATGGTGTACCACACATGGAAAGCGTATGAATATGTCTTACTGTTATTACTAGTGTTAGTAATATTAATATTAACTGTATTATTAAGCAGTAGTAAGTATTTATAACGTAATAATGAGTAATTATTAAGTCGTGGTAAGTAATTATTAAGTAGTAGTAAGTGTTTTGTTAAGTGGTAGTAAGTAATATTAATATTAGTAATATGCCTTAATATTATAAGATTGCAGTGTCCGTCTGTACTTTCGTTGTGTCAGGCTGAAGGTGACCTGGAAAGTTGAGAACACGATCCTGATACGGTATCTATCGTTTTTTGGAATCTTTTTTATCAGTATTGAGTCGCCGCAAAAACGGCGGAAGTTTTTCTTCTGTATCTTTGGTTTGTAGCAATAAATGTTTTCAATATTGCCCTGTACATTATTTTATTCGGATCCGTTAAAAGGAATCTGGAAAAACGCTATTTTCGTTTTAAGAGGATGGTGGCGCGCGGCAATTCAGCATTTGTGACAGAATAGTCTAGTAAATACAAAACGTGGAACAGTTTCATTAGCTTTAATTAATATCTGAATCAATTTTTTATGTATTTTTTTCTAGGGATGTGATTATGGGTATGTATCCAACCGTCTATAAAACGTGTTTTTTTGTTTTATATAGAGAATGCGTTTTTGAAAATAATTTTGGTCTGCGAACTCGGGGCAAGACGGGCGGGGTAGGATGAATCATGAGCTTAGATACTAAAGAGTGGGTGCGAGCACAGTTCTCCTTTTGAGGTTTGAAGGGGTGGCGGGAGGTGAATAGGTGTTAGAGTACCAACTGTGGTGGAAGCACGCGTCTCGAGTGAGAAAACAATATCGATTTTTTGACGAAACGATCTAATTTTTGGTCAATCTTACCACCGTTTCCGTTCATTTGAGTTAATCATATTGATTAGAGACAGGCACGTAAGCACAATGAAAGTACCAATTATTGATGCAATAAGAATTGTTTGTCAGACGTTTTAAAGGTTACGGCGTGATTTTTTGTTGATTCGTTAAGGGGGTGTCCCTCTCGGGAAACGTGAAAAAATCGTTTTTTTACATGTCGTTATAGTGTGAACTTTTAAGAATATTTTAAGTCCAAAATTGACGAGGCTACACCTATTTTAGCGTGCGTCAGGTTTATCGCAATCCGAAAACTTTGGGCGCGATTATCTTCAAACTACATATCTTGACACGGCGGGATTGATATATTGAGTAACTTTCACACTATTGACTTGAATTTGCACAGTTAGCGTTCGAACAGTAGTCAACTTCGGTTCACGATCGCACTTCTTAATTGGATGCACCATTTGTTAATAACTTAGAAAGAACGTTAGAAAAATGAGGTTTTCTTTGGAGGAGATGACATTTTTCGTATTTTTCGAAATTTTGAAAAGTGGATCGTGAAAAAATTATCTTTTATATTTCCAACAAATCAAGCTACAGCAAAGCCGCAATATTTTACAACGTACCGCCATCTAGGTTGGAAAGGGTGAAATGAGCTAGTACAAATAGAATTGAAATTTCTCAAATGTGATTGAAAATTATTGACGTTAACTCGTACAGATAAAAAAAGGATTGTATCAAATCTGCGACGTCATCGTTTTCACACAGATTACAACTATCAAAAAATATCTGCATTTTGTGAACAAAAATAAAGATATGAAGTTTTATTCAAGTGCATTTTAAAGTTGCAAGGGCCAGTTCTGATAATCTTCAACTGGATTTAAGAAATATTACTTTGCTGTTCGATTGATCAAGTTTGAAGGCAGCCGGTGAATTTCCTGTGTAAATCGAATGGGGAATAAAATGACCAGCACTAACACTTAGATTTGAGCTAGCTGCTTTGAATTTGGCATCAATTTTTATTGTTCTTGATAATATTGTTTCAAGGGGTAAAAGATGATCTGTTGTCATCATGGTCTAATATATATATATATATATATATATATATATATATATATATATATAGATGTGTTTGATGATACATAATATTCTACGAACTCTTCAAACGTCGAGGGATAGGTGAGGCGAATGAGAAATTTCGATCGTATTTTTATCGCGCGCGCTAATCATTAACGGACCACATTTTCTCTCTCTCTATCTCTCTCTCTTCCTCTTCAATTCGAGGTTCTCGCGCTCTTTGCCTTTATAATCGCGCGGAGCCGATCCTGAGAGGCCGCGCGAGAGCTTCGGGGGCCGTAGGAAGACGTTTTTTTTTTTTTCTTCCTCGGCCCTCCCAAATTATTCGGCTTGAGCATTTTGTGCGCGAAATTTTTTACGAAACACGTGGAAATTACGAGAGTTCCGAGAAAACCTAAATTGTTTGAGCTCCCAAAATAAATGTCGTGAAGATATCATTAACAGACTCCCGATGTTCGAATTTGCGCGAGATTAAAAAATTCCACATTTTCGGGGTTGAGCAAAACACGGATGAGCCATAAAAACAAAGGATGCAATATATTTTTTGTTTTCCAATGGTTTAGATTTTGAGGTAAATCAAATTCGAATTGTAAGAAAAATTCATGGAAGCTGAGGGGCACACATATATAAATATATATATATAACAATAATATAACAATATATATTGTTTATATATATATATATATATCCTGTTATGAATGGATAATCCTGCAACTGTCGATAAGTCAGATCATGCCCTACTATACGCTGGAATTTCAGTTTAGTAAAAGTCCCACGATTTTCGAGATAAAAATCATCTGCTTTTCGTTTTTTGCGAGTTATTTCTACAAATGATCACTTTTTTGACCCGGGTTTTCTAAAAATATACTCTTGGTTATTTGTTTCATCTAGAAAAGTCTTATTCTTAACCTTAAATGTTAAGGAAACTTTATGAAAAAACATCTTATGCAGAATTTTCATACCAACCAACGTCTGACTTTGGTGACCTGCGGTGTAAAAAAAACGTACTACGCATATCGTACCGATTACTTTAAAAAGTTGCTTACTTATTGTAAATTCATATCATTTGTAGAAATACCATGCGAAAAACCAAAACCAGATGATATTTTTTTTTCAAAAAATAATAAAAAGCCCAAACCTCGAAAACCGTGGGACTTTTACTAAACTGAAATTCTAGCATATAACACATGATCCGACCTATCGACAGTTGCAGGATTTTCCATTCATGACAGGAAACCTTGTATATATATACATTTATTTCCTCATCGTAACGGCTGTTTTTCGAAATATGTTTATAAATACTGAAGTAAAAATCGATTTTAAATAAGGTAAACAAGCATTTGGATCTGGCGGTGCAAAAATAAATGGTGAAATGACAACAAAATAAGAAATTCGACAAAATAGAAGAGGGAAGTGGGGTTTGCAAGGGCCGGAACACATCCTACGCTGGATCAACAAAATAGCACTCAGAATTGAAAGGATTCGATTCTCAAAGTCGTTGATTATTTCGGATAGATATAATATTAAAAAAATGAATCTTCAACAAGAGAATACGTCGTGTTTTGATCGAGTTCAATTCCAACGACCCATCGCACCCATCAGTCAAATATACAAATAGGCGTTTTAGTTTACCGGGTATTCTTCAACGAAAATGCCTATCGCGTTTCAACTGGCCTCGTCCGGGCTCTAAGGCCATTAGTTACCGAAATTGTGTCCGAAAAATTTAATCCGCGAGACGTTGATGTATCGGGAAACTTAGTACGTTGCTAGACAGCCGAGGTCCCTGTTTTTTTTATAATACCCTCCTAGTTTGGCGCGTCTACCTGCGGCGTTTTGGGTTCGGATGACCTCGAAACGAGGAACCCGTCGTTAACCTTCGCAGAATCCTCACACTTGCGTAAATATGACAAAGCAAAGGGCGTGAGGGACGTTGCTATGCCTATTGAATCGCGATCTTTTGACCCCAGCGGCCCATTTGTGTATAAAGGTTTCGTGTACACACTCACAACGCAAAAATGGAGATAGATGTAATCTTGAGATTGAAAAAACAACCAATGAGATCACCCGGAGGTCTATACGCTGAGGAAAATATAAACAGAGATAAAGAAGGGGTGTCAAAGATAACAAGTACGAGAATCTTGTGTCACAGAAATGCATATGGAAAGACGCACGTGTTACGTTCACCCACGAAGGTACATTTGTCCACATATTTCTCCGACTGTGGGACCATATCATTTTTATCGGTATACATTGGGTTCCTTCTTCTTCTCCTTGTCGCCCCCACTCTGTATGCTTAGTGTTCTTCTCACGAAGATAAGTGCATCCGGCTTGAAGAAGAAAAAAAACACGCTTCCGTAGGAAATCAGTCGATGTTCGCATAGTCAACACTTCTCCCGTGTGTGCCGCCTCTCTTTTTCCTTCTTTGCAAACAATTCCATCAATCGATACTGTGTTCAATGATTCTTACTAATCTACTAGGAAATAAGTCGATCTTGCTCGATGCAGTTCTGTTTAGTATTGTCACTTGATGGAATCAACGATGTGCATCAATGAATATGCTGTTTTTCCATTCCATTCATTCGTACCATTCTTTTTTTTCAATTTTTGTTGTCGTAACGTTGAACTGGGAAATACTTGGAACCGGTGCTAAGGAGGTACGATCACTTTCACAGGGTCAAAAAAGAGTCTAAATTTATTTTACCCACAGCTGCTCTGATTGATGTTTACTTATGTTGATTATTCGTATTATCGATTACAGTGTGCCAAATGTTGTGGTAAATGATGAATTTATTGCACGTGAACAAATAAAAACTGAAAAATTAGATTGTCAACGACTCGGTAGTAATCTTCGTAATAATAATATTAACATGTCCACCATAAAAGCGGACTAAAAAGACAAAAAAAATCAGCCGGAAACCTATTAAAATATGCTTGAATTACCTCAGCGGAATTAACACGATAGGCACAATACATATTATTGATACGTGATGAATGATAAAACTCCATAAATTGTTGTTTGCATATTTTGTGGCGGCTTCTATTCAAATTAATTTAAAAACAAAGCTGGGTTATGTTCGTCAAACGCATCAGCTGTTACTCTCGACGTTGCTAAGTCTGTGGGTGCTATTTCGTCGTTCTGACCATTTTCAACCGGAAATTGAAACTTTCTTGTAATGTAGTGCTTTAACTACTCGGTGAAGATTGATTGTCTTATTTTTTACAATATCTATTGTATCTAATCTATCGAATTTCAGTTTGCCAACGGGTTTAGTTGGATACGTGAGAAGAAAAACCACGATCACCGCACTTCCGGTTGACCGTCTCCATAAGACGGCGTGCTTCGGTAACTCAAAGTGCTCGACTTTGCAGTTTTATTTCGAAAAAAACTAAACGGTCAAAATAGCTCAAATTTTGGCAATAGGCGAATAAAAGTATTCGTCAAAATCCTATACAAATTTCAAATCTGAAAGTTGGGTTCGCAGTAATGATCGTACCTCCTTTACATTTTAGGGGTCATACATTGGAGCAAAATGTCAGCTCGAATTGGCGCTTTATTCCCTCAAGTCAATGCTTTCCAATTACCAGTTTGGAATATTGGACATCATTTTCAATCAATCTCAAAGTGAGTTCAGTTCAAACCGAAAACTTTAAAGTTCCTCGATAAAGCTCTAGTGGAAAATTATCGAAGGTTGGGAAAATAAGCGAGGAATATCTGACAAATATATATAAAGTGATACAACTGATAGGAGTGGGCGCGCAGTCGTATCGCGGCTGCGGCGATCTCCTGTGTCAAGCAGCATTGGCCTGGGCCAATACTTGGAAGGGCGATCGCTTAGCTGCACACCGCCTTGCGCGCCTACTCGCCTGGAGGCATTTTTATGAATCTTTTGATGGTATCACATTTGGCAGAGGTTTTCGATATTTTTCTATGCCCCCATACGAATGCGATGCAGTAGCGCATCGGGAAAGAGTGAAAGTGGGCAACACTCAATATGGGGTAAACGTAACAGGGATGAGATCGTTAAAGCCCACAGATACATAGGAAACATCATTTAAAAAAATATGTCTCTTATTAAGTAATAAAATAGCCTAGCACATCCAGAAAATGTATATACAGTAGAACCTCGATTATCCGAACCATTTGGGACTGAATTTGGTTCGGATAATCGAAACGCAATATTTGCCTCAAGCGATAATGTGCAACAGAAATACAAATAGCTACGCGATCTCTATTGAAGCTATATATATAGGGAGCATTCCACGCCAATTCATCTAGCCCGTGACCCCAAACATTTTCGGTTTTCCTGATTTTTTGGTTCAATTATACCCCATGAAAGGAATAACCACACCAATGTTTAGAAATTTATCTCTCCTCTTTTAGGAGTTATAATTTTCCAAAAAAGTCGATTTCAGAAGCTTTGGAAACGTTCAAACGCTGATGACTCCTGAACTAATTGTGATATCGAAAAATGTCACTTTATAGTTTTTTGTCTTTTTGAAGCATCCTTTCGTTAAAAATATGAAAAAATTATTGATTATCAATGTCAACGCTTTTTTTCCTTCTAAAGTGAGAACTATTTTTGAAAAAGATGATTGCCTTTTTTATCTTTTTCCAAAATATTCTCTAAAATAGAGTGACCCATTCTATGATTTTTAAGACTAGTCTCACCATGGGCCCATTTTTCCTTCTATTTTTTTTATCGAATCAATCGTATTTTTATAATTTTAATATTCAACAATGACATGACTGATTTTGTGATTTTCAATTTGGCTTTGTCAGGCCTGAAACGGTTGATTTTTAATTTGTGCTGATTTTTACGAAAAGAAAAGATTTTTCATTCAAAATCATTTTTGACGAGAAATTGTTCATTTTGGAAATTGTTTCTTCGGCAAATTATTTTCAGGGAATTGTTCTTCCGGGAAATTGGATTCGAGAAATTGTTTATTCGGTCATTAGGTGTCGAGAAATTTTATTCGGAAAATTGCCATTTGGACAATTGCTTTTCGAGAAACTATTCGTAAAGCCCTTTTTCCTTGTGTTGAAAGTTCAAAAAATCGTCGAACGGTTCTATGATTTCATACTTTTCAGGCTTTTATTTCAACAAAGTTCATTTGTTCTCCGCCGCTCTTCTCTCTCTCTCTCTCTCTCTCTCTCTCTCTCCCCTCTCTCTGCCTTTTTGCTAATATGTACGACGGCGACCGGTCCCGGGACTCCCAGGAATGCTTAGTCATAGTTCCGGACACCGTTTTATTCAAACAACGTTCTAACGAACTCCGCGACGACAACTACGCGGACGAGAAACTGATATTTCCATCAGGCCCAGCACACATTTGGAAAAAAGAAAAATGATCTCTCGTCCGCGAGAGGAGTCGAAGCTATTGTTTATTTTCGTGCGTTTTTTTGCCTATCTTATTATTCACTCGTGGCACATTTTGGCAAGCGTGTCTATAGCCGAAAGATCTTTGAGCTCGAACCGCTCGAGCGCCCTTTCACATCGTCCCTGGGAAGTCACATTCAACGAAGACACTCCATCTCTGTACTTCTCTCCTCCTTACTCGCTAACTCTCGTTCTTTTCTTCGAGCAGCACCGACTCTGAGTAATTATCGCTCGTACGTCCGAATGAACATCCCCCGGATATTAATCATTATTATTATTAGCTCTTTACGATCTCCGCGAGACTAAACTGCCAAGTTGGCCAGACGAGAAACAGAGGGACCAAGAGGGAGAGAAAGAGAGAGAGGGACAGAGCGAATGAGAGAAAAGACGGGAATCTTGAATGAACGAGCATGTTTTTCATAAGCTTGTCCTGCCCTTTCAGATTTGCTCTATAAATGCGTTCATCTGGTGGATGTTGTTTGATTTTTGTTTCTCTCTGTCCTGTCACTCACCGCAACTCTCAGACAGGTGTCGAGGACACGTGCCATGTAAAAAAGTTGCTGCGTGTGCATTAGGGTGGCACAATTTTCAGCTCTATTTTTTTCCCTTTTTCTCACCGTTCAATTATCTTCTTTAGAGAAGAAAAAAAATTGCCACGAAAGCTGCGAGCGGACAAAAAATATTTAGCAGTCGCTCAAGCCTCCCAAAAATTCAATTTTTTTTTATTAAGAAATCGATTTTTTTTCGTTCACTCCTCACTAATGGACGTTACGCTTTATAATTTTTAAATTAACCTCGCGAAAACTTTAGCCGGCGAATGAATATTTAGTGGTCACTCAAGTGCTTTGAAATTTCCAATTTTCGCCAATTTTGTTCACCCTCGCACTCATAAATTTGGCGCTTTCTAAAATTTTCAAAACAATTAATCCTTTTTTCTTTAGAAACAGATTTTTCAAATTTACCTCACACTTGTAACCCAAGAATTATAATCTTCGTTCTCATTGGATAATTCTTTAAAGTTCTTGGCAGCTGTTTTCGGCGCATCGTAATGCGTCCGACAGTTGGTCTCGTTAGTCAAACTGCGGACCAATCGTAGATGTACTTTGTGACGAGCGACCCCATAATACAATGATTCATAATAATCCACAATAACACATATCGTCTAATTAATCGTCACAATTAATTGTTACAAATGATTATAATGAATTATTCAGAAAATTCAACACTTCGCTGTTTATTTTGTTTTTATGCTACAAGGAGTTATAGTGCATGAGAGATTAATTTTTTTGGTGGAAAATCTGAATTTCGAAAACCTTGAGTGACCACTAAATATTCATTGGCCGGCTGGAGCTTTCGCGAGGTCAATTTAAAAATTATAAAGCGTAAAATTCATGAGTGAGAAGTGGACAAAAAAATCTATTTCTTTTATAAAAATTTAAATTTTTTGGAGGCTTGAGCGAACTCTGAATATTTTTTGACCGCTCGCAGCTTCCGCGACAATCTTTTCTTCCCTTTAAAGAAGATAATTGGATGGTGGGAAAACGGGAACAATTGAGCTTAAAATTATGCCACCCTTGTGTGCATACGTGCAACAACCAGACCTCATAGGAATCTCATTTGGAGATCAACTGTCAGCATGATTAAAACATTAACTTTGTTGTCGGTGTTCTTTCATTTTCTATATGATACCAATTGACTTTTCGTTTCACAATTCTATTTCATTTCTAATCAGTCGATTCTTAGTAACATCATCGACAGGATGACTAGTTTGACGCGGAACCCCATGCACATCTAGACATTTTGTTTGGCACCGGTTGTTACTAATTAATAGGTTGGAAAGAATTGTCGATGTGTGTCATGAGTGTAAAAAAAGTCACAAGGCTTGCTCGCACAAGTGCTCACCCAAAGATAGCTGTGGTGAGATACGCAGAAGTAAAAAAAAGAGGAAAATACGAGAAAAAAAGGTCACGAAAAAGATGTGGTCTCATTGATTTGGTCACATGGTTCCTCGAAACTACGTGAGTCATCGAAAGGAACCTTCTTCATTTGCCAATAAAGCGAATGCCATTCCAGTAATTATAATGACATATATCAACCTTCTTCAATTTATATGGACCCCTCGGGCTTAATATGCCTGGTCCCTACTGAAGGCGAGTGTCCCTGAGAACGCGAAGCAGAGAGAGAGATAGATATAGAGTGAGTGAGGGGCGGGGGGAGGGAGTCTTAATCGCAACGCAGGAGGCCGTTACAGCATCTGGGTTTGTCTTGGGAACGGAAATTTCATTCTTTCTTCAGCTCTTATTCCTACAGCTACATTTTACATCCTACAGCTTGATTCCTCGGTTCTACCCATCTTTAAGCACAGGTTACCGCTTACAACAAATAAAAACCGAATTTTAAACATAATTTGGATCCTTAAGTGTTTAGCACACGTGGGTTTCTTCGCTTGGGTTGTCCAAAATTAATATTAAATACTATTAATGCGTTTTTCATTAATCTCTGCGCAATTGCGAGTAAATTCAATTTGCGGGGCTATCGGGAAACATTTTTTTTTGGAAAAAAATTGCTTCAGAAATATTCTTTTCGTCCGTCGAAGTAAAAAAAAAACGGGTAAAAAATTGGGTTTTTTTTTCAATGGCTGCCACGTTGTTATCCAGGGCTTTTTCCAAAACCAAAAAACGACGAGGCCCTTCCAATTTTTGTCTAGTTTAAGAATTTAATAATTTATATTTCCAGTCTAGTTTAATAATTTAATAATTTATATTTCTAGTCTAGTTTCATAATTCAATCATTTGTATTTCTACTCTTGTTTAATAATGTTCAACCCGCTTTTGTTTCAAATGAACTGACAAGTTCAGTGTCCTGAGCAGACCAAAACACGCCGTGCATGGCTTCATTTGACGGTCGGTGCACCTGCCATATTAAATTTTTTGTACGTAAGTAAAATTGGAACTTACTGCCCACTGATAGCAGTATAGAATACGTTGAATGCCATTTGCAAAAGAATTTAAAAAAAAATTAATTTATATTATTATTATTAAAAAAAATTGTAAAGGTATTTAGTTTAAATAAAATAAAAATTCCTGAACTTCATGCATTTTCCATGCCTCTCGACGGTAACGTCCCGTTAATTGAATCCAATTTTTTTATTCGCACGGTTCCGACATTATTTTTTTTTTAAATCGACGAATCTTCCATCATTGAAATGCAACGAGAGCATGTTTCTTATTATTATTTCCAATAACTTTTTACCTCACGCAAATAAAGTCCTACCGTGGATGGCCGTTTGTCAAAAGAAATTGCCTAACCTACATCACGAGTGCCGTTTAGAATCGTCAAATTTATGCAAGAAGGGCTCGACCCTCTTAAAGCGCACGAGCCTACGCGCCGAGGAACCATAAAGTCCGCATACTTTAAAGGTTTTTCCGGCGATGGCGGGTTCACGAAACGACGAACGATGTCACCGGGGATAACCCCCGCGTTTTCAGGGTGGTGGCTCATCGTTGCCTGGTGGGGCTCGGACGGGCGCGCGCGTCCTTCTGCACCTCATCCCTTCAACGGTTGTCCACGAGGTTGGGTAAGGGCGAGGACCAGGGCGTTTTCCCGCCCTTGCCCGTGCCTCGTGTCGCGAAATATCGCATCTATATACATAGACAATATCGAAATATATGTGCGAGGCGAACAAACGTTGGGGAAGGAAGTAACGTGCGCGAGGGAAGGACGACCGCTCGATGCGGCATCACCATGGAGACAGACATCGCCCATACCTTCACCTTTCATCCCCCTGCAAAGAGATGCCGCACACGCCTTACGTGTGTTCTCCTTGTACTCTCGGCGCGTGCACAAGAAAGCTTTCCCTCCTTCTCCTTTATTCCTTCGCGTCCCACGAGAAAAGCCCTTGGCTTTTCCTTCACTCTTCGTCCGCATCCTCTCACACTCGCCCCCTACGGGTCATTCACCCCCGTACGCTTACGACGTACCAAAGGGTGTCCCTATATTCACGCGAGAAGTAATTTCGGTAGAAAACACAGGTTTTTCATGAAAAATTGTTTGTTTTTTATTGATTCGTCGAGTATACAGTATAGGGTTATGTATGGCCATGATTTGCATGAAGATCAGGGTGGCACAAATTGGAGCTCTATTTTTTTCCTTTTTTTCCCAGCAGGCAATTATCTTTTTTGAAGAAAACAAATTGTCACGAAAGCTGCGAGCGGTTGATAAATATTTAGAGGTAGCTCAAGCCTCTTTCATCGTTAACTTCTCACTCGTGAGTTTTACGCTTTATAATTTTTAAATTAACCTCGCGAACGCTCTAACCGTTCAACGAATACGTACAATTAGTGCTCGCTCAAGAGCTTCGAAATTTCCATTTCGCGCCAATTTTTTTTTACTCTCCTTAGTCATAAATTTGATGCGATGGTCATTTTCGGCGATCAACCAGTGAGGGCTAGAGTTTCTTGCCTTGTTTGAATCGACTTTTTGTCTGAGGTTGAGAGATACATTTGACTCTACGAATCCGACATTGACTTCCAATGACAATTTCCCTGCTTTCCGCTTTTAGACAATGTTTTTTAAATCAGAATTTGTAGACTTCAATTTCGTGGAAAGCCGAAGCAGACGGAAAGTTACATCCTTCGAAAGATTTTATTGGACAATATTTTTACGAAAGTTTGGTCGTAGACCATAAATGCCTTATTTTCCAACTTATTAGAAAATCCATAGCTACTAAGAAATGGTGCCGGCAGACCCGTTCGTGTATAAACACGGTATAAACCCGTTCATGTATAAACAGTCTCATTGTATCTGGACTGTTTCTTCAACGTACGGATGTTTGACACTGTTTGATACATCTCAAACATCTGAGGCGGAAGTGCGGCTATCGCAAGATTTTAAGATTTTGTGAAGAACCTCGGTGGTTCTTTCAATATATATACAGAGAGAGAGAGAGAGAGAGGTGCCGCTACCGGCACCTCTCTCCGGAAATTTTTACACATTTTTACACCGGAAATTTTTACACGACCTCCTGAATACTTCATGTAAAAACATACCAAATTTTCAGAATTCTATCATCATTACTTAAACCTCCTTAAGGGTTGAAATAAAAAATGATAAGAAAATTCTGAAAATTTGGTATGTTTTTGTATGAAGTGTTTAAGAGGTCGTGTTAAAATTTCTCGACAATTACGAAGCTCGTTATTAAAAAATTAACATTTTGTTGAGAACAATTTTTAAAAGAAATAAAAGAAAAAATATCACTAAACTTCGTTTTGTTTCCGTTGCTTTCAGTATATTGTAGATATTATAAAATTGAGAGGTCAAAAATAAAATTTATTGCAAAGTTACATCGGTTTCCATAAAACAACATTTAAGTTGTTAATGTTAATTGTTCAATAACGAGCTTCCTAATTGTCGTGAAATTTTTACACGACCTCTGAAATACTTCATACAAAAGCATACCAAATTTTCAGAATTTTATCATCATTTGCGATTTGGGACTCAACATCCTTAACAATGCAACTGTAACTTCAGACACGTACGTCTCTGCGCATTAGTTTTGAAACGCCCGACTCTCTGAGAGCGTCGTGCATGATAATTATTGAGTTTGATATACGCAAGTAAATTTAATGTTCCTTCTATTATTTTGCGCGACTTTTGCACGGCCTGTGCTTTCTAGAGAACTCCGATATATGTGGAACCATTCTATACGATTATAGTATAGTTGCCAAGCTGTTTTCAACTTATTATATTTTGCTATAGTCTATACTCCATTTGGCAGCTGGATCCTTCTCCTGTATCGAATGCGATTTAACCCTTTGACTGCACATTGGATCAGTTTGGCCCCATTTTTTTTTTCAACTGACTGTACCGCAAAACGCGTTAAGCTGTTCGGCCGCAGTGCGGCGCTCTAATGTTCCCCTACTTCTACTCTATAGGTGGACATTCGCTGCCGAAAAAGGGCCTGGGGTCGAATCGACCCCTTTTATGCAGTAGTGCGGTGAAAGTGAAAACTTTTTTTCCGGTGAAATTTGATGATTTATTACTACATCTAAGTGAGATGCGATAGAAAATGCTCATAGATATTTTTTATTTTGCGCGACTATAGTAAATTACGGATTTAGAATGCCGATCATAAAACTAAAAGAAAGTATCCGTTATGCAGGAGTGCGATGTACAACGAGCACCGAATGCACTTATGCGTCGATCGCTGTGAATGTGAATAATAATAAGTCATTGAAGTAAGAGAAGTGCGAAAAATATACGTTTACAACACCATTTATCCGTCGAAGGAGGATTTTTTTTTTCATTTTTCACTATCCCAAAATTGTTCAAATTCAAACCTCCCAACAAATATACTTCTTGGAGAGACGGTCGACAAGGTTTTTTTTGTATCTACGAACCTTCCTCTAAATCTCAAAGAACTTTTCTTATATTTTGAAAAGAAAATTATGATCCTTTTCGTGCAAGTACATATTTTTCAACGCATCTCACACTTTGAACGAACGTTTAGGCATTTCATTTTTGTTTCTTGAAAACAAAAAGTTGGGCCATAAAATGAGAATCATTGACTACAAAAAAAACGGCTGTACAAAAACTAATCCATATTCACCGAAACACAACGATCTGAAAAACGTCGGGGGTCCGATTGACCCCACATGCACTCAGAAAACGAAACATTTCTTCACCACTTTTGAGACTCAGGGTCTCAGGGTTATTACGACTTTCGGCTGTTAGATGGGATTTAAAAAATGTTAAATCGGTCTTCTTAACTGCATTTTCAAATCTGGCGTGACGTATAGCTAAAAAACTAATTGAGCGGATCTAATGAAATTTGGTATAAATGCTTCTAACCTTATTGTTCAAAACACGCCCCTAAAGATTCTAGAAAATGGAAAAAAAATTGATTGCACAATGTAGCCATTTTTTTTTGGAAAATTCAATCTTTTTGTTTCAAAGCGTACCATTTCAACGATTTCGAAAATTTCTCACTTTTTCTTGGTTCATATTCTGCGTATGAGTGTTGATAGAAGAAAAATCATCTTTGGATTTTTTAAAGATTAATCCCGCCAGCGCTACGTGTCACGCCGTCTGATAACATTCGCCCAACCCCTTTAGAAAACCATACCATACCTCCGCCATTTTTCGAAATTAATTAAAAAAAGTACCATGTTACAAAAGTAGTAGTATAACATACCCTGAGTCTCAAAAATGGTGAAGAAATCTTCCTTTAAAAAAAAATAATGAATATCAGCAATTTTTTCCTCGCCTAAAGGTAACGCCCCCCGTAAATAGTCGGGTTCGTATTATAAAAGGAATACCTTAAGAATCTGCATCTCCGCGCAACACCCTTTCATCCGCCTACCGTTCTCGTCTTGCCGTGCTTGCGCACATTCCACAATAATCCACTACGTGAATCTGCTGCGCATGTGTACACTGACCGGATATTGGGATCGAGAGAAGTGCACAGTCGACTGCACTGCGCCGAGAGAACGTTCAATTTGACGGCGAAAATATGACGGCGCTGAGAGGAGGGAGAAGTGAAGACTCTCACGGCGTGGACCACTCGAGATTGAAGCGAGAAACAGGTGCATTCATTTGGAACTCTCGCTGTCATTCTTTCGGACCCTCATTTCGGTTTGTGTTTTCTTTCGTCTTTTTTTAATTCCTCACCTCTGGACAAGTCACGTGGCCTTGTTCGAGCAACGAAGATTTTTTACCCTCGCCCAATGAAGTAAAAGATCCGTCATTAATGCAGTATTGTTGTGAAAAAGTGACGATGAATAAAATGTTGGGGGAAGCAATTATTTTCGGACCTCAAAGGTTTCATAAATTACAGGTCGGTGGTGTTGTTCAGGCGTTTGCTTTGATAAAATTTCTCGAGCTATTGCGATTGATGTGGAAGACATAAGACTGGAGGTGGAAAGTTTATGTATGGGTGTTTCTCTCCTAATTGGGAGATTCATGTCCCAGGCAAATTTTATGCATTCAAAGTTATTATTACTGAGTTGTATCTATCTAAAACGATATTTCGTTATCTGTCCTTGGTGCGCTATAGCGCACATAATAACGTAATATCTTAATATTCATTTTAATGTATTTCAAACATTAAATTCTACAATACAGACCCCTGTCGTGTCTCATTTATAGAATGACAAAGTTTTAACAATATCTAATTCTATCATTCATAAGTTTAACTAGAATAAAGTACACATGTTTATAAAATACGAGCATAACTTTTAATACTTTTTCAATACGGAAAACTATCACTCAAATGGTGTCCTAAAAATTCAAAACAGTCCCCTGGTGTATCTTAGAAATCAGACCCAATTCGTATTTCGGTAGGTAGATATTTTTTGCGACAAACCTAACGCAAATGGTGTAAAGTTCGTCCGAATTGATTTAACCGTCCTCTGGTAGCTCTTCTATTATTTCATATGTGATTATATGAAATTATTTCATATGTGATTTCATTTAAAACTTTTCATACATCGTTTATCCAGTTAACAGGTTAGCACCTGTAACTCTTCATTCTAGAAAGATTTAAAATGATTTAGCACCAGATAATTTTGTTTTGCAAAAATAACAGTCCTTTGTCATTTTATGACAGTTGCATGCTCCTGGGGACTATGCTATTTTCTAGCATTGTCAGATATGAGTTATCTTCTGACTTATGGGACTGACAGTATCCTTTTTTTCAGGTAATAATGACGTTTGTGATAACGAATGTCAGAATTTCAATTTTGGAACAGTGGAGTTACACGGACTCCCAATGTGAAAACGAATCCAGGCTCGATTTTAACACGCAGGATAATGCTTTTTGTGACTGTGGAGTAGAGACTGTAGAGACGGAAGTTTCGTATGATATTTCCTCTAATACCGAGTTTGAGAATGTTTAAGGGCAAAGTTTAATTTAAATCAGCCAATATAACATCAGAGACTGCCTGTTAGTTAAGATTTCTGTAAAAAAATGAGGAATGAAAATTTATGCCAATGAGGGTCACACGTTCAGAGTTGACGACACTAATGTTTCTGATATAGCTTTCAATCAAATATTCCAAAAATTACCAATTCCAGATTTGACCCTAAAAGGGACAAGAGCACTTTATTATTTTAAATTACGTGAACCTGTCAATGAGAAATAAATTATGAAGGTTCAATAGTTTCTCGAAAAAAAACAACGATACGAGTGATTTCGTTGTGAGCTATAATGGTAATTATTTAACTATTTTCTACTAAAAGTAGTAATAATAAGATGATGATAGTGATATTTAATAGTGTAAGATAATGTTTGTTTTGTCTGAAGAAGTTAACGTTCCTTAATGAACATTGTGACATGACTGACCTTGGTACTTTTTAGAGTCAGAGGTTTAACAATGAACTGGTTTTTGAAGTAAAAAGTTGAGTTCGATGAGTTTAATTTTAGTTGTGCTGTAATCACTTAAGAAGATTGGGCCTAAATGTGTGCGACCGATAAGAAAAAAACATAATTCAGCATTTTTTAAAATCTGATTTATCATTTATTGTACGTCACAAGCTGTGATAAAGCTTAAACAAAAAATAAAGACATTTGATTCGTTAAAGTCGACTACAAATATACATTTTTAAAATTTAAACATTCCCCTGTGAGGAATGTTCACGAAATCGTCTATAGTTGAACTGACCTTGTTGTTTTTTAGATTCAGAGGTTTAATAATGGACTCGTTTTAAAGTAAAACGTTGATTTTAATAAGTTCAGTTTTAGTTGTTCCGTAATCACTTAAGAAGATTGCGCCGAAATATGTGCGAGCGATAAAAAAAAAAATCAGCATTTTTTTTAAATTTGATTTATCATTGATTGTACGTCACAAGCTGTGATGAAGTTCAAACAAAAGATAAAGACATTTGTTTGGTTGAAACCGACTGCAAAAATACATTTTTTAAAATTAAAACAGTCTCCTGTGACGAATGTTCACAAAATCGGCCATAAGTTGAAAAATGAGGAGAAAATGTGTCGGTTTTTTGAAGATACATGTTTAATTTATTACAGCCGTCCGTTGTACGGACATTTTTTTTAAAATTTTTACGGAACAGGGTTTTATGGGCCACTTTCCAATTGGTAGAGAAACACTTGTATATATATATATGGGGACAGGATATTTTGAACCTGTTACATTCATGTAACGTTGCTTATCAGGATATCTGGCTGTTTCAACGAAGGTCCTTAGAAAATCGTTCAATGGAATCGTTTATTTTCCGGACAGGAAGGTTATTGAAATGACATTGATATAAATGTACGTAAGTATATCTCTAAATTACTTTGAGCCTTTGGGGTTTACATATTGTTAAGTACGGGGACAATAGGCTATTATTGAGACGGCCCTGAAGTTGAATATCTTCAAAATCAGCCCCTCACACACACATTTCCTTCTCTCGTCTCCGATAACTGGATTGGAACTTCGTTGCATCTGTCGCCTTCATTCGTCTCACAACTTACCTCCCTTCCAAGAGGCTTCTTCAGGCACGAAGAAATAATTCGTCTACGTAAAATACACACCCCACGTTGTCGCTCATTTTCTTTCGTAATTTCGAAAGTTTCTTTGATTACATCTCCCGCAGAGCAAACGAGCCCTCCGGGATGTATTTTATGGAAAAGAAAAGTCGTCAAGAGAAAGAAGAAAGTGACGAAGGCATGCACACACATGTCGGTTCTCGAGAAAACCCAAACGATCCTTCGTGAAGTGTTACGTTGTATTTTATTAGTGCGCAGTTGTACAAATTTTCCACGTTTTATTTTATTGACTCAAAGCATTTTAGCTCATTACTTTTGAACTTAGGATTCTTAAAATAAGTCAACAATTCATACGATTTTTTAAATTAAGTAACAACGATGCTCGGGACAAAGTATGTTCGACACGATATACTATGGGGTATGGTTTATTGGAAGGATACATACCACGTGCATAAATAATGTTACATGTGCACTGAGAGAAAAGTCCATTGCATTTACAACAAACACCCATGGTAAAAGAGGGGATAGTCAAGTTCGTTACAGTTTATTGACACCGCAATCATGATATGGTTAACACGACTATAAGCGAAAAGTATACCTAAACATGCGATTTGGGTGGCGTGTTTGACTATCTATTATCTCAGAAATGATGATTCACTATTGTGAAAGGCTTGACAATATAAATGTGGTCAATTCAGTGCTATAACAAAATCGGCGTACAAATACTAATGTTGCAAACTGTACGTTAAGTTTTGTTCAGTCAAATTTCTACTATTTTTTCCAAGTTTGTACAATTCATATGGTTAATATTAAAGTTTTTCGAGTATTATTTGTTAGAAGACCTTACGAAAAGAGACTGCTCGAAAAAAAAATTATAGTAAACTTTACTTATAGCGAAGACGTAAATCATTTGCAGTTCGAGCAACCGCAGTTTGATAGTTTTAAGAACTATGCATGCTTCACAAATGGTTACATTGTATGTTTGTTGCATTGAGAAAATAGGATATCGGTTCAATCCTTCTTGTAGTTCACCTTCTGTTCTTGTAGGACACACATGACTATGCATTTAGCAGGTCGAATCATATAATATAGTATAAATCACTATTATATGGTACAAAACTATTGCGAAGCGCCAAAAATCCATTTAAACAGTGACTTATATTATAAAAAAAAAGATCTGTGCAAAATTTCACCTAAATCGCGGGTAACAGCTATTCGGAAGTACAGCCGGAATTAATTTTGTCTCTTATACCATATCTGTGCTCAAGATGCCAAAAGTACTCGGCAGCGTAGTGGCAGTGTGCATAGGCAGAAGGTAGGCAGATAGGTTCTAGGGTCGATTCCGATTAGGCGAAATATTTTCTTCGAAATAAATCATTACAGGAGATCTGAGAATGGCTAATTATAATAAAAAATCATCGAAGTGGAACTCTCAGTTGCGCATTTTATTTTATTTTGGATTTATGAAATATTCCGTGCATTTAGTAGACAGGCATTGATGCCATGTACCAACACTTGAACACCACACCAAATACGCATATAGCAGGTCGTATCCTTATAATATGATACAAATCACTATAAACATCGTGGTAAATGACAGGCAACATTTTTAATGAATGTATATATATATTACAGTTCGCTATTAGAATCTTGGGGAAGTGAATTTTGAATAGTCACAGGGAATATCCATTATATGAAAACCTACTATATTATATAGGTAAATTATTAAATTAAATTTATTAAAGAATAACCGTATGTTTCTAAGATCGGTGTTATGCAGCTGCTAAAATATCAATACGTAGCACTGTACTTTTAGCAGTAACTATTACTATAAAATATTATTGTCCCCTCAGGGAAGTATAAAATATAGATAAATATGGTTGAGCACACCAAACATTTCTCTTAGTGTGTAATATAACTATAATGTATATGTAACGATAGAATAAATATTCTGAAGGAATGTATGAAATGATACGATGATACTAGTATATGAAAATGAGAACGGGACTCAATAATAGCTCGTCGTTTAATACAGAATGCAACCAAGAGTTGACGGCCGAAAAAGGACTGCCAGGAGCGAGTTTTAGATTGGCATTCTTGTGTTATGGAAAAACATACTTTTCATCCGAAGCATATAGAGGGATGCTTATTTCGGTTGAACCGAATGAATATAATTTTCCTCTCAGTTCTATAATTTTTCACGCATCTTCAAAAATATGAAAATTGAATAGAGTGAATAATTCTGCTATTGAATAGCTTACGGTTGGAGAAAGTTTGCCTACGTTTTTTTTTGTGACGTGGGTGCACTGTGCTCTGAGACGACAAGTCGGTTTTTGAAATATTGAGAATGGGTACATTTTACATTCTTTTGTGGCACCGGGGAAGAGCGTACGACAGGCAAGTAAACAACGATGAATAAGAACAATTTTTCAGCTGTATAAACTCGAAAAAAGACGAAAATATGCTTTGCCCAATCTACTTGGTTAAAACAGATGTTTTTCTTCTTATTGGTAACTTTTTGAACTCTGCAAAACCGTACGGCAAAGCGATGAATTTTTTTTTACACGTATAGTTGTAACATTTTTTTACGCGCTCTGCTATTAATACGGAATCCGGGTTTCATTTTATTTTCGTTGTTATGTATACTTAATTGCGACTTCTAGTAACATCATTTATTTCTATCTTCTTATAATGTTTCCAATAACGCGACAGAGAAAACGGTTCGGATCGATATTTCAGTTGAACATAAATCGTAGTTTTTCGGGAGTGCGGAAGCATTTAAAGAGGATGGAGCGTTAGTCACAATGCAAGATTAAATGAAAAAAGATATATATGTTATTGTTTAAACTACGCTGAGTCTTTACGAATGAAAAAAAACTTTCGCCCTAAAACACCCGAGATAAAAAAGAGTTTGGTGTATGTAACGTAATTAATGTACGTTTTATATATTTAATTCATCAATGTACGTTCAATGTATGTAACGTAATTAATTTTACGTGTGGTTAGAGAAGCAAGACGTTCACGCTGCAGGCGATGTAATTTTTTCGGCTATCTAGCACCAAGATAAACCATTTTTAACAACGGATTAAGGCAAACTAAACCTTTGTAAATATTTAGAAAAAGACCCACCTTGCCCTACCGTAAAGAGTACTTAATATTAATTGATGGTAATAATAAATAATTTCGTGACATAAATATGAATAAGCATATTGATAAACGAATCAACGTTTCATTCCGAGTTATATGGAGCAAATTTATAATAATAATAATCATCGATAATATTGCACTTGTTTAAGTTGGTTTTTCTTATTTATGTAATAGAAATATGAAAAGTTTTTCTTATTTCCGTAACATACGTTTTTTTCTTCTTATTTACGTAATATAAATATAAAAATGCATAATTTCGTCTCTTAATAATATATTTTATGAAAGATTAACTTCTACAGAATAAATCTATTGAGATTTATTCTGTAGATGAGAAATCTCTCATCTATTTTTGGGAAATGCCGTCTACTTATTTGTCCGACGCGTCCTTCCCCTAAACCCCACTCGGCAAAATAGACGAGGGTTGAGTGTATGCATTTTTTGAGCTTAATTGAAAAAAAAGTCATAAATCGTCATTGGATTAGACCGCTCCAACTTCCTTTAAATAAAATAAACTTCCCTTAAATAACATTTGTTCACGATATAAGGTTGCTTCAATCCTTGCTTATTTTTTTCTTCTCACAATCCCTTATTTTATGTTCAGCCGCGTTTTGATATCGGAAAATCGAGGGGCGCAAGGTTCCATAGGCGTGTCAGGACTTCAGTAAGTTGTACTTATCTTTTTCGCTGTGAAATTTCGCGACAATGTCGACCATCGTGTTCCAAGTGTGAACGATCAAACCTGGACAAATGTATTTTTTGCGTGGTTTGAATTTCGCACTGACCAAAAAAGAGAGAAACCCGAGGAAGGAAGTACAGAAAATTGCGGGACAGGGGGCGTAAATCGTAAAATTATACGAAGTAATCGTATGGAAATGTGCGAACGAAAAATTGTACGTTGCGATGAAGGACGGAAAAAAAAGAATATCGCTGTTCGATATAATGGATACACGTCACCGTCGAGGGGGGACGTTATTATGGAAGGGGCCGAAAAACGTACTCTTGCCACGTGAAAAATTGGATCCGCGTATAATAATACACATAAGCACATTAGACAAAGCACGAACAGACTGGGCTTAATATTTTAGAAGCACGCTCAACGCCAATTTGCGGTCTATTTAGATTATTCTGGCCCCTGTAGTTTAAACGAATCATGAATTCAGTTAAAAAAAACAAATGTTTCGATGGCAAAGATAACATCGTTTTACCTTTGGATATCGTATTTTCTTGTTATTTTGTTTTATACTATGCTATTGAATAGACCATATTGTTGATATGTTTGAAAAGTTGTAATGTTCTTTTAGAGGAATGAATGAAATATTTATCTCATTAATTTGTGAAATATTTACATTATTTATTTATAATTTATATATTATTTATGTTTGGGGAATAAACTTTTATAAGCATATGATTGAAGAATGTCAATTATTAGCTGGTTGCATTGCAAACCGATGTTCGGCGGCTCCTCTATGATGTCGCTTATACCAGCTTGAAGGTCGGCCGTCTGGCTAACTAACTAACTAACTAACTTCCAGGATCAAGACGGCATATTTAGTTGAGATACGAGATCACAGCTGAGCCTAGGGTTGCCCGCCCGTTTTGGGTTTTAGAGGAATTTGATAAGACAAAAAAAGGACCAAGGATAAAGTTAAGGGACATCACGTTGTTTCAATAAAATGTTCTGTTATGGTATCAGAAGCGAGATTTATTTTTAAAAAAGAGCAATTTCAATACGCAACGTATCGTAGTCGTTGATTGAAACCAATGGTGACTTGGTTATTTAATAATGAACAAGAGGAAAAGTACCTATAATAAAAACAAATACAAAATTACTTTTTTTTGACAGTATACTTGGTATTTTTGCTGCTTTAAGGAGTTAAGTAGGTTTGAGAATTTCAAAAAATCCATTTTTTTTAAATTTATTAAATCATTTAATAGTACAATACGTCTAGAATATTCTCCCAAAGTTTTAAGTCAATCGGAGTGGAAGTCTAGGAGAGAGAGAGAGCCTTTGGGAATACCCCCATTGAGAAAGACTGGCCGAAGCGAAAACTTTAATCGCATTCGTCTGAAAACACGATCTTTGAAGTCGGTGAACACGATTTCCCAAAAACCAATGCACCGATCTTATCGAAATTTTGCACATTTCTTCAAAATAGCATTGAACGAAGTTTTTTTTTATTAGAACTAATTTTACAATGCTATACGTGGTGTAAATTGTATCAAGAATTAAACTATTTTGCATACAACTCTACCAAAAATTCAAATTCCAATTTTTTTTAAAATCCCTCCTTCAAACACAAGATATACTTATCTCCCAACAGAAAGAAATTGTTTTTTTAATTTCAGATAAAGATATCATAAGTTATCCTGACCACTACGAGGACACTTTTTTAGGGGTCCCAGAAACCAGGTCCGATCGGCTGAATTTCCCAAAATTTTAGATGAAATAAAAAAAAAAAAGTGTTGAAATGTTGCTCTTCTATATGTTTAAAATTTATATATTACATATTATATTTTTATATAAAATATTATATTTTTCATAAAATTTATATATTGTATTTTTTAAATAGAGAAAACATATTTTTTTTTGCTTCGAAACCCACGTAACGTCCTTAACAGCTTCTTCCTTTTCAATCTATCTGAAAAGCCGCAGTTAAAATGTCAAGTCAATTTGATAAAAATTCTTTGAGTTCTACAGCGTGCCAATTTCAAAAACAAGATTTCGAGAAAAAACGCTCGATGCTTCTACCCGTCGAGAAAAACGATTTGCTCCTTCTACGCGGTACATAATCAGTTTCACTTCCCTTTTTTTCATCTACACTTTATGACTCATTTTTAAAATCATTACACCAACAAAAATAGACAGAAAACTGTTTACAAATAGCGAATGCACGATCAGTGGCAAGTGCTCGCAATGATAAGTCAAATTTATCACTTCTGAGATGTCAAATGTGTTTCGAACCTCACTTATCACAAATGTTAAAAACAAAATGTCATCGAGAAATGTTAAGGAATGTTATTCTGTAATGTTTTTACGTCACTTGAGCCAATAAAACAAAATGGGAAAAAAATGCCATAGATATTATCCCATCAATTGCGTTACGTCAATTTTCAAATGACTTCACCATGTTTTTCACATCTGCGTGGCTCATTGATCATGGACATTCTTAGCCGTCTATCAACGACAAAGCGGAGTGAAGAGCGAACAAAGTCGTCATGAGGTATTACCTACTTACTCCGGTATTGCACTTTCGGGCGCGTCCCACTATCGGATGCTCGGATCTCCCCACCTGCTTCCTTAGACAAAAAAAGGATAACGCAAAGCCGTTCGCTCTGCGGCTCGTTTTCGTTAATTATCTCAAATTGCGTGTCGGTCCTTCAGCGGAATAAAGGAACGAGAAAAAACAGAGAGAACGAACGAAAGGGAGAAAAACGAAGGTGAAGGGAGGGAGGGAGGGGGTATGAGAGACGAGGCCGCGGCGAGTCCTGGAAAGAAGGGTCCTGCTGGTCAGCGAGGAGTATTGTGTCTTTCCTCATTTGATCTTCTCGTCACACCGCAGGATACTCTGCAGGGTCAGCTGAATAAGAAAAGCGGTAAGCTGCCTGCTCGTCTTTCTGCGGCAAGGAAAGTCGTTAACCCGTACCGAACGAGAGGTTACATTCGTACCAAACGAAACGCCATAAAGTGTACCGTTTTATACATAAAGCAGGGTTGATTACGCCTCTATCTGACTGGAGGTCGATACACGAATGGCCATGTGTCCACGGGGAATTCCAGGCACAGTTGAAGCCTCCACGTCTGCAATATTCTTTTTTTTTCAACATACAAGTCACAGAGCCAAATGAAAAATAATTACAGTGAAAGAATTTGCCAGACAAGATTTTGCCGATAACTGAGATTTGTCGCTATGTGAGAAAATATTAAGGCGGGAAACCAGTTTAGATGAGTCAAAAAGGCGATTTTTTTGATTCCATTGATTGTTAGGAAAACTATTCAAGAATACGTTCCCAAAGTAGTATAAATAATTCATTACTGCCTTGAATTTTCTGTGTCCAGGAATTTTCTTCCAAACACTTTTTTCTCAAGACGACTTTTTTCAATTTTTGTACACTCTAGCTTGAAAAGTTTCTAACCTATAATTTTATAAAGTGATAGTTAGTTTCTTTATACAATTACGCTGTATATGAACCTGAAATTGGGGTAATATCATTGTTTAAAATATATTTTTTATAGTAAAAAGGGTTATAAAATAATGGCAAAAGTTATACGTTTTGTTTAAACACCTCTAAAAAATGCAATCCAATTTTTCGGTTAGAGTGAGGTTTCTATACAGGTTTCTATAGAAGGAAAACATGTTTTTAAACTCATATTGGAACCGTATTGATTTTCGATGAAAACTGCGGCCTCCAGAGTGTACACAAACAGCAAAGTCTGATCGCAACCTTCGATGCGTGGCAGGTTACACGAGCCACATTGACATAGTACATACTTCGAAAAAATTTAAATATTTGTTTGGTAATATGCATAAAATATTCCCAATGTTTTAATAAATTCTATTCATTTGTTCCTTGTAAAAAAAAATTATGCAAGTCACTAATATAACGTACTCCTAAACTGGTTTCCTGCCTTAATCAATGTTCTTCAACATAAATTATTTTTCAGAAAATTGGTCATTGAACAGATTTTTTTGGAAATTTTGGATATTAAATTGATAACTCTGGTTTCAGCCGCAAATTCAGAATTATTCGTTTTTGTTGCTTTTGGTCGAAATTCTTAAGAGGTCTTCTCATTTTAGACGCTAAGCAAGGCTACTTTCATGCATTTTGTCGATAGGTTTATATTGTAGACATTGATATAAAAGTTGTCACACTTCATAAATACGCTTTCGAAATACATTTAAAAAAAATTTAATGTATTTCTGTTACCCAAACAAACTTTGAACGCGTTTTTCTCAAAACAACGTTTTTCGACAGCTTATGTTAATAAAACCTTCGAAACTACTGAACCGAACTTCATGAAATGTCAACCACATATTATTTACAACCATAGCTATAGCGCATATCAAAGATTTTTTTAAATGTTGATATTTACTTTTTTTTTGCCAAAAACGGTGAAAAAAACACGCTTGTTTTTTTTTCGAAAAATGTCCGCCATTTTGTTATTTTTGCACAGATAAAAAATCGTATGATATGCGTTATAGCCACGAACATACTGGGTATAAAACCATGTGATTTTTTTGTTCCGGTTGATCCATTCCCGAGATTCAATTCACAGTGCAGAGCCACCATTTTTTTAGGATATTTTTTTAACTACCATTTTCGTCTATAAATAGTGACTAAAGTAAATAAATTTTTTTTGTGTATTTCGAAAGTGTATTTATTAAGGGTAACAACTTTTATATCAATATCTATAATATAAATCTATCAACATAAATCATGAAAATAGCCTTATTTAGCGTTTAAAGTCAGAAGCCCCCTTAATATCTTGATCGAATTAATAGAAATTCATGGTCTGAATATAGAAATAAGAAATTGGCAAATAGAATGAGATAGGACCAAAATTGTCTTATACATATTGAGAAGAAGGATTCGATCGTTACGAAGGGGACTCGTTCACTCTTCAGTCTTCTTCTGTTTTTACCAACGGATGTTGGCTTGTTCGTGCGTGTATACATGGTGCTTCTCTTTGTCGAATCGTTAACCGGGGTTTTTCGCAAGGTAGTCGCTCGTGCTGGACGTGCTAAAGAGAAAATTCATGTGACTGGAAGCCCTCGAAGAAAAGAAAGGTTGCACCAACCAAGAAAGTACCGTTCATATACACGTACGACACGATACAACATCTTTCTCCTCTTTTGTCGTTTTGTTTTTTTTTTTTACTTTTGTTCCTGTGACTCGTCTTATTATCCTTTTCGCGCGGTCTATCTAGAGAAACGAGGCTCGAGCACGAGGGTCGCTCGAAATACGAATAAGCCTCGCACTTGTGCTCTCTTCGGTGCGCAATGTGCGTAATTTCCGCGATATACACGTAATTGCAATGTATCCTTCGCATGATCGGTAATTGGGTGCGTTTATTTTTATTCTTTTTTTTTCACTTCGTCGTGAGCGCCCGTCGCAGTGTAAAAGAACACGATCTCGCGAATCACCGTGTGCGGGCACCTTTTGCAGCTGTTTTCGGGCACGAGCCTACGACGCAACAGATGCAAGCACGGGCACTTTGGAAGAAATATTTATTTTATTAACCTACTGGTGCCGCCAGAAGTGCCGCAGCGGCCAAGAGTCGAAGAAGACGGCAATAATCGCGCAAAATTATATTTAAATATATATGGGAAAAGGATATTTTGAGCTCGTTAATATATATATATATATATATATATATATATATATATATATATATATATATACTATAAAGTATAATAAAAAATACATTAAGTAATCTATTTTTCGTATATATTATAATAAAACATATCAAATAATATATTTTTATAATATGTTTTATTATATGTTTATTGTATATTTATTTTAGTATATGTATATTGTATATATGTATATGTATATTATATGTTTATTATATAAACATATAATAAACCATATATGTATTATTATATGTTTATTATATATTTATTTATTTTCATAAATAATCAAGTAAATAAATAAATAAATATCTATATATATGAAATGTTGGCTATTAGCACATTTGGCTCTTTTGAGGACGGTCTTCAACGTCGAATATCTTCACAATCGCCTTTTCTCATATATATTTATGTGTGTGTATGTATATACGTATGTACCCGAATGAAGGTAGAAGAACCAAACGCAGTAAGGCGTCGACGATGCATCGGCAGGTGCTTCGTCGTAACGTGAGGAGGAGCGAGAAAGATCTCGAACGAAACGAAAGAGGATAGAAGAAAGCCTCGGAGAATCGAAAAGAGAATAATTGAACGGTGCGAATCTCTCTTGTCGGTCTATCATACAGAATTCTCTCGACAAAACGTAAAGACGGTATTCTCACGATTTAGTGGGGATAGCTTTGGCAGCTTACGCCCTTCTGTTTACTAGTATTCGATAAACTTTTCGGAAATATATGGGCCGTTTTATGTGAAATTGCACAGTATTTGACCCTCACTCCGCATTGGCGCCTAGCAATTTTGTATTAGTCGTAAACATGTCAGTGCTCATTATTTCGGAATAAAGTACACGATTATTTGGATTTTTATTCAATTATTGCAGGCTATCGATATTTTCCAATCGATGATTCACACCAACATTTGTTTCACGCCGATTTGTACAGTGACAAAGGTGTGGTTCTAGGATATTGAAATGATCGTTTCGTGCTATCGCCGAAAAAAAAAATAATTAGGGGTGTCCTGATATATTAGGATACTGGACTCAATTTTTTTTAATTTGGCTATTCTCTAAAGTAGAAAAATAACAATTGCGAGCATAAGTGAGCAGTGATTAATCATGGAAGAGTGTTGACAAATTTTGACATTTTTATAACATTTTCGACCATTTTTCCTGCTAATTTAATGGCGAAAAATCTTTCAATGGTTGCGCGATCATTATTTTTAACCATCACCGCGAAGTAATGACTAGAAGAAAGAATAAAATGATTCATGTTTTGGAGTGTCGAAATCAACAACAAACAAAAACATAGAAAATATGTCTTCCAACATAAGGCGGAAAACCGGTTAAGGAATACGCTTTTTTGTGATCTTCATGATTTTTTGTACAAGGAATGAATTAATAGAATTTCTTCAAACTTAGGGATTAGGGACTTAGACTTAGGTTAGACTTAGACTAACTTAGGGACTTAGATCCCCGTCAGACTTTGCTGTTTGTGTACACTCTGGAGACCACAGTTTTCATCGGAAACCAGAACGGTTTGAAGATTACTTTAATAACATGTTTTTCTTCTATATGAACCTAACTCCAACCAAAAATAAAAAATTCCATATTTTAAGGTGTTTAAACAAAAGGCTATAATTTTTGCCATTATTTTATAACCTTTTTTTGCTATAACAAAAATATACTTCAAACAATGATATTACCCCAAATTTCGATTCATATAGAGCGTAATTATATAAAAAACCTAATTATCATTTTAGCGAACTATAGGTAAGAATCTTTTCGAGCTAGAGTGCACACAAATTGAAAAAAGTATTTTCGAGAGTAAATATTCGGAAGTGGGGCTTCTGCTAGAATCAGGCAAATTTTCTTCAAGGGTTCAAATAACCCCAAACAACCCTAAATAACCCCAAACAACCCCAAACAACCCCGAACAAACCCAAACAAAAATTTGCTCCATTTTAGCATTAGCCCCTCTTCCGAATATTTACCTCTTCGAGAAAAACGCGTTTGAAAAAAAATCACCGGAAACAAAAAAATTTAAGGCAGCAATGAATTATATATACTGCTCGGTTAATCAGCGATTAGTGTCACTAACAATTTATGGGATGAGAATGTTTCATTTTTTGAGTCATCTAAACTGGTTTCCCGCCTTAACGGCGAGGAATCACAGGGGCAAGGACAGTTCGGCGCGGAATGACTCATGCAGAGGCCGTGTATCGCAATCCTCGCTGATTCAACTCGACGATAATGCCTCGCAGGCTCTCGAAGAAGAGGGAGACGCGTGCCAGCTGGTAATGCTTTTGGGGGTTTGGATTTTTATTCCCTCGCGGGGCCTCGCCGTCGTTGCACCTTCGTCGTCGTTTACCAGAGCCCTGAGTGTAGGGCTCTCTCTCTTGAAAGCGGTACGCAAGACGATCTCGCGAGAAGGAGCAGATGCGCCGCGGTTAAATCGATGCGGGGCCCTTCAGAGGGCCCGTTTTCTGCAGTGATCAAAAGAAACGAAAGAAACGAGGCTTGGCGTAGCGGTGGTGGAGCGAGGGGGGTGGGGTAGAGGAAAACGGAGTGGCACGAGGTAGAAAAAGACAATTCGTATTCGCACTGGTACTGGCTGGATTTTCTGTCAGGAACTTTGTCAGACGGAGATACATTTTATCTCCGACCTGTGGAGAATGCACCAAGATTAACGGCTCAAAGAGGGGTGGCAGTTGTCTAAAAACGTTACTTCTTCGATAAGTTCGGTGGCAAGCAGTTCTTTGATATTCGAACATAATGCCCTCGTTCTTTTATCTTGGGCTGCCGATTTGCTTAAGGTCTAAATACGCGATTTCGTCGATTTTCGAAGGTACTTTTCTAGACGCGGTTAAAAAAAAAAGAACGCATATATTGAGAACATCGTTTTACAGATCATTTATGCACATGGTTGAGCATATGTAGAAAAATCATAAATATTAACAAATGGCGGAGATATAACATAATAAAGCAATGTATTTTTTTGCGGGCTCGGTGATGGTGAAAGTGCTCGGCATCGATGTGGGTGTCTGACAAAAATGAACATATTTATAATTGCACAATGAATGTAACTATAGTGTGAACCAACAATATTATTTTTAAAAATTATTATAAAAAAATTGGATACTTAACATTTTTTAACTCAATTTTCTGTCGGTATTTCATTTTTTATATTTTTTTCTGTCATTGAAATTTTTGTTTCTGTGGTCCACACGATAGGTGATGATACTAAGAATGTGTTGTAAGCATTTCAATGCGATCTGAACCTTCGTTCAAGAGTGAGAACTTTCACAAGGGTAAAAAAAGTGAATCGTGGAAAAACGGCTTTGAAGTTGGCGGTCGGGCGCGCCGCGCGGTATCTATGTTACGCTCTAAATGCTGTAACTTTAACAATTTTTGGAATTTTTCAATTCCGTAAAGCTTAAAATATTCCTAACCATTCAGGCTAATGGAATAAAAAATAATAAAAAAATGGAAAATTATGAAATTTTTCGCGTATATAAGGCCTTATTAACTGTACAAACGAAGGTGCCGCGTGCATTTTTGGTACTTTCGCGGAGCAACTTCTCGTTTCGTAATCTTATTTATTTTCGAGAGATTTAGGTAGAATATTCAGCGCATTGACGCGTGAGTAGTTGAGTTTAAACTCTGTATAACATTTTTAGGATTTGAAGCCTCACAGACGTGACTCCCTCGATATAGTCCAGTAAAAGAGACGAAAACCCAGCACTTTAAGCAGAGAATTAAAATTTTCGACCAAAGCTAGATGGTTGCATACTGGAAGTAGCCCTAATGAAATTTTGCACCTCAACTAGCCCCAACCCTAAGAAATTGGGGTTGGAAACTTAAAAATCGCTATATTCCGATAACTAATAGCTCGATCAAAAAATATTTCGAACAAAAGTTGTTTGGGATAATAAAATACGTATAAAGTTATTCAACGTCCAACCTCCTATCTTTGAAAATAGCGGCACAAAAACGATTCGAAAATTCGGGGTTGATGTGTGCGCGAGTGGAGCGAACAGATCGCTGTGTCCTTATCTGGGTCAGTGATGTTCTCGCGTTTTTGTGCCGCTATTTTTTAAAGATTGGAAATTGGACTTCAGATAACTTTATACGTATTTTATTATTCCATATATACATGGAGAAAACAGGGGCCTCGAAGTTAAGAATTAATACTATGCTTCTAAAAAAAATATCATTAAATATCAAAAAGTATTGAATGGAAGATAAAAATTGTAATTATGGTATAGTAATAATGAAGAAATTTCAATTTCAACCTACGATATGCCACGTAAACTGATACAAATAATACATTTTATTCGGCATATTGTGATTTTTCGTAGTATTCAAAAAATATTTTGCCCCCGTGATTGGAACAATTAGTTTCCAGTATTCTACAAAAAGTACGGTATAAAGAGTCACATTTTACTAATCAACTTCGTAATATTTTTCGCTATACGCCGAAGATTTATGCTGTGCGTATAGTGAAATCTATACATACACGAAGTTTCATGCTATACGTATAGTAAAATCCATATGAAAATATAGCGTGTAATAAAGGTTGGTATTATACAAAGCACGCATTATTTTTACTATACGGTGGGAGAATCATTTTTACACTTCTATAACAACAAGTCTTAGAATTTCCGAACTGGCAGTAAACTGCTATACTTTCTAGCACTGAATATTAGAATTCTGGCAACGAGTGTTAGAATTTGAGGCCGTATTTTTCTCCGTGTACCTAACTTTACATTTGACCTCGCGTTTCGCAATTTCTACCATAAATAGCGAAAATCTGTATGCTTGCCTATTATTGTTTTTATTATCAGAAGTAGATAATAAAAAAAAAATTTAAATATAAAGAAAAAAATATAACTTTAGATTTGTCCTCGAAGTTCTCTATTTCTATAATATGAGTAAAAAAAGTCTGCGCATCGACATTGCAACTTGGCACCTGTAATGTCACGTTTATTCAAATTCATTTTTCCACACCATCTGAAAAAGTTTCAAAGCACACAAGGATGGACCGATTTTTCAATATTTGCCGTACATTCTTTGACTATTCATTGCAAAACGTATACTGCAGTGTGGGTTTTTTCAAAACTCACTCATTATCAAAAATGTATGAAGATTTTGAGAGCCCGTTGGCAAAAAGTGTGACCGTTCTTTAAGGATTCATACGAGATTTCTGAGCTCGGGTCCTGATCAATTTGTGAGAAACTAAAATTACGACCAAAACCCTGACCTGATTTCTCCACGACAGTGGATCCATTGTTTGTTTTAGATTTGCTTGCGTCCATTTTTTCTGTCGTATTATCCGATTTCAATTTCTCAAGAAATCTTCGTTTTGATTTTCTCAAAAATATCCATCGACCTTCGATATACTTGGAACCGAAGTCAGTTCGATTTTTTTCTTTGCTCGCGATATGCCTGATATGCAAGTATTTCTGAATCGAGGGAATCGGTTCTACGATATTTATTACGTTCGATTTTTATGCTCATGTATGCCAGCGATCAGCAAATACGATACACATCACGAGCTGCGGTGGTATTCTGTGAAAACGACAACAACAAAAAAGACCCGTCACCCTTATATTTGTACTTTGGCTCATCGTGACGGCGTGAGAGAGTGAAAAACACGAAATCAGATCGATCGATTGGATTACGGTCATACCCACTCCCCGGTTCGCCGAGCTCGCGCGATGACTATGCGGGAACCAGAGAAAAGAAGGTAATCTCGAAAGATTCGCGAGACAGATATGTAGCGCAATCGGGCGAGTTCAAGCTCGCGAACGATTTGATCAATGTAGAAAAGTCTTCCGCAAACTATGCGAATGTCACTATCAACCTCCGGGAATCGACGAAAGAACGTATAATTTGGACAAAAATCCAGAATTTCGTAACGATTTTTTTCTTCTCAATACTCAGAGAAGTGTTGCGATTGCGACACGAGTATTGAACTGATAACAGCACGGCTCCAATTGCGGTCGTGTATGTCTACAAGCGATTCAATGTTTTAGCAATCAGTGACAAAGAAGTCAAACATCTGTACGGAAGATTAACACGTGGAGCTTCCGTGCGATAGTATTCGCGGAACATTATTCTGATATCGCACGTGCAAATATAGGATATCTCAAAATTACCTGACATTTTTATTTATCAATAAAACATATTATTTTGTCGAAAAGTTCGATTATTTTTATTTCAAGATAAGGTACAAACATGGAGGTTATGTGTGCAACACAATATCCGGTAAATGGCTGCCTCGTCCCTCTTTGCAACCGCTCACTCTTTTGACGATATCGTCAACAACATTTTGGCATAATTTCAAACTAATTTCATTAATGGTGCGTCCAATTACTGTATAACTGGAACTGCATTGTTTCGCCTGCAGTGTGGCAGGTTGCGCCATCTTGTTGAAAGAAATGCCATCCAAGCGGCTAATGCCATTTATCGTACCTTTATTGTACCCTATATTGAAACAAAAATATTCTTACTTTTTAAGTAAATAATACGTTTTATTAATAAATAAAAATGTCAGGCGCTTATAAAAATGTCTCGCTTCGAAGAAACGGAGAAGCGAAATAAACTTATTCATAAACAAAGTGTATTAATCGCGTCCAATTGTCACCATTTCGAATGGACACTCAAATACGACGAATGTAGAAGTGTTTGTTGAATTATGCCTATTTGGTAATCGAGGCATCAACTTATACGAACGAAAAAAAGTTTAAAGTACTAATAGAATAGTTCGAAATAGTGATGCTTTATAATCATTTTTGACAAAAAGACCACTAAGTGGTGATAAAAACCTACTATTTTCCTTCCATATTCAAAACATCTCCAATTAATTCAGCTGCAGTGTGAGCGTCGTCCACAAATTCGGAAGGAAGACTACGTCGATAGTTAGCAGGTACAAGCGTTTTTCCTGATCTTTCTGTATACTTTTTGGGGTTCCCACCCAAAGGGTAAAACGGAAGCCTATTGCTGACACTGCTGTCTGCCCGTCTATATGCCACGGGTCTCTGGCTTGTAATGGGAATGAGTCACAGACCTAAAATTTGGATACTTTGTGTAGAATGCTGACCCAAACCGACTATTGAATTAGAAATTCAATTAAATTATTTTTCATGGGGTCCCCATACGAGAAAACAAACATAAAAAAAGTTCTCACTCTGACGTATGGGGTGTCATTGTTTAAAGCTCATTGAGTAGAGTACAAAGATATTTTTTTTGTTTAAAACTAAAGAATTGGGGTGCCGTCAGCGCTGTAAGTTTTATACCATTTTTGTTACGGGGTCTATCTCAAACAATACTAAACTAGTTAGGAATTTGGCATTTCTGTATGACATGTACCATCTACTGTATTAAAAAAATAAATACTGAAAACGCCGACTCATAATGTATTGCATATTATAATTTATTGTATACATAATACAACCGCCGATTCATAATGTAGTACATTCAATAATTTGTTATATACATAATGCAATAAATTTATAATGAAAATATATAATATTATTGTTATTCAAATATTTACACTACCAAGTGACTTATTTTTGGAATCGGTGCCAGTCAAGAACGAGAGATACACACCACAGAAGAAACAAGATTGCAAATTAATAAAAGACTGCAGATCGTCTATTTCAGTTATTTTTCTTTGCCTCCTCTTTTTGTGCGAAAAATATGATAATATTGGCAATTGGCTGGTACCGACTTCTAAAATAGATCATTTGGTATTGTAAATATTGAAATAACGATAATTTTATATATTTTCATTATTAGCTCACACCAGGAGTATACAAAGTTTTCTTTAGCTACCCCATATAGTTTTAGTTTAGCACTACCTAAGAGCTGAGACAGAAAAAAGCATGACCTAATTAAACATCTAGTTTAAAAAAAAAATGAATTCGTCACATGTATAGAACCCGAGTAGAGAGAGGCCCGACTCGCACTTGGCCGATGTTTTCTGTGTTGAGAAGCCCAATTTCTTAACGAAGAACGTGCAATCAGCAATGGAATAAGCGAGATAAAGATTCCTAGTGTTGATGAGACCGAATGCATATCAATATTTAAAAAAATTGTTACCAGGCCGAATCTGTGTTGTTCGTTCGCGTTTGGCTCACGGGTATACTCGAACTTTATTCTGTCAGCCGTGCTAAGCGCTTGTCGATGATTCTGTTCGGGACTCTCCCGTACAATATATATGTATATATATATATATATATCATATACGTATGTATGTATACACGTATGTGTGTGTGTGTGTGGGTGTGGGTGTGTGTGTACACACGTATGTATATAAGTGACTCGAGAGTTCGAAGTAGTAAAGTCGAGCGTTGTCAGACATGGTAGAATTGGTATGGAGCAGGCGGCAACACGAACCGGAAATTCGTCGAGTGCTTCGACGATGTGTCTCCCACCCCCGCACTCCTAGCTGCCAGAAGAGTGCGGCCATAAAGAAAATCCGAAAATTCATTGCCGGTAGAACCTAAAGAGTTCCCTGTACTCCGGCGCTTCATTTTTTGTAACGACTGGTGGACGAAAAACGATCCCGTACAAAAACAAGAAATACATCCTGCAGCTATACGTGAATATAGGTATTCAACCATGAAGCGGCTTAAATACCATCCCCGGTGTATACTTTTTCTCATGTCCCATTCCCTTTTTTAATCTATAAATATGTACATTTATCCGTTATATAGCTAAAGATTTATAGAGAAGATTTCCTCGAATGATTTGCATTTCCGTGCACGAAACAGAAAGTTGCTAACAACTGCTTGTTCCTTTCTCCCCCACTGATGACAACTGTACGAGCTTCCCTCTATTTTTGTCTCCTTTTTCCCCTCTTGGGCTTCCTCTCTTCTTCCTGTATGCGAACGCTTTCGCCATCAATAACGTCGAGTTGCAGAAGAGGGCCTTGAACTGCGATGCACATTGGGTAGTCGAGGACCGAAGGGACTCGGGATTTTCGGCAAGTGGGAAGATGCATAATGTTCGTCACGTAGCCGATGCACAATGAAATATAGAGGGAGAACAGGGCGAGGAAGTGAGTGAGAGTGAGAGTGAGAGAGAGAGAGAGAGAGAAGGAGAGAGACGCAGGCCGATTGAGACAGAGGAGGATAAAATCGTTGCTCGAATACTAAAAAAGCAACCGACGGGTTTGGCTGACTCAGAAGCTGAGGAGTCTTCGCCCGAAACTTCTATTTGGATCCCTTGGTATTTTGGCCTGTTTCTCTCCTTTTGCTCCCATTGCTTGGTGTAATGCACCACCGGAATATTGAATAAAATATAATTGACGTAGAGATTCAGTACAAAAAAGAAATTTTCTTCGGCCCCTCTCCCTCTCTCTTTTTCTCCCTCTTGTGGTGTCTTGCGATGAATATAACTTTTGAGTAAGAAAGGAAAAAATTAAGATTTTGCGTTAAACCCCGCATACAAATATCTGTCCAATACGCATATAATCATATATCACCATACATGCGTGACTTGAACGATCATAAAGCGGTACGAACAATAGGTTTTTTTTTGTAGATAAAGTGCAAGTCCTACCTCTGGATCGAGGCTGGTTAAGGGGGGATTGTCTTTTTTTTTCGCAAAATTTACCGCTTTTTGGGAATTTTTTTGTGAAGAAAGTATACAACGGAAAACTTGTGAAACTTGGCATATAGTTTTATTGATCTGTTTACTACATACAAAAAAATTTTTAAACAATTTCATAAAAAAATCCGTCTCCCACCCCCCCTCGACGCGCGATGGTCCTTTTTTGATGGTGTGCACGATTACAGCCTTCACGTTCATCCTGCAACAAAAACCCAAAAAGCATTTTACTTTAGACACATATAGCTATCGTTCGATGAAGGGGAAAAAAAAAATTGACGATTTGGTGACGCTTTGAACTTGGAGTATCGATTTTTCGAAAAAAATTGATCGATTTTTTGTTATAAATAAAAAACTATTAAACATATTGCTTTTTTGCTTCATCAAACGATAGCTATATGTGTCTAAAGTAAAATGCTTTTTGGGTTTTTGTTGCAGGATGAACGTGAAGGCTGTAATCGTGCACACCATCAAAAAAGGACCATCGCGCGTCGAGGGGGGTGGGAGGCGGATTTTTTTATGAAATTGTTTAAAAAATTTTTTGTATGTAGTAAACAGATCAATAAAACTATATGCCAAGTTTCACAAGTTTTCCGTTGTATACTTTCTTCACAAAAAAATTCCCAAAAAGCGGTAAATTTTGCGAAAAAAAAAGACAATCCCCCCTTAAGACCACGGGTCCACGAGTGAAACCACGGTATTTATTAAAAATCACAGTCTTTTATTGCGATCTCCATTTTGGTACTCGTGTATCCAATGAAGATATATTTGCGTCCATGCTACTGCTATGTTCGACATTTGATGGTCTATTATGACCATCAACGGTTCATCAATGACAATCAATGGTCCATCGATGACCATCAATGACCAGTGTGATAGACCATCAATTGAAAAAGCAAAGTGGACATTTAGCACCTTACTTTTTCAATTAAGTAGATGGTTCAATTTACCAAAAAAAAGGTTATACATGTCTAAACATGGTCTGCTATGTTCTAAAATATATTCAACCCAACAAAATAAGTAAACGAAAATAGGAACTTCTGTGCAAATGAAGTAGGTAGTAAATAAGCGAAATTGAACATAGAAAATATTTATGTAAGTCAGTGTAGTAGTAGCTACCAGAATGCAAACAAATGGCATAGCTTGTGGCAGGCAGGCAACAGCATAGTAACTTTAACTAAAATGTATTTAATTATAATTATATATTTAATTATAATTAATATAATTATAATGGAAAAATCTAAATTTAATTCAAATACAAATAATACCAATTAGAATCATATTTTTTTTCAACTCTGATATCGGAATATCGGTCTTATTCGAGTCCAATATTGGTTTCTGGATGTCGGATGTTTGGTCTGATATTCCGGTTTTTCGATATTATCGAAAACCGGTATCAATGCTCTAGTTTGATGCGTTCGTATATGTGCACGGTTCCCATGTGGGATCACCACCAGTGGACCAACTGATGCCCTGGAATTTCAGGATTGTCGATAGTATTTTGAGCTTCGTTGGTGCAATCTCACTAGTCTTATGGAAAACAATCTTAAACCACATTTTATCCATCATTTTGCCACAAAATCATTTGAAACAACGCTAAAAGATGTGCCTTTTCTACTGTCGAGAGTCTAACGGATTTGAATTGTCCGTTCATTTGTTGCATCAGTTACTAATTCACATTTCATCCTATAGAAATTACAATGTGTAAAGTTTTCTTCAAAATTTAGAAAAATATCGACCGTTGGCCTCTTTTTGCAACAATATCGCGTGTACACCATAAATGTCATCTCAATTGATTGTATCGTTCGGTCGGAATCAGGCCTCAAAATTTCGATGTGGTCCGCGCGCGGGATACGTGGTCATAGTGATAGGTGACATCTTCATCACAGTGCCAAGAAATTGATATTACTTTGCAATGCCATTCAGCTGCGCTCGCCTTAAAAAATTAATAATAATTCAGGGGTTCATCTGAGATCCACATATGCTTATATCAATCGACTCAGAATTTCACCCCCAACCCACTATTTCAGGAAACGCATTCAGGTCTGGGACACCCTGTAGATCGTAAGTTTTATATGTATCGCAAATTAATTGTTTTTTTTCTAGCAAAAATCGATGATTTTTCGTACAATTATCTTCTGCGGATTCAGTATCCTTCGGCGGATGAATATTTGTTCAGGAAATTACGGTACTCTTAAAAATTCAACTTTCCATCAGCGACCTAATTATTCTGAATTAAGTGAATTCTTGATTGGACACGTCAGAGGTGGGCTATATACAGAAAAGTGCGATAGACCATCAATTGCTAAGAGAAAAGAGAAAGAGGAGTGGGGGAAGGGAGAGAGAGAGAGAGAGAGAGAGAGAGAGAGAGAGAGAGAGAGAGAGAGAGAGAGAGAGAGAGAGTGCGAGGCAGGTGCGATTTTACTTGCGGAGCTCAATCGGGCGCTTTCTTTAGCGACAGAAACTGCAGCTGCGTATATACGTGCAATGTCTTTTGGCCATATGAAAACAGAACGAGGTTTTAACCCGGCGGCTTTTGCCTCCATGAGATGTTCGAGCGCTTGGGGATTTCTGCTTGGCCTTCTCCCCTCTCACTTACTTTGAAACCTGGTACCCCATCCTCCTATCCTCGGGACCTTACGATTCCAGGACCTTATCAATACGTGTTAGGGTTTGATGAATCCACGACATCCAAACGAAAGGACTTCATAATTAAGCGCGTTTTTCAATCACTGGCTGAAATTCTCGTCACGAGTTAAGAACAAATTTGTTGCAAGAACACAAACTGCTATTTAAAAAAATCTTATTTATGAGGAGGTTAGCTCTAAATTCCTCTTTATTGCCAAAGTGTACTAAAACTGGGTTATAAATGCTCGGGCGGAAAAATGGTGGTACTCATGTATAGAAACCTGTAGTTATTCTGGAATCAGAGACAGTATTCATCTCATTTGCTCGCCCATTGTCGATGTAGTTTCCCGATTCCGCATATTCCACCATCCCGTTTTGCCCTTTCGGAACGTATACGTATTTATATAGGGTTGTTCCGGACGGGGACCACTTGTAAATCACACAAGGGGATCTTTGATGGGAAAAATTCAATCTAATAGTTCACCGCAGTTTTCTGAACGAGCTTATGTATACCTATATATACAGGGTGTCTGGGTGTGAATGGATAATCCTGCAACTGTCGATAGGTCAGATCTTGTCCTATTATATGCTGAAATTTTAGTTTGATAAAAGTCTTTCGCTTTCAAAATTTTGGGCTTTATGTTATTAAACAAAGTCATCTCCTTTTGGTTTTTTGCATGCCATTTCTACAAATAATATGAATCGACAATAACCTAACCACGTTTTTTGAGTAATTGGCACAATGTGCGTTGTACATTTTTTTTACATCGCAGGCTATCAAAGTCAATGTTCGAATTGGTTTGTATGGAAATTCTGCATAAGACCTTTTTTCATAAAGTTTCCTTAACATTTAAGGCTAAAACGAAGACTTTTCTGGAGAAAATAAATAACCAAGCGTATTTTTGAAAAAAACTGGGTCAATAGAAGTTATCATTTGTAGAAATGGCATGCGAAAAACAAGAGGCAGATGATTTTTATCTTGCAAACCGTGGAACTTTTACTAAAACGGAATTCCAGACATAGTAAGACATGATCTGACCTACCGATAGTTGCAGGATTATTGATTCATAACAGGACACCCTGTATATATATATATATATATATATATATATATATACACACACACACACACATATATATATATGTATATATGTGTGTGTGTCAGTAAGTATAGGCACGTGGGAAAACCTGACAATCATTGTCGAGAGGCACCTGTGCGGAAGAGGAGTTCTTCGGGGTGGTGTAACTCTTGTCCTTGATACACGGTGCAGCTGCTTTATAAGGGTGTAATAACCCTTCTCGCTCTCCATGTCGTTCGGAACTTCCGGGAATCACTACTACACCCTTTCATATATTCATAAACTCGGTGCCTCACCACGGGACAGATTTTCAGTATACCCAACGAAAATTTTTATTGCTCCTTTGGTGTGTTATGCGGATTGAAAAGAAGTTTACGACTCTTGGTGAGCCCCCATTTCACAATCTATCTACTATTTTGTGACGCTTAAAGTTTCGTTCTGACAGACTCCGTTTCAAAAGTTTTACATTTTTTTCTCCCCGATTGAAGATAGAAGAATAAATCTAGCATGGAGAAGAAAATTAAATTGATTGTTTCCCTTCTGTCGTACAGATGAAAATTTGAACGTATTCACTTGATTCCATTTGGAATTTGACGATCACATAATCTGAAGGTTTTTTCCACCAAATCGGTGCTCTAGAGTGTCGTATAAAAAATTTTATCGCCATTTGTTTTATCACTCACTGCCAAAGTTGAATCAATCTTGAATCCTCCGACATAACATACCAGGTGTGGAAGTATGAAACCGGAATTTTTGTAAATATTACACGTCTGTTGTTTGAAAATGATCAAAACGAGTGGAGACGGCTTTCTGCGTCACGTTCAATTGATCCGCAAGTTCTTGTTGACTTTGAGTATTAGCTTCATCCAATAAGGCTTGCAATTCGTTGTCTTCGAGGTTTTTCGGTGGTTTCCCACGCTCTTCGTTTCTCACGTCAAAATCACCACTCTTGAATTTTTTGCACCACTCGAACCACTGTGTTTTACCAAGAGCATGTTCACCGTAAGCTTCGACAAGCATTCGATGCGATTCTGCAGCAGTTGTCTTCAAATGATAACAGAAAACCAATGCTGTCCGTAAATCGTAGTTCGTAGGCACAAAACTCGACATGTTTAAGGTTGTAAAAAAATATACCGGTGTAGGGAACTTGGGTTGCTGTGTGCTGAAAATCTTCGTCAGCTGTTAGAGGGAGATGATAGCGCTGCAGAAACGGTCTTACGGTCCCTAAACTGATGGCTAGCACCATCAATAGGGAAATTCCGGTTTCATACTTCTACACCTGGTAAGTACCAACTATACATTATTTCGGCGATTTTTTTTAGTAAATTTTGTCACTTTATTTTTTCATTTTGAATGCTTAATTATGAAATTATGTTATGAACCTATTTTTCGCGCTGCAATGTCCCAGTGACATCGTATAGGTGCATGCCTTGTGAAACATTCGAGACACAAATATTTCGGTAGAGAGAACCTGTCATTTCTTATGTGCAAGACGGATACGTCTTTTGATGGAACGCTCTCTCCATATAGTTCTGTCGTGAAGGGGCATCATACGAGGGTATTATTAATGACCGCGCAGTCAAGGTACGCGTGATCCAGATCGATTGCAAAAATGTTCGGAGCTCTCCGGCGGTGGCTTAGGTAAATGTGAGCTTCTTTTGTACGATGTATACTTTTGAATCAACTGTCGAGGAGCAGCAGGGCGCGCTTTCTTCGCACGATCAATCAGGACTACTAACGCGTTTGTTTTCTAACCCCAAAACGTTCGTTATATATATGTACGGATATACTCGTGTCTTCAATAGTCCAAAGGAACTTCAAGCTGTATATATACCTACTTCTGAAAACTTTACAAAAGTTTGAAAAATACGCCGTGATAAAAAAATCCCCTGAAAAAAAGTTTGTTTGTTCTACCTTATAAAAAAATCTGTTTTAGCTTAAAAATAGTAATCATTATTGGTTTCAATCCGAAAAATAGATATATTTTATTTTTTCACCAATCAGTTATACAAAAATAACAAAATGACTTATCAAATAAACAAGTACAATGTACGTATTATGCAGGTGTACAAGAAATGTTGTACACAAAATCGTGATACCTTAGAAATACTTTTATCAAAGATATTGTATGTTTAGTCAAAAAATCATGTTCATATAACGAGAAATGGATATAACTATTTAAAAAAATACAACGTATGAACCACACAAGTACACTGGAAATGCTGTGTAAGGTCTTGGCACTCGGGAACATATAAAGAATTTCACAAAATGACCTGACATTTTTTATTGCGCATCACTTTTTTGTGGCGACCATTGAGTACTATTATTTGACAATTGTTATCAGGAAGTATTGAGGTTTAGTCATGGAGAATTACACGATCGAGTAACACATAGAAATTGTTATTTGCTGCATTGTTACTGCATAGTTATTGCAGACGAAGTTTCATGGTCGTGTTATCTCGCGCCGCGGCGATGTCAATTGGCCACCAGGTCTTGCGATTTGACGCCATTGGACTTCTTTCTTTAGGCTTTTCTGAAGGGACAAGTGTATGCCAATGATCCGAAGACCATTCCGGAACTCAAGGAAGCGATTGAACGCACCATTCATGAAATTAGTCCGCAATTATGCCAAATCTTGTTGAAAATTTCGGCAAAAGAGTGAGCGTTTGCAAACAGGGGCCCGTTTATCGGATATTGTGTTCCACACATAATCTCCATGTTTGTACCTTATATTAAAATAAAAATATTCGTGTTTCTCAAAGAAATAATACGTTTGATTAAATAATTAAAATGTCAGGTCATTTTCAGACACCTTATAAAATGTTCATTTGTAGAAATGACGTGCGAAAAACCAAAATCAAAGGATTTTTATTTTAAAAACCGTGGGAATTTTGCTGAATTGAAATTTTAGCATATAGGAGAGCATCTGACCTATCGACAGTTGCATGGTTATCCATTCGTCACAGGGCACCCTGAATGTATTGCGATAATTGGTTTTGCCAGACATACTTCACGCCGCCCCAAAGATAAGACGAGAAGACGTGAATAAAACGAAATCAAAAAATTTCGTCTAGAAAAGAACGAGCGGGCGACCGGGAGTGACGGCGCAACCACAGTGAGAGAGAAAGAGAAAGAGAGAGAGGAGAGAGAGAGAGAGAGACCCATAGACCAACTAAAATGACAGGTGGAAAAGTAGCGATGTCATATCCGGCTCATTTGCATCATTTCCGATATCCTATATCGAATTAAAGAATAAGAAAGAATAAATCGCTTGCAATAGCGCATCTGCCGGAGGTTATCGATGAGATCAAATCGTTTGAAGATTGGACTACAATTCGACGATCAAGAAATGCTAGAATTTGGAGATTTCTATTCTATATATGTTTTCAAAAAGATTAAAGACGAAGAACACGATAAGATTGAAAAAAAAATATATTCATAGTCGTGTCCCGAATTAAATAGGAATGCTGAAGAGAATATGGCGTTTGGGGCTTTTTCTGACCTTTTCTCTTTCTCTCTCTCTTGTGCTTTTCCAATCTCCCATTTAACACTTGACTCACCCCTTTCTAATAATTGGGCTCGCACTCGGCAATTTTTACAACTGTCCGTTTGGATAAAAGGGCGATAGTTTATTCCAGCGTGTTGCTTAAGCTTGTCTCGTCTCGGCGATGCGGGTACTACACCTGCCCATTTTTTACGTTTTGACGGAACGTTCGCCAAAGTTAAAAATCACCCGGAAGCCTTGCTAATGCAATTCAAATAAATGCTAATTAATAATTACGCGGGTAAGGGCGTAACGAGAAAGAAAATGATCATATTCCCAATCAATGTTTTTTCTCAACTGAAATAGTGTAGTGATCCGGTAACGGGTTTTCTTAAGAAGCGTTTCGTAGTACATGAAATACCGTCGAAGTGAGTCCCTGTGGATATCATTATGAAACAGATAGTGCAATAGCGTTAGATAAGTGAGCTAACAATAAGTAAATACTACAACTATTATCGTTCTCTTCAATTCGTATACAAGCGAGATGTGTCTTAGATTACGATGAGTTGCGACAGCTTTTGGGGAATACCTTGTTGTATCTGCGTCGCAGTATGGAGCTGATATCGTTGAACGCTTATCAATCTGCCCTTTCTTCGTTCGAATGACCTAAATTACACTAAATGATACGCGCCTATGGCTCTACATTTAGGAACGCTTGGCGTGTGAGTTTGTTGGTTGAGTAGGCTCTTAAGGGGTTCTCTGTGACGACCGGAAAATTAGGGTCATTAAAAAAAATTGAAGGCATAAGTAATATGATTGGAACATCGTTTGTACTATGATTAACGCTCTAATAGAAATTTGTAATTTGGCTTTTAAAGCACAATCTTAGTTACTTTTTGACGTATTTTTTTAAATTCTTAACTAATACAGCTCTATAATACATTTTATGATGTAAAATACGTTACTTTATAGGAGTTTCGATACCCGAAAAATACCCTACTTTCAGATGCCAAAATAAATATTCTTTTCCAAAAGGGCAAACTTGGGACATTTTTTTATCCAAGAGAGTATAGTTTCAGCTACAAATACGCGAAAAAATGTTTGCTTAATGTTAACTAGAAAAAAATGCCGTTTTTTCCGTAAAGCCACTTTTGTCGGAGATACACTTTATTTAAACAATTTATTTAAAAATTCAAAACGCAACGGCTATAAAAGCTATCATAACTTAAAACAGAATCAATAGAAAGAATACCCGATGTTTTTCAGATTTTTTCTCTCTAAATACTCGAGGGTTAGCAAGGTTGTGTACCAAATTTAATTTAAAAATATTTATAGTTGAAGAAGTTATAAACAAGCTCCTGAAGAAGCTTGAACGTGAGAGGCTCAACGGTGTACTTGAATTTGGATGAAAAAAAAGTTTTTCTTTTAAAACAGATACTATTGGCTAAAACTCGACGGACCCTTTTCCGTTATCGCGTTTCAATCAATAAGAAAAAAATTATTATTTTTTTTTCGTTTTTTTGAGGGAACATTACATTATTACTGTAAATAACTAGTGAAAAAAATGACGAGGAAAAACACGTCTGTCGAGGCCAAACTACTATTATACTGAATAAGTGTCCCAAATTTTAAGTCAATCCATGCATTGGATGTCAAGAAGTCGTCGATACCACCCGGAAATACATAGAAAACTATAGACATAGAAAACTAAATACATAGAAAACTAAATACACTAAAATACAAAAACAAAAACTAATACACTAAAAACTAAAATACAAAAACTAATAAAACAAACTAATTATAACTAACTATAAAACAAACTAACTATAACTAACTATAAAACAAACTAATAAAACAAACTAATACACTAAAAACTAAAATACAAAAACTAATAAAACAAAAACTAATACACTAAAAACTAAAACTAAAATACACTAAAAACTAAAATACACTAAAATACAAATACAAAAACAAAAACTAATACACTAAAATACACTAAAATACAAAAACTAAATACACTAAAAACTAAAACTAAATACACTAAAAACTAAAAACTAAATACATACAAAACTAAATACATAAAAACTAAATACATAGAAAACTAAAAACTAAACATAGAAAACTAAATACATAGAAATACATAGAAATACATAGAAAACCAAAAGGGAAAAACGCATTGACAGTTTTACCAGCAGTTCTATCGTTGTAATTATAAGTTTAACTACGTTTTGCGGTTCCTGCACCATATGCTGGACCTTCATTCAATTTGAGTTACCTCAAGCGACGATCGATTTTTGAAAAATTTTCCCTGGTCAGTTTCACAAGGAGATCGGAAAGAACATGAAATAAAATTGTCAACGCTCCCACGCATAGGACTGAAAAGAGCTCGATTCTCGATTCGTATATCCGACGGTGAGAACGACTTCGTCCGCTCCTTAGGAGGACGACATATTGATTGGACGAGTTTGGGAAAAAAATCGTTGCACCACGATATGAATGGCCCCGTTAGTGTGAAACTGGCAGGGCAGCATCTTGGGAATATAAAGATGAGTGTAAAAAGGGTGTCTCAAAATGACCTGACATTTTAAATTGCGGGCCATTTTTTGTGTGGCGAACATATGGTACTAATCTTTGACAACTGGCATCAGAAAGTATTGAGGTTAATTCATGGAGAATTGCACGATCGAGCAACGCATAGAAATTGGTATTTGCTGCATTGTTACTGCATAGTTATTGCAGACGAAGGTTCATGGTCGTGTTATCTCACGCCGCGGCGTTGTGAATTGGCCACAAAGATCGTGAGATTTGACGCCATTGGACTTCTTTCTTTGGGCGTTTTTGAAAGGAAAAGTGTATGCCAATGATCCACAGACCATTCCGAAGCTCAAGGAAGCAATCGGGCGCACCCTGAATTAGTCCGCAATTATGCCAAAATCTTATTGGAAATTTCATCACAAGAGCGAACGTTTGCAAACAGGGACGAGGCCCCAATTTATGAGATATTGTATTCCACACATAACCACCATGTTTGTACCTTATATTAAAATAAAAATATTCGTATTTTGCCAATAAACAATACGTTTTATTAGTAACTAAAAATGTCAGGTCATTTTGAGAAACCCTATATAATCCGATAAAGGTGATATTTTCATTGAGTACCCTGCCGCAAAGGCAAATTATTGTTGACGGAGTGGTGTACATTATGTGAAAATTCACTTGATACGATTCGTCTAATTTATATTGAGGCGCCTTAAAATCGGCCTTAAAGCAACTGTATGTACGGCCTTTTAATTTTATCAGCTGCCACGTATATGCACGTATAATATACGCTCATTCTATTGGTCTCACATGACTTGGCTAATCACGTAAGCTGACGGGCCAGATTCTAAGACCATCTTCGATCGAAAAGATATATCTTGAAATAACGCTCTGCTGGAAGTGGCGCTGCCGCTCAACATCGACGTTCTGCGTTAAAAAGTTATAGTTTTTATATTTTATTTAGAGGGTCTTAGAACTATTGTCCCATCCGACCATTGCATTAAAAACCAGGACTTATTTGCTGGAGTTGTCATCTATCGGAAAAATTTTGATATGGCATTCGTATAGTGGATTCCCGATGATGGATGATGAACCATTATCAACCGTCGATATTGTACTCAACCTTGTAGGTCGTTGGTAAGCAGTGACCAACTGCCAGTACCGTTGACTGAGTATCACGCCGGCTATATCGTACTCAACGTTATTGGCCGTTGGTAAGTAACCAACTGCCAGTAACGTTGACTGAGCATATCGCCGGCTATATTGTGCTCAACGTTATCGGCCGTTGGTAAGTAACCAACTGCCAGTAACGTTGACTAAGTATATCGACAGCTATATTGTACTCAACGTTATCGGACGTTGGTAAGTAACCAACTGCCAGTAACTAAGTATATCGACGGCTGGTAAGTATTCGTCATTCTACGAAGATATTATTTCCGATAAGTGGCAGCTATCAGGTTAGCTATCCAGCAGTCGGGACCTATCTACGCACTTCACTCTTCCATGCCGACAGTCGAAGCTTCAGCAATGTTACGATAAATCCGTATCTTCCATTTACCGTTGCTCGATAAATTAGCCACCTCATCATTCGTTAAAAAGAAGTGTCCAGCGGAAAAATCAATTAATCGGGTATCCACGCTCCTTCTGATTTTTCACTTCTGCTCATCCTCCATTTGAACGACATTCATTGATCATTCGCTTGCTCATTTGCTGACTGCGACCGAGCACTATGAATAGGAGCATTGTACGATTGAGACACATCTCGTTGTCGTCTTCGATACCTTTGAAATTCAATCGAAAATTTGCCTTTAATTAAAACTCGCTGAAGAGGTGCTGAACGTCTAGCGCAGAATGCGTTCTATTCAACATAATGAGAAAAAAAAACCGTATCACTCGCAGTGCGGCTCAAATGGGCATGTTTGTGAAAACGTGAAAGTCATTCATTTTTGCACGTGCGCGATGTTGACTCATCAGTTCGAGATTAATTACAACGAGGTTCATGATCGCGAGGGTCTTTGATCGGACGCCACAATAGTATCATTAATCAAGGGTATCATCTCGTAAGATACGATCTAATTGCTCTTATCATCGGAAATGTTCGATGGACCTGCCTTTATTACGGTATCACTGGATCAAACAATTTCACTGAGAAAACAATGTAATTGGGAAATAAAGGGTGTCTCAAAATGACCTGACATTTTAAATTGCGCGCCATTTTTTTTGCGGTGTACATAGAGTAATAATCTTTGACAACTGGCATCAGGAAGTATTGAGGTCATGGAGTCAACTATTAATCATGGAGAATTACACGATAGGGAAACACACAGAAATTTCGAAAATTCACTATAGAAATGCCTTCCACCTCGATGACGCCATCGTGCTCAGCAATTGAACATTTCAAGATGCTTTGTGCAGCGAATTTTGACGAAAGATCTGCATATGGATGCTTATAAGATTCAATTGAAACAAGAACTGCCGGCAGCAGACCATGCCCAGCGCCGGACATTTGCCAATTGGATATTGGAGCATCAATAAATCGATGGTGATGTTTCGAAGAAAATTATCTTCGACGATGAGGCGCATTTTGAACTTAGTGGCTACGTAAATAAACATAACCATTTATCGCTTAACTTTGACAAGGCATTGAAATGCAACTTATTTCAAAGATAAATGGTCACTTTGACATCATTTCAAAAAAAAAAATAAAGATTTTATGCATTATACATGGAATTAAATGAAAAAGAGCGATTTTTTACAATCAAATTGTCATCTTTGAAGGAAACATTTTACATAAAAATATTAAGTATCTAGGGTACTATTATTGGCACTTGAGGAATCAATACAGTGTAAAATTTTCAAAAAATCGACTTTTGCACTTTTGTGCATTATCCAATAGTACAGACGGTTATAAACATAGACCTGGCATCGGCTGATTGCTCGTAAGTAGACAATTTATATGAAAATTCTGCACTCGAAACTTCAAATGCGTTTATCTCGAAATGTCGTTTTACAAAACGGTGTAGACTCTGGAAGGAAGAGTTTTCAAGCTATCCGTCTTAAATTCTGACACAACATTCTTCACGCCTATCTTGATCTCGCTATAGATTTTTTTTCTGAATATTCATATTTTTTCAACGATAGACTGTCGAAAAAATACGCTAAATTCGATACTTTTTTAAATTCAAACCGATGCCATTTTGTCATTTTTGATAAAAAAAAACCTCCATAGCAATATAGCGGCTTCCAGAATGATCAATAATCTTTTTACAAATTTGGTTTGAGATAATATTCACGGCCGCAACCGTGTACGCCGCACTCAATTATCATTGACATCAAAATAAACCTGAGCAACGATATAATAAACTTGAACAACAAATTTAAAAAAAAACTCAAATGCGCGCACATTTAAGCCGTATTTTGGCGCTCTGTCAACGTAGCCCTAAAAAGTGTAATAGTTACCCTTAATGTCAATTCAACCCCGTTTTACGATAACCTCCATGTCTGTACCTTATATTAAAATCGAAATATTCGTAGTTTTCAAGCAAATAATACGTTTTATTAGTAAAAAGAATGTCAGATAATTTTGAGACACCCTTTAGTAGTGTACGAGATTATCGTTGGAAAATGCGATAACAATTCATCGAGTACGTTGTACGTATCGATTGGTAGGACAAAGGCGTTTGCAGGTACGATATCTGGAAATAGAATAGAGTCTATCGAGGATGAATCAGAAGCTGATGCCGTTCCGGTTGCCACTGGCTATGAAGCATATATCTCTTCATGGGCAAAACGCGTCCTAGATCTGTTCTATGGAAGAAAAATAAGGGGCAGGGGAAGGGACAAGGGAGGAGGGGTGGTATTACGTGCTTTGGGTGGGGAAAGACATTTATTCGATGGTAAAAGAGTGGGATGTATCAGCTGACAGAAGGGGGGCAGCCTATACAACGAAAAGTTCTCCGACTCTCGTTTGTCTCTCTCTCTCCTCTTTCTGTCTCCCTCTCTCCCTCTCTCTCTCTCTCTCGCTCGTGTACGCGCTCCCGCGTTAGTATCCCACAAGTTCTCAGTCGTGGCTGACATTCGTAACACGCGTAATCATCGTAAGTCGCGGAAAAATTGTTGTTTTTTTTCAACCGATCGACACTGCTAAAAAGTTACCGCGTATAGTCCACACTTCCGATAAAAGTTTGGCCATTTTTACAATCAGTGATATATCTTTCAAGGCTACACGATTCCAGTGGATCGTGCTCGATAAAGTAAACGGAGGATACCGGCTCGTGATAATATCGTGAATCAAATAGTGGAGCAAGTCGATGAATAAATCGTCAATGAGAGCCTTCGAATGAGAGAATACAACATGAGAACGGTACGTACGTAATAATGTTCTTTCTATTGCAAATGCGAGTACGTTGTATTACTTTTTGGTGACACGTCTATCAATCGAATCGAGCTTTATTTTCACAATTTTTTCAACAACTTTTTTTTACAAAGTGCTATTTTTTTGTCTTATATATGCTTTAGCTTAGTGTCCACTCTGCATACTCTTTCCCATGTCACTATCTGGTGACACGCTTCATCGGAGATGCACGTTTTCTCTTCACGGTTGGAACGAATAAGAAAACAATCGCTTTACTTTATCATTCTTGTGATTAGCTTTGCGCGCGGGAACACGACACGCGAGAAGCTGTCAACGTGCTTGGCATACTAAATGCGATTGTCATAATTCTCACAAACCGGAAACGGCGATTCTTACGAGTCTTGTGTGACATGGTTTTAAGATAGGAATAGGGAGATAGAGAGAGAGAGAGAGAGAGAGAGAGAGGGAGAGAGAGAGATTCAGTTAAAGTTACGTGCGAGTTACGATCCCTCGATCATCGGATCGCACAGTGGCTCGAAAGAGGAAGACGGAGGGGGCCGAAGGGGGGGCAGAACCGGAAGCTCGCTTCGTGAGTCCCGTGGGAGGGAAATTGGCATACGAATTGATGCATGTGCTCCGGATATTTCTCGAACGCATCGTACAAGAAAATGTCTACTTCAACTTTTTGTTCATTTGTGAAACTCACGTCCGTCAGAATTTTTGCGTATTCAGAGCGATTTGATAAATATTAATATTATATATTATAAATATTAAATTATATATTATAAATATTATATTATATAATATAAATGTTAGAGCGATTTGATAAATATTGGCGCCTGCGGTTTCGCTCGCGTAGACTTGTGTCGAATACTCCTCAATGAAATGTGCTCCTGAAATGTTTCATCAAGGAATACGTAAAATGGTGTTGAAATTTATACTAAGTTTCAAGTAAATCTGGACAGATATTTTTTTGCCACGCAAACTTTGCTACCACCTTTTCCCCCTAAAGATTGAATTTCAAACGCTGAAATTTCATTCATTGTGTCTAGGAGCAGTAATACAAAGTTTCGTGTAAATTTGACCCGATTTTTATAATTTTGCGTACAAACTTTGCCACCCACTTTTGTTTAGGGGCTGAATTTTGCGAAACGCTGAAATATGTGTTTTATTAATTATGTTGAAGAGCTTTGATACTATGTCTCAAGTAAATCTTCTGACCAGATTTTTTTTATTTTACATACCACCCTCTTTCTCTTCATAGGGGTTGAATTTCTATAAACACTGAAATACGTTCATATTAGATTTTTTTATTTTATATACCACACTCTTTCTCCCCTTAGGGGGCGAATTTCTAAAAAACGCTGAAATACGTGTTTTATTAATTGTGTCACGAAGCACGAATACCAAATTTCATGTAAATCCGACGAGATTTTTTGAAAATTTTTTATGCAAACTTGCCACCCCTATTGTTCCCCTTGAGGGTTGAATTTCGACAAAAACCCGTCTTAGTGGCTGCTTACGTCACAAAAGCCACCTACTGTCCAAATTTAATGTATTTAGCTTCAGCGGTTTTGGCTCGGCGTTGATGAATCAGTCAGGACGTGTTCATTTTATATCTATAGATTGACGTTTTTCGGCGTGAAACTTCACTCAACGCGGTCGAAAATTCTCGTGTGATATTCTTGAGTGATAAAAATCCCGAAGTGAAAAAAAAATTTTCGTTGCCTCCGCAACGATGCAAACTTCAGTAACATGATTTTTTTTTCGTCAACGAAAGAAGATCGAGGACACGTGGTGACGGACTAGACTAGAGTTCCACTTGTCTTCTTCTACTTTGTCGTGGCCTCGACGTGGCCGTTGTCATCGGTCGCTGCACTTCTCATTATAATTCTTCGCCGACGTCAGTGTCGAGTAATACACGCGAACATTTTTTCCCTTTGAAATCAACTGTACGTCGGTATGTTTGCGCTGCTCAAAAGATACATAAACTTTCGCTCTTTTCTCACCCGCGAACGTGACTCGTATCTCTCCTCTACTTCTCAGGGAAATGCGTGCTTATAGAGGAAAGATCGTCGGCGATAACGACATAAATAATTACGAATTTTTCTTTCTCTCGAATAAATATTTATCAGGCGAAAGGAAAATTCTTTGCAATATCTGTTTAGGAGTAGGTACATTTGGCATTTTTTTCCATCCGGGAATAAGTTGCCCCGAATTTTAATCACATATTTTCAAAGAGAAAGCAACGATATATAATCATCTCAAGTATTGCGTCCAAACAGAAAAGCCAGAGCAATTTTTGTGCACGACTCTGCGCGTGTTTCTGAAATCACGAGTCATCGTGGCTCCGTTATTTTTTCACGTGAAATATGTCCACAGTTACGAAGCCCAATGTTTCGAGTCTTCCATAAAACTGCATATATAAATTGGGTTGTTTTTTCGTGCTATTTATTGGCGATGTATCGTCGGCCGGAAAAAGTTTGAAAAAAAATACTTCGTGCGATGGTTTTAGTATTGGGGTATAGCAGGGACGTTACAGGCTGCGGCTTTCCGTAGACGGATTCTTATCACGCGACAGAGGAAACCGCAGGATAGCTGGCGCACAACTGTGTGCATGTGTGTATGCGGTTAGTGTCATTTCGCCATTGCTTGAATCCGGCCCCAGGGAGCGACGAATCTTCCGTATCGACTTGCCGAAAACGTTCATTTCGTTATGTGAAAAATCGATTTTTTAGCAATTTTCTCCGATTATGATTCGTAACAATTTATAATTAAATTCTACACGTGCACTCAGAGAAAAGTACGTGGTATTTACAACAAACGCCCGTGGTAAAATAGGGGATAGTGAAATTCGGGATAGTAAAATAGTTTATTGACACCGCAATCGTAAGATGGTTAACACGACTATAAGCGAAAAGTATACCTAAACTTGCGCTTCGGGTGGCATGTTTCACTATCCACTATCCCCGAAATGATTATTCACTATCGTAAAAGGCTATAACAACATCGGCGTACACATACTAATGTTGTATATTGTAGGATAAGATTAGTTCAATGAAACATCTATTATTCTTTTCAAGTTTGTACAATTCATATGTCATAATTATATAGATAATTGTACACATCATTGTAATATATAATTGTAATATGTATATATGTATAATTATGTATAATAATATGTATAATTTGTTAGATGACCTTATGAAAAGTGACTATTCGAAAAAAATTATAGTAAATTCTGGCCATGGCCATAGTATATTATTGTCCCCACAGGAAAATATAAAATATAGTTAAAATATGTTTGCGAGCACCAAATATTTCTCTCAGTGCACTGCGTGCAATGTGCATGCGAGTATGCAAATACAACAAATTTCCACTTTAATTGGATTTGATCGGGATAAAGGTTATTGGAGTTGAATAAAGTTTATTCAATCAAATTAATCGATCACCGTCAGCACGACAAATTACGTATTCCTCTCTCCATGTTTATCGGTAAAATGGATGTTCCATTTAGCTTGAACAGCTTGAAAGCTGCTATATTGCTTCCTTGTGGGCTCCACGAATTGATTTCACGTCCTGGCGTGACGGGAGGCGAGCAAATATTGTGTTATTGTTCGCAAGAACATGACCTCCCTCCCTCCCACTCTTTACCCTCAAGGGTTTGATAAATTAGCACGCTGTCACGCGGTTCAAAAATAGTTACGAGGAAGGTCTATTTTTGCTTTCGAAGATATAATTTTCGAAAGCAAAATGGACCTCCCATGTGTAGTAAATGGTGCGGGGGAGGGGAGGGGGGCTGGTGGTGGTTAAAAGTTATTTAATCAGTTATCCGATATTGGTATGGTCGTGAGCGAAGCGAGGGACTCGGAATTAGAGCGCAGCCCTATGTCTGCCATGGCTAATTACCAACTAGGTCGTACGCTCGTTCGCAGAATCGGGAAAGGGTGATATACCCAGAAACAGCGCATACATGTATATAAATATGTATATAAAAAATATAATTGTACTTATAAACATGATAAATAACATAATTGTTATTTATTATATTTATTAGTATATTATTTTATGTTGTAAATATATTTATTATATTATTATATTTATTATGTTTATTATATTTATCCAATATAATAAAAAACATAATTTCTATATACCTATAAAAAAATGTATATAAAAAAATACATGTATACAAATGGTAAGATCAGAGTTTAGAATGATCGATGATCCCAACTAATGTACGCCCAAACGTGAAAGTGTTTTTGGGTTTAAAAAACGATCTCGCTTCGTTCTACCTCAAATTTTCCGCCATGAAGATCATCTATACGAATAGTTTCCGGAGCTTCGACTCTCACACGTGTTCGATACTGTTGTTTACTTTGCAGGTGCTTACCAAATTTCAGATTTGTACGTATGTAGGTGATGTGTATATGCCTCGATCGATTTGCCGCAGTGCTGCGTGGTATTTTGCCACGAGCTAGTGGATTTTGGTGAACGAGCGAAATTCCAACGAATACCACGGGATTATCGGAGGTATCGCATTCGCGTCGCGGTCAAAATTGCTATATATATATCTTCAAGTGGATCATTTTCAAAAAGAGCCTTCTTGTTATGCGCGATGTATTTGTATCGGAAGTTTCGCGTTTCGAGTTCTTTGTGCAAAATGGTTTTTGACAATTTTCAATTAATGCACGTACTGTATTGTTATTAACTTTCGCCCATGGCTTCGCTCGTGTGTATGTTGGAAATGTATTTTAGGATCATATCACATTGAACAGGGAGATACCTTCAGGTGAGTAAAAAATGGCTGATTTTCATGATTTTTTTTAAAGAAGAGATTTCTTCACCATTTTTGAAACTAAGGGTATGTTTTATTGCCTTTTGCTGTTGCATGGCATTTTTTTATCTTTCAACATCGGTTGATTAGTTTTTCAGCTATTTCCTGCCGTCATATGGGAGAAGGCAGCATATACAAAAAAATCAACAATGCGTTTGGGACAGAACGATAAGAAATGTTGTACTGATCCCAACGGTGCCAAAAACGCATTTTCGATTTTTTTTTGTAAATGCCGCTTCCTTCCTGACTGCAGTATACGTCACGCCAGTTTTGGAAATGCAATTTGGAAAACCGCGTCATACCTCTGCTATTTTTAAAGATTAATAAACAAAACACCTCTCATAAATGGTGAAGAAATCTTACCTTAAAAAAAAATCATGAAAATGAGCAACTTTTTTCCTCGCCTAACGGTATATCCCTCCTAAGAATGATACACGACGATTATCGCCAAAAACGAGTTTTCTGAAAATCAGAGCTCATTCATCAAAGTAGCGGCCCCGGCCAAAGTTGCTTGACATGCACACTGAAATCGCATCCGGCTTACGATCGTTGCAAAATGCAATGAAACATAAAACCCGTGGTGCACGTAAAACTTTTTCCCCTTCCTATTGGGATCGTTGGGACTTTTATGTTTAATTCGCCACTCCTGCCGTGGCAGAGAAAGTGAATGTCACTCGATATCGTATAGCTTTGCTGATAACTCGTCGTGTATCGAAAATTGGTAGGTCGTTTCGAAATTCGATAGGTGATGGGAGAACCCGCGTGTCCGTATCTTCTTTCTCGGTTTATTCTCTCATGAAGATTCTCGCAAGCAAGAACCCTCTGTTACACAAGTGCACACGGAGACGCAAGAGCAGTCAAGAATGCGCATTATGCACGAGACATGATCTCGGTATATTGTATTTGAGTTGTTCCCAACAGGCACGCCGCTACAGTTGGAAAATTTCATGCAAATGTACGGGTGGTGTTTTTGTTGTGCGTTCGTACGTAGGCGTTTTAGCTGCCTTTTTATAACCTCAAGAACGAAAATTTTCTACGAATACCATAACACTTTGATAACGATCGCTGTGGATTAGCAACGAGCCTCATTGTTTGATTCTCGATTGTAGTAAACGCAACGATAATTCGTATCAGATTAATAAAGGGTGCCCCAAAATGATCTGACATTTTAAATTGCGCGCAACTTTTTTTTAATTCGACGCACTATAAATAAAATTAGTCCGCAATTATGCCAAAATGTTATCGAAAATTTCGTCAAACGAGTGAACGTTTGCAAACGGACGAGACGGCTATTTAACGGACATTGTGTTCCACACATAACCTCCACGTTTGTACCTTATATTAAAATAAAAATATTCGTACTTTACAAATGAACAATACGTTTTATTAATAAATTAAAATGTCAGGTCATTTTGAGACACGCTATATCTTACAAGGAGGTTTGAAGCGGAATGTTTATCAGGAGATGAAAAAAGTCACCCACATGTCCTAGGACCGGACTCCCTCTCGTTATTGTTTCTCTCCTTCACGTAATTTAATCAATAACGCGTCAGGATTCAATTGCGAGACAAATAATCCTCCTAGAAATCACAAAAGCTATACAGCGTTGATTAATATTAAATCGATGGTAAAATTTCTTAACCATTGCGCCATGTATGAGCGGGATGTTTATTGCAAGTAGAATCAAGTGAGTGGAAGCAACTGACAGTGCGCAGCTGCGGAAATCTTCAATGTCGAATGAGTTCAACCCGGGCCGATACTTGGATGGGTGAGCGTTTACTTTGGCCCTGCAAATGCGACACAATAACGCATCAAAAAGAGTCATCATGGGCAACGCAATAGGGGGTCTCTAAACAAGTGGGAATATCGTACTGACGAATGACGAGCAAAAGTGAAAGGGATGAGGATGTACAAGAAGGTAGGGGCATCCGAAAGTAAATCGGAAAAAAGTATGTGCAGCAAGTACACTTTCGCAGGCTTTTTCAACGTCCCTCTCTCATCCCCAAACAGAGACGTAATTGAAAAGAGGACGATGTAGCTACATTTCAAAAAATTGATTTCTTTGCTCTTCGTCGAATAGCCAGATACGTTTGTAAATGGACAAAACATATTATTAATAGCCTTTTCATCGTGAAGTAGCTCTTTTCTATATTTTTTCCACGAGCCTATCACAATCGCTGCAACCGGTATTCCTGTTCCGGCCTGCTGACCTACATCGAAATAAACATCTGGAACAGGAACACGATGCTATTCACGTCCTTGTCCTTGACGCAGAATTATATTGTTTCGTTTTTTATCTCTTAATACGACAAATATATCCATCTATATATATATATATGTATGCATGTATATAAGCTTGGTTTTTGTAATTTGAATGTGGAAGAATGCGCGTCATACGTCCTTGACTAAGTGCACATGGCGTGTCATGTACGTAAACGTAACGAGAAAAAAAGCTCCGTGTTGGGACAGGGTTTCGCCTCTGAGAGCTCTTTCTTGATGTTCGTCCAGAATACGATAGCGGTATCTACCTAGTTGGAATAACTAGCGTAGCCAACTGTGAAATCATATTCTGATACGCATACAGGAACTTATACATTTATTAAGTTTAAATAGAAATTGTGTTATTACAGAAAGTCATCATCCTGTATCATCATCAATATACATGCCTGCTAGATAATTATAATGTTTTATTCATGATTTTCATGAATATTATGACCATGTGATTTGTAAAATACTTTTCGTAGGCTCCGTATAAATATGATAAAATGGAATTAATCAAATCGATTCACCTGCCGCTGAGAAATAGTTTTAGTTCACTATTGTACAGAGAAGTGCTCCGATTTCTCCAATACAGCTAGTTTTGAAAGTCTTCCTTTGAGAAGAGAAATTACGAGCAATCGAGTACCTTCGCATTTTACTTTTCAATGTGGCAAGCTTTGCAGTGCCGTTGCATGATTTTTAGACATCGGGTGAAATCAGCCTTCCCTCGTTGGCTTTTATGGATTAATTTTTTAGCCCTTCAGCTTTTCAAACAAGAACATTTATATGACGAAGGTCCGTTAAAGCGGGATATACATTCAGGCGGGAAAATAGTAAGTAATTTTGAGGGATTTTTTAAAGTAAGAAATAATTAGACTACACTTATCAAACTGTAGGTAAACAGCTGTATACTTGTGTATTAAACATACAAAACGATTTTTTTTTAATAAAAATTTTTGAACAATTATTTTTAATTCGGTCTAGCTTCCTGTAGGCTTTGATTTGCAAAAAAATGTAAAAACATTTTAAGTTTCTATTTGACAGTAATGAAAATTAAGGAAATGCAAATTTGAGAGAATGACACGCGTTTACAAAAAAATAACATTCCACACAAAACTTCTCTAAAATTTGGATTTAAAAAGTGGTTTTTTATTCTAATTTTTCAGCAACAATTCTCGTCGAGAAACGGGGAGCAATATTATCAATATTTCTACTACGTTTCAACTCAATCGGCTTGATAGTTCTTGAGTGGTTCTGCACGCCAATAACGAAAATGCAGTTTTGAGAAAAACGTGTTTGAAGTTTACACCCGCTTAGAATCCGAGCGTTTTTTTTTCAAATTTCGCTTTGAAACTATGGGAAAATTTTCTGCATATATAGTTCTATCGTTTAAAGCAAAAAAAGAAATCTTTTTTTTATCGTCGTAAACGTATATTTCGCCTCAATCAATAATTCGTTTTTGTAGTTACCTTCGTGTCTACCATTGCATAGAACGACAATTGCAGTTGCTACAGGGTAACGACGCGTTTTAGATGCTCCGTCATTTGTATGAAAGAACAAAGGAACGCCAAAAAAACTACGCAGAAACGATCGGAGATTTTTTTCGATCGAAATCCAACACAACTTGGAAGTCTTTTAGTGCATATCGCAACCGCATGGATACGAGGGTGTACTATTTCCGCTTTTTCCCTTCATTTTGTCTTTTTTCTCACTCTTCAAACGAGACAGCCGAGCTTATTCCGGCGTGATAAAAGCATCGAGAGGGGACATATAACGAAGAGTGGGCTGCACCGAGCAAAAAAAACGACGCTCTGGGTGAATTTCTCTTTCACATGTATATTGAACACAAAAGAAGTCGATGGTGGGTTCGATCGGGTCTCTCTTTCACTTGACGAGACGATGTACATCGGTTCTCTGCCCTCGGAATACTTCACTGATAAAAAATAGGAATTGTTTTTGTATCGTTCTAGACGAAGTATTTTTACGAATTGAATCAGTTTTTTCAGCTTATCCATGTGGTTTCCTTTTGTCGTCACGGCTTCAAACATACAGGGGCTATTTACATTATTCGAATAAAGCAAAGATGAGGTACTTTGGCAAGGTTCAATTCCGACGAAAAAAGTCTTGAGACTATTCTGATTTTTTCCATTTCTTGTTCAATTGTTACATTTTTCGGAAATAAATGATGCACTTCATCATTAACGAACTATTTCCGCTTGGACGAAAGCGCGAGTCTTGACAGTAAATGCAATAATGACGAGAAAGAGAACAATTGTGGAAATTGTAAAATTTGCACATTCCTTCCTTACCATTCCATTTCATTCAGAAAAATTTCGACTTGAAAAAGACGGTGTTTATAGACTGGTTTTTTTTGTAGACGAAGTTTTTTGGGCGAAATAAAATTATGAGAAAGCAATGTGCAAGCTGCTAGTTTGTACAATTTTTTTCCAAAACTGTATTTTATCAACAGGCCTGAAAAAGGCAAAATTCCGATTTTTTTTCAGGGAAACCGTTGGTCAAATAGAAACGTATTTTTTTAACACAAAAGTACATATATTGAGAACCTTACAAAAAATAATCACCAAAAAATACTAGTAGCATGTGAAAAGTTTCGCCAGGTATATCAAAAATTGTAGAAGTTTCTGGTCCTACAGAAAATCTGTACCCACATGTAGACACTTTTTTTAAACGTCGTGTTCCGATGTTTTGGAACATATTGCGGGGTTACCCCCACTTGCGATTTTGAAGAAATCGATTTTTTTATTGCATTTTTTTGAAGTATAAGTATCTGAGAATATGTCCTGAAAATTTCAAGTCGATCCGAACAAAATTGACTGAGATATAAGCGTTGAAAGAGAAGGATCCGTTGTGTAAACGACCGGCTAATTGAAACTTTAAACGCGGTTTTCTCAAAATGGCATTTCTGAAGTCGGTGACCAAGATTACTTGAACACTAATGAACCGATCTTCTTGAAATTTTGCAGGCTTATTTAATACATAAAAATGTAGTCTTTAATCGTTCGATTCTTTTTTTCGAAAAAAAATGGCCGTTTTATAGCCAAAAAACGGCCGTTTTTTTTCGTTAAAATCGAACCATCAATTTTTACTGTTCGCCATTTTGTGAAAAATGAGTATTTTTTAAAATCCTTCGATTAAAGACTCGTTTATACTTATATTTGACTAAATCCATCCGCATTTTTTTTTCAGATGATCCACTTCACCGCAATGTTGGTCACCGCAAACCGTGTATATAAAAACATTATTTCATTGACGGCCATTTGCCACTAATCAATGTAATATTTTTAAATAAAAAAATTACTGAAAGTTCTTCAAGATGTGTTCTTTAAGATGGTATATTGATCGATTAAAAAAGTTTTGTAGTTTTCTTTAAAAAAATTCATGAAAAAGGCCTTTTTTTGCGCTACAAGTGGGGGTAACGCCTTAAATGCATTTCCATACAAATCGTCGAGAAAAAAAACCGCTAAAACAATGTTTCCTACACGAGTAAGCGAAAAAATATATATGGAGACCAGTCGATAGCCGAACCTCATCGGATTTCAGCAGCTGTCAGTTTTGTCCGGCCCAGTTTGTTGGTTGTGTTCTATGCAAACATTTATACAGAAAAATAGTGATAGCCAACCCGAAGGGACTCGCTAAGAAACGTTGAATATATAGGTGGTCAGTGTCAGTCCAAATTGCACGTATCTGGAGTTTGTTGTATGCCCAATTAATACGGCGCGTTTGGTGCGGTGGAACGGGAACGAGGACTGTTTGATCATGGTGCGAGGAAAAAGACTCACCATATTTAGCATCCGCCGTAAAAGTGCGTTGGTATTGAGTGACAGAGCGAATAAACCGTCCCTCGAGTATACTATTCCATCGCTGTCGTCTTTACGAGCGCGGGCTCCGACACATAACGATTGCACGTATCTACAGATATGTACATAGATGCACATGTCAGTGTGCGTTCTGTCAGAGAGGGGCGTGTTTAATGTATGTGGCAAAATACGTACATATTTTATATGTACATATATACATATACATATATATATATTCATAACAGGACACCCCGTGTATATATATATATATATATATATATATATATATATATATATATATATATATATATATATATATTTATATACGGGGTGTCCTGTTATGAATGGATAACCCTGCAACTGTCGATAGGTCAGATCATGTCTTACTATATGCTGGAGTTTCAGTTTAGTAAAAGTCTCATTGTTTTTGAGATAAAAATCATCTGTTTTTTGTTTTTCGCATGCCATTTCTACAAATGATACATCTTTTACTCGGATTTTCAAAACTTACTATTGGTTATTTGTTTGATCAAGATAATTCTTCTTTTTAACCTTAAATGTTGAGGAAACTGTATAAAAAAAACATCTGATGCAGAATTTTCATACAAACCAATTCGAACATCCGACTTCAATAGCCTGCGGTGAAAAAAAGTGTCCTACGCATATCGTGCCAATTACTTTTAAAAGTTGCTCGGTTATTGTCGATTCATATCATTTGTAAAAATGGCCCGCGGAGTGACAAAAGCAGATGATTTTTTTTCAATAACATATAAAGCCAAAAATCCCGCAAAGTTGCAGAATTATTCTTTCAAAACAGGGCACCCTGTATATATATATATATATATATATATATATATATATATATATATATATATATATCACATAACGTAAGATGGTCATCAAATTTACACTTGCACAGCTTCGATCGCGCCCTTTTCATTTCAAATTCTCCATATGCATGTACATAATGATGTGTATATATGTATATAAATATCCATACACGTCGAAATGTGGATATAATATTACGTGCTATGACATTTATGGCTGCGTGCTCGCCCCACGGGTGATAATGCACTCCGCCATATTACATGCCAAATGGGTTCGACGAATTGATCGTTCAGAAAAATCAGCAGACGTTAGACGGTACAACGAAACAAAAATACCTCCACACACACACACACGCGCGCGCGCTCGTTAACTTTTCTTGTTTTATCTTCTCGAAAAAAAATGAGATTTCATCGGACATGTGAGGGCCTAACGTACTGGCCAGGACCTGTACGAAGTGTCGAGACGGAAGCCAGTCGCAATGGTATCTCAATTGATTTGCTGGAATTGTAGCACAAAAAGGCTTTAATAGGCGTCGATTATCCTCGCCCACGATTTCCGACGATTATCCAATCTCTCCCTTCTCCCGTATGTGTGTGACCACATACGCGTATACTTGCTATTAGTTTTTATGAACAACTTTATATACTTCCTGGACCCTTTCGTGACGAGAACGTAATAAGTGATCGAAGGTGTGAAAATTTTCGCCATGACGATCGTTTCGCTCGATCCGTCGGCGGTATTCGAAAGCGTAATGCAATATCGCGCCGGAGGCTTATTAATAACCCACGAGAGTGTAATACGGTATAAGTATACACCGCTTGATATATGGAGGATCTGGTTGATTCGCGATGATCAGCGACCTCGGCTCTGCATGACAGTCCCAGTCTCGTGTGCTGTCGGCTACTCGTGAGAAATTCCATGGACATTCTCATACGTCGTATAACCCTTTGTCCCTAATCTGTAGCTCCCTTTCTCTGCTGCTCTCTTTGCTTTTGTATGTCGAAGTGCATAGAACTGCAGCCGTTTTTATGTATGTATACATATATGTCGGGCGTTCATGGAAGGTCGATCGATTTTTCAAGAGACTGATTTTCTGGGTTGGTTCGTTCACCGATAGTGAATTATGACGTCAATGATAGGGTGAAAAGTCGATTGCAGCCCTTTTTCTTGTGCACTCATTCGCTTCTGAAGATTAAAAATAACTGTAATTACTGACACGATTTTTTATTTTCGCAAACTTGCAAGGAAGGGCTGTTAAGGGGTAATACCACCGGAGAATTAAAAAAAAATTATTTTTCTTATTGGCTTAAGAGATGCTTCAAACCATCTAGAATAAGGGAAAAAACGTTTGGTATCTGTAGAAGAAAGGGCCGCGGCCCCGTGTAGGTCTGCGATGGCAGTGGCCGTCCCGTGGGCGAGACGTTGACCTTTTTTTTCGGAACACAATATTTCAAAACGGCACGCAGCATAACTCCAACAATTTTCATTCTATTCGCTCCAAATTTTGAGCACAACTTTAAAATAAAATTCCGAAGAGAAACACGTACGGGATTTACCATGAATTAATTATAACACTATTTATTAACAAATGGTTGTCCTTTTTTCTGTCGAAAATTGAGTTTTCACTTTAAATGCTTGCCAATTACACTTTAGCTATACTCATGTCAATTAATAGATTTAAAAAAAAATTCCGTATTCAAATTTACGTGAGTTATTTATTAATTTTTTAATATAGTTTTTTTTTTGATTACGTGAAGTAATATGACTAATAACAACCTTCAATATTGTTATCCTCTTACTTGTTCTTCCACCGAAAAAAATCGCGAAAAATGCCTTAATTTTAGAGGTTTACAGTTGTGTTATCCCTTAAAAACGAAGCACTATAATGGACGACGAATATTTCGGGAAATGGAAGCCTTTACAATGGTTTCAGAAGTAGTAATACATTCATTAATAAACAATATTTTTGGTCGAAGATTTCACAAAATAACTCTTGATACTTCGATAATTGGGCAACTGGATTTTTTTGTGCATATCTTTTGACGTGGATCATTTTTTACAACTTGCAAAACTTCTGGCTAATCGATTATTCGCACCGTGTCAAACGAGGATAACGTCGGATCACGTTGAGTACTATTTTTTTTAAATTCCTGTCCAGATATGTCTTTATCAGTCTCAGTATTCTCGACGGAAATGGCTTTTGTGTGGTATACTGATAAAAAATGAAACAGGCCATTAATCCACAATCGATCAGTCATTCAATGCAGTTCTTAAGGATGTTGAGTCCCAAATCGCAAATGATAATAAAATTCTGAAAATTTGGTATCTTTCTGTATGAAGTATTTCGGAGGTCGTGTAAAAATTGCACGACGATTAGAAAGCTCGTTATTGAACAATTAACATTCACAAATAAAATATTGTCTTATGGAAACTGATGTAACTTTGCAATAAGCTTTCTTTTTACCTCTCAATTTTTTAATATCTACAATATACTGAAAGCAACGAAAACAAAACGAAGTTTATTGATACATTTTTTTTTATTTCTTTTAAAAATTGTTGTTAACAAAATGTTAACTTTTTAATAACGAACTTCCTAATCGTCGTAAAATTTAATAACGACCTCTTAAATACTTCATACAGAAACATACCAAATTTTAAGAATTTTCTTATCATTTTTTATTTCAACCCCTAAGGAGGTTGAAGTAATGATAGAATTCGGAAAATTTGGTATGTTTTTATATGAAGTATTCAAGAGGTCGTGTAAAAATTTAATGACGATTGAGAAGCTATTTATTGAACAATTAACATTAACATGTTTCATAAGGACTCAACATCTTTAAGTTGAGCAATCGAGAGCAATACTGTATGATATTGGCAACCGAAAAAAAAAAAACAGAAAAACTGTAACATCAGGTACATAAAAATGTATTTTTACGAATTCGTTATTTTTTCCATGTTTTATTTTCAGTCCTTTAACTCTTAATGTATTCCTAATATTCAATGTATTCAGGCGCATTTTTTAACCTCAATTTAACACACTGGGTCATTTTAACCCAGACTAATTTCGAATAAAATGCTCACCTGACCAAAATTTAAAATTCTAAATAATTGTTTACAGTTAATTTATTCGACCTTTTTACAAATTTTAATTATGCAGACATATTAAGAAATGTTTAAAGGGTATCCCTGATTTTTTCAATAAAAACCGACCGAAGGGTTGTTGATGGCGCGTGGATGAAGTAAACTAAAGCGTGTGAAAACCGTAGCCAAATATACGTGTCTCAACGAAGGGCAGAGGACACCAGATATTACGAACGGTGTTTGTTGTAGATCTTCCGAGCACAAATGACTTTTCTTTGGCATTTCGACAAAAATTGACGTGTTCTTAAGCTTCGCAATCGATGTAGACGTGTGGGCCCGATATTGGCGAACGAAGAAAACAAATTAAAATAATAATTTCTACTTGGTACGTAAAATTTAAATCTGCTCAATTTATTATGTGTTCCATTGTTGCGTAGGCTTGTGTACACTTTTTTTCTTTTATACTATGTATGCGTGCTCGTTTGATACGTATTTCAGTCTTCCTCCTCTCATTTTGGAAGACAATAAACTTGCCTAAGTCGGAGCGCGCTGAGTCAGAGCTAAAACCCAAGAGCTTATTCGGATATACAGGATCGTGTGGAAAGAGAGAACATAGTTGCGTGGGTTGTAGCGTCTAGACGACGAGGTTTTCCCATGATTCTCCATGTTATCGAATTGTATGTATCTTCCTATATATATATATATTATACTACATATACACAAAATATATGAGATATATACAATTCGATATAAAGAAGATCATGGAAAAGCCTCGATGGATATATATATATATATATATATGGGTGTCCGGATGTTCTGGGTCACATGGAGGAATTTGTACAATGGATTTTAATAAAGACCACGTGAGTTACACTTGACACCAATAGAGTCTTTTCGTTTATATACTTTAACATGTTAAAACAATAAATGTTTATTTTGGCGACAGATTTCGTGCCCCACAATCTCCAGAAGAGATTTTTGAATTTCAAAGAGTACATCGTCATCCATCATCAGGATGCTGAGTATGTCAATCCTATCTGCTTCAAGGTATTTGAAAAGTCGCATTGTTTTGGCACTTTGTACAAAAAAAAAAGTGGACAAATGTCTAAGTTACTATATTTGACAGCAATTATTACACGTATTTAAATTCAGATAAGCAAATTCTGATAGTTTTAAAAAACTTGTTTCGATCGCGTTTGATAGTTGGACTCATTTTAATTGATATCTACTCTTACGAAAACCATCGAATCATTCTCTTGCTATCATATTTTCCCACTATCCACGAGGCTGGAGAGGAACGTTTGCTATTTTCTTCGATCTATTTATAGATCAAGTCGAATTCCTTTCTCGGACCATCGGCCACATTGTAAGAAGAGTAGAACAATGCGACGATCCAGGAGATGAAAATACATCGACCCTGTGGTTGGCAGAATGTGCATTCGAATGGTACCTCTTGTTGAAACTATTTCTCCGGAAATTTCTCTCAAAATCGGCAGTTAAAAAAAGTATCCCATGATTATCATTACCAATCATGTGTTTAATTGTGATTGCGAATTTTATTGATCTTTATTCACGGGATAACCTAATTTTTACCATTTATTTTGAGAGTATGCAAAACGAATAGGATTTCTTTTGAGAGGGTTCATTTAGCACATAAAAAAGAATTGTAAAAAATTTATTATAATTATCATACAAAATGGCGACGACAGAGCTCATCTTGAAAAACGTATTTTTTTACAAATAGCTTCACGGGAGTCCGGTTTTCTCGTAAAGTATAAAACCTAGACGAAAAACCAAAAAAATTATAATGTATATATTATTGGCTATGGGACTACGCAGCGATTTTTTAAATCAAATTTTGAAAAAATGGCGCACATTGAAATAAATGAATTCATTTTTTGCCCCAAAAATAAGCAGTAAGTTGTTTTTAAAAAAAAAGTTTACATTTAATAAAAAAACGGCTACGTATTCCCATAGAGAATGTAATTGTGAAGCTACTATCACCATTTAAAATCGAACCATGCAAAGGTGTCGAGTAATGCTTCCAGTTTGGAAAAAGTGGTTTCGAGAAAAACGCGTTCAAGGCGTTAGGCCACAGTAACGGGTATAAAATCATGTGCGAATTTAACATTTTTTTCCTATGAAAAAGTGATTCACTCATAACATTAATTACACATCTATTTAGTATGAATATCAAGCTGTTAGAATTTTTTTTTTCGATGTACAAAATGGCCGACTACTAATATTTTCTTTTATTATCTTTTTTAAGGCGCTCTGCGGAGTGACATTTAACATCCACAATTTTTTACCTCGAACAAAATAGAAAAATTTTCGTCAATCTACATTAGAATACCTAGAGAAGTGTGTAAGGAATTAAAAAAATATTGTTTTATTCAAAAGTTGTAGGTATTTGAACTTAAAAAATGAACTTTTTGTGGAAAATTTCGTATAAAACTGCACATAAAATGAAGAGTTTTCAATTAATCAGAAATTCCGTACGTATTTCTCCGCGAAATGCAATTAGGAGCATAACTTTTAAATTTAAAGTAAATCGAATGAAAATTGTTGAAGTTGTTTGGCACGCCAATTGGAAAATAGATAACGAAAGAAAATATTAGAAGTCGGCCATTTTGCACATCGAAAAAAAATATATATTTTCTAACAGCTTGATATTCATACTACACAGATGTGTAATTAATTTTTCGAGTGAATCACTTTTTCATGCGAAAAAAAATTGTCAAATCCGCACATGTTTTTATACCCGTTACTGTGGCCTAACGCCTTAAAGCTGTACAAGCACTCACATCCTCAAAATTTTTGGTCTATCTTTAAGGAGTGAGATGCAGTCAGAGGTGTGCAAAAACGAGCATTTTCGATAATTTTTTTTATAGTAAACAAGTTTGTTTTACAAAAGTGGTTACACAGACTTTATATTTCAACTTGACTTGTACAAATTTTCGAAGAAAAATATTGATTATTTATAACAATATCTCCATCTTTGTCGGACCCCCTTCGGCATGTAGTGGTTTGCGATGACCACTACAATTAAAAAACCACTGCATGGATTTTAATAAAATTTGGTGTGCTTATTGATAGCATTAAAAACTAGTCTTTGATCGAAACTTTTCTCTTTTTTTTTAAATTAACAAAATTGGAGCTTCCAACAGATAGCTTTCGATTTTTGACCAAAAAATCGCTGGTTTATTGTTAAAAAAAAATAGACATTTTCAACAAAAATGAAAATCCTTCGATTAAAGACTAGTTTCTAATGCTATCAATAAGCACGCCAAATTTCTTAAAAATCCATCGAGTGGTTTTTGAATTATAGTGGTCACCGCAAAGCACTACATGCCGAAAGGGGTCCGACAAAGATGGCGATATTTGTGATAAATAATGAATATTTTTCTTTGAAAATTTGTACAAGCAAATTTGAACTATAACATAAAAAGTCTGTGTAACCACTTTTGTAAAACAAACTTAATTACCAGAAAAAAAAATTATTGAAAATGTCCGTTTTTTCACGCCTCTTACCGCATCTCACTCCTTAATCTGCGATGCCTACACCATGCATTTGTCCAATCGCATATTGTTTTTACGACCCCAAAGTATTTTTTAAGCCAAAGAACGATTTTTCCAAAACCCTAGAGTGGTCCTATCCCTTAACGACACAAGTTTTCGAAAATTTTGTCTGAACTGTATACTGTTACGCGCTACTAAATTCTGTTGCACAAATTATTTCTCCAATGGACAAAAATCCTTGCGTGATTTCTTGAGCATCGCGCTTGCGTGTTAGAAATTTCAAAAGTTCGCCCGCGTCTCGGCGGGACCTCGTGGATCGCCATCTGCTGTGCCTCGCACGAAAGCTTCGATCTCGACGAGGGCTAAACCCCATTGATTTTTCGCCCTTAACGGGAAAAAACCAGCGTCGCTTGACGGGCCGCACCCGCACGCGCGTGACACTCTCCGTACGTTCGCCCGTCGTTGACCAACTAAGGACACACGTTGGACGCAAACTCGCGTGATAAAAGTGAACGACACGTTCCTCCCGAAGGTTCTATATCGTCTCGCTCGTGCTCGTATATTATCGTCATGGCCTCGACAAACGCGAATTGCGACTTTTCGACAATCGCGAAAATCATCGACCCCATTGATGTCGCTACGAAATCGTCCGTCGCCTCGTCTGTCCACTTGTTGACTTGATCTACTCGGGATTAATCCTCGAAATGTTGGGATACGATTGTTTATCACTGCCGTAACGCTGCTACGATTGCTGTGAACTCGACGTCGGCGAAAAGCATCACGAGACTGTGTGAATCGAACGGTGAGAATTGATAAACAGGTGCTTAAATTTGTTCAAAGCGATCGAGATTTTTATCGTCGTGCGTTGCAATCCTTTCCTGGCTATTTAAGCTATTGGATTCACGAACCCGAATATTTATTAATCAACTGATTTTCGTCTATAATGAAGTAAAAATACATGCCGGTGTACTGGTCACATTGTAAGTCATCTTAACGAACTTTAAACGAAAAACTCCAAAAATCGTCTCATTTATACGGAGCCTTGTGGAGATGACGTGCTGGTCACATTTTTAACTAATAATTTATACACTAAATAACTCTAGATGCCCGATATAAACTGCTCACGCGCATGAAAAATGCAAGGTTTCCATAACGACAAGAAAAACAGGGTATCGAATGTTCAAAGAACATGTTAATGATAAAACTTAGAAAAATTAAACTAGTGGAAGAATTTTCGTAGTCGTGACGTTTCAGAGAAAATGTAAAAATGTATGAATCTACTAGATTTGCACGAAATTTTTTATTCCAGTTTATCATTGGGTGTAATAGTTTATTGTGACTTGTTTTTATTAAACGTCACTGTAATATAATGCAATTAAGAAATTAATTTTGTAATTAAATAAGAAAAAAGTACCTTTAACAATTTCGAGGTGTGTGTAAAGTAGATGGAGGCTGTGTGTCCTTTTTTTTGTTTTCGTCCATGATTATAATGCTTAAGAGTTTTCGGCGACTCTTCTTTTTCCGATTATTTAGAAGCAATGATATTTTGTTCAACGTAACCTTGATCGATTCGATACTATGTGCAGTGACTATGAAAAGCTGTCGTTCATCCCAAAGCTTCCCCCCCCTCTCTTTCTCTCTCTCTCTCGGATTGCACTATCGCATTTACAACCCAATTCTAACTCCCACATGATACCATTTGTAAACCAAATACGTGAAACAGTTTTCACCGCTCGAAACTTTCAAGTACTCCCTTCAATTCGAATAATCGAAATAATTATCCTCATTTCTCCTAACGTTAGAGCGTATTTTTGTGTATAAAAATCCATGAATATCTTGATGTACACGCCGGCAAATTGGCGGTAAACATGAGGCGACAAAAAGGGTAAAGCCATGAAGGGAAGCTATGGAGATGAGAAATTCTGTTCTGACTGCCCTGATTGTTCGCCCAAGCGTTTCTAACCGCAAGTAACCTCTAAATTTAGACTGCTTTCGTATGTCTCTCTGCAAGGGACATGGCCTCTCTAAATAAGTTGACGGGTAGATGCAGGCGCGAAATATTTTTGCAAATTTTGCTGCATCGTTGACGATCCTGTTTTCGTTGTTACGATGTCGTATATCAACATTGGCTCAGTAACGCAATACACGATCAAAATTGTGTACGTAGAGTTTAGTGCTTATACGGCAGAGGTGGAAAATGCATTTTTATTTCTCAATAGATAACTTTGCGGCAAATTTAAAAAATAACATATATATGTATAATTACATAATTGAAAATAACTTAAAAAATATATATTGGTGGAAACATTATCTGTTGAAATATACATATATATATGTTTGCACTTTATTAATTTCATTTTGGTTAAGTTCCGCCACTCAATGAAATTGGATTGAAAATGTACCTCCGTATTTCTATCAATTCTTCTCTCTCCCTCTTGTCTGGAATTGACGCGGTTCGTTGAATCATGTACCACATCATACATGGGGTATACGTGTGAATCATAAATCTAGTTTCTAGACTTTACATATTAATGAAATTGAAGTTTGCATCGTTGGAATGCAACGAAAATGATTATTTCTCAATTGCTCGAATTTCTTTTAGCAAATCTTCGTTAGAAAAAAAACCGTACTCATTTTTGGAGTCACTTATCTAAAGATGAAGAATATTAATCGGCAAACAAAAAGATTTTGTAAAATAATAAAATCGGGGTAAAAAAATGAAAAAAAAATTTCTTGCATTCCGAAGATGCAAATTTTAATACCACTATAGATTGATACGGTCGGCCAACCCACGTGGCAGATCGAATCCCATCATTCGATGGATCTGTCTGGTATGAACATGTGGAACGTTTTTTTTTCGTCCGAACAAATATTCGAAATACAAAAAAATGTTATTATTTATGCGGGGGGAATATGACACTTTAGAAGATAAACCGATGAATTTGAAATACTGTTGTAATTATGGGTTAAAGTGCTCGAAAATTAACATGGTGGAGGACTATTATATTGTTAACTATTGTATCATTCCGAAAATACGAAACTCGAATAAGTTGTTCAAATTTAAATTTGGATATACAGCGGGTAAAAAAAATATATGTACACGTCGTTTTTTCAAATTATCCTTTGAAAAAAATAAAATCCTCTATAGTTTCTCATCCCAATAGATTATCCTAAATATACATGGTGTCTGTTTACAAAAATTTCTTATCCTAATAGCTTATCCTAAATATACATGGTGTCTGTTTACAAAAATCATGGGACAACACGAACAAAAAATAAAGCCAAATTAACAACAGTTTTGTGTGAGTTGTAGATATACTTTTTTACCCACTGTAGTCGCCATGTGCGTTACGACATCGTGAATATGGGCTGATTTGATATTGTTGATATTTTTACCAAAACGCTAACGCATGGCAAAGTGTCCTGAATATAATGATAAACAATTATATTACAAACAGGCAAGAATGTCGCAATAGTCATTTTTTGTTCTAATATAAATGTAGCTTCGGAAATATCCAAAAAATTATTTTGTATAGTATTCTGATTTTGGGAATAGTCATTGAGATATTGTATTCGCTGGAAGAATATTAGAAAATTGTCTTATTAAGTAATATGTTATTGTGAAAACATAAATTTCGTACATTAAAAAAAATATTATCTGGATATAGATTGTACGTAAGTTGAAGCACCTATAATCAGTATTGGTTTGGTATTTTCGCCTCCACTTCTTCAAGACTATTAACAAAGAATGAAGTGTCCTTTCACCGGTAATAATTTAAAAAATAATACCACAATATCGCAAACTGAGAGGTTGTGGTAACTATTATTAATTGCTGCATGCATGATGTTTGAAATATTTGATATAAGTCCGATTGTATGTTCTTTTTTGCCCTTTTGGTTGTACGGTGCACGAGGCGTAGTAGTCCAGTAAAAGAGACGAAAACCTAGCACTTTTTAGCGTAACATTAGAATTTTTGACTGAAGCTGGATGGCTGCATACTGAAGATGGCGCCCAATGAAATGTTCCCCCTCAACTCGCCCCAACCCTAAGAAATAGGGGTTGAAAATTTAAAAATCGCCGTATCTTGATAATTAATAGCTCCATCAAAAAATGTTTCAAACAAACGTCGTTTGGAATAATAAAATACGTATAAAGTTATCCGCCGTCCAACCCCCTATCTTTGAAAATAGCAGCACCAAAACGATTAGAAAATTCGGGGTTGATGCAAAAAACAGTACGTCTTTAGAAAATAGTAAAAAATATTTATATATTTAAAAAAATTCGATGTTCATCGGATTAAAAAAAAAATATATATCCAAATGTTTTTTACGATTTTCTAGAGACGTTTTCGCATCAATCCCGAATTTTTTAATCGTTTTTGTACCAATATTTTCAAAGGTGGGGGTTGAACGTTGAAGTTAGAAAAAGTTAGAAAAAAAATTTTTCTACGATTTTTCCAACATGTACTGTTTTTGCATCACCCTCGAATTTTCTAATCGTTTTTGTGCCGCTATTTTCAATGATAGGGGATTGGAGGTTAGATAACTCTATACGTATTTTATTATTCCAAACAACTTTTATTTGAAATATTTCTTGATCGGGCTATTAATTATCGAGATACGGCGACTTTTAAGTTTTCAACCCCTATTTTTTAGGGTTGGGGTGAGTTGAGGGACAAACTTTCATTCGGGTTACTTTCAGTATGCAACCATCTAGCTTTAGTCAGAAAATTCTAATTCTACGCTAAAGAGTGCTAGGTTTTTGTCTGTTTTACTGGACTATAGGGCTCACGGAGTCAATGCTATGTGTATTCATGTGGATTGATTATCTGACTTCCAGATGTATTCGAAGGCCTGAATTTCCCGGCTCTACGGCGTCGAGAAAAGGATCGATATTGTACCGGGAAAACACAAACCCATATATCTGTATATATAAATATATTTATACACATACACACACACACACACACACATATATATATATATATACTTACCAATAAATCGAAACAATGGGAAAACTCTTGAGTCTGTTGGCCCGCGACGAGTCGACGTGTTGTACGCCTCAAAAGTATGACGTTTTTCTCGATTTTGAGAGTGAGTATTCAGGATTTATTAATAAATTAATTTTCTGCAAATGACGTCGTTCAAAAATAGTTCGGAATATTATGAGGGGTGCTGGGTAAAAGCATCATCGTGACTTATGAAGCACCATTTAAGTTCATATCGAAGCTTTAGCACGACTATTTTTACTTTTATTTTACTCATTGAAATTAATTCAAGGTATTCAAGTGTCTTTGAATGATTGCAACAGACGCCCAACCATCGGAAAACGAGAGAGAAACGTTCGAGGCCGTGCAGCGAGTCCTCAAGAACTCGGAGTCCATACTTGAGGAAATTCAATGTTACAAGGGTGCACACAAAGAAATACGCGAAGCTATTTCAGCCCCGACTGAGGAATGCCAGCGGAAAGCTTATCTCACTGTTGCTCCGCTCGTGGCAAAACTCAAAAAATTTTATGAGTTTTCCCTCGAACTAGGTAAGAAGAACGAGATTTGAAAAACAATTCCTTTCCAATGTTCCTTCGTATGATTTTACGGGCTTTTACAATCCCTCCTTATGCACCGCTGTATCGCATAAAAAATGTCGGAAGATACATATGTTACAAATATATTTTTCAGTCGGATAAAAAGTACTGTCCTCGTAATATCATCTTTTTAAGCGTCGTGTCTTGTTTTTCATAAAATATATAATTTTTCATGAAATATATAATTTTTCATAAAATATATAATTAATGGGCAAAATTGTGCATTTTTATATTCTTGTTACGTAGATAAGAAAAACGTTTGGGTTGCTACCAACATGAAAAATCAATAACATTATTGATGATTATTATGAACAAACTGCGTCAGCGAATTATTTATGCAACACAAATATATTCTTCAGTCGGACAAAAAGTACTATCCTAATGAAATGAAATGTTTTTTTAACGCATCGTGCCTTGTTTTTTTAAAAGGTTTTATTTTGTTATATTTTGAATTACGATGGGCAGTGGGATTTTTTTTCTAAGTGTTTAAAGAGGTTTAGTTTTCGTTAATCCGTTGTTAGAAATTATTTATCTTGGTGCTAAATAGCAAAAAAAAATTACATTAGCCGTAGCGTGAACGTCTTGCCCATCTAACCACACGTAACATTACATACATTAAACTATTTTTTATCTCTGGTGTTTGGCGTTGCGAAATATTCAAAAAATTCGTAGAGACTCAGTATAGTCCAGACAATAACATACGTTCAAAAAAAAAAATTATTCTCGGACCGTGGCTAATGTTCCAACCCCTTTAATGAATAAATGGCGTGTACAAAGCTATTTTCATTGCAGACCGCGTCGTACCGAAGATCCTCGGTCAACTGTGCTCGGGGAATCTCTCGCCGACCCAACATCTCGAAACTCAACAGGCACTCGTTAAACAACTCGCTGAGATTCTCGAATTCGTCCTCAAATTCGACGAGCACAAAATGAAGACACCCGCAATACAGAACGATTTTAGTTATTATCGACGAACGTTGACGCGAGCTGCACCGTCGAGACAAGACGATTCAGAGCTCGACCTCGTTGTTGGAAACGAACTTGCTAATCGTATGTCCCTTTTCTACGCCCACGCCACACCCATGCTGCGGGTACTCAGTCACGCAACTATAACTTTCTTGATGGACGTAAGTCACGTTTTTTTCTTCGTATACGCAACATTCTTGCATTTTAATAACACCTTTGACGCTGAAGGCACGTTCGAGTACAGTAATACCTGCGATGTTTTAATAATACTGAGGGGCCGAGGGAGATTCGAAATTTCAAACGGTGGTTCGCGCTTTGCTTATACCAAGGACGTGAATGAATACAAAACCTTTTACACTCTGAAGGTGTTTATTATAAAATTATAAAATAAGACGTTTTCGCACATTATGTAGAATCTGGTTTTACCACGTTTCGAATGGATGAAGATTTCGGGAAATCATAGTGATATTTTTTTTCATAGGTTTTCCTATATCGATTTTACCCGAAAAATAAAACATCAAAACAAAGTAACAAAATGAGGGAAAGGCAACGAAGAATTGAAAAAAAAGATCGAATTATTTACTATAAGGGAATTGTGAAATAATTTTTTTTCAATCAGTTGTCTGATATACGTAATTATCGCCACAGTGTTCTACAATTCCTTTATAAATTTCATGTTGATATCTCCAACCATTTTCGAGATATTGGGGAAAAAATCAGATTTGATATAATTTTCTGCATTATGTTGGAGCACCGATATTATTTACCTGAGGATAATATTTATTCACCGTCTTAGTATGAACAATTGAGCGTGAGCTAATTTATGAAATTTCGTACCTCTCTAGTCCCCTGAAAGATATTATGTATTAATTTTCCGTGTTCCGTTTCATTGGAGCAATTGATGCAATTTTGAAAATCGATCGAGGCAGTCATTACGAACAGATATTACTTTCGCGAATTAAACCACTTTGATTGTATTCTAATCGAACCGACGACGTTCGATCCACGTTAACTCAAGTCATTTTCTTTAAGGGGCTATATCTACTTAGAGGCCCGAAATAGGTAAAATTCCGATTCTATTTCTAGAAAATCGTTGGTGCAAAAAACGCATTTTTTAACACAATAGTACATGTATAAAGAGCCTAAAAAATGTCCAAAAAATACACAAAAAGAACAAAAACATGGCCACCGGCAGATGATGAAATTGATTTCGTGGTATTTGGCGGTGGACACTCTCCAGTTTAAACCTTCCATCTGAAATCTAAGAACGAAACGGATTATTCAAGTTGACAATAAATACAAGTCATTGACGATCGTCAATTTTTGAAATAATTTTGTTCAACAACGTAGCGACGTATTGAACCTCGAGCATACAAAATCTACGAAAAAAGTCGTCATTCTAACATGACTGTTAAAAATTGGAGATCGATTGTGAGAAAGTGAGATCGTCAACGACCTTTGAATATTTCTCATCGTATCTCCTGCAAATCCAGAAACAATTCGTCACTTGGTTTTCAAGATATCATGTCCACCGTCTTTAGTATCAGTTCCCAGCGGCCAAGTTCTTGTTGTTTTTTTCTATATTTGACGATTTTTTTGAAAGGTTCCTGATATATGTACATGTTCAAAAAATGCGTTTCATTTTCACCAACCGTTTTCCAGAAAAAAATCAGAATTTGGTCATTATTTTCGGGCCTCTAGGTAGATATAGCCCTTCAATTGCATCCACTCTACTCGATTTTGAAGTAACTAACAATAAGAACTACTGAATTTGAAGTATCGTTGGACGAAGAAAAAAAAGAAAGATTTCCACGTGTGTATATTACTTAATCCATACCGTGTCTTTCACCACTCGATGTTCGCTGCTCAATGTCCGTGACGCAATAACAAAAAGTTATGCAAGCTCATTATAGTTCGTGACGAATTTCCGTTTGCGTTGCAACTTTCCGTCGAAGCCTTCGAAAAATCGTCGACAAAAATGTTTATTGTTCGTTTCTAGCTGCGTCTTCGATGATGCTCGTCTGGAAAATCATTGTAATAATAACACATTTTTTAGAACGACGATATACCGAGGGAAAATATTACCGAAACGTTGGGAACGATGGCGAAAGTTTGTCTGAGAATGCTGGAGAATCCGTAAGTGTGAACAATGAAAATTATAAGGAAAAAAAACGTTTTTTTTTAATGAATAAAAATGATAAAGATTGATACATGGAGTCTGAATGAACTATTATGCAAGGAAATTTAATTGTCTCACATTTCTTCTAAAGTCTGTAATAAATCGAAAACTAAAGTATCACCCATAATAGCTGAACTACAAAAAAATATATATATATATTTATACGATTATCGGATAGCAATGATAATTTATTTTTTGACAATATGACTTATTTTAGCAATCTTCTGGCACAATTCCAACGGGAGGAGACGCATTTATTCGTTCTCAGGGTAATGGTGGGCCTTGTGATACTCTACGATCATGTTCATCCGCAGGGTGCCTTTGTGAAGGGTTCGAACGTCGACGTGAGTTGAGAATTCGTTCATTTCTTTGCGCAGCCATAAAAGAAAAACTAGCCTTTATCGTGCTGAACGTGCCCGCAATATCGAAAATAAAAGTTATATGTGAAAAAATATTTTTAAAACACAAGCTTTTATTCAATGTACTCAAAAGTAGAAAATATTTTTTTTACCAAGTCACTTATATGTGACTATGAATAAAAGCTCGGGGCGCTCAACTTTTCAAATGTTTAATACATTTTATCAGTTTCATTAACCGTATTTAATTTGGCACAATATTAATTGGAAAAATTATTATCACACGTTTATACTCAGTTTCAGGATTTTTATTTAAGAAATTTAAGGTTGTTTTAGAGTAAATTAAATACGGTTGATATGTTAACGGATTTACGTAAATTAAAGATTATATGTCTACATTTTGAGCGCTTTTATTTTCAATCACGTATAGGTGAGTTGGTAAAATAATTATTCTCTACTTTTTAGTACATAAAATCAAAGCTTGTATTTTAAAAATATTTTTTTTTACATATAAATTATTTTCTACTGTTTAGTCTTTAATTGATTTTACGTTAGGAGTTAGGAACATGAAATGCTTGTAAAAAAAAACAAAGATCCTAAAGTATTGGGATTGAACTTACGACTAATTGCTGCATATAAACTTTTCACAAACAAACAAAGTCAGCTACGAATTTGTTTGTATGTCAGTGAAATGTCATATGGATGATTAGATATCGCTAATTTTACATGAAAAGTTGAAAATGTTATGTATACATATATATATTTGTTTCAAGTTGAATCATGCATTGTCACCTTTTAGATGCACGTTTGCAAATTTTCACAGCCCTAACAAGGAACATCACTTTGGTGTCCTCCTCCGATTTTGTTGAAACTTTTTCATGTGGAAGAGTATCAAAAACTAAGAAACACGTATTTTTTTTATCGGCGGAAAAACGGTTTTAAGGGGTGAAACGCACCCTCAAAAATGGGGATGTTTTTCGTTTTTCGTCGACAACGTTTTAACGGTACGAGATATAAAAACAAATTCAAATTGCAACAATGTTTATTTTTTTTTCGTGTACTATACATTCGAGATTTTGTTGAAACGTTTTTATGTAGAAGAGTATCAAAAACTAAGAGTCACGTATTTTTTTTATCAGCGGTAAAACGGTTTTAAGGCGCGAAACGCACCCTCAAAAATGGGGATGTTTTTCGTTTTTCGTCGACAACGTTTTAACGGTACGAGATATAAAAACAAATTTAAATTGCAACAATGTTTATTTTTTTTCGTGTACTATACATTGGAGATGAGAATGATAACGTTATTGACGAAAAACGAAAAACACCCTTATTTTCAAGGGTGCGTTTGACCCCTTAAGGCCGTTTTTCCGCTGATAAAAAAAACATGTGTCTCTTAGTTTTTGATACTCTTCCACATAAAAAAGTTTCAACAAAATCGGAGGAGGTCACCAAAGTGATGTTCCTTGTAAGTATCCGGGAAGTGGGTGAAATATCGATTGTTCGTTTTGCATCTCACAGAAAGTCAAGTTAAATAAAAGCTTGTAAAAAACGAAAACGAAACAAATTGTCCTCAGGTCAAAGGATGCGTGAAGCTATTGAAGGATCAGCCTCCCTGCAAGAGCGAAGGCCTTTTAAATGCGCTGCGATACACGACGAAACACCTGAACGAGGACAACACCCCGAAGAATATAAAAAATTTATTAGCCGCATGATTACCGAAGCAGCGTGGTTGCTGTATCAGAAGCTGATTTCGAAGAAAGACAAACCAAAACGAAGAATTAACACTTATCCCAAAAGACACGAAAAAGCAAAGAAAAAGAGACCGACCCCTTCGTGATCCACCGATCCGTAAACCTGTACAAAAGATCGTTCGATCCCAACCAATCCTTATCCAAGAGCTACCGACAACTGCCTCGAAATCATTTTTGCACAAATACGTAAGTTTTGTGTGAGAGCGAGAGGAAGAGAGATCGAGTGAAACTCGAAATTGATGATAGTACTTCCACACACACACACCCACCCACCCACCCACCCACGCACGCGCGCGCGCGCGCACACACACACACACACACACACACACACACACACACACACACACACACACACACACACACACACACACACACACACACACACACACACACACACACACACACACACACACACACACACACACACACACACACACACACACACACACACACACACACACACACACACACACACATACACACGCACACACACGCACGCCACACGCACGCCACACACACACACACGCACGCCACACGCACGCCACACGCACGCACGCGCGCGCACGCGCACACACACACACACACACACACACACACACACACACACACACACACACACACACACACACACACACACACACACACACACACACACACACACACACACACACACACACACACACGCACGCACGCACGCCACGCACACGCACGCACGCACGCACGCACACACATATATATGTGTGTGTATATATATATTTGAAAAATACAAAAAGTCAGAAGATAAAGATCAAACGAGTACTAAAAAAATGACAGCAACAGCTTTAAGCATAATGATTAACGTTGATCGCGTATTTAACGAGATATCCGTGCATTTCTGTGTATAGTAGAGGCTCGATCGGGATTGAAATGTAATTTCTCTGGACTAGAGCATATCAGACATTATCGGATGTAAACCCAAAGCGCACACGTGTTATTTAAATTACATCGTTACGGGCTTTTCCCACCCACGGGACTAACGAAAGTTTTAGAATAATTTTATCTTCCGCTCTGTATTTATTTTTCCGGCTTGTTCGTTTTTCTCTACAGGCTTGCTTGTGAAGCCGAGGGTGGTTGTGGAAATGATTGATTGAGCGGCGGTTTTCAAGAGGTGAAAAGGGAATGATAAGCACGTCCCGGTACTTTGGGAACAAAGTACTTTTCGTACAATTTGTTTTCGGTCTTTTTATTTTGTAATAGCGAACTAACCAGATTTTTTACACTGTGCTTCCATTTCGCTTAGAATATTCTACGGTCCAGTGACCTGAACGTTGAATTATTTTGGCAAACTTATCGTCGTTTATGTTTCCAGTAAAGGTTTGTCGAATCTTTTTTCTTTATTTCTCTGAAATATCGCACGGCTGCCCAGAAATGAAAATAATTGTCGAATACTTGCCAGTGGGAAAAAAATGTTTATAAAAAACATAGAATTTCGCGAAGACATCGATGTTCATTCGTACCAGAGAAGAGCCTGTTGATACTCTAGCTACACTGAGGAATCATCACAGTGTAACGGGTCGAAAAATAGCTGATTTTCGCGATTTTTTTTCGTTGGCTAAAATACGCTGGTTCGGTTGATTTTTTTCATCAAAGCACTCACGAAGAAGAGAAAATAAATTTTTAAACTTTTATTTTGTTTTTTGTTGACATTTTTCTTAACGGCTGAAAATGTCTTCGAAAAAAAGGGGTCCTCACGGCGTAGGCGGTTGTGGCCGTGAATATTATCTGAAACAAAGTTTGTAAAAAGATTATTAATCAGTATGAAAGCCGCTATCTTGCTATGGAGGCTTTTTAAAATCAAAATTAACAAAATGGCGGCGGTTTGAAAAAAAGTATCGAATTTAACGTATTTATCGACAGTTTTTCGTTAAGAAAAATATGAAGATTAAAAAAAAGCTTCCGAAGGAAGATAAAGAATAGCGTGAAGAATGTCGTGTCAACAATTGAGACGGATAGCTTGAAAGATCTTCCTTTGAGCGTGTACACCGTTTTGAAAAACGACATTTCGAGAAAAACGCGTTTAAAATTTCGGGTGCGGAATTTTTATATAAATTGTCTACTTACGATCTATCGGCGATGACAGATCCATGTTTATAACCGTCTGTACTATCGGATAATGCAAAAAAAAACGATTTTCAGAAAATTTTATACTGTGATGATTCCTTAAGGATATATTGCCCGTACATTCGCTACCGAAAGTGAGTTCAGGTGAGAATTTTGAGTACTCTGCGATGAGATCATTTTTTTTTTAATCGACCACATTGAAGACGCTGAAAACATTAATTTCCGGCAATAATAATGCAAAAACGTTACAACTAAATTGTTGAAAAAAAAATTCAACAAATGTGCCGTGGACTACTATTTTCATATTATAAAATGAATTCGTAGCTTTTTCTAAATAGGTGTGATTTTTGTAAAAATTTTCTTTGTATTTTCATCTTAATTTTTTTAATTAAAAAAATTGGACGAAGGGTGACAAATTTTCAGTATGTTCTCGGAGCAATGTTCCATATTAAATCCAAGAAATGCCTGGGGTGTAGAACGAACAGTGCCATAGGTACGTCTCTGAAAAATTCCACAAACTATTTTCGGAATAGAGAGAAAATTCTTCAAAAAATCACATGTATTCAGAAAAATACCGCAATTCATTTAATGTTACGAAAAATCAAGTTTACCGGAGATTTTGTGAAGAAATTTTCGTTTAAATAATTTATTTATACATTTTTGGCATTCTTATTGTTCAAAATCAATGTTCTTAGTATCTTCAATAGGGTTGATTTTTTTCAGATTTTAACGTTATCGCAAAGTACTCAAAATTTTCACCGAAACGCACTTTTGGTAGGGAATGTACGGGCCTCAAGTTATTACATCCTTAAGTTATTACGGTTCATCATTCGTCTTCCACGTGTTTTTCTGCTTTTTTCACCCAAGCCCCTCGGCTGTGCCTGGGAATCAATTCGTTTTGCATTCTACCCCATACATCTCGAAAGCACGATTACACGGAATCAATCACCGCTAATATTATTGTTATTATTGTGTGACGAGAGGGGGAAAGAGGGTATAGAAAAGAGAGAAAACGACGATTTAGAGTATTATCGACGAAGAACCAAAGATATATATTGTACATTACGTAGAGTGCCGAGGACGAAATGATTGGTATAATAATTAATGCAATTATTTACGGTTAATATTAGTGAAGGAACAAAGTGCATGTTATATCGATATTATGTATATTAGAGAACTACGATAGTCACATTAATAAAGCGCACGGGGATTGTTTTCGCTCGTATGCGAGAATTCGACAACGGCGAGTCGCGAAACTTCGGTGGAAGCGCAAATAGAAAAGCCACACCAAAGAAGAAAATGCACACGCGATAGTCAAAAGAATTGTATTACATTTTTTGGAATTTATAAAAAATAAAAAAAAACAACAGCAACAACAACAAAGTCAATATCGGAAATTGGAATTGATGGGCTACAGAAAAGTCGACGAGAGCGGAGCTACTTTTGAAATATTTCATTTAAAAAATGCACTTTGCAAACGGTGGTTGAAGGATCGTTAATGACAACTCGATTTTTAGAAGTTTATTTTTTTTTAGTTGAAATTAGGCCAATTTGGAGATTATTATTTTTCAGCCAATTTGATAGCAGGCTATCCCTTTTACTTGAAGACGGAATTCTTGCGAAGTATAGGGAAAAACGTGGCAATACGTTGCTTCGTGACTGGCTTTGATCGAGGAACAAATTGTTCTGTACGATGAAGTTGTACTTTTCCAGTACAGAGGACAAAAGAACGAATACGTGTTTCGAACTGGCCCGCAAAATATGAAAATTAACAAATTATGAAAATTAACACAATTTTTCAAAATGGCACGCAGCATGACTCCAACAATTTTCGTTCTGTTCACTCCAAATTTTGAGCACATACTTAAAATAACATTTCGAAGAGAAATACGGACGAGATTCTCAACGAGTTAATTATAACATTATTTATTAACAAATGATTGTCCTTTTTCCCTGTCGAAAATTGAGTTTTTACTTTAAATGCTTGCCAGTTACACAAACATTTATCATTATAAAATCCCCTACGTATTTTTATAGCTTTACTCGTGTAAATTAATAGAAATCAAATTTTTTTTTCCACATTGAAATTTGCGTGAGTTATACTGCATGCCGCAGAGCGTCTCAATTTCAACATGCCTCGCGAGAATCGCTCCAGCGTCACCATTTTGTATAATTTTTTTACATTTTTTTTGTTCGTTTGAAGATATGACTAATAACCTTAAATATTATTACCCTCCTACTTATCCTTCCACCCAAAAGATTGCGAATAATCGCTTAATGTTAGATATTTAGAGTGTTGTTGCCCCTTAATCTTGAAAGCGCAAAGTGCATCACTCCGAAATATACATCCATTGATCATTGGTACCGAATAATTTTCGTACAAGAATAGCAGTTCGAATGTTACTCCAAACGAATGCAGCAGTATATGCTGGTAACTCGTCGATGTATGTAAGTGGAACACGAGATTCTTCATACCTTCTTTAATTATTGTTAATTTCCAATGAAGTTAGGTACACAATTTTATTAATGTATATACAAATAAGTGTCGAACCGATTTTTCAAGCATCTTAACCGCACGTAAGATTACAAACATCAAACTATTTCTTATCTCAGGTCCTTGGTAGTGAAAAAATGTCAAAAAATGCGTAAACATTCTGTACAGTCTAGACAATAACAGGTTTTTTTTTTCAAATTGTATCATGGATTGTGGCTATCGCGCCAACCTTCTCAAACAAATTTAGTTTTGATAATTTTTTAGGGAGGAAATTATCTTACCGACGGTCGATATCCTTATCATGCGAAGATAACGTACCGACGTAAGATATCACCAAACACTGCAACGGCCCGGATGAGGTTAGTACGCTCGCCGTGTACGATGTCTGCGCCTGTACCGATCGAGTAATCGCGCATACCCACAGCCCAGGGTTGGCAAGTGTTCCCGCGAGTCATACTCTAACCGACGGTGGGTGGGGCGAACTTTAGTTTGTCGCACAGCAACACTCGTTTTGTCCAACGATGGGAATTTCGCGTATGCAAGCGATCAAGAGGAACGTTCATTGTTGGACACACAGATGGCACTCGAATGCAAGTCCTACTATGACGACGTGGCCGACTTGGCGAATGTTATTAAGGCGCAATTCTTTAAATATTGATTGAAAGTACAGGCAGCCAGGGCACCCCGGCGTTCTTGGCGAGGTGGTGCGCCGGCTGAAGGGAGAAGTGCGAGAATGTGGGCGGTAAGGGTGGCGTGTCTATTATATATGATGGGCGCGGTTCCTCGTCTCGCTTTCTATGGATTTTTTCCGCATTATAAATGCAAGCTGTATGGCTTATATACATTTTTAATCATCACAGCGACATGGAAAAGTTTCGTTGATGCTATGTAAAGCGTCAGTGTACTCTACATCGTATTTTATACCTTTATTCATAAATTGGCATCACTTTCATCCCAGATACTATACGCTGTTACGTGAGGCAGAAGTTTACTCGCAGTAGTCACCGTTGGATAATTAATCGTACAGTAAATTGGAAATGTATACAAGTAAAGAGCTGTTTCAAAGTGACCTGACATTTCAACTTATTAATAAAACGTATTATTTATTTGGAAAGTACGAATATTTTTAATTCAATATAAGGTACAAACATGGAGGTTATGAGTGGAGCACAATATCCGCTAAATGGCCGCCTCGTCCCTGTTTACAAACGTTCATTCTTTTGACGAAATTTTCAATAACATTTTGGCATAATCGTAGTCGAATTTCATTAATGTTGCTTCCAATTGCTTTCTAGAGCTCCGGAATGGTCTGTGGAATGCTGTGTAATTCTGCGCGATTAAACCTTAATACTTCCTGATGGTAGTTGTCAAAGATTAGTACTCTATGTTCGCCACAAAAAAATGGCGCGCAATTTGAAATGTCAGGGCATTGTGAGATACGCTCTAGATGCTGTGGAACAGAAAAGTATTGAAACCAATTGTTTCGGCAACATTTCAAGTACTGTAAAATGGGGTTACTTTGAACAGGTTCTGGAAGTCTTTGGTAGGTTACTTTTTTTAAGATCCTAATTCGAACTTTTTTTTGCTCCAAGAGAACAATGTATCCTTCGGCTATCAAATGTATGAGGAAGTCAAGCCCAACCAGCCCCCCACAGCTATAGAGATATATATATTGTTTAAAGTGTCAAAGTAATCTGGAGTGTGGGGTTTGTGTGACGAGGCATTGAAATGCGACTTATGTTAAAGATGAAGGGTTACTTTTGCATTATTTGATAAAAAATCATATATTTTATGCATGATACATGGAGTTAAAGGAAAAACAATGACTTTTTACAATCAAATTATAATCTTTATTAAGGAAACATTGTACATACAAAGATCAACTACCTAGGGTACTATTATAATACCCAGTATTATAGGCACAGTACCTAGTTTTACAGTACCAAGTTTCATAGACACTTCATCAGTTTTATAATTATCATTGAGATCAAAATCAACTCTAGCAACATTAAAATCATCTTTAGCAACATTATAATGTACTTGAACAACAAATTTCAACACATTTAAATGCATACACCTTAAAACGGTATTTTGGCGCCCTGTTAAAGAGCTCCAGAAAACTGTCAAAGTTACCCTCAATGTCAATTCAACCCTGTTGTACGGTAGCTCTAAACGATTCAATTGCTAAATGCTCAATTTGTAACCTCGCATGATTTAAAGCGTTCAAAATTTAGCTATGACTCAGGAAATTAAAAAAAAACTCATTGCATTTAGTATAGGGATGAATAAAAATCGCCTTTAGTCTGTGTATACAGTGGAATTATTGCGTCTGCTTCCAGAGTTTCAAAGGCAACATGCAATATACCATGACGATTTCAAGTTCTTGATCCTCGACCAAGGTATTGAAATATCTTAGAATATTCGAAGTCCTGGAGGTATTGACGATTACGGTCTGTTTTTTTACCCTACGTTTATTTTGCCTTTGGCACCGTCACAACCCGAGTCAACCATTTCAACGATTTTGCGAGCGCCTCGTCCCTCGTTTCGAGCGACCAGCAACAACCCCTCCACTCTCGAGTCGCGAGAGAGGCCCTTATGGATTTTTTTAACTCCCGCAGGAGCAGTACGATGGGATGCGGCAGGCACCCTTTGGAACACCCCACAGTTGCCGATGCACTCTTCACCCCTCTCACAGTCAGCCTAGAAAAAAAAAATTCCCAACCCCCTCCTTATTGCCCGGAGACGTTTAATTGCGATTTTACAAAAGTGTCTTCGTTCCACCATCACCTACAGTCAAATTTCACCCTAGATTTTCCAAAGTAGTTTTGTCTTCCTGTGCTCTAAGGCGGTTTTATTTTTATTGTCTTATTTGCCTTAAAACGACCTTCATGACAAAACAGAATAAGCTTAAGCTGAAAATGCTTCGTGTCAGGATAATCTTTCGCTTGGAAAAGTGAAGTTTTGGAAATTTTGGAAATGGGTGTCTTGATAAAAGATAGAATCAGTGCATTTTATTACCAAGATTTTTTAAGCAACTAGAATTTTAATTTTCATTACTGTGGTTCCTGACGTTCCAAACGATCCATTATAAATTAACCCCGTGGTCTCATCGAGCCATGAAAAATTTTCCCAGCACCCTAATTACCGCCCCGTGTGTGCATTAAAACTCCATTCGTCGGGGGGGAGGCAAAAAAAAATGGAGAAAACAAAGTTAATAAAAAAAACCACCATACAGAGCCGGGACGTCGGTGGACCGAGTGGATCGTGCCCGAGTATTTCACGAAGGGTGGCACCCATCGTTCGCCACCCTTTCGAATCTCCGCAAAGGCATCGGGTTGCTCCGGCGAACACGGCCGACAGCAACCCTTAAACCCTCGCGAGAACCAACGAGAGAGCAGGAGAGACCCTCGATTTGTAGGATCGCGGCTGTCTAATTGCGATATCGCTTTTTTTCTTCTCTCCTTCGCCCCCCCCCCTCTCTCAGTCCCTTTCGTTCTACCGTCCCCTCACACTTCTTTACCCCTCGATGTAGCTACGAAACTTTTTTTTCTTCTCATCCCCTCCCCTCTCCTCGATGTACGTCTCTTCGTGCGCAGCGTCAAAAATTTTTTGCCCGTTATTTTTACCGCCAACCGGTAATTATGTGGGCGCGGCGGACCAAACAAGGGGTTGACGGTCTCGCGTGGGGCACCCGCGAGAGAAAGCAACGCGTCGAAAAAACACAGTACGTTGGAAAAAAATTCTGTATTTAAATCCGGCGGTGAAAGGGGTGGTCGGATGCTGCTCTCTCTCTCTCTCTCTCCCTCTCTCTCTCTATTTCCGCCCTTCTTCGCCTTTGCAGGATAGAACTCACCGGGCCGGGCAAATCGGTGGCGCGAGGGCGCGTGCAGTCGACAATGGTCGTGTTTGCACACCCGAAAATTGGCCGAGCCAAAAAAACAGGAACGGATAGGTAGAAGAAAAAAACTCAACAATGCGCTAGATCTAATCCATTGGGAGTGAAAGAGAGTATATGTAAAACCTGATGCCCCGTGAAGAAAAGAAGATAAAAAAAGGCGGCACGTGCTAACCGGCGTGGCGAATAGATCGTGTGATACTCGCTTGTAAATTATATCCGGAATACACACAAGTTGCCGACACACCGCAAGTCTTAGAGTTCCACGAAATCGATGTTGAAAAGAAGAAAAAAAAACCCCAAGAAAGAAAAGGAGGTCACGTACACGTAAGAATCTTTAATTTCCACGCTAGGGGCCCTAATTTGTGACGTCTAATTCCGAAAATTCATTAGTAATTCAATTCGTTCGGGTCGATTTATTGGCTTCGGGTGTGCGCACGAAAGAAACACGTTTTGGTACTGATGTGAACAATAATCGCTGTCTGCCTGTCTGTCTGTCCGATCGATCGCTCGTATCGCGCCCGATTATATACTTCTTGTGTATCCAGGTGCAAACGCAACGAGATTTATTGCGGCTGTGGGTGCTGCGAACGACGAACGGTTCGCTCTTCGGGATCACCCGAGATAAGCATTGTGTAGTAATCGCTTGCTGCAATGTGTACATACGTAGCGAGGCATTTTTCACCGTTGAAAAAATGTACCCACGATATTTTAATTTCATTACTGATTTTCTTGCCGTTCCTGTTTTGAGAACGAAACGGGCGGGATCTTTCTTTTTGATGCTTTCATTCTTAATGGCTTATCGTATAGGCGCTTTTGTTTAACGGGTTACATGGGCTTTAAAGGACAAAAAAAACATATTTTCTCCTGTTTTTTTTTACAAAATATAACGAAATAATTATTTTATTCAAACTTCGAGCATGTAAAAGTAAAAGATTTGAACAATATTTTATAAAATTTTCATCCGAAAATGTTGAAAATTCAACCGTGGAGAACTGGTTTTCGAAGACCCCTCGGAAAAAAGTATCCTCGCGGGGGTCAGGATAACTTATGATAGCTTTATCGGAAATCGAGAAACGAAATATTTTCTGTCAGTAGGTGAGTATAGCTCGTGATTAAACGGAGGATTTTGAAAAATTGAAGTTTGAATTTTTGGTAAAGTCGGATGCAAAACAGTACGATTTTAGCAAAATCTAGATCATGCATGATCGCGATTTTGCTGAAATTTGCCTTGGAAAATAAGTTGTGATCGAAGGAAAAAGAAACCTTCGTTCAATCACTAGTCGATACATCAATATCTAAAATAAGCGTGCAAAATTTAAACAAAATTTGATAATTTAATTACATTGTAACTGATTACTTGAGTAATTAGTTGCCACGATTACCTAGTGCAATTCAATTTAAATTCTAAGTGAACTTCAAACGGGTTTTTCCCAAAACTGCATTTTCGAAATTGGCGTGCAGGATTACGCAAAAACCATTGAGGCGGTTGGGTTGAAACTTGGTAAAAATATTGCTACCTTTTACTTGACGAGAATTGGTTATGACAAATTAGAAAAAACTGCGTGAAATGTTGATTTTTTTTTGTAAGAGCGTTCCGTTCTCTTGAATTTGCATTTTCTTCATTTTAATTGCATTAAAACTGACCAAATGTCTGAATTTTTTTGCAAATGAAAGTCAACGGGTATTTAGACTCCACGCCGATTCGCAGCTCCCGCGGCAACCTTTCGGCAACACTTTGCCACAGCTCCGCCGTTTTGATCATAAATGGATTAAAAAAAAATTGCTCTCGATACTTAAATATACTACTATTAAATCATACCTATAGTTTGGATAATGTAGAGTAATTATTTCGTAGTTTAAAAAATCCCTCAAAATTGCTTAACTTTGCCCGTCCAAATGTATATCCCGCCATAAACACGTTTTTCCCGAAACACCGTTTTCAAAGTCTGTGGACATGATATCTCGCGAGCTACGTGATGGATTATTTTCAAATTTACAGCAGATGGGATGAGAAACATTTAGATGTCGCTGACGATCGCACTTCCTCTAAATCGATCTTCATTTTTAAATAGTTACGTAAATACGACGACTTTTTCATAGATTTTGTACGCCCAAGTTTCAATGCATCGCCGCGTTATTAAAAAAGCAAATGTTTCAAATCGACGATCGTCAACGACTCGTATTTATTGTTAACTTGAATAACTCGTTTGTTTTTTCGATCTCGGACCGACCGTTCAACCTGAAACGTGTCCACTGCCAAACTTTGCGAAAAAAAATTTCATCATCCGCCAGCGGCCATATTTTTTCATTGTTCTCCTGTATTTTTAGTGAGTTTTTTCAAAAGCTCCCAACTCCCAAAAATTTTTCAAAAGCTTAAAAAATGCGTTTCTTTTTCACCAGCCGTTTCCCAGAAAAAATCGCAAATTGGCCTTATTTTTCGGGTCTCTAGGTGCATATAGCCCCTTAACGAGAAAACTCGAAACGGTTCCGCGATTGTTGTCAGAAATGTTACGGTGAGCATAGTTCAAAATTTCCGTCCGCCTCAAGCAAGCGAAAAAACAAAATACGGCGATAAAATAAAGAAGACAGCCGAACAATTTTGACAAACGATTTCGAATCCGTCACACATACGATTTTATCAGGCGTACGTGCGCATAGATATAAATATACTTATAGGCCCATAATCTATAGCGTACCGTAATACGTAGGCGGGCATCGATAGCGCGGATTAACCGGGGACAAATTTTCCGTAAGCTATAAATTAGAATTTATGAAATGCCTGGGTGTGTGATATACCGAGAGGAAAACCCGCGCGAGGGGGAAAGTATAATTCGAGTGAGACCTACATTTAATAAAGAATCCTTGTTTTTTTACTCTTCATTCCGTTCACGCTCCCATTTTTACCGATACCCCCTCCAGGCTCTCGGCTTACCGTTCGAACCGGAACTAATAGTTTTTTTTTCAACCGATTCCCCCCCTTGCGGCTGATGGATTTCACGTGGCGTATTATTATCATTATGATTTTTCGATCGATTCACGTGTGAATGAGGAAACAGGCGGAGTGGTGGGGAAAGGGAACCTAAAGAGAGACGGAGCGCGAGAGGAGAAAAAAAAAGAATCGTCGATTACAACGGCGATGCTGAGAAGAACCCAGGAAAGCAAAGCGTTCTCGATAGGTATCGAGAGTATATAGTGACAGATGGTACCAATTTTTTTTTGGCCTCCACTCACGAACGAGCGCCGTTATTTCGCAAAAAAATCCCCGAAACCGATCGTCCTTGTCCTTTTACCCGCGTGCTTTTTTTCTTGCTTGCTATATTCTCTGTGACGTTTCCCGCTCCCCCTCTTGAAACTCCCTCGATCGTTCCTTGGGGCGAAGTGTTCCCGTCTAGCTCTCCACGTATTGCCGTTGAGCCGATCATTTTTCAGAAGCAGGCGATTTCTTTACTCTTTCTCTCTCTCTCTCTCTCTCTCTCTCTCTCTCTTTTTTTTTTACGTCTTCGTAATGGAGCTGAACGGCTTATTGGAAAAGTGTTAAACCCAAAATTTGTAATGAGTAACAGGTTTGGTTAATACTTTATGGTGAGGTTCCGGCTATATTAGCTTTTCACGGTCAAAAGTTACGTAAAATAATGAATTTTAGGTACCTAAAAGGTAACAAAAATTGAAAAAAAAAAATACCAAACTTCTCATCTAAAGGACTGACTTATCTGGAAAATTGGAATGAAGGGTGAGTTATCTTTATACGAGTAGAGGTTATTTTAACCGTACTTCAACCCTTCGTTGTCACGCTGGATCAGTCTGGCCCAGTAAAAAAAAGTGAACATACTTTAAACATTGCATAATATATGCCAATAATTATTATTTAAAAAATCAGAACGCAACATGCAAAAAAAATCGTAAACGGAGAAAGCTGCAAAAAAACTTGAAAATTTTTTAATCTTAACTTAGTAAACTATCAAATCTGCAAATGTGCGTCATTTAGATTAGAATTTAGATTAGAATCATTTTTACTTCAACAAGGTGTTAATATCTATTGATACAAATTTCCCTTTACTCCCTTAAAGCTCCCTTGACGTGTGAAACGAATTGTCCGAATTTGCAGCGAAGTACAAGAAAGAATTTATAAACAAAATCGTGTATCATTCGTGTGAACCAGGCTCGCAAGAGCATTGTGTGTCTTTCATACCCGGTATTATACATCTTTTATACCGAATTATACGTGTTCGATTTTTTTTCCTCCTTTTTTATTCGGAAACAAGGGAGATTCGGAGTTTCCCCGTGTGTTACTGATGATCGGACATTTTTTTTTATTTCCTCTTCCACCCGTGTGGTAGATCACCGTAAAACGTACGAAAAGGTCCGTCGCGGTCACTTTTCGGATACGGGATAACCTTGTAATCCTTCGTGATACACTCGGCAGATACAGGCGAAACGAGACGACGCGTTTTTTTTTCTTTCAGGCTTGAAGAGTCGCCGGCGCAATACACAGCGAGATGCCTCAGTGCGAAGCGGGAGATGAGCTGAAATAGGCGAAAAAAGCTGGGAATATCGAGTAATCCAGGCTGGACAGGAATAACGAGTGTTTGATGACGGACCGCCTCGGCTGCAAACCACAGACGGATCTCTCTCTCTGTCTCTCTCTCTCTCTCTCTCTCTGAGCAGGGCTTTACTGCTACCGTGGAAATCATCCGCACTGCTGTCGGGGCCACCGTCACCCGGTACCCCCACGGACACACATTTACCCTCGTGTGGGGTCGGGGCAGCAGAATAAAAAAAACGTTTTCGGGGGCACACGCTTCGCGTCTGGGGTACCCTCAGATCTGCAGCCCACATAGAACAGGCAGCACGGCCTATGAGCCTTATTTCCTCTCCTCGCTCTGACCGAGGTGCCGTTTTATCGTAAAAAAAAAATATGTTTCCTCCTCCTTATAATGAACGAACGATCGAACGCACAACGCTTTTCTTGTACAATACAAAATTACAATAATTAAAAAAAATAAACAAATTAATTATTACAAATTATTTTAAAAAATTAAAATTAAATTCAACACTGACAAATATAATTATAACTGAATTTATATTGAAAAATTAAAATGTATATTTAAATTTTTTTATATTTCAAATAAATTTATACTCAAAATATATAAGATATATAAAAAAATAAATTCATAGCTTTAAATAAAAAATAAAATGAAAATCAAAATTTGAAGAAATAAAAAATTAATCATTTCAAATTATTTGAAAAAGTTAAAATTAAAATTAATGAATAAAACGAACGATCAAACGCAAAAGGCTCTTCTTGTATAATTTACAAGAAAAGAGTCGTGCGTTTGATCGTTCGTTTTATTTTTTTTATTTAGTTTTAACTTTTTACAATAATTTGATTTAATGAATTTTTCAATTTTTCAAATTTATTTTAATCTTATTCTTTAATAATAAAAAATACATGCTAAAGACGTATATTTTTAGTATAAAGAATAAAATTTCTGATAAACCTGTGTGCTGAATAAATTCATTTCGCGAACATTTATTATTTAACTGTAAGCAATGAGCTATTATTGGAAATTTCCTGAAGACCACCAATTTTGCACAAATCCAACGAGCGTACGTTGGAATTCAATGGTCTTTCACTCGTTTCCACGAGGAGTAAACCATAAAATAAAGGTGGAACGAAAAATAACGTGAAAAAAAATTCAGCTTCGATTCGTACGTCGTGAGGTATCGACGCTCCCCTCGCGCTACCTCTCGCATGGCTTCATAGGTAGACGTGACCCCCTTCGGGCTTTTTTATACAAGGGTTTTTCCTGACACCGACGGCGCTGAGGGGGAGACCGTTTTTTTCAATTCTTTTTTACCATCGTCGAGGGGGCCCCCGGGTCTCTCACGTGCCCGTTCAGGGTATGGCTTTTATACGTTTTTTTTTCATTATTTTTATTATTATATATCCATGGACCAGCATCTGTACCCCTCCGGTGATGATGGCGGCGTGTGTGTAGATCGAACGCGAAAATTTTCAGTCAGTCAGTCACTCACCTGGCCCACATCGAGGCGGTGAGTCCCAGACTAAAAAATCTTATCTTCCGAAAATTTATGGGAACATCGTTTCTCAAGAAATAATTAAATAAATAATGTAAAACAGATACGCGAGAGGCGCGGGATAGTTTGATCGGTCTCGAGTCGCGGGCTCGTTTCTCGGAAGTGCGCGATTAATTATCCCGTACGTCTTGAACTCGTAACTTATTGGCGTTAATCGCTTTTGCGTGATCGTGAAGTGTTTATAAGCAGCGAAGTGTCCTCAGATATATATTATAACGGAATGCATCCGTGCATACACACATACATATTCACACGACCGTACTCGTGCACACGCATGTAAATATTCATTAATAATACAAAAAAATAACACTTTGGAAATTACGACGGGATATACCTTCAAACGGAAAAAAAATTAAGCAATTTTGAGCGATTTTTTAAACGAAGAAATAATTATTCTCCATTAAACAAACTACAGATATATTTTAATGGTATATTTGAGTATGCAAATTTTTTCTTTAACTTCCTTTACAAAATTTTATTACAAAATGGCGAAGCCATGGCAGAGTGTTACAAGAAGGTTGCCGCGGGAGTTGCGAATCGGCGTGCAGCCTAGGTTCCCATAGACTTTGATTCAAAAAAAAATTCAAACATTTTTTTCGCTTTGAACAAGTAAAGTTTTCTGTTTGGGAGTAATGAAAATGAAGAAAATGCAAATTTAAGAGAATAGCACGCTTTCACAAAAAATCAACATTTCACGCAAATTTTTTGCAAAATTCGCATTTTGAAGGTAATTTTTTTCCAATTTTTCGCGTTTAAAGGGTAGTTTTTACCCTTTCGCACTCAAAGGTTAGTTTTTTTTTAAATTTTACATCAACGTTTCTCGTCAAAAAAATTTCTCGAAGGTGGCAATAAAGCTGGCATTCACCCTTTTGCAAGGGCAGTTTTTACCCTGTTCCATTTAAAGGGTAGCTTTTTTTTCTAATTTTTCAAATACATTTCTCGTCAAAAACATTTCTCGAAGGTGGCAGTAAGGCTAGCATTTAACCTTTTGGATTTGCAAGGGTAGTTTTTACCCTCTTGCATCCAAAGGATAGTTTTTTTTCTGATTTTTCGAAAACATTTCTCGTCAAAAACATTTCTCGAAGGTGGCAATATGGTTGTCATTTATCCGTTCGCATTTGCAAGGGTAGTTTTTACGCTTTTGCATTTAAAGGGTAGTTTTTTTTATAATTTTTCAGAAACAGTTCCCGCCAAAAACTTTTTTCGAAGGTGGCCATATTACAAATATTTCCACCAATTTTCAACTCGATCGGCTTAATAGTTTTTGAGTTACACTGCAGGTCAATTTCGAAAATGTAGTTTTGAGAAAAACGCGTTTGAAGCTTACATATAATTTCAATTGAATTCCCCTAGGTACTTGTGGTATCTAATTACTCAAATAATCTGTTACCAAGTAATTAAAATATCAATTACAGTAGCAATTGTAATTGTTAGTTGTTAATTTGATTACTTTTTGCCCATCTCAGTGTTGACGGGCCAAAACGTTCGAAGTTTTTCAAATTTCGTATTGAAACTTCGGGAAAATGTTCTGCATATATAGTTATATCGTTTCTTTTTTATCGTTGTAGATGTACGTCCCACCTTAAACCGACGTAAAAGACGAGTTACAAAGTGTGTCCAAAGTCACAGCTTCTCGACGTTCACCCAGACAAGACATTCGCACGTTAAAAAACAAAATGGCTTAATTAATTAAGGGAACGGTCGAGTGGCTGTTAAAAAAAAAAAAGATATCTCGCCGGCTTAGTATCTCGCAAATTAAGAGTGTCGCGGACGAGACCAAAACTCGTTTGTCTCTCCGAGGGTGCTTTTTCTCGTGCTCTCCCGTATATTTTTTCCCCCTTCTTTTTTTCTTCAGCTCCTTGTTCTTCTTCGTAAATTTATAGCAACACTTTTGCTGCTCGTTTTTATCTCAGTCTCGTATTTCTTCTTTTCCACTCTCCCGTGTCCCCTCTACGGCTCCGTAACATCCTTGGGCTTTCGCTCCGAGTCGTATAACGAAGCGAAAACGTCGTACGGCTAATTTTCCATAATTCTTCAAAAAAAAAAAAAACAGAAAAAAGTGAAGAAAAAGCAATGTCATTTTATCTTCTCGTGTGCCTTTCACGGAGAGACGATACACGTCCAGTCAGCCCTTTTGCCGACACGGGTGAACGCAGACTTACCGGCTGATGTCGTTCGTGGGTAAATCTCTTTTTCTCTTTTTCTTCTCTCTCCACCTGTTTCTCTCTCCATCGCTCCGTCTCTCCTGCTTGTTATATCACGAAAGAAGAAAAATAATCTCTTGTATATATAGAAATGCCTTGGTGTAATGGAGGTTATTTCGCGCTGCAAGACACCGAGCCGACCCCTCGTCTCCTTTCTCTCAGTCGCCTCTATCGCACCCCCGACGACGTCCGTGCTTACTTTTCCACCCTCCTCGCCTCTCGGCCTCGTCACGACGAGGCAACGCTCACCCCACTCGATTGCCATCCTTTATCTCTTTTTCACTCCCACTCTCGAGCTTGCGCGAGTAAAAAATAATATCCATTTGCGAAGAAGGCGTGAAGTGCGGCCGAAAAAAAAGACCTTCGATGCTTTATCGTAGGAAATTATTGAAACGATTGCCTCGATTCGTTGGACAATTATTGAGAATCGCCAGGTTCTCGGTTGTTTACTTCTTTTGCTTTTTTTCTCGATATTATTAGCTTGTTCTGTGATAATTGGAAGCTCTCGCGTGAATTTTGCAATTTGTCAAATGATCGGAGGCGAACGATAGAAATGTTATATACTAATGGCCCTCTAGAAATTATCATCGCTGATGACCAATAATTTTTAACATCTGCTGTACAGATTATAATTGAGGAGCAGACGTACGAAACCGGACGTGTCCACACTACGAAACATTATTTTTTTTGCTCCTGTCTAAAAACTGGCTTCTCGCTTAACAAGGCAGTTTTTAACAAATGTTGAGAGAAGAAAATTGACGTGGTGTGATCAAAATTTGTTAAGAAGTGGCTTTTCGCTTGAAAAGGCGGGATTGGAATAAAAATATTTTGGGCGCTAATAAATGTGCTAAAGAATGTGCTCGAAAAGCACGCAAGCAAATTGACGTGGTGTGAAGAAAATTTGTTAAAAACTGGTTTTTTGTTTCACAAGGCAGTTTTCAACTAATTTTGAGGTGTTTACAGCCGGATTTGAAACAAAATATTTCGGGACCCAATAAAGGTGTGATTGAAGAGCACGAAAAAAAAATTGACGCGGTGTGAACAAAATTTATTAAAAGCTGGCTTTTCGCTTCGAATTTTTCTCGAAAAAATTACAGTTCGTTTCCCCAGTGCAGTATTTAATTTATGGTACATGGAGTAATAATCTTTACCCCATTTTTCATGACAATTTCGGTCAAACATTATTCTGAAAGAGCGGTTCAAGGTTTTCGTGTGATTGTAATTAAAATGATTCCAAAATAAGCGTTTTTCGAGTGACTCGTGCAAGCATTCGTCAAAATAATCCCCGTTGATAGAATCAACACTAACAAGGAGCATCCCTCAGTTATCGTCCTTCGATTTTGTTGAAGCTTATATATGTTATGAAGCATTGAAAATTAAGCGACATGTTTTTTTTTAATCAGCGGAAAAATGTTTCTAAGGAGGTAAAACCAGCCCGCAAATAGCGGTGATTCACCCCTTCATTATTTTTTTTGCGTTAACTCTCCAGTGGATTTTTCGGTTGACTGCTTGTGGATGAAACTGAAATATTACCCCTTGACATGCCTTTCTTCGCGGGGCTGGATTCGCCCCTTAAAAACGCTTTTCCGCCGATAAAAAAATACGTGTTGCTTAGTTTTCAATGCTCCGTAACATATATTAGTTTCAACAAAATCGAAGGACGACACCTGAGGGATGTTCATTGTAAGTTTTCGTCAATGTGCTCGCATCCCAATACTTCTCTAGTCATTTGTGACACTTCTGCGACGCAATGATACGATGAAACTTCTACCATTTGTAGAAGTTCGTCTTTGATTCACTCATCAACACTGATTTTTTTGAGATTTCTATTTTGCCCTTTTTTTATATTTGATTTTCAAATATTCATTTGAAAAATTATAAATTTTAGCGATTCAATCGGTGCGGATATAAAAAAGTAATTCTTTTTGTAATTCACAAGGAACAATTATTCGGCAAAGTAATAGGGTGGAAAAATAATTATTTGTCAGATATTCCAGACGTTATGATTTGCTCAATATTCCGCACTTGATAAGATTTTTTTTAAAATAATTCTCCTGTGGAATATTTTAGGAAGATTTAGTTGAACTTCATCAAAAATAATTATTTAAAGAATATTGCTCGAAAAAGATAATTTCCATAGTCGTTGACAAATAATTGTTTCGATGGCACTGCAGTAATGATAATTATCAGAGATAATTAGTTCCAGACTGTTACAAGCATAATCATAAAAAGTGAATACGAAAAAAGTGTAACATTTTCTTTCACAACACGAAAATATACATTTTTTCCAAACATAAAGATTGCTTCAGAATGCACCGGAAAAAAATCCAAAATATGAAGAAACAATATCAGAATACTTTAAATTACTTTTGCGATGATCCAAAAATAATTATGACAATAACAAATATTTTGACAATCTCAAAAAAAAAATTCATCACACTCATGAACACTCAAGTAAATTCTATGTAAAAATTACATAGAAACCAGTGGAAAATTGTCATTTAACGAACAGAGAGAAAAACATAAAAAACGGGAAGTTTTAGAAATCTTCTTTTCTCTTCGTATAAAAATATGGTAAACATTCAGAAGTAGCACTCCTGCTAGAATCAGGTTAATTTTCTTCAAGGTTGCAAACAAACCCAAACAAACCCAAACAAAAATTAGCCTGATTCCAGCAGAAGCCCCGCTTTCGAACATTTATCAAAAATAGATAATAGTTGCAATATTCTCGAACTTTCTTACTTGGAAGCAGCTGACCCGAAGCTTCTCTAGTAGCAATTATCCAGGGAGGCTCAGAGGCCATTTTGCATCGTTCTTGCATAAGACGACACACATGCATATCGGACGGTATACTTACGCCTTCATACAGAATGCCAGGGATGGATTTTTCACCGCGCCTGTATGTGCACACATGCGCATGTAGCGCGCACGTGAATGTTTTGGACTGCCTATACATAAAAGAAAGGACGAGAAAAGCCTTGAAAAGGATACACTTTGCAGAGCGGGCTATAAGCGGGCTCCATTTTGTTCTGGGGGCCCTTAGGCGCCCTCGTGCTTACATTCACATACTCGTGAGGCTGTATACCAAGTGCGCTTTTCCCGTATGAGAAAAAGAAAACCAATACGAACGGGAGCGTTGTCACGGGAGCGACGTAGGTATACATATAGGGTGTCTCAAAATGACCTGACGATCAAATTCATTAACAAAACGTATTATTCATTTGAAAAGTACGAATATTTTTATTTCGGTATAAGGTACAAACATGGAGGTTATGTGTGGACCATACTATCCGATAAATGGCCGCCTCGTCCCTGTTTGCAAACGTTCACTCTTTTGACGAAATTTTCAATAACATTTTGGCACAATTGCGGACTAATTTCATCAATGGTGCGTCCAATTGCTTCCTTGAGCTCCGGAATGGTCTGTGGATCATTGGCGTACACTTTTCCTTTCGGAAAAGCTCCGTGATTAAATCTCACTACTTCCCGATGCCAGTTGTCAATGATTAGTACTCCATGCTCGCCACAAAGAAAATGGCGCGCAATTCAAAACGTCAGGTCATTTTGAGCCACCCTTTGTATAGTTGTTCCACCGATACACAGTGACTGGAACGTTCCGTTTCTCAGGGCACATACTCATTAGATCTCCGACACACATGCGATCGCAGAGGAACTTCGTGGACCTTCCTGCATATCTATGTCTACGTGTATCCTCACTTTTACACGTTTATCTCTCTGTGTAGACTTGCAACGTCGTGTGGGTGTTGGGAAGGGGGTTGGCGGATGAAAAAAGTGGAAGGGATGCGGCTGCTGGCTTCTCTCATTTGCTCGTATGTGTGTGTGGGTGTATATGTACTTACGTGTATGCATATATATATATATATATATCGAAGGAAAAAGTGCGAGGGCTAGAGAGAGGGAGAGAGAGAGATTGCCGTGAGCGCTCGGGCACACGTTTGAAGCGCAGGCGCAACGCGCGAGATATTGATAAAAATACGCGAAGGTTCACCCTCATCGCTCTCGCGCGCACGTTCACCTCCGCACCTCCCTCTTTTACCCACCGGCAAGCTCCGCCGCGCGGCATCTCAGAAGATATTCTTATGTCGAGGACCACCCCCTACGGTCTCGCGTAGACTCGACTCTAATACTCTATGCTGTTTCTCTCTCTCTCTCTCTCTCTCTCTCTCTCTCTCTCTCTCTCTCTCTCTCTCTCTCCCTCTGTCTCGCTCTCCGCCTCATCCCTTGCGTTTCTTCCCTCACATTTTCTCCGCAATTTCAGGCCGCTCGGCTTACGTTCGTATGTACCTTCGCTCGCGCTCAAGACCCAAGCAGCCCCTTATTACGACATTAACATAATTATTAATATATTTTCCCCGTGGAAAATTTCATTTGGCGGAGCAAGCGAGCGAGAAAACGTTAACGAGGCCATAACGATCCTGCGTCCGTGTATTATGCAATGTTATATATATATATATATATATATACGGTAAACAAATGTCCGACAATCTTCCGCTATCTGTCTGCAGTCGCTTTTCTCCCAAAGCTCTCGCAAAGCAGTGATAAGGCTAGGGGGTTGTGATACAATACGATAATGTGTATATTAGAATAGATATAGGGTGGCGAAATTTTGAGCTCTACTTTTTCCTTTTTCTCACCATCCAAGTATCTTCTTTAATGGAAAAAAACCATGGTCGCGCAAGCTGCGAGCGGTAAAAAAAAATTTGATTCGCTCAAGCCGGCCAAAAGTTCAAATTTTCGTAAAAAAAATCAATTTTTTTTTTCGTCCACTTCTTACCCATGAGCTTTACGGTTTAGAATTTTTAAATTAACCTCGCGAAAGCTCTAGCCGGCCAGGGAATATTTAGTGGTCGCTCGAGGTTTTCGAAATTGAGAATTTGCGTGAAAAAATAAATCTCGCATGCACTGTAATTCTTTGTCGCATAAAAACAAAATGAACAGCGAAGTGTTACATTTGCTGAATAGTTTATTATAATAATTTGTAACAAGCATCAATTAGACGATATGTGTTATTATGTATTATTGTATTATGGCGTCGCTCGGCACAGAGTACAGCTACGATTGGTTCGCAGTTTGATTAACGAGACCAACTGTGGGGCGCATTACGATGCACGGAAAACAGCTGTCGTTTCAGTTTCACGAATAAAACGAGCTATAATTTTGTTTACGGACAAGAGCTTCAAAGAATTATTCGATGAGAACAAAGATTATAATTCTTGGGTCAGAAGTGTGAGGTAAAGTTGAAAAATCTGTTTCTAAAGAAAAAAATGATTAATTGTTTAGAAAATTTTACAAAGCGTCGAATTTATGGGCGAGAAAGTAAAAAAATGGCGAAAATTGGAAATTTTGAAGCTCTTGAGCGACCACGAAATATTCATTGACCGATTAGAGCTTTCGAGAGGTTAATTTGGAAATTATCAAGCGTAACATTTATGGGTGGGAAGTGGACGAAAAAAAAAATCGTTTTGAACTACGCCACTGAATCTAGAAAATGACATTGTTGAAAGAAAAAATTCCAGCTGTAAAAGTGGTGGGCCGATTTGCCGAAAAAAATCGAAAACCAAGACTTATTTTATTGAGTACGAACCGAAAGTAAAGCCTAAGGACTAGTGACTGAATTAAAGAATAAAAAAAAATTAGTTGATTATTTTTTAAGGCACTTCGAGAGTTTGACCTTAATGTTAATATGACCGTGTCATTGAAGCGATTTTTATATTTCATGTGTCTCCCGTGATTATCGACTAGTATATAAATTTTATTTACCGAAAATGACTAACGCGGAACATCGCTCGAGTGTCCGCCGTCGACTTTGTTGAACCTCGTATATGTGATAAAACATTGAAAACTATTAGACGCGTATTTTTGTGTTATCTGCGGGAAAACGGTTTTACGTGCGGAAACCACCCCCTAAAGAATACCGTGTTCGGGGGTGGTTTCGCCGTTTCACTCACAAGCGACCGATCTGAATGAAACAAAAACTAAAATTCTTCCAATGTTAAGCGATGAAAAATTAACTATAGAGTAATTGAAAAAAATTAAATTAAGGGGTGGCACCCCTGTCTTTAAGGGGTCGTTTTCCTGTTTGAGAACGTTTTTCCGCAGATTAAAAAAAATACGTGTCCAACAGTTTTCAATGCTTTATCACATATATAAGTTTCTACAAAATTAAAGGAGGACATTTAAGTGACATTCCTTGTAAAAACAAAACCGATTTTTTTGGGAGGCTGCCCCCCGCTCCGAAAAAATGCTGGCTACACCAATGCAGTAGAAAGCGCATTCGGAATAATATATTCAGTTCTGGGTTGTAATATATATATATATATATATATATATTCCTTACTTTCCTATCAGTAAGCCTTAGCATGTGTTGTGAAATTTCAATCACATCCGAGAATGAGGAACATTTTCGTTGCTTTGTGACTTGTTTGCTGCTGAGAAGGCAAAAGCTCGTTGCAAGTATGTGAAAAATTCGTGCGAGGCATGAATACGATGCTGTCGATAATTTGTATGCAGAAAGTGGTAGAATTAAAAAGAGTAATTTCCATGTCAATGATGCACTGGATGGCTTGTAGTGAGAAGATAAAACGAAAGATTGGTCAGGCGTTAAACATTACTGCCACTGTTGTTTCGCAACATTTACAAAACCCTGGGATGGTCAAGAAGCTTGATCCTCGAATGGCATATAAATAAAGCGACTAAGGTTCCTGCTTGTGATTTATCAGTTGAACTACTCGATAAAAATCGTTGCAACTTCGCTAGAATCTTTCGGTACATCCATTAGAAAGTACGCACCTCGCACTTCTAGACTAAAATTCGCTTAGAGCTTAGCAGAACATTCATCAGGGTGCAAATTAAGCAGATTTGAACTCCTGACAAAACTACTTGGACGCATTTCTTTCTACCAACAAGCAGTAAGAATATTATCTGTAAGGAATTCCTCAGTTATCAGGGCGACAACAGAAGACCATCGTTCAAAATGAGGCAACTATAACTGCTCAAGCTTATTTCCGAATATATTAATTAATTATTTGACAAAAATCACTACACCGGGACATTGAAAATCATTGATAAAATTGCATATATTGTTATAGAACATTTGATTGTAAGATTTGGTATTGCAAATTAATACTGTACTTTGCAAACGCAGCAATACAATGATCAAATTATACTGTGACCATGTTGATCTGTTTTCGAAAAGGCCACAAGTCGATGGTGTGTTTGCTCTGGTGCTGTCATCGCGATGAGCTCAAAAAGTGTATTTCACCAAATTTCAACGTGCAAAAAGGAGAATAAGAGCTTGAGGATATTCATTCGATTGATTAAACGTTGGACTACATTTGAAGCGAAGAATTGAGCTAAAAGAATCGATTTCCCAGTTGGCGAGAGAATGATTTACCATCTTAACGTTTTTCGAGTATTATATTCCTGGTAATCTTCTTTGTTTGTTACGCAAATATGCGTCGACGTGTTCGGATGGTCTTGTGAGTTTTTGTACGATACTTACTTGCTCCCGTTTCTCATCTCATCGTGTGGCTCTGCAATGCAGTTGAAGAGGCTCCATGAGTTTTGGCATACGTTATTTCATATCGTGTGCGAAATAGCAATAACGAAAATACATAAACGTATGTACTATCTTTAATAAATAGTCGCAAGTTCAATGTCCCTTTTGTTATTTCATTCAATGATTTTTATTTTTCATTACCTTAGATTGTAAATACTGCATATACAGGGTGTCCTGTTATGAATGGATAATCCTACAACTGTCGATACGTCAGATCATGTCCTACTGTATGCCGAAATTTCAGTTTAGTAAGAGTCCCACGGTTTTCGATATTATTTTTCGAACCATCATCTGATCTTGGTTTTTCGCATGCCATTTCTATAAATGACATGAATCGACTATAACTAATCAACTTTTTAAAGTAATTGGCACTATATGCATACTACATTTTTTATACATAAGGGTTTCCTCAAACTTAAGGTAAAAAAGAAGACTTCTCGAGATAAGATAAATAACCAAGAGTATTTTGTAAAAATCCGGATAAAAACGTTATCGTTTGTACAAATGGCATGGGAGAAAGCAAAAGCAGATGATTTTTATCTACCGTGGGACTTTTACTAAACTGAAATTCTAGTACATAGTATAGGCCATGACCCGATCTATCGAGATTTGCAGGATTATCCATTCATAACAAGACACCCTGTATGCAAGGGATAAAGAAGTGTATGCACGTTCCTTTTTCCCTGTTTTTATTTCGGGACTTTCCATTGACATATATAAATTAACGTATTATATAATTAAAGTGTAAATTCATATATAATAAGAAAATTATGATAATTCTTATGTAATATGATAATTATGATAATTCTTATGTAATATGATAATTATAATAATTCTTATGTAATATGATAATTATGATAATTCTTATGTAATATGATAATTATGATAATTCTTATGTAATAAGATAATTATGATAATTCTTATGTAATAAATATAATTGATGTATAAATTCTTTGATGAATCAGATAGGTTGTCTTTTGAGCTCTTCAATTGTAGAAGTATGTCACCGCGATGAAAGACGTAGGATTTTTCTTGGCTTTTTTGTGACAAAACGAGAACGACGGGGAAATGGATAAAGGGGAGATTTTTCACGTTGGCCGAGTATCAACCATATTAAATTTATCGATCATAACGAGGGAGAACCCGCTCCTGTGGCCTGCGGGAATAGTACAGAGGCGAGAGGAAAAGAGAAAGAGCGGCCAGCGTGGGTGAGAAGGGGTGGGGAAGTTAGCGAGGGTGCACAAAAAATGAAGGGAGACATTAAGAAAGAAAGAAAGAAAGAGAGAGAGAGAGAGAGAGAGAGAGAGAGAGAGAGAGAGAGAGAGAGAGAGGGCAATATGCGAAGATAAAATAAGGGGAAAAGGCAGCTAGTCCACACGCAATCAAAGGGCGTATCGCCTTCAGGCGTTCTTTTACTGGAAAGGACGGTAAATTTTTTAAGGGGACATGCGATCGTGCCCTTCTCTCATCCCTTTAGTCGGTCACAGACTTTCAGATTCCATTGTAGAATATTTTCTCACTCTCTTGGCCGATTGCACGCTTCTTCGCATACTCCCTCTCTATATTTCCCTCCCTAGCGTTAACTCAAAAAATTCCTTTTAATCTCACTCGGCTGGAAATACACTTCGAGAGAATCGCGAACGAAGTAGGAACATCGCACTCCTCTGACCGAGCGGAAACAATGAGGGCTGGTCGGGGTGCAGTCGGTCGCAATTAAAACCTTCTGGTTCAAGTGTTTCCCGTCTCTCATCTGCTTTTCTATATGTACAACATCGAGGAGAGCCGCGTGATTGGAGAAAATGAGGGTCGGAAGTTCGTCGCAGCTAGTTCGCTTTCTCTCTCTCTCTCTCTCTCTCTCTCTCTCTCTCTCTCTCTCTCTCTCTCTCTCTCTCTCTCTCTCTCTCTCTTTCTCTCTCTTCCTTCTCTCCAGCCGCCCTTTGGACGGATCGGAGAAACCCTCGCGATCAAAGGCAGATTATTTCATTAAAAGGATTAATCGCTCGTGCCGACGAAGACCCCAACTCTCGAATCGATCCCGTAATTTAACTATCGATGCTAGACGGAGCATTCCAGTGACCCAAACTAATACCAGATCACCACATTCTCGCTGTAACTTGCTCGTTTTTTCCTGTCTACGTATATAGGCACTCAACGGTGACGGCATCATATTCCGAGGATCGTTCCGCCTTCAAAGTCAACTCTAGTCATAAATGCAGGCCGTACCATTTTAATTGCACACCTCAAATAAATCCCGAATACAAAACTGGGTTATACAATGTATCGTAAAAAATCTCCACGTCGGACCCTAGTCTGTACTCACAAAAAGATACCCCAATGCACCGTTAGAAGGCAGGCCGGTCGCCTTGGTCGCGAACAGCTTATAGTAACTTTAGTTTAAAGTTGCGCTTGGGGTCATTTTGACCCCGGGTGACCGCGGAGGGTTAAAAGAGAAAACTGGGAGATTACCCACGGAGATAAGAAATATCGAGGCCAGCATTTTCCTTCACATTCGTTGGCAAACAAAGGGATGGTTATAATTCTTCACCTGACAAAAAAAATGTGCCGAGTGTTCAGCAGGACCAGTCTGCAGAAACCCGAAATTCCATTGTTAGATGAGCAATGGACTTCGTTCAATCAAGGCCTGACTTATAATTATTCCTGTCCATCCTAACCGGTGGAAAAATCCGGATCCAGTCTCTTTTTAAGACTATCAGTCAGCAGGCTAAGGATTACCCCACACGGGCCTATTTTCATCTCAATTGGTACCGCCGCTTGACTAGTTTTCTAAGACCATCACGATATCCATCACGATATAAATTTCCTGGAAAAAGCCGGTCTTTCGTAGATTTTCATTGACAGTTTAGTCCTCTGATGCTGATGAAGTTAAGCATGTATGTTCACATAGAGCATCTCGTGGCCTTTCCCTTTCCGGTATTTTTTTATACTTTTATCTAAACCACAAAGAGACGCGAGAGAACGAAAGAGCTGGGTATCGCGCGAGCAATATTATACTTTTTTGTCGTCAGGGCACGTTTTCCCGCCGGAGGTTTTTTTCTCTTCCTCGGGTGGGCTTTCGCATCCCCCGGGGTATTTAAAGACTCTTCGTCCATCTTCACGGGCTCACTGGCCGATTTCTGAGGTAGTAATCCTTCGGGCACACCATTACAGAGGACGAGAGTAACTTTTTCTGTCCCTCTATCGCTTCCTCTCTCTTCTCATTTCGTGTATTATCTCTGTAGCTCTCACTGCCACCCCCCTCTCTCGCTCCCTCTCTCTCTCTCTCTCTCTCTCTCTCTCTCTCTCTCTCTCTCTCTCTCTCTCTCTCTCTCTCTCTCTCTCTCTCTCTCTCTCTCTCTCTCTCTCTCTCTCTCTCGTCAACGCGTAGTTACACGTATACAAGCTGATAGCCACACACATGGAAAGTCTCTCTTCACGAAAAAGCGTGCGGAAAACACAAAAACGTGAACGCCCACGAAAGAGGGAGACCGAAAACCGCGATCAAGTGGGATTACTCCGTAGCAATATGTTCCCTCTCGCTTCCACGTGTCTGTTGTGTGTACACGTCTATATACATATACACGGATGTATGTGTTCTTTCTGGTTTTTAGGTCCTCGAAGCACAGAGGGGAGGGGATGTGTTTCTCCCGTGGACCCTATGCTTTCTCTCCTCCATACTCTTCTTCCTCCCTCCTCATATCTTTCGCTTTACCCAACCCTCGTATTTCCAGCCGATCCAAACGCGACCGCCATACGCTCGTATACGTGTATGCACAATCGAAACCCGTGTACCGTCTGTATACATACACGTACATTGGGCGATCAGAGTACCCAGGGCGGAACTCTCAGCGTTTGAGGGCTGAAGTGACAAGGGTTGTGCCCTTTACGGACTCACCCATCGACGTATATTTATAAAAATATCCATGTAGGTATACTTGTGTATGGACGCTTTCGAGCCGCGGGCAACAGCCGTTATCTGGAGAACCGCAGTGTAGCACAGCATCCCTCGAAATGAGAGAAGAATTCGCCGTAGTAGTGTGTATCGCCGCGATGGTGGGTCTATCGTAACCGCTGTTGCCGCTCACGACCATCTCGATTTCGTGCCGGCGGCGTTTCGTTGGGATTTCGTGGGGGATGCCGAGGTGGAGGGTGCGTCGGAGGCTGGACGCATCGTCACGCTGATCAGCCGGTCGTCGCGACGGACTAAACGCTGACCACGTTGGACATTAGAGATCTATCTCGAAGCAAAATCTACCCATTTTTTCGTCGCCCCTTTGTCTTCGTTTCTTCTGCGTGTTTCGCCACTTTGGGCCTCAAATCGATGGGGACACGTGCGTAGATAGGACGAAGCCGGCATAGAGTACGCACTTTATCGACTTTGATTTATAGGCAAAGCACTTCTGATGAAACACTTCTTATTTAAATTAGGCTACGGTCATTTAGGAACATTGTTCGAAATATAAATCGTAAGTAACAATCTTGAGTGACCTCTCGATAAAAACAAAATATGGATCACAAATTCCACGTATAATAACATTCGTTGGCTGCACGATGATCGGCAACCTTACAAAACGGGTTGAAAATTGTTAAAAAATAAGATCAAACGCATCGAAGATCTAATATTAGTTGTTAAATTGGAAACAAATATCTTAACGAATCGAGTTGTTGTACAACACCTTGACATGACGTATTAGGTGACCGCTGACACGTGATTAGGTGACCACGGACAGGTGAGGTGCTGCCAACACAAGAAAAAGTACTCTTCGGTGGCTCTACCCTATGTAGAGGGCGCCCCAAAATGACCTGACATTTTTAATTTATCAATAAAACGTATTATTTATTTGAAAAGTGTGAATTTTTTTATTTCGATATAAGGTACTAACATAGAGGTTATGTGTGGAACACAATATCCGAGAAATGGCCGCCGCGTCTTTGTTTGCAAACGTTCACTCTTTTGACAACATTTTCAATAACATTTTGGCATAGTTGCAAATTAATTTCGTTAATGGTGCGTCCAACTGCTTCCTTGAGCTCCGGAATGGTCTTTGGATCATTGGCATACACTTTTCCTTTCAGAAAAGTCTAAAGGAAGAAGTCCAATGGCGTTAAATCGCACGGACTTGGTGGCCAATTGACATCGCCGTGGCGCGAGATGACACGACCACGAAACTTCGTCTGAAATAACTATGCAGTAACAATGGAGCGAATACCAATTTCTAAACGTTGCTCGATCGTGTAATCCTCTATGACTAAACCTCAATAGTTCCCGATGCCAGTTGTCAAAGATTAGTACTCTATGTTCGCCACAAAAAAATGCCGCGCAATTTAAAGTGTCAGGTCATTTTGAGACACCCGTTGCAGGTGGACCGCAGGACCGATTCTCTTAGAATAGGGAAAAGTACAAGTGAGTGGATGAATAGTTGAGGGATGATGCTCGCAATAAGAGCAATGTTGGAAGGCTGGCCTACAAAATACGCACACACACACACACATACACGTGTGCGTATGTGGCGATTTCTGACGAACAAAGGAGCCTCGAACGGTGCGATTTAACGCGCAACGTTATGTAGGTATGAAGTCATTTTACTTGCTAGCGCACTCGATATGTATATTGACGTGGAGTATACGGAGGACCAGGAGGAGCGGAGCGAGGATGAGATGGAATAAAGTGGATGGAGGAAGATGTAGGGAAACATCAAGGAGGAACCTCCTTGCCGGTGAATCCAAAATGTGTGGGAGAGCGGGAAATAGGGAAACGTGGAGTCAGAAAGAGAGGGAGAGAGAGAGAGAGAGAGAGAGAGAGAGAGAGAGAGAGAGAGAGGCGGGGAGAGCGACGGGGAGAAGAAGGCAGAGAAAGCGAGAAAAAGGATGTGAGTAGCGGGGGTGTGGGTTATTCGCGCACACGGTTAGTGACTCGGAGGGGGAGGGTAAAAGTCCGCGAGCCATTTTTCCCCATATAATTATAAGAGAGGGACCTGCGTGTTGCTATGGTAACCACACACCCCCACCCTTTCGTTCTTTCTTCCTTTTTTCCCTTGATTCTCTCTTCATCTTGCTTTATCTTGCTTTCCCACTCTTATCCTATGTGCAGCCCGTTTTCTCGTATTCCCGAGCTATGGAGCAACGTCGAAAGCTCGGCACATGTGCCGCTCTCCGGGCCGTGTGTAAGCCCCTCTCGCGACTTTCTCCATCGCCACTTTTGACGCAACGTACAGAGGTCCACTTGTTTTTAAATATAGGATATTCGAGTTGAATAGCCAGCTTCAACTAGCTCGTTTCCAAATTTCTTTCAGACCTATAATGTACTTACAGAAACGTACGCGCGTCGCAAATTTTTGTGATGAGGGCTTTGGATCTTCACTTCCGAAGGTGGAAAGGGTTTTGTCGTATAATACTTATGTGCTCTTGTATATAATAGTTTAATATTTTTACAAGGATACACGCACATACGAATGGACGGAAAGTATTGAAGTTTGCATCGCTAGAATGCATCAACAATTCTTTTTTTATATTTCCTTTTTTTTCTATTACCGTAGATCTGTTTTTCAAATTGGGGTTCTAAATAATGAATAACGATTTTGAAAAAAAAAGGTTTGAATGCTTATGGTAGCGCGAACCTGCAGAAAAAATTTCATTACATGTCAACGATGCAAACTTCAATGTCATATCAATAAAGAAAGTATATTTTCAACCCAATATTCCGACGTAAGACCGATGTTGTTGGCTATTGGTGCATCGGAATGCCTGAGGACGATTGATGACTTTATTTTAAAACCAGTCGTTCATTTTGGCGGCTCGATGGTCCGTAGAATGATTTTTATATGCTTATATTTATCTAAATGTGATTTTGAAAATATTCAGTCGGTATAGTGCTCAGTATGGGAACAAGAAACGAACGAGGACGGTCCGCAAGGTTGAATGTCTACAAAATCACTTATTACTATTTGCTGTTATAGATATATGGGATGACAATTATAAAATAGCCATGGGGTTTTGAGGCTCTTGCGCGGAGATTTTGCAGCGAAAAATATGATTTTCAATAGTTCTTCAAGTCCTCTTTAATAAGAATGGCGTATGGCGTATTTTTATGATGAGCACTAATCGCAATAAATAATTGAGCATTCTGAAAAAAGAAACATTCTATTTTGAATGCAATGAGTTGCCGCACAATGAAGATAATTATATTCCGAATACGAGACGCTCTTGAAAACTTGTGTATCCTGGCATCAAGAAAAATTCAACGATGCATTTTAAACTGGATAAATAGAATTTAATTCCTCTGAAAAGAAGTTTTTTCAATGAGTTTTTTCATATTCGGAATGTAATTTTCGTTCTGCTGAACAGAAGATGGAATTTTTTTTTCCAGAAAGCTCAATTTTTTCTGACAATATTTTGTCCGCCTTTGATTTTGTTGAAACTCATATATGTAATGAGGCAATGACAACTATTAGATACGTATTATTTTTTGTCGGCGGAAAATCGTTTTTAAGAGGGACACGACCACTCAAAGAAAAGTGTGTGTTACCCCTCAATTTAATTTTTGATCAATACTTCTATAGTGGAGTTTTCATCACTTTACATTAGAAGAATTTTGGTTTTTGTTTCATTCAGATGGGTGGACTGCTTGTGGGTAAAACTGCAAAACCACCCCTCGACACGCCCTTCTTTGAGGGGTGGTTTCCGCAGTTGGAACCGTTTTTCTGCAGAAAAAAATACGTGTGTAATAGTTTTCAATGCTTTATCACATATATGAGTTTCAATAAAATCGAAGGCGGATACTTAAGTGATGTTACTTATAAATACAGTAATTACCATTTTTCTCCTCAAGAAGTCGTAATCGCGAGGTTCGTTAAGGTAGCATGAAATGCTCAATACTGTGCGCTAAGTCATGCAAAACGTTCAGTCCGGAACTCTCCCTTCTTCGCGAGTATTGATTCGCTGGCAAGTTTAATTGGACTTCACAACAATGGAAATTGGGGAAAAAATGGGGTTTTTGACAAGTACATTTATTTTGTACCCGATCATTGGTTGGCTGAGCTCGCATGCAATTCCCTACTCATTTTTGTGTCTGTAGCTCTTCTGCGTTTCACGTATTCTCTTGTAGTGATGGCGAGAGATGTAAGAGTGAGGGTAAGGGAGTCAGAGGGGCGAGGGCGTGACGCAGAGGGAGGGATGCAATCTATATAGAAGATACATTTTCTGAGCTCCGTTCTGATGAGCTCGGGTGTTGTAATGTCGCCATCGTTGTTGCTACCCGTCCTGGTTTTTCGTCCAGTATGGCGGTACGCCGTAAAGTTTCCTTTCTCCAAGGTGTGCAAAAGACGCAGAAGGAAGACGCATGAGGGGGATGAAATTAATGTATTTGTTCTGCGGCCACCCTCATACATGCTTTCACGTTATCTCGTCTTTTCCCTCTTCATATGTATATATATACAGGGTGTCCTGTTATGAACAAATAATCCTGCAACTGTCGATAGGTCAGAGCATGTCCTACTATATGCTGGAATTTCAGTTTAGTAAAAGTCCCACGGTTTTCGAGATAAAAATCATCTGCTATTGGTTTTTCGCATGCCATTTCTACAAATGGTAACTTTATTATGCGGTTTAAAAAATGCTCTTGGTTATTTGTTTTATCTAGACAAGTCTTCTTTTTAACCTTAAATGTTATGGAAACTTTATGAAAAAAGATCTTATGCAGAATTTTCATACAAACCAATTCGAACATCTGACTTTAAGGATGTTGTGCCCAAAATTGAAAATAGTAATAAAATTTTAAAAATCGATAGGTTATTATGTAAAACATTTGAAAGGTTGTATAAAAATTTCACGACGATTAGGAAGCTGGCTATTGAGAAATTAGAATTCATAAATTACACGCAGCCTTACGGAAGCTGAAGTAACTTTGCAATTTTATTAGCAAATAGCAAACTTTGCTATTTGTTTTCAAGGAATAGAGGAAATATTTATGAACGATCGTCTTTTTATTTCAAATATATCAAAAGCAAAAGTGGCTTTATGGTGCAAGGAACGACGTCGTCCGTGAACGAAAATGAGTATTTGAATTTCCCACTACTTTCGGTCTATGCAACGTTGCGCTATGTATATTTTTTTCCGCAAGTGTGATTTTTTTTGTGTGTTTGTCATAATTTTTTATAACAAAACAAAAATAATCATTGCAAAGTTACTTCAGTTTCCACAAGGCTGGATGTAATTTGTGAATCCTAATTTCTCAGTAGCCAGCTTCCTAATCGTCGTGAAATTTTTACACAACCTTTCAAATGTTTTACATGATGACCTATCAAATTTTTGAAATTTTATTACCATTTTTAACTCTGGACACAACATCCTTAATAGCCTGCGGTGTGAAAAAAGCCCGAAATTTCGAAAACCGAGGGATTTTTACGAAACTGAAATTCCAGCGTATAGTACATCATCTGATCTATCGACAATTGCAGGATTATCCATTCATAACAGGATACCCTGTATATACGCATATATACACACACCCACATGAGTTTTTTCTTTTTTTTTCGCTGCCGGTCGAGACAACGTTCAACCTTCTTCTCGATCTCTATATATCCTTCTTTCTCTTTCGTGTGGAATGTCTTGAGCCATTATTGCTTTCAAGGGTAATGGATGTTCACTTTTTCTCTTCGTTCACTTGTTTCATTCTTTTATCCGCCGTTCGAGGCGAAACGATAGTGAGCTCGACGAGAGAAATGAGGAGCAACATTTCTAGGAACGATTCCATTGAAGGTTACTTTTTCATAAATAAACTGTTATTAATAAGATCGAACGCCTAGTTTTATACAGAAAACACGTCATCGTATTGATTCCGTCCTTGCAATCGGATGTGTCAAAACATTCACGTACATGTTCTGCTTTGTTTGGAAGAAAACATAAAAATTGATCGTTTCCTAGTCTTGCTTCAAGTTTGGTTTCGAAGTTTTCACAAGGAACATTACTTAAGTGTCTACCTTCGATTTGGTCGAAACTCATATACGTAATAAAACATTGAAAACTATTAGACATGTATTTCTTTATTATAATTAAATTTACTTAACTTATAATGAATTACTTAAACTTGTTTTTTTCAATAGTTTTATAGTGGATTTTTCATTGGTTTACATTAGAAGAATTTCAGCTTTTGTTTCATTAATACTGTTTTTCCGCCGATGAAAACAAATACGTGTATAATAGTTTTCAATAATTTGTCATATATATGAGTTTCAACAAAATCAGAGGCGGACACTTAAGTTCTACAATGTCCATTACGATTGGATAGACGGAATCACGTGCGTTTGGAGCGATTTTTTCGAAAATCGATCACGATCTGTACTATATATACGGACCGATCGTTTGTGAAATGAATTTTCTTTTTGATAACACGGGTCTGCAGTTAAATTTTTGCAACAGATATGAAAGTGGGTGTTCCGTCACAACTGGAGCGTTCTCATTTCAAGTTCATCATCAAAGATTTCACATCACGAATAGTTGCCTACTGTTTAAGTTCGTACTCAAACCTGTAGGTTCAGCGATGCCATGTTTTACTAACGAAAATATTTAGTAATTAAAAAAAAAATTAACCGTTCATTTGACAAGAGTCTATGACTAAAATACAATTATCGTAATAAATAAATACCGCTACCATCATAAATAAATCTTTATTTTTTCGATTTCGAATTTTTTCATCGATTTTTTAACTCTTACTTGCCACACTTCTGTAGAATCACGTTCTTGCCACACTGGGGTTGATTCACACCCCAGCGACAAAAATTGCTATAAAAAATAAACTATCGAATATTTTTACTTGAAAATTTTGTCAGATCATCTAAGGAGTTCACGTCGGAAGACCATGTAGGTTATTTAGCCAAAAATCAAAATTAACCCTTACTTGCCACACTTCTGTAGAATACACATTAATACATTTTGGCATAAGAAGAAAAATGGTGCCGGGGGTGTTTTCAACCCAACAGTGAGAAGTCAGGGTTAATATATCGGGGTTTTTGTTGAAATTTAGTTCTACATTTTCTTATGAGGATTCAACCAAAGTCCCTATCGGAATAAAAGCCGAAATAGCACTTTTTCAAAGTCGAGCCATAAAGCTAGCATGAAGCCTTGATAACACTGTTCCGTAGTCGAAATGTCTTGAAAGAACCCCTCTCCTTGTTCATCACATAAGACATTCAAATTATTCGGATTGGAAATAAAAATGGAACCAGTTAAAACAATGGTCTCAGTATAAGATAGTTGGGTCAGTAATCGTCACCTTAAGCAGATCGCTCGACTTTGCAAATTTATATACCTCACCTTGGAAAGTGAGTGGAAGTTATTTTAAGTAATTCTAAATCAGTTTTTTTTATTATGAAGAAGAATGTAGTCGTGGAATTCTCGTGTCTAGTAGTTTTCGAGAAAATACTTCGTAAAGGTCATAAGACTATTGTACGGACCATCGTCATGTCACCATGACGGTTGGTCTAGCAATCGCCACGCGAACGTCCCACTAATCGTCACGTGCGTCCAAACTACTTTAACTAATTGTGCAAAGATTCGTAGGCCTTTGTTGACTCGATTATTTCTGCATATAGGACTGCAGAATGATTTTTTAGTAACTAAGTCACAGTCTTTGTGCTTTTTATTAAAACATTTGGTAAACAATTTACGCCATAGATTTCTTTTACATATAATTTTTTCTTATTTGAAAAATGAAACTAATTATTGCTATTACATCAGCAGTGTAATTTTTATTTCCTTCCAATAGTTATGAACAACTATTGTATCATAAAATAATTTTCAATATTCGTTCGATCGAGTGGTGTCGGCCTGTGTTCGAGACGTACCCAGAAATCGACATGGTCACGAGCCAATAATCGACAACGTTTATTCATATGCATATTTTTTGCTATCGTGAATATGTGTACGACGATTACCGGTCCGTTTATTCGTCAGAGAATACTAATTACCAACCCAAGATTTCTTTTCTGCTTTGCTATCGATTGATATTCGATTTATAAGATTTTCCCAACCTTGTCCTAATTATTAATCGGCAGAGGGCCAACATTTTTGAACCGGTAATCGTCCTTTATGATAACTCGTTGAAATTAGCATAAAACTGTAATTTTCTCTGCTAAACGCAAAACAAGGCTTCTTATTTATAACTTGAAGACAAATTTACCTGACGCAAGTCTCTAGGCAAGCTTAAATCACCCGAGATGTGGCGCGTTTCACTTTAACCTCAAATGGAGGATTCGGACGAAATGGCAGATGGAAGCTGCAGCTGAATGTTTGATTTGGTTATTCTTGGACACGTATACTTACGAGTGTGACAATGTAATACGACATAAAGGGTGTCTCAAAATGACCCGACATTTTTATTTGTTACCAAAACGTATTATTTATTTGAAAAGTACGAATATATTCATTTCAACATAAGGTACAAACATGGAGGTTATGGGTGGAACACAATATCCTATCAATGGCATAAACGGCGTGGACTTGGAAGACATATTCGTTCACCAAGATGGCGCAACTTGCCACACTGCGGTCGAAGCAATGCAGCCATTGCAGACGAAGTTTCATGGCCCCCAAGTTCGTGCGATTTGACGCCATTGGACTTCTTGCTTTGAGGTTTTCTGAAAGGACTAGTGTATGCCAATGATCCACAGACCATTCCGGAGCTCAAGGAAGCATTTGGACGCACCATTCATGAAATTCGTCCACAATTATGCTAAAATGTTATCGAAAATTTCGTTAAAACAGTCAACTTTTTCAAACCGGGACGCGGCGGCCATCTATCGGATATTGTGTTCCACACATAACCTCCATATTTGTACCTCATACTAAAATAAAAATATTCGTAATTTTCAAATAAACAATACGTTTTATTACTAAATTAAAATGTCAGGTCATTTTGAGACACCCTCTAGTAAATACCTCCTGGACGCTAATATATCACAGATCTGCATGCACGGCTGATTCTTATATTAAGAGGGGATTGTCTTTTTTTTTCGCAAAATTTACCGCTTTTTGGGAATTTTTTTGTGAAGAAAGTTTACAACGGAAAGCTTGTGAAACTTGGCATATAGTTTTATTGATCTGTTTACTACATACAAAAAAATTTTTAAACAATTTCATCAAAAAATCCGCCTCCCACCCCCCTCGACGCGCGATGGTCCTTTTTTGATGGTGTGCACGATTACAGCCTTCACGTTCATCCTGCAACAAAAACCCAAAAAGCATTTTACTTTAGACACATATAGCTATCGTTTGATGAAGCAAAAAAGCAATACGTTTAATAGTTTTTTATTTATAACAAAAAATCGATCAATTTTTTTCGCAAAATCGATACTTCAAGTTCAAAACGTCACCAAATCGTCAATTTTTTTTTCCCTTCATCGAACGATAGCTATATGTGTCTAAAGTAAAATGCTTTTTGGGTTTTTGTTGCAGGATGAACGTGAAGGCTGTAATCGTGCACACCATAAAAAAAGGACCATCGCGCGTCGAGGGGGGTGGGAGGCGGATTTTTTGATGAAATTGTTTAAAATTTTTTTTGTATGTAGTAAACAGATCAATAAAACTATATGCCAAGTTTCACAAGTTTTCCGTTGTATACTTTCTTCACAAAAAAATTCCCAAAAAGCGGTAAATTTTGCGAAAAAAAGACAATCCCCCCTTAAGGCCTTAGGCCACTCGAGAGACCGAAAAACAGGCTTTTTGGGGATTTTTTATTCAGAAAAACCACAAAATAAATCGAGATTATAAAAGCGGGGAACTGGCGGCTGTGCAGCGTTTTTGCGATGACGTCTCCATTTTTCCAGAGTCCACGGTCGGAGGACTAATGTAAGATTTAGATTTTGTATACGTATAATTTAAAAAAAACACTGCTGTCTCGACGATTACATAAATGGTGGTACACTTGTGTAACTCGCATTTATTCGATCCAGTCATAAGGTATTATGGTAAGAAAGTTTTTTCTCAAGCCTGCAGTTTCCTCAATACCCGAATCCACTCGACCAAATCATTGAATGGCAAAATCATTTTCCGCATTGAAATTCCAAAGGTTTGGAAGCAGTTCGAACGTACATTTTCGAGTAAACGGCACGACGCGTTTTTCTTGAACATTGTACGAGTTGCTGATAGAGCTATGAAAGAGATCCCTTTCCACTATTTTTCCTTTTTTTTTTGCAGTTGCAGAAAATCGCGAAGCGACTCAAAGGAGAGAAGCCCGCGGAGTTGGAGGACAAGGACGAAGAACGCGTGCATAGGAAATGGCGGTGTACTTACGAGGTTGAGCGTCGTTTGAGCGGCGTGAGGGGTTGCGGAATTCGTCGTAACTAGCGACAAGGGTGAAAGCAGAGGATTCGTGGGTTGCGAAGCTCGACGCGGGACGTTGGAAGGGTAGTTGGTTCGGCTTGCGGCTCCCCTTGAAAAAAAGCCATTTAAATAGGTACGCTCTGAGCTTGGAGTTTCGCCGAGCCCACGTCTACACAGGCGTACGTATACATACACGTAGCAGAGTGGTAGGTGGAAACGTAAGAAGAGGCAACGGAGGGTGTGGGAGCTCGCGTATGGTGGGCAGGTTTTCCATCGCTTCATCCTCTCCGCGCCCCTCCGTCTTCGTTTCTCTTTCGCCCGGTGAGAGTGAGAGACCGGAAGTGCCCGATCGACCACCCACGGATTCTCGAGGTGCTTCCTATACACAAGAGGGAGAGAAAACCCAGAAGAAAAGGAAAACGCCCGTTCCCTCGCGGCCTTCGCACCACGGAGCCCTCCGCGAAACAAAGAAATAAAACGCTTCCTCCTCAACTCGACGGTAAAAAAAAAGCCGGAGTCTGAATCGAAGGCCGTGCGTTTGGAATAATTGAAGTTACGGAAATATCCGTTCACGGGATTGTCCGTTTTCCGGGACCATTGCCTCGCGTGCAGTAGTCGAAGCATCGATGTAAAAATAGTTTTTCCGGCGAGTCAGATGCGGCAGAGAAAAGGGGCAGAGAGGGGCATTGCGATGAATAATTGAGCATACTAATATTTCTCGTTAAATGTGGAGAGGGGTAGAAAGCGAGAGAAAGGGTGTGTGTGTGTGTGAGAGAGAGAGAGAGAGAGAGAGAGGGGATGAGGGAACGAGTGAGATAGAGGAAATGCAGGAGTCCGAGTGCAGAGGGCACGTATAAGGGTGGGTCACCCGCGATGAAGCGTCGTCCGCAGGTTGAAGCCAGGGGATGCTGGACTGGAGGTCGATTCTATAGGGCTGGAGGAATCGAGGAGCGCGGAGGGAGCGACTAGCTCCGGCGTCGGTGGCGTCGTTGCTCGAGCTGGAGAAGTGGAAATTGAATTTCGATCGAACACTAGCGGAGGAGAGAGAAAGGAAGGGTGTGTGTGTGCCGCACCGTGCTCTTTCCCGGTGTCGAGTGAGGAGACCCGAGAGGACGGGGTGGAAAGAGGCTATATATATTGGGAGACCGAGAGTAAGGCGAGACGGGTGTAAGAGCGAGTCGGTAAGAAGACGAGTGAGAAGTCCTGCGGGATCGAGGTAGAAAGAGGTGACCTAGCACAGCGGCAGTATGAGCAAGGGAGCAAGCGACAGACAGAGAGGGGAACTGGGCATTACTTGGATACATTTCCCTCTTCCTCCCTCTCTAGCGCTCTTTCGCTCATGGTTCGTCCTCATCCTCATGCTTGCCTAGGACGAACCCGTCCTCCTTCAACGAACAAATGAGCAATTCTCTCATCCCATTGTGTCATATGATGTCCTGCACGTGGAACGTGGCAAGAACTCTGGCCGTGTGTGGGTCGATCTTACCGTTTCTTTCCAGCTTCATGTTTGTGTCTCTTCCTGTGTGTATACCCATACGAAGAGACACGAAGATGAATATATGTATATATATATATATATATATATATATATATATATATGATATGTATAAAACACCTGCAGCCTTCCATACTGCAGAGAGGATCCATCCCCCATCTCATCCACACGTCCAACTGTCCAAGTCGCGACGGGATCAACCCCTTACCATCGCCGTCCGCATTCGCCTCCACCGAGCAGCCCTCCGCTTCGAGATGAACGCGTAGTTTAAAATTTCTCACACGGCTCTCGGGTGCTCGCGATCTCCGGGAGAGTACGTGAAAATACCGAACTGTAGATTCGCTCCTCGTCTTCCTTATTACTCTGTCTTCCACATCTCTCTCGCTGGAAGATCCTCATCTCACCGCGGCGAAGATCCAGAGCCGGAGGGACAGGATGGACGAGCGAACTTCATCCCTCACGTTCGTTTTGTCCCTTCACGCCATTTGGTGTGACCCAGCGTTGAGCTAGGTGTTGCTCTTGCTGACGAATTATTTTTCAAAGTTTCGAATTACAGCTCGATGCTGACTGGAGAACTGCTCCGTTTTCTTCTTTTTTTTGTCTTCTTCTTTTATTCTCGTTCCTCCCCCGTTTTTCGGCTCGCTGTGTCTCTTGAGGATACAGGATCCACGTCCGGCTGACGCGAGAGCAACGGCAGTTGGAAAAAGGCCGAGAACTCATCTCGTGTTAACGTTTAGGATGTTTTTCGTCTCGTCGAGATATGGTCGCCCCATACGACCCCCTTCATCTGATCCATCGGTCAGGTCACGACTTCGTGGAACATTGCTCCTCGTGAGATCTGGGGATTGAAAGTTGGGACCGATACTTGTTTTATATACGTTCCGTATACGGATTACGTATATACGTATAGTTGCTTTCCAACCGCGGCTTCGCTCGCGTGGACTTGTGGCGAATGCTTCTGAGGAAATGGGCTCTTGAAATGTTTCGTTAGGGGACACGCAGAACTGTGTTGGAGAGCATTAATACTAAGTTTCGAGTCAATTTGATCAGATGTTTCTTTTATCATGCAAACTTTTCTATCCCTTTTTCCACTTAAAGGTTCAATTTCGAAAAAATTTGCTACCCCCTTTCGTTTAGGGGTTGAATTTCGAAAAATCCTGATGTACGTATTTGAGTGATTGTGTTGAAGAGCATTATATACTAAGTTTTAAGTAAACCTAATTAAAGTCAAGTTAATCTTAGTATATAATACCAAGTTTCAAGTACTAGATTTTTCTTCTTACTAGATTTTTAAAATTTTTCATACAAACTTTGCCACCTCCTTTCTCCCCTTAGGGGTTGATTTTCTAAAAACGCCGAAATATGTTTTCTTTAATTGCGTCAAGAAGCAAAAATACCACATTTCAAGTACACCCGAACAGATTTTAAAAAAAAATCGTACAAACTTTACCACCCCTTTTCTCCCATTGAGGGGTGAATTTCGAAAAACCCCTTTATAAATGGTGCCTACATAATAAGACATGCCCTCCAAATTTCAGATTTCTACATTCAGCGGCTTAGTCTGGGCGATGATGAAAGCTGCAAACGCACGGTACTGGCTATCAATTACGGGATGAGGATACAACATTTGCACGTATAGGTAAAGAAACATCCAGGGTGATTGGTAATTCGACCTATTCCTTGAAAGGAGTTATATTAGGGGTAATTTGCAACAAATTAACCCCTGTCTGCTAGGGGTCGAAAATGAGTGGTTTCCGAGCTTTATGGTGGTCGTAAGATTTTTCAGAAACTTCCAGTCTCGTTACCAAAACGAATAATTTAACAAAAACGACTTCACCCGGGGCACTCAATTGTTACTTTTCTGAAAGCTGATAAATGAACGATGACTTTGAAAACGATGCATGCGAAAATCCCCATAATCTCAGAAATAGAAGATCTTAAGGCGAAGTCGAATATGTCCCACGTGACATATGAGTGCGAAAGAGGTAGCTGAAATATTCGACAAAATATTTCTCAGAGTGAAAAATATTTAGGGCAAAAAGAAATCATTAAGCTCCGCGTCAGGCCTGATGTTTTTTTTCCTACAAAACTCAACCACCTCTGAGAAAATTGGGTTGGAAAATTTGTCAGTTCATATTGATCTTGTAGATGCCCTTAAGTGGCAAGAACTATGATGATTTTGTAAATTTTTCAAAATCGACGAGATTACGAACTCGTACAAAAGTTGATAACATTTATACCTGCTTAGAACTCTCGTAAGAAAGGGAAATTATTTGCGTCATTTGTATGCGAAGTGTCATACATTTTTTTTCAAGTAAATCTCGTCGATTTTCGGAAAATTTACAAAAAAATAATCATTCTCGCCCCTTCAAATCTTTTACTTTTGAGATTATGGGAATTTCGAGCTTTTTTTTTAGGGATCATTGATTTATCAGCTTTCAGAAAAATATCAGTCGAGTGCCCACAGTGGAGTATTTTATTTTACAATTGTTTCCTTTTTAGTAACAAGCGGAAAGTTTCTAAAAAATCTTAAATCCACCATAATTCAGAAGCCACCCCTTTTCGACCCCAAGTTAACAGGGGTTAATAATATTGTGTCCAAAATTGAAAATGGTAATAAAATTTTAAAAATTTGATTGGTCCTTATGTAAAACATTTGAAAGGTTGTGTAAAAATTTCGCGACTATTAGGAAGCTGGCTACTGAGAAATTAGAATTCACAAATTACACGCAGCCTTATGGAAACTAAAGTAACTTTGCAATTATTATTTTTTTTTGTTATAAAAAATGATGCCAAAAATACAAAGAAAAATCACATTTGAGGAAAAACATATAAGAATATAGCGGCAACGTTGCATCGACCGAAAGGAGCGGGAAATTTAAATACTCATTTTCGTTCACGGACGACGTCGTTTCTTGCATCATAAAACCACTTTCATTTTTGATATATATTTAAAATAAAAAACGATCAGTCATAAATATTTCTGCTATTTGTTGAAAACAAATAGCAAAGTTTGCTATTTACTAATAGAATTGAAAAGTTAATTCAGTTTCCGTAAGCCTGCGTGCAATTTGTGGATTGTAATTTCTCAGTAGCCAGCTTCCTAATCGTCGTGGAATTTTTACACAACCTTTTAAATGTTTTACATAATAACCTATCAAATTTTTAAAATTCTACCACCATTTTCAATGTTGGACACAACATCCTTAATTGGTTCCAAATGACCCCTGTATAATCACTTTCACGAAATGGGTCTAATCACCCCGTATACATGTACATATTCATATCCGTTCTTAGGCTAAAAAAATGTTTAACGAATTAATTCTTCGGTCACTGCAACGTAAGTGTTCATTTTTTTAAGGTTCTTCCCCAATTTTTTGCGTTTGGGAACAAAATAGTTTCGGATCAAAGAACAATGTTGTCATTTGAAGCAAAAGTTTCGTTCGACCGTAAGTTGATTCCATGAAACAATTTTTCCTTTCCGGGTATGTGTAGCCTATGTTACATATTGCAGAAAAAAATGGCCGAACGAGTAGCGCCATTAATTAATAAGAGAAGGAGCTCTGCGGGTCGGGAATGGTCAGAGCGAGAAGAATACTTTGCCATCCGTTCTCTCTCTCTCTCTCTCTCTCTCTCTCTCTCTCTCTCTCTCTCTCTCTCTCTCTCTCCTCATTCCCCTGGTTCAGCGAGCAACTTACAGTCGTTTTCCTTCTCCGTTCCTCTGACTCCCCGCACGTGAACGAGCGAAGCGAGGCGGGAGATTCCACGAGGGGGTGGGTTGCTGTGGGGTGGGGGCTGGACCGAGCGGGCAAGCAAGCGAGAGGAGACGGGGTAAGAGGCGCATGGGAGGCTAGAGAAAACGCGCGGGGGAATGGATTTTATGCCCAGAGCGAGATATATGGCGGCCGCTACGCCCGGGCAAAAATAATATTAATATCGGAACGGAAGGGGAGGAGGGAAAGTTTCGCAGGATGGCTGGTTCTCTGGCTCTGCTTTGGGCAGAGGGATATCAAGTATAATCATAATAATAAACGCCCGAGCGCGGGGCGCCATCGCCATTGCTGGCAGTCCCGCTACCCCAAGAGCAACCACCACCTACCACCCCCATCCCCCGTTCGAGCAAGAAGCGCACCCTTCTCATACTCCCGAGCTTTTGCCCCGTTCGTCCCCACCAAACCGCTTTCTCTTTCTCTCTCTCTCTGTTTCTCTCCCTCCCTGCGTGTGGACAAAAAACCCACACGTATACCAACGATACCCCAAGCTTGTACGTACTTTTTCACAGGGGGCACATTTGTGTACGTGTGTATTAGCCCACCTCTTGTCCTACCTACCCTATTGCCACTGCGAATACAAACGAAGCGTTGCGAGGCTCTGACGTTTCATACACTCTCATGTCAGGGATGGAAAAAAACAATGACTTTTTTACGCTTGACGTTATTACACGTCCCCTGTGGGGTGCACAGGTGCGAGACGCACCTGAGAATTGGCTCAGGTCCGAGATAAAAACGTCTCCAACAAGGTGGAAGCGAAACGTTTTATTGTGGTGAGGTTTGAGGCTGATCGATGATTTTTCCATCCTGAATATTTTTCGGTCATCGTTGGCCTTCAGGAATGGATCCACTTTGAGCGAGCCACGAGAAAATAGCCTATGTTCTCGAGGACAAAAAAAAAGAAAGATGAACACAAATTGGAGAAGAAAGGAAGAAGGCTCGTTCTCTCTCTCTCAGCTTTCGAATCTCGTATTTTTCCTGTTCTCGTTATTTCCGGTAGAATACGTTTTCAGACGAGAAACTCGGCGATTCGACCAAGAGGAGCTAGGACTGTCAGATCCATCGGATTAATGGTCGTCGCCCGGGCTCGCTTCTAACGAATCCGTTACTGACGTCATGCCCTGCTGCTACTCCACTTCTAGACAGAGCCCTCACTTCCATATCCTTCCGAATAGCCTTCCACTTCGGCCTCGTATGTCTTTCCACTTTTCCTCTAATCCTCTTTCGTCTGCTGCATACACTCGTGAGGGAATATATACACGTAGGAACTTACCGGATACTGGTGTATTTTATATCGCGAGCAAATACATAACTATTGCCGGGAAAAAGCCACAGATTGGCACGCTTTTTCGTTACAGCATGGGATATGACCATTGACGTAGCCATCAGTTTTTTGGCATAGGGTAGTCGTCTATGAGGAGAAACTGGGTTTGTTCAAAATTATTTTTATTTTAATTAAATTTCCTGAACACTTAAAATATGAAACTCGCTTTAATCACACATTCGCGCTAACATTAATACCAAATTCTTTGAATAGCTTAAAAAATAAGCAACTACATTTATACTATTTGTTGATCCAATGACCAGTCTTCATAATTTACTTTCAGTAGGTACTCTATCAAATAAGTTTTCTACATTTTTTGGAAAATTGGCCCAACACTTTTGCCGCTGGAATTAAAAAAAAAATAATGTCATTCTTTATGTTCAGCATTGACATATGAGGGAATCGTTCTGGGAGCGTGTGCTTCTAGGACACGTTTTTATCCGCCTCTTATACATTTAAGTCTTATACATTTGAAAGCTTATACATTATACATTAGCATAAAGCTTATACATTATACATTAAAAAGCTTATAAATTTAAGTCAGGGAAGTACTCCTTTGAAATATGCTTACGTTTTCGTACATTTTCAGTATTTAGTTCATTATTTTTTCATTTGAGCATATTTTTCATGACTATCGCGTCACCTCCGAATGTTGACGGATCACTTAATAAGATTAGAAAAAATAAATATTCATGAAATCCTCTCCGTTTTTCATAACCAATTTTAAAAATGCGTCAACTGCACGAACTAACCGTTGATTCTCAAATCGGCGTTTTAGATTTACAATGAAATTAGATATGTCGATCTTACGATATTCTTCTGGTTGTGTATTGGCCAGCAAATCTAATGTATGGCTTTTGCCCACAATAGACTTAATTGCGAAATTTGAATATCTTTTTAATTTAAGAAACGAAATAGCTACTTTTCATACAAATTACGAAAGTACGTCGAAGGATATGGTTAAAGTTTTATTAAATTATTTCTTTATGGTAAAATTTGAATATCTTTTTAATGAACCTAACGAAATAGCTACTTTTTGTACAAATTACGAAATTACGACGAAGGATCTAGTTCAAGTTTTATTTAATTATTTCCTTATGCTATTGTTATGCTTCCTTTTGCTATTATTATGATTCCTTATGCTGAATAAAACTGAACTAAAATGAATCGATTATTTGGACCTAATTCTTTGGGATCGATTTTTTTCCGGGGAAGGGCGAAGGGGCTTTCTGGGGGGGGGGGGGGGTTTGCCCCCTGCCGGCTTCACCAATGGTCATGACAATTTATATTGAGGGTTTTTTTTCTATTCTGCCTATTTTAACGATCTCATACACATTATTTTTTTAACAATATTCATGTTTAAGGTCCGCGTCATGTTTAAAACTCTTCAGGGCTTTGGCTTTCGGAATTAGATGATTATGATGTTAGTTCTTAAGGCACCTGCATTGCCCAGTTCGTCTTACGGGGTAACACCAGCATGTTAGCGCGAAACCTAATATGGGAACTTCAGGGTCGATTGTAAACAAATTAATCGATTTTGTTAAACCATTGCAATTTGGTCGTCGGAGCATACGCGAAGATTTTTTCCGAAGCAAATTTTCGGCCCAACAGCAGTTTGTCCAACGCCATCTTCCGCGCAAAAGTCCTTCGCGGTGAAATTTTTCCAATACTTCGGATTGAATCTGAAGCAAGATGCCAAAGATTTTCTCAGTGTAGTCATTCCAATCATCACAGAAACGCTAAGGATTGTTTCAGAATTTTATTTTCGACGAATTAGTGCAAACTTTGCTTACACAAAAAAAAATCGTTTCCAATAGTATTCGTTGCAAAAATATTTTACAACATTTCGCAAAATCTTTAGTACTGCTATGGTGTTCTATATCTACGTTAAGAAACGCTTTGGTTTTTCGCTTCAAGATTGATCCTCAAAATCATAGAAACCCCATCGCGAAAGGCTTCAGTGAAAAAGACTTTGGACAGACAGTGTGCCGCCATATTGTATTGGGAAAAAAACAATGTTCTTTTCAATGCAATTTTGTTTAGTTGTACTCTGTTTTGGCTATTTCTTACGGCATCAAGTGTACCTTTTTCATGACCTATTAGGTTGTCAAGAAAGTCTTCAACTTTTATCACCAAAAATAAAATCAATCATACACAATAGACTAAAATAAAACTAAAATACAATTGACTAGAATAAAATGCAAATACTTGCTTGCCAACCTAATATATTATTCCATTTTGAATGAACTCCAAGCCCCCTTATCACTTTTCGTCCCAACATGGTGGTGTCGCCCCTTGACATTTCCCTCTGGACACTTCGTTTTCTATCTTCGTTTTTAGACTACGTTTTTCACCGTAGCTTTCGCTGTTTTCGTAAACTTTCGAACCCCACATAGGCGTGCGTGCTTGATGACTACAATTTGGTAAATGGATAATGAACGATACGAATCTACTTCTCACCCTCGTCGTTTCAAATAGTTCACCATAGAATTTTTTATTTTCTCTGTTAACTCAGAATCCTAGAACTAAAAAATCCGTCAAAGATGTTTTTTTAAGTTTTGTCCATTTCGGATATCAAGTTCGCGATTGGTTACAAGGTACCTGCGGGTGATAAGGCCTAGCTAAGGGACATTCGAAATAAAATGAAAAATATACAATTGAATCGACATATTTTAATTACAATCATTATTGAAGTTCAGTTTCTATAAAATATAAATGAAAAATGGTAACTTCTACCATAAACAAAAACAAAATTAAACATTTTTCAAAACCTTGATAATAGGCCTCATTTTCCTATGGTAGGGTAATAAGGCCTAGCGCTTTAACATAAATAATCAAACTATACGTAATATATTTGTTATTTGAGATCAATAGTCCTCTGTAGCTTTGTACGAACTCAACGTTCTTCTTTGCACTTCTCGGGCAGCTGACACCAGGTCATCTTCTGACCACAACCCTCGTCTTGGAGGCATCGGGATTGAGGCACTAAAAATAACGATCAATTAATTAGTAATAAATATGTGTACTACTTATTTACATTTGTAACATCTCAAAAGTAATGTAAAATACATTATAAAACAAACAAACTTTGCTACAAGAAGTAGGCGGGTAATAAGGCCTATGGTTAAATTTAGTATGCCTTAAGGCCTTAGGCCACAGTAACGGGTATAAAATCATGTGCGAATTTAACAATATTTTTTTCGTATAAAAAAGTGATTCACTCATAAAATTAATTGCACATCTATTTAGTATGAATATCAAGCTGTTAGAAAATATTTTTTTTTCGATGTAGTAAATGGCCGACTACTAATATTTTCTTTTGTTATCTTTTTTTTAAGCGCTTCGCGGCGTGACATTTAGCACCCACAATTTTTGACCTAGAACAAAACACAAAAATTCTCGTCAATCTACATTAGAATACCTAGAGAAGTACGTAAGGAATTTGATAAATATTGTTTTATTCAAAAGTTGTAGGTATTTGAACTTAACAAATGAATTTTTAGTGAAAAATTTCGTTATAAGTGCTCATAAACTGATGATAAAATGAAAAGTTTTCGATTAATCAGAAATTCCGTACGTACTTCTCTGCGAAATGCAATTAGGAACATAACTTTTAAATCTGCAATAAATCGAGTGAAAATTATTGAAGTCATTAGTCACGCCAATTGGAAAAAAGCTGTTTCGAGAAGTTTCGAGTAGTTGGTCATTTTGTATATCGAAAGAAAAAAAAAACATTTCTAACAGCTTAATATTCATACTAAATAGATGTGTAATTAATTTTATGAATGAATCACTTTTTCATACGAAAAAAATGGTTAACTTCGCACATGATTTTATACTCGTTACTGTGGCCTGAGGCCTTAATAACCGCCGTCCAGATATGTAAGAAAAACAAAATAAGAAATATTTGGACCACGATCATTCAAATATAGCTGATCATCGAAGCTTGAATTAATAAAGCTAAAGACTGTGCTTTTAGATAGATAAGTGTAATATCACAAAAAATACTCACAATTTATTGGGACCGATTTTTATTATCGGTGCTGCGCGGCCGCGTCTTAAGATGGATGATGCAACATTGGCCGCGTGGAGCGGGGTATCGCGCCTCCGCAAACTTGCAGCGACATATTCCTGCAATAGGCGTGTATGAGTATGGCCTCGAGCATGAGCGGTTATTTTAAATACGATTTTCGTTACTTAGGCATTATCAGCCAGCAGGCCCTTTTATCCGCAGGTTCTTTAGATCACGGAGCGAGGCAGTAAGAACCGCGCAGATGCATTAATATCGAACTGCGGTCATCCAGTCCTCACTCCCCTCGTTACGTAATGTTTATATACACGTTTCTCTTATATTGGTTCGGGCGACGCGAAATCGAGGCTTTTGTCTTGGCGTTGCTCATAAGCGTGGATTTGGGCTTATTTCGAAACTTCATCCCTCACTGCCCCCATCGCTCCTTCTCTCTTTCTCATTCGCGCTCCCTTCCGTCTTCTATTTTTTGCGCTCGTCCCTTTAACTGCACGCACACACGCTCGACCACCCTCGGAGTCATCCCCTATGGCGAGTGAGGGAAGCCTACGGACAGTTTTCTCTCGGTTTTTTTGCTTTTCTTTTCCAAGGGTAACCGTATACGATACGCTGCTTTTCCCTGCTTTGCTGCTGTTTTCGGGGTGGAAAGGAAGTTGGTGCAGCATCCGTGCCTGATTCACACAAACATCGTGGTCTCTCGTTCACCCGGGCACATACTCGACTCATCGAGTGGCGAGGAGGAGGAGGCGTTTTTTTTATCTTTTGTTCTCTCTCTCTCGCTCTCTCTCTCTCTCTCTCTCTCTCTCTCTCTCTCTCTCTCTCTCTCTCAGCAGTTTTCCCATTCTTCGATGTTTTTTGTTCGCACTGGATCTTCCTATCCCTCTCAGCCCTGTGCTCGGGTGTGTACGTTTCGTTTCATTATCATACCATTATTTTTTACCCCCGAGCATCATAAATTGCCTTTTTTTCCATGGGTTTCCCCCGTGCTTTATGCGTCCCACTTCTGCCATTAACGTCAGGGACTCTCTCTTCCTGTCTCTCTTCCTCTTCAGCCCTGCCACTGGGCGATGTTTTCGTTTACCGTACACGAGCGAATATATCGTCTGCTCTCGCCTCCCTTCCGCTCATTCCGCTCTCTCATCAATCCCGCATGAGTCGCACACGTTAATACGAAGGAGAACCGCTCACTCCCCCGCGTGCGATCATCTATCCGGTGGTTACGTGACTTTTCTTGCCAAAAACACATCGCGCAGTACTCGGCCCCGGTTATTAATGAACAGAAGGATACAGCAGTGTCACCCATACGTGGCATGGGCTCCAGGCTTTCTTACAACTCCCTCTCGTACCGTCAAACAGTCGAGTGTTCACTTATCGTTTCCGTTCTCAATGTTAATAACAATCGGGGTAAAGCCACCAAAGAGTACGCGCTTAATGAACTATTATTTCTAGAAAAATCAATTGTCATCACTTGTACTTCTTTGAGAACTTGAACATTGATCATTTGAACATTTAGTCGATTCTTGGTCGAACATTTGGTTTGGTTGAGGATCTTGGGCGAACATTTGGTTCGAGAAACACTGATCAAATTGTACACTTAAACTTAGAAATCTTGCTCCGGCTACGACAAAGACCTGATCAGGCTTCCTGAATTCTTTTTCCGGCCTTGATAAGGATTTTCAATCAAGCCCTGATCATTTTTGAAACGCACGACTTCGGTCTGATCAGGGTTAACAATCAAGGCCTGATCAGGGTAAAAAATCAAGGCCTGAGCAGGGTGAAAAGTGAAGGCCTGACATGTAGTTCCTTCCATTAGATTCCTCATTGCACTGCCAAAAATATTTCATTTAAATCGGATCTATTTAAATCGAATAGGTTTTTTTACTACTATTCTAATTATTTCAAATATATTTTTTAGAATATAGAATAGAATATCTCATAAGTCCAAAATAAATTGAAAGACTTCATTTAGAATTCTTACCACAATGATTTTGCATCATAATTCGTCATTCCCTGGCCTTCTGAAGAATTTTCTTCAAAGAAAATATGTCTGCCTTCACATGGGATCGAACCTAGTACTTACCTACCTATATCTACGCACACTGCCCCTACGCTACCAAGTGTTTGTAGCATTTGGGTCGCAGATATGGCATAGGAGACCACATGTGTTCCTATGATTATTTGTTCTATCACATAAGCTATATCAATAAGGTAATGCCATTGTAATAATCAAAAAGTTTTATTGAATATCATGCTATATATTTTTTCAAACATAACCTATATATAAATATTCAATTTTTTTAATTAAAATTAAATAGAATATTCGTTCCGACAAATATTTTTTTGTTTGGTTGTATTAATGGTCTGTCATACATATATATGAGGAGGAGGATGGATATATATATATGACAGACCATTAATACAACCAAACAAAAAAATATTTGTCTGTACGAATATTCTATTTAATTTTAATTTAAAAAATTGAATAGATAAATTTAGTGGATTCAACTAAATAGTTTTTTCAACAGAGGAAACCGAATCATACACTCATTAGAAATAAATAAAATATTAGGAATGATAAAAAAATGTAGGTATGGAGTGGACAATCTGTCTCGACGTTTTGACGACGCGCTAATATATACAGTTCGTCTGGTGTTGGATAAGAGGTTAGACGTGTAAAAGGCGCCAAACTGTATATAGCTCCAGTTACTTGATGATTGCTTGAAACTAGCCGGATCAGGCGAGTTGAATCAAGCCGTAAGTCCAGTTTCCCGACCATCGCCTGAAGGTAGTCCGACCAGGCGAATTTATGCAAGCCGTAAATCCGGTAGCCGGTAGCCTGACAATCACCTGAACCTAGCCGGATCAGGCAACTGGAGGCAACCGAACTCCAGTTTCCTGACTATCGCCTGGAACAGGCCGGATCAGGCAAAACAAGGCACACGTAAATACAATCGTCTGACAATATTTCTACTCGGGTACCTCCATAATACATACCTCCATACCACATACCTTACATAACCTCCCAATAAAAATAAAATTTGAATCACAAATTTCAAGCATAACAACATTCGTCGGGTGCAAATTAACCGCAAACCTTACAAAACGGGTTGAAAATTGTTCAAAAATACTATCGAACACATCGAAAATCTATTATTGGTCATAAAACTCGAAATATATACCTTAACGAAGCGAGTTGTTGTCCAACACCTTGACATGACATATGCCACTGACAGGTTAGGTGGTGTTGCCAACACAAGAAACAAATAAAACAATCAACAGCACTGCGTAGTCTTTGGTAGCGCGCACTCTTTGTTGGCTCTACCCTATCGTAACACTAGCAATAACAACGAACCGTCAGTAAAGCCGAACAAACGGGATGTCGCTCATCTGTTAGCTCTCTTTGTGTTCTTCGGTAATGAGAAAATGTACGGGAATAGTGATCGATCGTGACCCGGAGTCGATGCGATTGCAGCCGCACGTGGGTGCATGTTGCACACGTGAGCAAGGCATTGCTAGTGCACACGGATAAAATCGAATCGTCATGAATAAAATACGCCTCGAATGAGCTGCGGAAGGTAACCGCCAGGTTACCAAAAAAAGGAGCTCGGTAGTGAATACAGCGCGTCGGGTTCTCGATTGGCCGGCAAGGACAGAGCTTCGCTATTGCACTTTAACAAATGGAACCCGAAGACGTTGTAGCTCTGCTACCACTTCTCTTACGTACCTGCATGTGTGGATGTGTAGACTGTATCTGTTTTTATTCACCGCACAGATCGCGAAGCAGCCCTTTGTCTCATGCTCCGTGAGGCTTCCTTTATTTTTATTCTCATAGAAGAAAGATGGGCGAAAAGAAGGAAGGCAGAAATAAAGCTATAAAAAGGAGAAAAAGAAATGAATGGAGCATTTGACTCGAGCTCGATCTGGACAAGATTCTACGTTCTCGCATCGTTCTTACTCCGAAGTTGCGGGGTCTTGGCACATTTTTTTAAATCCATCCCGATCTCGTGTTGCTTTTTGCCTGAAGAAAGAATGAGAAGAGCGTTATGGTTATTGAGAGGGCTAGGGAGAAAGGAGGAGGAGAGAAAGGGAGTGAGAGAGAGAAGGAGAAAGAGCGGTGATGAGGGTTCACTGGGGGATGATACCATAGAGGAGATGAGCTATATACACTGTGTTATAGTGGAGCACTTGACCCGTAGATCTGGACAGAAGCCTGCACTTCTGGTGATTAAAGTGAAGCCGGGAATTAGAGTGAAGGAAAGTCGCGCTCTCGCATACTCGCCGAAGGGAGAAGAGGGTATGAATAGATAGAAGAAAGAGAGGATCTTCAAGAACGTCCGGATAACCGGCCTTCCATGTTTTTCGAAGGCCATAGGAAAAGAGAGAGAGACAGAGAGAGATATGGAAGGAAGAAGAGGGAGAGTCATGTCGACGAAGAGGACGACATAGCCAGGGTGACATTGGTGAGAAAAAGTAACAGCAACAGTGGAAACGAAGGAAAGTGATGTATATATAGTCGAAAGGCAACCACGGAGATGGAGAAAGAAAGAGAGAGAGAGAGAGAGAGGGCGCGGTGGCAATCAGTGAAATGGCGGCGAAAATAAATGAATGGAAATTGAGTCTGTCTCTTGTTGGTAAAGAAGAAAAGGATGAAGAGGAAGCAGAAGAAGAGTAAAAATTCAAGGGAGGAGGCGAGATGACTCAAGTCTCGACCAAGGCGAATGGATATACGTTGGACGTTGCGGATCTGCCTTCAGCCAACCACCAGCTCGATGAACCTCCTCAGTTGCTGCCTCTTTCCTCTCTTTTATCCTTTTGCTCTTATACTGTCTGTTCTTCTCTCCCTCTTTCTCTTTTACTTTCGCTCTCCCCCTGCCTCTCTCTCTCTCTCTCTCTCTCTCTCTCTCTATCACTCCCTGGACCGATGCCGCGACCACAGCAACCAGGCCACGGCAACGGGAGAACGGCATCAGCAGACGCAGCTTCTCTCCGTGTGTGCCTCGCCTTCCTCGCGTCCCTCTGCCAACCTGGAGAAATGGATTGCTAAGCGGACGCGCCACATTTGTGATTGTAAAGAGGCTCGCTCCTTCCCCCCACCTCCGGCGAACTTCCAATGCTGCTTTTCACTATCGTGGAGCATCGGTGGAACGCCGCGGCCTATATCTCACCCTGTTATTCTCTTTGCATTGGATCCTTCGCTCGCGCGATGAGAGCAATGCTCGAACGATTCGCAACGGAGGCCGTCGCGACGCCTGTGTGACAGCGAAGATTGTCGTGTAGGATCTTGCATCAGAATTGCGATGATAATCCACCAACAACCCAAACTAACCCAAACAATTAATGATAGGAATGCTCAGGAATCTCTCAATTAATGCTATTTAAGTGTAGCTCGAGTAAGCACCAATAAATGATATAATTGTCTCAACCTCAAATAAACATCTCTCTGTCCGTATATTCGTATGTATGTTTTCGTTTTGTTTTGCAGCCCACGACCAATCGTCGCACGATATGATTAAACCTTCCTGCTATTCCAACGCTATTCTTCCACATTATGTTTTCCAGATGGCGTCCATCAATGGGCGCCTAAAAAAGTCAAAACAATTCTCGCCTGCGTGGGTGGATACGAGTTTTCTGCGGAATCCCTAAACAAAACGGTGTACACCTCATCTCCAGGTTTCGTCTACTTTCTCGTACGTACACTGCGTGCGTGCTATGGACAAAACAAGGGAACTCCCTGCTGTGACACAAGGCGATGAGGAAGAAGCCTCAACGCGGCGGAAAGAGAAGACAGGCAGAAAGTGAGTGAGAGAGAGAGAGAGAGAGAGAGAGAGAGAGAGAGAGAGAGAGAGAGAGAGAGAGAGAGAGAGAGAGAGAGAGAGAGAGAGAGAGAGAGAGAGAGAGAGAGAGAGAGAGAGAGAGAGAGAGAGAGAGAGAGAGAGAGAGAGAGAGAGAGAGAGAGAGAGAGAGAGAGAGAGAGAGAGAGAGAGAGAGAGAGAGAGAGAGAGAGAGGGAAAGTGAATGAGGCGAAGGGCAAAATCGACTATTCTCCGACCGCCATAGCTCCACTCACCCCTCATCGTCAAGAAAAGCAGGCTTAATGCTTCGGAAAAAATAACACACACTGGCACCCCTTCTTCCTTATTTTTCTCCATACATCCAGCGTTCTCTACACGTATCCTCTATCCTGTATACTTGCTCCCGCTTTTTGGGCATCCTTTTTTACGCGGGGCCACGCACGCGGATGGACATTTGAGACGGAAAAAGAGGGTCACTCTATCTCATCTCGTACGCTCTGAAGGCCGCGTGGTGCTCGTACACCCTTCTGCGCTACCTCGTGCTTCGTTCTCGCGGAATTTTTCTTACCCATTTCTTCCCCATCTATAGGGTTCAGCATTGGACTCTCCGCCATTGCCCCAAAGTCATTCGTTACTCCCGTAATTATTGAGCCTCCACACACACCCCACACATACACCCACCCACCCACCCACCCACCCACCCACCCACACACACACACACACACACACACACACACACACACACACACACACACACACACACACACACACACACACACACACACACACACACACACACACACACACACACACACACACACACACACACACACACACACACACACACACACACACACACACACACACACACACACACACACACACACACACACACACACACACACACACACACACACACACACACACACACACACACACACACACACACACACACACACACACACACACACACACACACACACACACACACACACACACACACACACACACACACACACACACACACACACACACACACACACACACACACACACACACACACACACACACACACACACACACACACACACACACACACACACACACACACACACACACACACACACACACACACACACACACACACACACACACACACACACACACACACACACACACACACACACACACACACACACACACACACACACACACACACACACACACACACACACACACACACACACACACACACACACACACACACACACACACACACACACACACAGACACGCCCATCGAAATGGAAATAATTAATTAATTGGCAAATAATTAGGTGCTAGGTGATAGAGTTAATTTATAAAGTGAGCCGAGGCACGTCATCTCTCGTTTTCTGCAAAGTGTGCATAAATGCGAACGAGTATTTCCTCCCACCCGCATTCCTCGCTGTAACATTGTCCTCGAATTTTGTACGCGCACGCTCGGTTCTTCCAGAGGCGTCTGTACATACACCCGCACACATACGTATGCACATGTGGGTGTGTGTGAACGTCGGAATATACATATATACGTGTGTGTGTATGGAGGATAAAATTCGCGCGCGAGTGCGTTCTCGCATATATAGACAAAAGCTCGTCTGTCGGTGGACGAGCGTACACCCACTCTGGATTCCCCTTTTCGATTCCTCTTCTCCTTGCTGCCTCGCTCCCCCGACCGCCGCCGATCCGTGCCTTCCCTCCCTTTACCAGCCTCTTCCCTCCTACCCGGCCTGGCAATTTCCCCGAGTCTCTTCGTTCTGCTCTCTCTCTCTGTCTCTCTCTCTCTCCCTCTCTCCCTCTCTCTCTCTCTCTCTCTCTCTCTCTCTCTCTCTCTCTCTCTCTCTCTCTCTCTCTCCCTCACTCCCACCGCCGCATGCATGGCCACATCTACATCGTCGTCATCTACATAGCCTCCTCTCCTGCCTCTCTGCCAGCCGGGATGATACACACGAGGCGTGGTGCGCGATCTCACCGGCATCGACGGCCGAACGAATGGGAGACAGTTAAACAAATAAAGGAAGAAAAAAGAAGCCAGCGAAAAAGAAAGATATAAATTGGACTAGGAGTCTGCAGTCGCGCGCATCCGCGGACATCTCGTTGTACTTACATGTACTTGTTTATGGAGTAGCGAAGGAGGGAGAGAGGGCTCGATCCGCGTCAAGCGTTGCTCCTTAGATTCTGAGGAGTTCGCCCTTTTGCCTGTCATCTCTCGCGATATAGCCGTATGTGTTTACAATTATAAAGGCAACAGCGAGGGCAATCGGAGAGACCGGGAATTCTCTCGTGTGTGGAATGAAAGGAAGGGACGTTGATGGGATCCCCTTCTCCATCCGAATAGGCACAGTGCGAGAGAGAGAGAGAGAGAGAGAGGGCGGGAGAGAGAGACAATGCTATATACACCCTACTCTCGTGAATTTCCCCCTACCTCACCCTCACCTCCCCCTACCCCCCACCGGCGGCCAAATTCTGGGCGTTGCCAGCGCCATATTGGTAACGCCTACGGAACGCGAAAGGATTCCACCCCCGCCCGCGCTCTGGCAGGCATACGCATACATACTGGCTCATACGTGAGCACACGTCTGCATCTGCACCTCCACCTTCATATGTGTAGGTTCGCACATGTATGTGCAGGTTCGCACATAACTTGTACATTTACATGAGTGAGCTTCGCACTCAGACATTGGTAATGGATACGAGTGCACCTAGATGAGGAGAGAGAGAACGATAGATAGAGAGAGAGAGAGAGAGAGAGAGAGAGAGAGAGAGAGAGAGAGAGAGAGAGAGGAGGGTTCCTCCTTAGGGAAAAAGTGAGGCAAAGGTATGGACAAGCACGGTAGGGGGTGCCAGCTTATTTCAAAATCCAACACACGAGGACGAGGAGGCAGAAGAAAAAGAAGACGAGGTGTCGCTCGGAGCAACGAGCTCCAGCAGAATCCAAGAGTACTGAGGTTAGGCGAAAGCGTAGGGGTTGTTTCTCGCAGTTTCCCTCTCCTTCTTCATGCACCCGACTTAATTTCCACCACCCCTAGAACCAGCCTCAAAGACACACACCGAAAGCTACCTCAGGTTCTCATCCCCTTCTCTGTGTCACCCTATCACTCCCCCATTCACGAATACAGTCGAAGAGTAGTCATCCTTTCTCTCACCCCTATCACCACATCTCGTTACTGCACGGTTCTCCTATCGTAATGCTGCGCACCAGAAGCAACGCAAACTTTATACAGCCCAGCCGAGAACTGGTATCACCAAAGATTTTCTATGCTTTTAACGTGTAAGTCTTATTCTCTATTGCTTGCTCACGAACTCGAACTTGCCATCACTATTGCGGCTGTTGCAGTAGCAATGGACGATACGTCATTCAACGCCGCTCCTGGAACTAACGATCTGTGGATAGAAGCCATTTTCCACAGTGGTTCGAGTTGGCTATTTGCACCGAGAGACCCGGTCCTCCCCTTCGATAGTAAACCTTCCGAATTCCGAATAATTGGAATAGGGACGAAAGTATGTAACTGCTGCTCGTGCAGCAAACTTTGCATTTTCAAGCACTTGGACGTCTTCAATTGGGCTGCTCTAGAAAAACTTGAGGTGACTGCAAATTTTCCTTCTTTGGCATCTCACCCTTGTATTCATATTCACATTGGGAAGAACGATATTCTAGAGAGCACTCAGGCCGATGGATATATCGATTGAATAATTTTGTAAACTAACTTGGAAATATTATTCAACGGTATCGGAATGCTGTTGACACAGATCAACAGCTAGTTTGGTGCGGCGGAAATATACTTTTTCTAAATCTTATCTCTATACTGACCTTACTTCAACACTTAATATTGATTTTCTACCCAAAAACCGGGAAACATACAATTTTTAAGTAAAATCTAGCTTTATTGAAAAATTTAGGTTTTATTCATTTTTACATCAGGTAAGCTTATTTTTCGTAATTTACTTGAGTGAGATTTGTCAGGGCAGTCGTGCGTTAAGCTCCAAACGTAATTGGCTATTGTGTGTGTATGTTCCATATTTCCTGATACCTATCTCCCGTGAGTGGAAGCGTTCTCGTTGCTCCTCATTAAAGGAGCCTACATTTTCTGCGAATTTATCTTGATCCTTTATTTCCATCCCAAAATAATAAAAAAAGGACTTCTAACGAAATCTGTTATCGTTTTTATAAATGTTTAAATAACATACTCTTCACATTTTAAAAGAAATGTAGGTATTACGTAAAAACAAGTACGTCGTTGCTTTGCTACCGTCGACACATCACGAAATTAATTTACAATGGCGAATAAAAAAAAAGTAATACGAAAACTCTGAGTAGTAACTTGCAATATAGTTTGGTATCGGTCTCACCAGTAGTCATTTGACAAAAAGATCATACGCATTTTTTCGGCAGCAAGATTATTTTGTTTACTGACGCGTTAATTATTCCAGGGATTGTCGTGGCAATAGCCTCCGAACATTTTTATGCGGAAAGTAAACGAATTGTCTAAAAGATCTTCTTTTGGCCTCGGTGATTTTGCAGGTACTCCAATTCGATGTGGCAAAGTGTATACGGAAATTCTCTCGGCAATTGTTCGATGTTTTCTGCATCTTGCAGAATTTGTATGACTACATTTCTACTGTTTCTTGTAATTTGTTGTAGTCAGTAATTGATAACTGGATAAAGAATTTTCCGACTATAAGGTAGGTAATTAGTCAGAAATGTGATGAAAGACGCGAGATACTTTGGATAATTATGCATATATATATATATATATATAAATTATTAAATTATATGTATATAATATAATTATATAACTATATTATATATATAATTATATAATATTGTTTATTATATATATATATATATATATATATATATATATAGTGAGTAAATAAAGTATTTGTACATCTCACACGAAACTGTTGCGAATTTCGTTTTATTATTGTTCGTGTTTTCCCAAGATTTTTGTAAACAGACACCATTATTTAGGATAAGCCATCGAACACAGAAACTAATTAAAGGTTTACATTTTTTTCGAAGGATAATTTGAAAAAAAAAACGTGTACAAATACTTTTTTTTCCCACTGTATATATTTTTTTAGGTTGCAAGAATTGGCACGGCGCAATCGACGTTTACCTACATAATTGTTTTTTTTACTGATACTTTGTCACGTTTAACATCCATCAAAAAAGGCCGAACGTTTCCCCATATGCCTTTATAAGCTTTCACGAAAACTTCCCTTTTATTTTTATCCCACACTTATTACTTCACAATTTTGAGTTGTTTGGGCACGGGAAACATGTGGAAAACTTGTGCCAATGCAGGTTCTATTTTCCTGAGTTTCAGTTGTGTTGTCATTAGGTATATGTTTAGTGAACCCGCCTCCCGTTCAGCAGGCGGTGGGCGAGCCAGTGCGCCGCTGAGCGGTCGCTGATCAAAATATTGGACCAAGCCAACGCTGTTGAGATGTGAGATCGTCGCAGCCATACGACACAACCGCTACTATCACTTACATTTCATGTTGTAAAACTTTGTATTATCTCTGCTGTCTCCTCGACTTCGCTTGCGTTTAAAACCCATCGATGGCAAAACCACCCCTCTAATTCTTTATATTTCTTTTATTTTTCGTAAGACTATGGAATACTTTACTAAAAATCTTAAGATAGTGAAAAGGGTTCACCATACCTCACTATGTGGGTTTCTTACCTATAACAATCGCGCCCTCTCTTCCTCTCACAGCCTTTTCTCTTTTAATTGATTTAAAAAAATTCAAGAAAATGTTAAGAAATTTTCTAAGAAAGTTTCTATTATAACAAAGATTTACAGATTTACAGACGAAGTATTCCTCATTATTGGTAAAATCGTATTAATTTATTAACTTGATCTTTTATTTTACATTTTTCATGTTCCATATATATTGCGTATTGGAAATAATAACGAATTGCGAAGAATGTTTATAAAAACAAAAAAATTACACAGGTCCCATGAACATTCATGGGATCGATGAAGATTTTCAATTTTTTCAATTTTTTCAAGTCAATTTTTGTTTCTCTGTTCACTTGTTTATTTAATTGTACTAGTTTTCTTTAAACATAATCATTGTTATCTATGTTTATTGTAATTGTAATTAACTACATAGCGTAATGGCCACTTGCCTTAATTCTGATTCAGACTTCGCGCTGCGTTTCTGTATGAAATTCATCAAAGTCGATCAAGTAGGTTTTGACCTAATAAACGAACATACGGATCCTGCACTTTCATTATATCCAGATATATTCAAGGCTAAACGTTGTTTTTTTTTCTTCCAGAAATAATGTTTTTTTCCCAGACCACCACGCTTATATCCGCATTGGATACTGATTTTGGATCTTTCCTACTAACCGCAAACAATTTGAAAAAACTGACAAAAAATGAAGCAAACGAAGCAAAACTCTCCGCGAAGATTCGACGAGGAATGTTGTTTTTCGTACCTCTGGTGTCTGGGAATAATCTCGACAAACTATAAATTCTAATTACGGCAATAATAATTTCTCATCTACCCGTTCTGGCAGCTTCGAGGGACATGTCTACGGGCATGGTATCGGACATTTTCCTATGAAACTCTATATATAAGTGCATTTCCACCCCTCGCGTTCTCGGGGTGCCAGGGCCGGTTTTTCGAGACTCAGAAAGAAAGTGGGTAAGCGAAGAAGAAGAGCGGGATGAAGAGCGTAGAGAGAAGTAGGTAGTAGCGAGGAAGTGAGGGGGGATGGAAGGCTGTCGAGTCTTGTGCCAGAGGGGGTGAAACGTAAGTGCTTTTTGTCGGAAAATTATATGATATAGCGTATAGGACGTCGACGTGGGACGTGGGACGATGAGTGAAGGAGCGAGAGAGAGAGAGAGAGAGAGAGTGCTTTCGCTTTTTTCCAATCCTCTTTCTCTCTCGCTCTTTCCCTCTCTCCGATTTTTACTCGCGCAACGTCGACGCGAAGGGAAGCGAGGGCGAGGACGATGGTTTTGGCCACGACGGCGTCGGATTAGAAAATATGATTAGCTTCGTGCGAGGGTTATGGTACACACAAGAACGTGTATAGGACTCGAGTGCTCGAAGTATATAAGAACCAGAAAGAAGTGAGGATGCTGAAGAAAAGAAAGAAGGAGTATGGCGATGGGGAATCTCGAAGAATGGGGAATGTGGAGAGTTAAAGGCGAGTGGACGTTCGCTCTCTGGTACTTCTATACCTACAGGGTGCTAGGAAGGTCGATGCAAGGCCTTAAGGGGGTGCTGGGTCACCTCGTTAAAAACGTATCTAACCAAGTTTACCTTAGGCCAAAGTTTAACGATTTCGAGTTATCGTGGTAAGTATGATTTTTGCAAAAGTTCCCAAAATTATGTACTAACTCGTTTACCTTTTACGTTGATGCTATTTTTTCACAAATTGCATTAACATAGGAGGTATTTTCATTTTTTGACAAGTTTAAAATTATTCAACACGTCCCATTTAGTCAGTTGTGTGAATACAGATGATTGCATTGGTGTTTGTCGATTGAATACACATTAAGCTAAGGCGCAAATAAGTTTTTGGTTACCAATCATTGTGTGCTTGCACATTATGAACGAGTTAGTACCTGATTTTGGGAAATTTTCCGAACATCACACTTACCACGATAACGCGAAATCCTTAGAGTTTGGTCTAAGGTAACCTAAATTGGATACGTTCCTAACGAGGTGACCTATCAGCCCCTTAAGGCTTTGCATCGACCTTCCTAACACCCTGTATATATATTTATATAAGCACAAGTACATGTACATATATATACCGTAGGCGGCCACTCCCCGAGAGTTCCGTTAGTCGACTTTATGAGCGACTTTGTCTCTACGTGCTGGACCTGCCCCTGATGATTTTTTTTTCGTTGGTTCCCTTCGCCGTTTGTGCGAGAGCACGCGAAAAAATATCCCACCCTGTAAGCCTAATCCTCGTGTCTAAGATCATCAACGCGTGCGTCGACTTTCGCTCGCGACGAACTCGAGGACACGAATTCCCATTTTTCTTCGGTATCCCAAGGCTAAAGATACTCTTATCCTCCCCGTATAGCGAGTACACAAAGGGGATGATAAATTTTCTCGAAAAAAAAGCAAAAATTATTAGGGAGTAAAAGGGTATGGACGGAAAATAAAACGAGAAAACCGAAGTGTTGGGTTTGAAACAAGGGTTGGCCAAGTAGGTGAAAACTCGGGAGGGGACGGAAGAAAGCCGATGCTTTCTTGGGTTATATGGCTTTTTGGTGTATCAGTGGCGGGAACGCTGGGGGGGGGGAGGCGGGTGAATAAGAAGCAAAAGGTAGGCAACGCACGTCCCACTCTCGTTTTGCTTTCATAAACCTTTTCCGTCCTATCTCCGTCTCTCTTAACTCGCCCTCGCTCACTCGATTCTCACCCCTCTGTATATTGCCTCGTCGAGTCCTCCCCCATCATTCCTCCCGCTATTACTTTTTCCCGTGATCCTTGCAGCACGAATTTTGACACATCGCGCTACTGACTAAACGCTTATCGGCTGCAATTTGCAACATACGGAATAACATTGCAAAAACGACCATTGCGATAACGCCAAGTCAATGCACGGTCAAATTAATAAACGTCACCTCAAAGGCGACTCAATGTCATTTCAATTCTAAGGAAATAAAAAAAACGATTTTAGGTAAACGTTATAGAGCCTATTGCGAATGACAAGGAAAGAGGGAGTCAGCTACGCGAAATGTCGCGAAAAGAAATTCAACCCCTCCCGCGGATACGTTCGAAACAGGATCAGGGGTCTCCTGACTTCCATATGTGTGAGTGCTCGCGTGCGGGACTTGGAAGATGGGGGTTTCGACTATGAGTATTTCCCAGAGGAGGACCTCCGGAGTCGACTCATCAGACTTCGGTCGACCCCGCGTGACCCACCCTCGGCCCCGTCAAGTCCTGAAACGCGGCCGGGCTGCATAATAAGACCGACACACCAATTTTTATCGAGAGAGAGGAAAACCGACAGATATATATATATATATGTGTGTGTGTGTGTGTGTGAGAGAGAGAGAGAGAGAGAGAGAGAGAGAGAGAGAGAGAGAGAGAGAGAGAGAGAGAGAGAGAGGAGGGAGAGTAGATATACATATATATGTATATATGTATATATGTATATATGTATATATGTATGTATGTATGTATATATATACATTTGTATACACAAACACATATCTAGATATATACACACACACATAACTTGGCTTTTCGGCCTTGCCACAGCGAGGGCGTGCTTTAGCCCTCATCCGCATTTCACAGGCGACTACGTCAAAGCAACGTTCAAAACGTATACATACGTACATAGTTACAATGAGTGTGAAGCACATATGTATGAAGAATTTCAGATCGAACTTATGTGATCGCTATTCATTGCAATTTAGCTAAGACATTTCGTTGTTGTCAGATTGTTTAACGGGTTACATGGGCTATGAAGGGCGAAAGAAAACATATTTTTCTCTTATTTTTTTGAAGTCAATAAAATACCTATTTTATTCCAACTTTAAGCATATAAAAGTACATTTGAACAATATTTTATAAAATTTTCATGCAAAAATATTGAAAATTTAGCCGTTGAGTACTGGTTTTCGGAGAACCCATGGAAAAAAGTATCCCCGTGGTGGTCAGGATAACTCATGAAAGATTTATCTGAAATGAGAGGAACGAAATATTTGTCGTCAGTAGGTGAGTGTAGCTCGGGATTGAACGAAGGATTGAAACAAATTGAAAATTTTAATTTTTGGTAGAGTTTTATGCAAAACAGTACGATTTTCGGTAAAATCTAGACCATATTGACTTGAGAAATGAATTGTGATCAAAGAAAAAAAACTCCGTTCAATCCCTAGTGAATATTATCTAGAAGAATTGTGCAAAATTTCAACAAGATCGGTGCATTCGGGTTTGGGAAATCGTGTCCACCGACTTAAAAAGTACAGTTTTGGGAAAAAAAGCGATTGAAATTTTGAGTAGGAATGGAGCGTAGATTTTTTAAAAATTTACACGTAATTGTCGATTCCAGGGCCATAAAGGGAAAATCTTCTTGACATGTACTATTAGATAATACATTCAAAATGGAGCATTTTTTGAAATTGCAATACCCATGTGACACCTTAAGGACACGTAACCGTCGAGAGACATGAGAAATGTATGAACTCTGAGAGCTTTTTTTACATAAAATAAATACTTTTGAAAATAGGTTTCATCGTATTTCATTCTCCTATTAATAACGAGTAAAATTCCAATTATATTTATTTAAAAATTCCAAAATAGCGGCCGCAGCTCCTGTCAAATGAAGCCATGCACGGCCTGTTTTGGTCAACGCGGATTCTTGCCAGTTCATTTTAGACAAAAAAGCGTTAAAAATCATTAAACTAGACTTAATTTTGGGGGCCTTGTTGTATTTTATTTTCTGAAAAACCCCTGAATAACAAAATGGTAGCCGTTTGATTAAAAACCCAAATTTATTGCCCAGTTTTTTCGTTTCAACGAAAGAAAAAAATATTTCAATAAAAATGATCAATTTCGAGTTTTTTTTTGTAAAAAATGTCAATTTTTTACGAAAAACGCATTCCGATGGCCCTGAAAATTGCACTTACTTTCAACTGCGCAGACATTCATGTGAATCGGTTCCTCCGTTGAAGCTGTGGAGCGCGCCCCGCCTGCTGCCAAATGCTGTATCCAGAAAAACATATATAAAGTTTAACGTTACAACAAATCGTATTCGCCGTTTGTTTTTGACAATCCAAACAAACTGACGTGTTCTAAATACTTAAGTATTTCACTTTAATAAAAATTATTTTAAAAAAATCGAATCTTTCATCGTCATGAACGTTAATATGTCCTTAAAAGTATATAGAGCTCTTTCCAATTTGATTTCAACCTTTATTTATCGCTTAGCAGCACATGCAAAAACAATTTTATAAAACAGATCCCTCAATAGACAGACAGTTATTTTTATATCTATTTTCATTTAGCTTTTCCGTAAATAAACAGGAATGAACAAAGCATTAGGTTGGCAAGAAAGTATCTACGTTTTATCACCAAAAATAAAATCAAAAAAGTATCCATTTAGAATCCGATGGTGGATTCATAGAATAAAAATAAATATTCCTTTCAAGACTACTTTTTTATTTAATTTTTGGCGATAAAACGCAGTCTTTTCTAATATCTGCTATCTGCTAATAGTCTTTCCGTACATAATCAAGAATAAACAAAACATTAGGTTGGCAAGAAAGTCTTTGCGTTTTATCACCAAAAATCAAATAAAAAAAGCAGCCATTTAGACTCCGATGGTGGAAACGTACAATAAAAATAATCGTTTCTTTCAAGACTGCTTTTTTATTTCATTTTTGATGATAAAACGCAGACTTTCTTGCCAACCTAAGATCTGCTAGAATTTTAATGGTGGCGTAAGGAAAGGTGTGTCTAAAAGGGCAGGTTCAAGTTCTATTTCGCCTGAGAAAATCCATATGTGTATATACATATGGGTGTATCGAATCGCTGGAGGCAAAATTCTAATAATTCTAGTGGGACCCATTTCGAAAGTTAAACACGCGCCTTCAAAGAGTGGGGTAGATTCGATGAAATTCTAGCTGTTACATCAGGAGCACTTTTTATAAATTAATTTTTATCGAAAGTATGCCATAAAAAAAACGACAAACACGCACACTTCGCCTAGAAGACTGATCGACGTGTGTGACAACGAAAAAAGAAAAAAAACTGTCGATTCCGCATTAATACGCAGGCCACACAAGACCCCTTCTCGTCATCACGGAATTTTTCACCCTTGCAACGAAAATGAGAGAAAGAGATAGAGTGAGAGAGGGAAAGAGCGAACCCTCGAATTTATATCGGAAACGAAGTATCGATTTCGGCACGCCCGTCCGTCAACCCGGCAGCACGCGGCTGTGACTGATCTTTATGATTTTAAGGTTACCACCCTTTTTTTCATCCCTCGTCTAGTTCCCCCCGCTATACCCCGATACCTTTCCATACAGGAGGACAGTGTTTTTTTTTATTTCAACGCTCTTCAACGACCAGTCCCTGACGTTAATTCTACACGATGGTCAAGCGGAGTCAAGCGAGCAATTAATCTGGCTACAACGAATCCACGCGGCACGGCAGATTGCGGCGAAACGTTGTAATGCTGAAAATGTTGAAGAGAGCGAGAAGGTGGGAGCAGCTAGAGCTAGGGAAAAGTTGAACCGAGGAAGAAACGAGCCGATCCTCTTAAGCAGTTCCAGCTGTCCAGCTCGGTCAAACGAGCCGATCGGTCAGTGTCATACGTTCTGTTTTAACTGCGGATTAAAGTAAACCGGATGGCATGGAAGGGAGGGAGAGATCTGGATAGGAATGTCGTCATCGTCATCCTGTCGTATAACGCGGCCACTCTCGGTCTGTGTTTGCACATTGGATTAAATGTCCTCGGGCAACGTATAATCATTCACTATTATTGTACTCGGCAAGGTCAGGTAGTAGGTATTAACAACAAAGGGCACGTTTTATCACACAATTCCTCCCTCCAACACGTATAACCCAAGTGCAAATAGCCAGGATCAATACGATCAATCAGCGAAAAATACAACGTTGACAGTCAATTTGACTAACAATGCTCCATAAGTTTGCGCTTCACAAGATTATCGGAATTCTGTAAAAATAATCATTCATCTCGACAAACACATTCCCGGTTTTGCAATTCCGCCAACAATTACCCCAAACGCGAGGAAATTGATTTTCCGAAAGACCCACCAAACTTCGTTGCAGGCAAAGAAACAGGTGCGATCATATAGTACCCTTGACGTACCTACATTCCCATGTCTAACCTATTCATTAACTTGCTTTCCGGCATGAGCCTTGACCGTTTCGATCCGTGTATTCCGGGGGTGGTCCGGTGATATATTTGTGTGTACAACCCCTTTCGCGTTTCAGCCAACCCAGCGTGATCTCGGGCTTTCGGGGGAGAGCTGCTAGGGAGGCGAGGAAGCAATACAGATGTATAGGGAGAAAAGGGTCTAGAACGAAGGATTGGAGGACGAGAATGGAACAAGCGGAGGCGAGCTGCGCTCTGGTGGACGTGTCGTGGAACCTCGTACTTATAGAAGGGAAGCCCTCTCGCTGGTATGTACATCGTGAGAGAGAAGCTATATGGTGGGGGTAGTGGTGTAAAATATGGATTTACCTCTCCTCCAGGGCCACCGTTCTTCCTTTCCCAAGTTTCATCTTCCTCGGCTACGTTCTTGCCCTCTCTCACGCTGCCTCGAGCTTTTCCAAACTCGCATATATACCTATTGCGCTCCACCGTTCCCACATGTACACACACCCAAATGATGGAGAATTTCCTCATGTGTGGCGCGTCCTGCAAACATGTATATCGACTGCCGTCCCACGAAAGGGCTTAATCCAAAGGCCTTGATGTGCCAAGTGACGAGGGCTCCGCCCTACTGTACATCAGCACTCGACACACATACACACACACATATATATATATGTGCATATATATATATATATATATATATATATATATATATATATATATATACATATATATATATGACACAATCACACATGCACACATATACACGAGAAGTAGAAGCAGCAGCATTCCCATTACGCGGGGTGTCGTGGCTCGTTTGTTAGACGGGGCGGGTTGGCCGGGCCGCTCGGAAAACGCGGCAAGACGGAGGGGCAGGAGGGTGGAGCGAGGGTGGGTTTCTCGCGCGAGGGGCTGTTTTGTTAGTGTTTTATTTCCACGGGTCGCGTATAGTATAAAGAGACGCGAGTCCCGTCGGTGTTTTGTCTTCGTGTGGCAGAGAAGCCCCAGCCGAGTGATGCGAAGGAGAGAGAAAGGGTGAGAGAAGCTTGAAGGGGGTTGGGGTAGAACGATAGAGGGATGAAATGAAACGAGATGAGAAAGCGGAAGAAGAAGAAAAAGACGATAGATGTATGTATCCATTCATGTATATGACCGTGTATATACGTATGAGAGAGGGATAGGAAGAGTGACGAGAGGGAAATACTTCCGTCAGTGGACGTTTCCCTGGGACCAAACGTTCTTCATACGGAGTCCACGGTTATATAATGTACCTGCGGGGAAATGGACGAGCGAGGAGACTACATTGCTATTATCGATTGCTCCGCGCTAAAGAAAAAAAAATGGAAAAAATAATACGTATTCATACCGGGTGGAAGTATTGATCAGTGGGGAACTAGAAAAGCGCTCAGCTTTAAGCTCTATCTTCTGTGCATAATTTTGTTTTGCTCACTCAGATACTTATGTGAGGAAATTGGATTCTCAACATTGGCGGTCCTTGTAGAGAAAGCTCTGGAAGCGGATAGTATCGGGCATGAAGCTTTCTCGTGGACATCAATAGTGTATATTTTGAATGGTGGTTTTGGGAACATTTCGAATTGCAATATTTCTTGATAATACTGATCATTGACAGATCATCGGATTAATTGTAGACAATCTGCATCATTTTTGGACAATTTGGATAAAGAGTCGTAGACATTGATGTGGACATTTTGCATTGCCAGGCGTTATTCAGAGCAGTTTGAATTAACTTTGATCATTTTTAGATACTTTAGATGATTGCGTTGACAATAAACTATAGGGAATTCGACTATTCTCTCTTTTACCATGCACGATAGATTGTTTGATAATGTAAGAAGTCATCTATTTTATGAAAACCTACTATATTATATAGCATTGACAAACAACGTATGTTTGAATGGTTGTTGGTTGCGGTTAACATATGATCATAGTTAACACAACTGCTAAAATATCATAAGCAGTACTATATTTTCGGCAGTAACCATGACTATAAAATATTATTATCCCCTCAGGGTAATATAAAGTATGGTTGAAATATAGTTGAGGTTACTATACAGTTCTCTCTGTGTGAGAAACGATTCTGTGATCTTCCCGGTTGGTTCCATGAGAGTGTCCGTCAGGTGCACCAGACGAGGCAAGCCTGGTCACAGCCCGACACAAAGTAGAGAATGCTCGGTCATATTTCTCCTGTGCAGAAATGTGATCGGGTATTCCCAACCTTGTGCTGACCAGATTTGCCTCGTTTGATTCATCTAACCGGACCCGCTCACGGAATAATCCGGGAAGATTGCAAAAGAGTTTTTTAAGGCTTACCCTCAATGTTTAAAAATGACAATGCTCTGGCGAGCAAGTGGACTTTCACGTAATGTTCACCTGGTCGGAAAATCTACATTTCGTTAAGCGTGGAGCGTGATATTAAGAATGTTGGTAAAGCTGCTTTGCTTTTTACCCCATCAAGCCATTTATGACGATGAAATTAATACATCTGTTGTAGTTCTATTCATCATTATGAGCAACGTTTTCATCAATGATAATCTACGAGAATAAAATTGCTCATAATAGATACCAGTATTACCAAATCATTTAATGAGGCAAAAAAGTAAAGCAGGTGGTCCGCGATTTTTGACAGTCTTGTCACCTTGTCAGGAAATATCAATGTTCTGGCCAGTATCTGACTGTTTTTCGCCAACAATCCGTCAAGTGGCTTCGAGCGAAGTGCTTCGCGTGAGCAAGGTACCGTACAACGGAGAGCCTAGCCCGTTGTTGTACCACGTACATAGATGCTATGCTTACAGCTGCACTTACGTTCACAATTTTGTCACAATTGTGAAATAATAACTATCAGTACCACCCGATACTGTCTATTTTACTCGGCCACATCACCCAACGCCTTTCAAGTACTCGATCATTTGCCTGTCCACTCCCAGTTATTTCCCCATCATATGACTTTCATGGTAGTTTTCCACTGGCTTTCTATCCAGTTCCTGATCACGTCCCAAAAGAGGGAACAGCGGATGGGGGCCTTGGCTTGAGACCTGTTACCCGGCGAGCATGATCGACATTGGAAGACCTGACCATGGCCTGATATTATTTAGGGAAGGCAGGCAAGAGGCAGCACTTTTTCTCGACTCAAATTTCTACGCGGGCTGCACAGGTAGCAACAACGTTCATCCACTGAAACAAAGTCCCATTTGAGAGAATGCAAAATCAGATATGTTTCCAACAGTAAGAGAAAAAAAGTAATCGTCCAAAAACCCGTTCAGCTTAAACTTCCCCCTGAGCAAACTTTTATTCGAATGTAATAAATTCATTTTCCACGGGATAAATATCGTGCCGGGCATTTGCTATGATCCTGCTCCCCCGCGGGGTTCCATCGGATCGATTCGCGTCACCGAAAGGATTTTCCCTCAATCCATCGCAACTGTGTGTGTCCAACGTATATACATATACACATACGTACACAATAAGTACATACATCCATTATATTTAGAACGCGCTGCTTACGTAAATGTGGAGAGCTCAGATATCTCTGGAGTGTGGAAATGGCCATGTACTGCATATATGGCCATTACATATATATGCATACACACGTGTAACATAGAAAGGATGAAGAGAGAGAGAGAGAGAGAGATTCGTCGTCGTATATAAATGGCAGGGCGAGCTATCTATACGTGCCGGGTAATTTAAAATGCGATTACTCGGAAGGGTGTCCCTTTTCGCCGAAGGGGGATCAGTGGCATTCGTCGTTGGACATAAGAATAGCTAATACGGTGGGTGGTTGGGCGAATCCGTGGGCATGGTGGAGGGACTAGGTAGAAACGGCTCTTCTCGCTGAGTGAGGGAGGTCCAGCGAGAGCGATATGTATATACGCCGCCCCGATCTATGTGTGTACAGATGTGTATGTATATAGCGAAGCGGACCGACTGGAAGGGTGGCTGGATGGTTGCCATTAAAAGATTTCGAGCCCCCACCCCCGGTCTCTCTCGCTTTCGTTCTTTCTCTGTCTTTTTCTTCGTCGGTCTTCGCTAGCTCGCCCTGCCTCGTCTCAACCCCCGAAAGCCCGCGGCACCCATACATAAGGGTGAGTAATCTGAGTGAGCCCGGCAGCAGAGCCAGAAGAAGAAGAAGCAGCAGCAGCACTGGCATCATCCTCTTTCCTGCCAGGCTCGCGACTTCTTTCTTATTCCTCTATCCTTCTTTTTTTCTCACCCGCGTCGTACCCCGTGTACACCTTTACTCCGCCCTTACGTTCATCCCTTACCAACCCAACCCCTTTACTCGCGGTCTCTCACTATGTTTTTTGCCCACACCCTCTCCCATCTCTCCTCCGTTCTCTACTATATGAGTCCCGGTCTTCTACATACTTTTACTTATACTCATGTGTACACTCATATGCGACTTGGGGCGGCGGAAGAATCGACGTGGAGGGAACGGGGCTGTGGGGTGTTACGGGGGACATTATGGTCCGAGAAGAAGAAGGCGCAAGCAGCAAGACGAAGAAGAGTGAACACGAGAACGCACACACGCGGAGACTGAAGAATTTGCACACACGCATACACCCTATGCATATTTCTATATGTATATAGCTCTGTGCATATACATACATAACCTCCCTCTCTCCCTCTCTTTCTCTTTCTGTTGCTCTCTCTCTCTCTCTCTCTCTCTCTCTCTCTCTCTCCCTCTCTCTCTCTCTCTCTCTCTCTCTCACTCCTCTAATACGGGGTCTGTGTACCTCAGCATCAAGTTTTGTAACGTGTGTGCTGGAACTTGAATCCCCACACTGAGGCTATAAGTTGGGAGAGGAAGCGCGCGCGAACGAAGAAGTTAAAGAAACGCCAAGAAGAAGACCTAGACGAAGAGGAAGAGGAGACACGAAGTTAAAAGCGCGGGGTAAGGACAGGGAGAAAGAGAGAGAGAGGGAGAGAGAGAGAGAGAGAGAGAGAGAAAGAGAGATATGGAGAGAGACGAAGAGGAAACACACGTGAGCTGTTAGTCGCATACATCGATGCTGATATACAGTTTGTCGCTGCTGCCTCCGTGCCGCTGCTCACACGTGTATATATACGTTGTCGTGTGTGGAGAGGGGTAGGATTGGCAGCTCTGATCAATATTCGATTTTTGAAATATCTCCCTCTGCCTTTCCATCCTTTCAACCCCGCGGCCTCAGCATCGTCGACTCTCGCTTCATGCCCCCTCTGCCCGACGTTTCAACCCCTATTTCCAACTGTGTTTCTGTCGCGCCCTTTCTCTCTCTATCCCTCTACCCTACAAGCTTTTTTTTCATCTTTCGTCCTTTTCTTCGATCGGTTCGCGGGCCCGCGACGTCCTGGTATGTTCCGACTCTCCCGCGTCACCCACGCCACATCACCCCACCACCCCCACACCCCCTTTTCGCCGACACGTTATTCGAAAGTTCGATACTCCATTTGTATTTTTAAACTGGAATCCCGTATATGGCGTATATGTATCGCTCGAATGCTCGCTCCTGTACGCCTCTCTCTCTCTCTCTCTCTCTCGCTCTCTCTCTCTCTTCATCGCGCCATGTAGCAGGCTCTTTCTCTAGCTTTCTTTCTATTCTGGTTCAGCCCGAAACCACCCCCGAGAACCACCCTCCCGCAGCAGCCAGCGTCCCGGAGTCGCTTTCTCTCTGTCCCGGTGTTCTTTCTGACTGCGCTATCAGTATACGAGCATCGCCATTGCCATCACCATCACTATTACCACCGTCGATCGGAGCTATCTCCCTTTTCCTCTCGCCCACCCCCCTCGCTCTCACTCTCTCTCTTGCCATCGACGTTGCGTCCTCATACTACTCCCACATCCGTTAGTCCATATCCCGCTACCCCTATCTTCGAATTTCGTTTCTCTTTCACGTGTTTCTCGCGCGTTTCCTCCTACCCCTCGTATGTCCCTTTCTGTTTATCGCACGCGCGCGCGCGCTCACTGTCATGCACACGGACACACGTATGCGTATACTTATTTTTAATGGCGCTGCTGCGCCTTTTCGTAGGTGTATCTATGTAGGTATATGCGTGTATGTACGCGAACACACGTCAGCCGAGAGGCCTTTGGTATTGCGCGCGGAGGTCGCCGAGCTGGAGAAGGGGAAGAGGAAGTACGTATGGCGGAGCCGGCGGCGGCGCCACACACGATCCATCGGAATTTTAAGGAAATAGGAGGACACTCGATGCATACTATCGTTATATGTACATATAGTGTGGTTGTATATATATATATATATGTGTACAGGGTGTCTTGTTATGAATGGATAATCCTGCTACTGTCGATAGGTCAGATCATGTCCTGCTACATGCTGGAATTTCAGTTTAGTAAAAGTCCCATGGTTTTCGAGATGTTGGGCTTTATGTTATTTTTGAAAAAAATCATCTGATTTTGGTTTTTTGCATGCCATTTCTACAAGTGATACGAATCGGCAATAACTAAGCAACTTTTTTAAGTAATTCGCACGAGATGTGTAGTACATTTTTTTTTTATACCGCAGTCTATCAAAGTCAGGTGTTCGAATTAGTTTGTATGAAAATTCTGCATAAGATCTTTTTTCACAAAGTTTCCTTAACATTTAAGGTTAGAAGGGAAACTTTTTTAGATAAAACAAATAAGCAAGAGTATTTTTTGAAAAACTGGGTGGAAGAAGTTATCATTAGTAGAAATGGCATGCGAAAAACCAAAAGCAGACTTTCACTAACCTGAAATTCCAGAAAATAGTAGGACATTATCTGACCTATCGACAGTTGCAGGATTATAGATTCATAACAGGACACCCTGTATATGTGGAGAATCCAGGGCTTGCACACCAAAGTATCTAAGTGAGAGAAAGAAAGCGAGAGGGAGATGAAGAGCGGGTGAAAAAGAAACATGTACGTAGTGCAGAACGTGCGTATGTATAGGCAGATTCGAGTGTATGTAAATGAGAATAATGTGTGCGATAGAACTATATATGACCAAGCGAGGGGTTCGCAAAAAAGAGTCGTGAGGAGGGAGGACCTTCCTTCCCCCGCCCCCCCCCTCACCCTCACTCTTTCGCTACGTCCCTTGCAATTCAAAGACTCGTGCGTGGGTAAGTATAAGAAGTAGGGATGCTGGCATGGGGTGAGTTGCCGGCGGGAGGATTCGCCAAGCAATGCCAGCAGCGTTTCCTCTCGTGTGACGGGGCGCAGGTGCATTTTTCCCCTGTGCCAAACGCATACACACACATCCTCGTTCTATGTGTGCATTCACGGAAGAGAGAAAGAGAAGAAGAGAGAGAGAGAGAGAGAGGGAGAGACAGTCCTCTTGAATACTTTCTTCCTCTTTGCCATAGCAGAAAAGCAGCGAACACGTCGAATTGGAATTTTTGCATTTTCCGGTGGAAAATCACGCGAGTCGTTCGTGTATGTATCCGAGAGGCGTTCTTTCTCACTCGGCGTAGATATGTTTCGGTAAGGCCACGAGATGAAGAGAAATGTTTTTGTACCGCTTAAAGTGTGATTGGTATTATTTTTATTGTCATCATTATTAGTATTACTGTTACTCGCATTGTAGAGGTTTCATCCACTGGGCGTAATGTAACGTGAACGCTAAAAAATGTCCTCACACCGGTCCTAGCAATTTGGTTTAAATTTGTGTTTAAAAATTCGGCGGGACGGGGCTGTTGCTCCTATCGATCTTCTCGAAAAGTGTACATTAAGAAGGTTGGGACGTTATGCGCTATCCAACGCTTGAAAAATGTATTTTATTGTGTAGACTGTACTGAAGCATTACAATTTTTTGATTTTTTTTTCACCGCATAACATTAAAGAGAAAAAATGGTTTGTTGTATGTAATTTTCGAAACTTGGCTGGCGAATGACGATCATTGCTGCCAACCTCAATGTCCGCGACATTTTTCGACAATGCTTAATATTAATTAATGGTAATAGTAAATGACCTCGTAACATGAACGTAAATAGACATAACGACGAGTAACTCAAAATGTCATTCTGAGTTGTAGAAAACGTTCACTACCGCAATTTATTTTTCATAATAATCACGGATAATGGTATACTTTTTCAAGTTGGTAGTACTCCAAAGGTATTTCTTTTTCACGTAATGAAAATATCAAAATGCATAATTGAGCCCATTAATTATATATTTGATGAAAATCTGCATCTACGGTATAAATCTATACCTCGTAGGCCTTTTTTTGAAGTTTATTGAAAAAAACATTGCACAAACCGTCATTCGACTCAAGTAGACCGCTTCAAACTCTTTGACGGTACATTGATAAAAAAAAATGTTTTACCCAATCGACCCCTTGGGATTTTCGTAACGTTGAATGACAAAAGCACTATTTGAAAGCAGCCCAATTATTTTTATCAAAAATGTATTCTTGTTTTTCCGAGGCTTGTTTATTTGAAAATTTCTGTATTGCTTTGCAAAAAGTTTATTCGGAATGGCTTTTTCTCACAAGGAACACCATTTAAGTGTCCGTTTTCGATTTTGCCGAAACTCATATGTGAGAAAAACTTTGAAAACTATTAGACACGTATTTTTTTTCATCTGCAGAAAAACGGTTTTTAGGGGGAAACCACCCCTCAAAGAAAGGCGTGTCGAGGGGTGGTTTCGCAGTTTCACCCACGCGCAGTCCACTGATCTGAATGAAACAAAAACCAAAATTCATCTAATGTAAGACAACGAAAAATCCACTATAGAGTATTCGTAAAAAAAATTAAGGGGTGACACGCCATCCTTCAAGGGGTCGTTTCCCCTCTTAAAAACGTTTTCCCGCGAATAAAAAAAAACCGTGTCCAATAGTTTTCAATGCTTCACCACATATATAAGTTTCAACAAAATTGAACGCGGACACTTGAGTGTTCCTTGTCAGTCATGAAAAAATTACTGCAAAAATTCGAAGCTCGCCGTAAACTTGAGTGTCAAGGGCTCACGACGATACTTGTTTCGTATATTTCGCGATGGCCAGCTTTGTCGGAAAGTGCATCTCTGAACAACAATTGGAAGGAATAATTTTTAAAAAGTGGAGCGAAGCCACGTTTAATGATTTTTAAATGTATCCATACGTCGTTTGGCCCATGGGTTGCGGGAAAAAAAAACAATTGTCGTCCGACTCGGAGACGTTGCATGCGGACGGTGCTCCGTAGCGCAGGACGTCCGGTGGGCATGAACTTTCACACGACCCTCGCGAATCGTTGGCCAGTAATTACGAGAAGGGTGAAACGCCGGTATCCTCATTAGGGTGGCGTTGATTGGCTGACCGAGAGGTTCACGCTGGAGGGGAGTGTGCAAGGCTCGGCCAGGCTTTCGAATTACGAGGGAGAAAGAGAAAGGAAGAGAGACGAGGGATAGAGGGTGAGCCAGGGAGGAAGAGAGAGCCAGTACTGTGGGGGTTGTTCTGTGACGTATACACTCTCGACTCGCTTGTTTCTATCCACCCTTCGAGAATCCGGAACGTTGCTGTACAACTGGCCACGCCTATTCCCCCCTTCACACGAATCCTTCATAGCTATATCAAAGGCGGACTTCTCTATATCGCCCGCGGATTAATTACAACGCCCACACCGATCAAATGAGCGAATCAGGAGGGGATTCCTCTCGATTCGTAGAGAAACTTCTCTCGCGCAGTCTGCACCGCACACCCAAACCACCCTCTCGAATCTCACCCCGTTCACTTGCCGCACAATCCACCCCTGAAGCCTCCTCCCGCCCTCCAGCCTCGTCGCAACATTCGCGTCTGGTGTATCGATTAATTTGGCTGATCGATTTATCCCTCGGCTGCCTTGTGATCACGGTCGTATAATTTTGTACCTGCCATATGGATGCGCAGCCACCATAATGAATAATGATGAATTTCATATTCCAATGCCCGTTATGTATTCACCTAGTTAAACATTTTGCGAAATTTTCAAATGCAAATACACCGGATAACGAAAAATTCGGTGTATGCCGACAGAGCGCCACCGAAATGCCAATGACAAAAATGAAATTTCCCCATTTCCTGACTTGCTACGGTTGGGATATGGGGGTGGGGGGTGACGATTTATGGTTTTACAATGAGCAGTGTGAGCACATAATGTGTGTGTGTGTGTGTGTGTGTGTGTGTGTGTGTGTGTGTGTGTGTGTGTGTGTGTGTGTGTGCGTGTGTGTGTGTTTGTGGGTGGGTGGGTGGGTGTAGGTGCATGTTGTACGTGCACGTGGGTGTAGGTGCATGCTGTAGGTGCACGTGGGTGGGTGTTTGTGTAAGTGGGATGGACGAAATTTCATCAGTGTACCAAAAATCGCTGACTTCCACTTCAATGACTTTGTGTGTGACGCGTCGATGCATGCACTGCCCATGGACAGAGTGTTATTGGACATAGCTGTGACGAAGATAATAAATTAATTCGCACCGAAAGATTATGGCTAGTGATACAAAAACAGGAATTTATTTCACATGAAAAAAATTTGGAAACTCAATTCATCTACATTGGTTATTCAATCTTCCAAACGCTTGATTATCCAAACGTCAATAAACGTTAGAATCACTATATTTGCGGAAAATAGTAAATGACGGTTTTTTGTCGTACATATTCATGTAAATAATGATGTCATATCAATGTTCAGTAATGAGATTAACGAGGATAGGTTGACATGCAACAATCCTTTACTATAAATTGAGACTGTTGCCTACCGAATATAATTTATGACCTTTTGGTTCGTTACAAGGGCAGAACGAAGAAATTTGGCATAAGGTTAAAAAAAAGTAATAAATTAATATAAAATATTAATTATAGTGGGAAACACATTATTCGAGACCAACCTAAGATTACCGATTAATCTTTTAGTGCAATTCAAAACGATCAACATTATAGCATTTTATTTGACGTTTTTCGTCCCGCAAATGACAATGTGGTATGAAATCTTGTCAATAAGATCCACTAAGGATAATGAAATATATAACATAGCCCAGCGTACAATATTTTAGTACAATTGAATAATGCGGATAAAACTTTTTGTACAGCTTAAAACGTTTGTCCTTACGAATGATAATTTGTGTAGGTTTATTGTTGCGAAAGTTACTATGAATATCAACTATTAAGCAACGCACAATCTTTTAGTTGAAATCAATGAGGCTGATCGACCTGTCAGTATAACTTAAAACTATTATTTTGGCTGCAAATAATTTATAATATTTTTATTCTTGTATGAACAATTCTAAAGGATGCAGTATCAACATTTGCAACTGAGACCAATAAAGAGCAGACAAATACTATTTTTAGTGCAACCTCCAATCTCATAGTATATCGTGAAACGATTTATTAACTTCCCATAACGTGAAACTACGATCTTTTCAGAAACCAAATTTATGGTGGTATTTTCTTGTGCAAATTATAGTGAACAATGATGTGAAGTCAAGGTTGACAAAACGATCACCAAAGAGTAATGAATTATTAATTATAATAGCAGCACTCTACAACTGCTTATCACAATTATAGTTCACTGACCCGTAAGCAACCAAAATCGAACGTACTCGGCATTCTAAGTGGAAAGTATACTTTGCTTAATTGACGAGAAAAATTAAAGTGGGGCCTCTCTTGAAAAATTAAAATGATTTAATTTTTCAGACACCGCGTTTTCTTTTTCCCTTCAACCTGCGGAGAACTATATCTGCGGTCACGAAAAGCAATATATTAAGAGCGATGATGAAAGGTCGTGAAAACCCCTACATTTTGTCTCTCTTTCTCGCTTTTGGTATAGAGAGTAGATATATATCCTCGATTAGCCATGTAAATCCCATGCAAATTGGCCGGTAGCGCCTTCAAGAGGGTTTGATTGGCCACTCGCGGCGAATACGCTGATTGGATTGCCCTCCACCAGCGTATATATACCTCGTTCACTGTGGTTGTAATTCTCGTTTTGCCACATTTCCTCTCCCTCTCGCCCTCCCTTTTTCTCTGCTGGCTAATCACGCAATTACCCGACCCAGCTTTAATTTTATCCTTAATTAAATCCAATCTCGTCGAACGACGGAACAAACGGTTTCTCAAGGACCACGTGAATATATACAGGGTGATAGGAAGGTAGATGCAAAGCCTTAAGGGGGTGATAGCCCATCTCTTCAGGAACATGTCTAACCTAGGTTACCTTAGTCCAAAGTCAAGGGATTTCGAGTTATCATGGTAAGCATGATTTTTGGAAAATTTCCCAATATTAGGTACTAACTCGTTCGTAATGATCAAACAGACAATAATTGGTAACTAAAAACTTATTTGCATCTTAGCTTAAGGTGCATTCAATCGACAAACACCAATACAATTATCTGTATCCACACAACTAACTAAATGGGACGTGTTGAATAATTCAAAGCTTGTCAAAAATTTAAAATACCTCCTAAGTTAATGTTATTTTTGAGAGAAATAACATTAACATAAGAGGTGAACGAGTTTGTACCTAATTTTGGAAAAAATTTCAACAATCATACTTACCACGATAACTCAAAATCCTTAGACCTTGGACCAAGGTAACCTAGGTTAGATATGTTCCAATCGAGGTGACCTACCCCCTTAAGGCTTTGCATCGACCTTCCTAACACCCTGTATACGCATATCTATGTATGTATGTACAAGTGTGTATGCGTGTGCGTTTTATGTTGTATTTCATTTAAGCTGCCGGGTAATTCACTCATCTTGCCACGAAAGGGCGTGCAAGTGGAAACATTACGTCACCGCGACACGAATGAACGAACAATTTTGTAGGACGAAAGGGCTGCCCAGAATATTTCCTCAATATTCATTCACCCGAGTTCGTCGAAAAAAATAGAAATAAAAAGAAACACGTCGAAACTTTCTGTCTATCGACTTGATAACAAAGGAAAAAGTGTTATTCATCATTCTGCAGACAAGGTTCGCGCGAGATGGAAAAAGAAAATTAATACTATACCCTCTCGATGGAGGACTATTTATTACCGCGTTATTGGCGAACCTCAGTGCCTAATAACAATTTATTATTATGCTTTTTGCCCTCCCATCTTTCTTTTCCGTTTTCCTCTCGTTCTCGTAATAACGAGAACAATTTATATCTCTAGGTGGAACACATCGGTTATATAGACGGCGTTAGGTATAAAGGCGAAATAGCGCTCGATGGAAGCGGGAATAAGAAGAAAAAAACGATTGGTCCTGAAAAATACGAAAAGCTGACAAACGACTCTGTTGACGTCCGCCCTCGTTTGAAACAAAACGACGAAGAAACCTACGAACAACTGAAAGAGGGCTTTTCTCTCTCTCTCACTCTGCTTCTCTCATTTTCTCACTCGGGGCCTCTCCCGCACATAGGGCGTTCACTCACCCCTAGATTTCATATTTCTCAAACCCTATCCCTTGGAAATAAAAAAATACACAATGTGTATTTCATGCGTGCGTACGCCTGTATGTGGGTGTAGATGCATGTGGTGTGGGGTAGGTGTGTGTGGGTTCATGTCAATGTGGGTGTGTGTGAGTGCATGTGGATGTGGGTGTGTGTGAGTGCATGTGGATGTGGGTGTGTGTAGGTGCATATGCATGTGGGTGTGTGTAGGTGCATGTAGATGTGGATGTGTGTGAGTGGATGTGGATGTGGGTGTGTGTGAGTGCATGTGGATGTGGGTGTGTGTGAGTGCATGTGGATGTGGGTGTGTGCAAGTGCATGTTCATGTGGGTGTGTGTAGGTGCATGTAGATGTGGATGTGTGAGAGTGCATGCGGATATGGGTGTGTGTGAGTGCATGAGGATGTGGGTGTGTGTGAGTGCATGTGGATGTGGGTGTGCTTAGGTGCATGTGCATGTGGGTATGTGTAGGTGCATGTAGATGTCGATGTGTGTGAGTGCATGTGGATCTGGGTGTGTGTGAGTGCATGTGGATGTGGGTGTGTGTGAGTGCATGTGGATGTGGGTGTGGGTAGGTGCATGTGCATGTGGGTGTGTGTAGGTGCATGTAGATGTGGATGTGTGTGAGTGCATGTGGATATGGGTGTGTGTGAGTGCATGTGGATGTGGGTGTATGTGAGTGCATGTGGAAGTGGGTGTGTGTAGGTGCATGTGCATGTGGGTGTGTGTAGGTGCATGTGGATGTGGGTTTGTGGGTGCATGTGTGTGTGTGTATGTGTGTGTGTGTGTGTGTGTGTGTGTGTGTGTGTCACATCAAAACTGCCCATCACTGCTGCTGCAGCGACCTTCCGCTCTTTTCCTGGCGTCGACTCGACCCCGCGGCATTCCTCAATTTTTTCGTGTTCAGCCTTCCCGGTTTCACCAGGCTCCGCAGATTTGCTATGCGAGGGCGATTAATTTCCGAAGCATCGATCGCCGGTGCGAGGAAAATTCAGCAGATGGGGAGATGTCAATTTTCCGACGTCACCACACACGCTGGAAACAATATCTACAGAGAAAAAAAGAACAGCCCCCATCTCGGTCTGACTTCTGCCCGAAAGGCCGCCCGAAAAAAATACACGTGACGCTTCAGTATCACCATGGAATAAAATTGTGTTTTATATATACGGGGTGCCCTGCAGCTAATGGATAATCCTGCAAATGTCGACAGGTCAGATCACGTCCGACTACATGACTCCAAAAAATTGCTTCAATTTTTTTTGTATTTTTTTAAGCTTATCTATGTGAAAAATGGTCGTATCGAGATAAAGAAAAAGAATTTTAAAGCGTAAATTTTCTAATTTCTAGATTTTTAGGCAACCAAAGTTGTTAGCTGCGGCTATCGCGCTACCATAAGAAATAACGGGAGAAAAAAGTGCCAAGTTTTCTGTTTTTTTTCTCAAGGGTCCACGGGCTCGAGCATTTTTTTTCAGTTAAATAAATATATAGGTCAGTTAGCTTGTTTATTCAGCTTCAATTTATTTTTGTGGTCTTTCTACGTTCATTTTTTGCCGAAATATTCGACTTTGAAAGGAAATAGATCCTTTTGTATTTGATCATCGTTATCTCAGCATCCAATGATGGCACAGGGAATTAAAGAAAAATAAAAAAATTAAAAATTTCTTCACCCCTAACAGTAATTTAGAAGAAGTACAAAAAAATTATTTTTCATGGTTTTTCGGTAAATCTACGACGATTTTACAAATATTGATGGAAAGACTAATGTTGCCAGGTTTTTTTTAGCTCAATGTACCCCCAATAGCTCTGTAAATTTTCAAATTGATCCATCGAAGCGTTTTTCCGGACTGATTGACCAAAATTTTACAAAACAATTAAAGGAACAAGTGTATTCACAACTTTGCACTAGTTCCGTGTTGAATTTGAAAAGAAGAAAATTCGACAAAATTTTTAAAAAATGTTTGTTTTTTTTCCTTTTTTGTAAAACATTTCAGGAAACAGTAACTCATTTTTGACACGATGCGGCCTTTGCGCTCCATAATGTCACTCATCTTTTATTTGCATTTATTAAAAATTGATACCCCTAGAGTTAATAATCCAAATCATCTGCTTTTGGTTTTTCGCATGCCATTTCTATAAATAATGTAAATCGACAATAACTGAGCGACTTTTTTTAAGTAATCGGCACGATATGCGTAGTATACTTTTTTTTACACCGCAGGCTATGAAAGTCAGATGTTCGAATTGGTTTGTTTGAAAATTCTTCATAAGATCTTTTTTCATAAAAATTCCTTAACATTTAAGATTAAAAAGAAGATTTTTCTAGATAAATCAAATAACCAAGAGTATTATTCAAAAAATCGTGTCAAAAAAGTTATCATTGGTGGAAATGACAACCCCAAAACCAAAGCGGATGATTTTTATCGCGAAAATCGTGGGATTTTTACTAAACTGAAATTCCAGCAAATAGTAGGACATGATCTGACCTATCGACAGTTGCAGGATTATCCATTCATAACAGGACACCCTGTAAATGTATATGTATGTGTATGTGTTTATGCAAAACGCCGCGTAGCCCGGTCGAAATTAGCGCAGGTGCGAAATAGGGATTTAAAATAAACTTTGGCGAATTTACGACGGAGGAGTAGGGGATGAATTAATACGGACGGAAAAGTTAGCCGCGTTCATTTCTTTTCGCCGCACTTAATTTACCCCGCGCTCGCCGGTGAGCTAGGTTAATTTTGTTTAATTTATTAAGAAAACCCTCGAGGAGTAGGAGAAAGACCGTAGAGCGTGGTTCGTCGGCGTATCGTCCTTGCGGTGTGGGTAAAAGCTCATCCGACGAAAGCCCTCTTTCTCTTGCCTCGCCCAATCCCCTCTTGGCCTCCTGTCTAACGACGTAATCCTCTAAAAAGTTATAAAGTTACATTTTTTAAAAGCACCCTGAAACCGGCTCGCTCGTTCGTCTCGCCTACCCTCTCGAGAAGTTTGACGAGACGTTCAGCGCTCCTTGCCTATACAGCTACGACAAACTCTTATGGCTGTGACAAAACCCTCGCTCTCTCCACATCCCATAGCGTCGTTTATTTTTTTTTATCACCGCCTAGTTTACATTACGTTCTTACGAACTGGGGGATGAAGCGATGCATAAATTTGCACAACTGAAACGCGAATAAAAAACCGTACAAAATAAAATTATTGGAAAAGTGAGCCTTTCGGCTTTCAAGTGCGCAGAAGGAACGTTCATTCGGACGTTCATTCACCGCAAAATACGCCTGAAGTAAGGATAAAAAAATTGTATTTTGTTTTCGTATAGTGGAGCTTTGTTTTAGTCCAGAACGATTTTTTGTGTGTGGACGATTTTTTTCGCACTTATTGCAAAGCTTCTAGTTCTTGAGATAGCTGGTTCAATTTTTGTGCACTAATAGTCTAGTGTAGGACGTATGTTCTGAATTAATACAATACATGAAAATCGGCGAAACGCTTTGAATTTTGAGGGAGTTTTTATTTTTAGAAAACTGTCTTCTTGCGACCTTTATTTCACAGTTTTTACGATATTTGGTTATATTTTTGTACGGTAATAGTGCATCATTGAAAGGACTTACATTCTAGGGAGGGTTTAAGCTGATTAAAAATACCTTCACGGATGATTTGTTGCACATAGACTATTATAGCAGTAATATAGTGTTGTAATTTCGCAAAAATTGTTGAAGAAGTTCCAATTTTCAAGGATTTTTTGATACAATATTTTCATGGTGTAAATCTTTAAAAACTTTAAATCCTTGAATCATTTCCTGCACATTAGTAGGGATTATAGTACAAATGTAGTGATGCTGTCAACTGGGGGCAGCCAGTAGGTTTGGGACTTGAGCAGCATTGGAATACGTTCAATCATTTGAAATTTAAAACAAAGCATAATAATAGAAACATTTCAGTCAAAAAAATTATGTTACACCCTATTAGACCAAGTAAAATGGAGTGAGTTGGAAACTTTAATTTTGCTTTCTGATTACCTTGTTTCGCTTCCAAAGCAGACGATCTAAGCAAGTCGGGTTTTTTAACACGGGGTCTTTCTCAACGAAGAGCCCAAACTCGAAAGACAGCTGTACCCATATGGTACCAAGGTTACGGTGATCAAAATTCAGACTTATTCGGGGGGGTAGTTTTGTGTAAAACAACAAAGTTGCATACATGTTAGTGTCCTTTTTTGTCGTGTTTGTATGGTGCAGCTACTGCTCGCCCAGCCGACTGTTAGAAGCCGTAGCTCATTCAATTTTAGGAGTATTTCAATGAAATTTTCAGAAAATATAGCTAATAGGTGATACTATCGAATAAAAATATTTTTGGAAAATGCCATTTTTCGACCCATCTACGTAGATGTAGCACGTTAAGGATGTTGAGTCCCTATGAAACATGTTAATGTTAATTGTTCAATAAATAGCTTCTTAATCGTCATGAAATTTTTACACGACCTCCTGAATACTTCATGTAAAAACATACCAAATTTTCAGAATTCTATCATCATTACTTCAACCTCCTTAAGGGTTGAAATAAAAAATGATAAGAAAATTCTGAAAATTTGGTATGTTTTTGTATGAAGTATTTAAGAGGTCGTGTTAAAATTTCACGACGATTAGGAAGCTCGTTATTAAAAAATTAACATTTTGTTAAGAACAATTTTTAAAAGAAATTAAAAAAATTCATCAATACACTTCATTTTTGTTTCCGTTGCTTTCAGTATATTGTAGATATTATAAAATTGAGAGGTCAAAAAAAAAACGTATTGCAAAGTTACATCAGTTTCCATAAAACAACATTTAATTTGTGAATGTTAATTGTTCAATAACGAGCTTCCTAATTGTCGTGAAATGTTTACACGACCTCTGCAATACTTCATACAAAAACATACCAAATTTTCAGAATTTTATCATCATTTGAGATTTGGGACTCAACATCCTTAAATTAATTTTTTTTGACTCGCTATATTTGTTTTCAACATGGGTATTTCTTGAAAATACCATAGACTTTTCTTTTTGTGCATAGATGTTTCCCAATACACATGAACAATCTTTCGTCGACTGAATAATTTATAAGTATTGTTCAACGAAAATGATAAATTCGTTACAATATTGTGACTCCTGCGCTCTGCTGCTTTCGGACTGTATACATCTACCGATCTTTCACCCTCGGACCTGTTCCTCAATCAACCCTGCATCGCCACGGCCTCCTCTCGTTTATCCCTGCGATTCCAACACATTGCGCGGATTCACGAGGCAACGGTAGAGTGGTGCTTGCGTCAATTTCACATTCAAATTTCCGTACAAACGAATTAACGAACCAAAGAGCAGCCGGTCGTTTGATCCGTTCCATTGGACGATATAGTTGGGATTCCATGCAAGCGATACGTACGGCCCTTGCGGCATAGTCTACTAACTATACTAACATACACTAACTATCGATATATATAGCTTTGGAAAAGAGGGCGCCCCTCATTATCCTCGTTTCCTGTATACAAGAGCACCCTCTCGTATCAACAAAGCGACGTCTCTCAATTATGAATAATTTGCGAATACAAATTCGCTTGATCCCTGTGTCTTGGGCGCCTTCTTTTCGTATTTGCTCACCTTAGCCCGGCGTATTTGCGTGCTGGGATGTGTTAATAACCAAGCGCTCATTTACAATATACCGTTTGTGTGTTTGGGTGTGGGTGTATACAGGGTGTCCTGTTATGAATAGATAAACCTGCAACTGTCGATAGGTCAGACAATGTCCTACTATATGCTGGAATTTCGGTTTAGAAAAAGTCCCACCGTTTTCGAGGTAAAAATCATCTGCTTCTGGTTCATCGGATGCCAATTCTACAAATGATACATTTTTTCGACGCGCTTTTTAAAAAAATACTCGTCGTTATTTGTTTTATCTAAAATGTCTTCTTTTTAACGTTAAATGTCGAACAAACTTTATGAAAAAAGATCTCATGCAGAATTTCATGCAAAAGCAGATGGTTTAAAAAAATAACGTAAAGCCTAAAATCTCGAAATCCGTGGGACTTTTACTAAACTGAAATTCCAGCATATAGTAGGACATGATCTGACATATTGACAGTTGGACGATTATCTATTCACAACAGGACCCCCTGTATATACATGGTGTTAGTAAGGTCAATGGAAAGCCTTAAGCTTTAGATAGGCCTTAAGCCTTAAGCTTAAGATAGGTCACCTCGTTAGGAACATATATAACCTAGGTTACCTTAGTCCAAAGTCTGAGGATTTCGACTTATTATGATGAGTATGATTTTTGGAAAATTACCAAAAATTGGGTACTAACTCCTTTACCTCTTATGATAATGCTATTTAAAAAAATAGCATTAACTTAGGAGGTATCTTTATTTTTCGACAAGTTTTTAATTATTCAACACGTCCCACTTAGTTGTGTGGATACAGATGATTGTACTGGTGTTGTCCGTTTGAATACACATAAAGCTAAGACGCAAATAAGTTTTTAGTTACCAATTATTGTCTGTTTGTTCATTATGAACGAGTTAGTACCTAATTTTGGGAAATTTTCCAAAAATCATGCTTACCATGGTGACTCGAAATCCTTAGACTTTGGACTAAGGTAACCTAGGCTAGATATGTTCCTAACAAAGTGACCTGTCCCACCATTAAGGCTTTGTACCGACCTTTCTTACACCCTGTATATATGGACAGCCAAAGTGTATGTTAATCAAGTTTTTTTTTGCTTACGTTAATACGGATGAACGTACACGTTATACATGTATTCGGCTACTTTTGCGGTTACACGGCCCGTAATAGCGGAACGCTCGTTCATCCCTAATTAATCCACCCGCCGACGGGCTCAACAGATGCGCTCGGCCAAAATTTAAATTTATTCTCCATCCATGGTGGATCGATATTGATGCGAGCGAGAAGAAACAAAGAGAGCCAAAAAAGGAGTAAGTAAGCATGGCGTCACCTGCTACCCGCTACCGAGACTACCTTCGCTTCTTCTCTCTCTCTCTCTTTCTCTCTCTCTCTCTCTCTCTCTCTCTCTCTCTCTCTCTCTCTCTCTCTCTCTCTCTCTCTCTCTTTCTCTATCGCTTTTCTTTTTCCTCGATCTCTTTGTCTCTAAGGCTATCGTCTTCTCGGCTCAGCCCCCTTTTCTACTTTATTTCAAGTATATATTTCGCCCGTCTCTACTTCGCCAATCCCTTTACCGCTTGCAGGTTCCACATTCCTCCATTATTCCATTATACAGTCGTGGACGAAATCGTAAAACTCGCACGGATTCAGAATACGTCTGGAACTCTTACTGCATACGTATATAGCGGAGTCATAGCGGAAGGGAAACAGTGAAAGGGTGGAGTACATCGAGAGAAAGAGAGAGAGAGTGAGAGAGAGGGGGGGAGAGAGAAATCGATTGCCCTGAACGATCAAAATTTAATACAATTAGGCAAAAGTCTCGCCAATGCGAAGGGTCTGGTCCGAGCGACTTGCCTAGCGTTGTGATATGCCTAGTTTCTTGCATTTTCCTTTTCTTCAAAGACCCTCACAGACATACCTATTTTCTAATAGGCCAATTCTTTATATGTATTTAAGTAAAGGCAAAGTGCAGGGAAATAAATTTCATTATGAGAAGGAAAATAACATGTAGTGATTGACATTGAAAAGCAACGCTCGGGCCCTGTACCAATACTTGGGTGAAAGGCTGCTAAACCGCGCACTGCATTGCACGCTGACTATCGACCATCAGGTCGTTTTATTGGGCTTGCGCTAGTAACCAAAATTTCGTAAAAGTACAGTGCCCCTGTGCCTTCGCGCAAATTCCATGCAATAGCATTAGAAAAAGCATTGGAAAAAGCGATAGAAAAATCATTAGGAAAATAATTACTGCGGGCAGTACTTTGGGGGTCTACTCTTGCCACGATAATTTGTCACTTCGGTGAAAATAGTGAAGTGACGAGTGTCGATTATATGCGATAAATATGGTTCAAACGTCACAACTGACAAGCGATAGACTTTTATAGTCATAAAAGTCTGTAAAAACATAGGGAAACCACTAGGAATCATTTTTTTTAACATTGCGATTGCGTTAATACATGCGTTCACCGTAACAAATGAAGTTCATTTAAAAAACACCGTTATCGAACAGTGCACCGAAAAATGCACCGGTTCAATGGTCTACTAGATACAGCGTTGAAGTAGAAATTTAGGATTTTTGAAAAATCCCTTTAACTTGGCAAAAGAAAAGTATTTGGGATGGTGAGCTAGTAGTGTTGACACACGCTACCACAAGAGCAAATTTCGTTTCCCGCAAAATTCGCGATCATGTTTAACGATTTGACGGCTTACATGCGTTACATGCGGACACTACCGGCTGAAAGTGTCAGGACACTTCAGATAATTGCAAAACTTTCGATCACTAAATAATTGACCAAAACTTTAGAATGATATAGTTAATTCCATTTATTATTACATGAAGATACTTTATAGCTCTTTATAGAGAAATATATTATTCTAATATAATTTTGCCGTCATCCAAAGTGTCCGGAAAGTTTTGATCGGTAGTGTATGTATGTGAGCGCGTGCGCACGTGTGTGTTGTGTAAATATAGGTGCAAGAGAAGGCGATATCGAGGGATGTCTGGAATTCGGCAACGTGGAAGCGATGAGAGACGAGAGCAATCGACGAATGTGTATATATGTATAAATATAAATATAAATATATATATATATATATATAGCGGGTCTTGAATCACGAGAAAAAAAGTAACTCAAATGTCTCTACCGTCTCCTCTCTCTCCCTCTCTCTTCGTCTTTCCCTCCTTCTTGCACGCATAGTAGCTGTGACAGATTCTGTGCGGACAGAATCTATGGGGGATAGCGAGGCACGACTCGATTTCGAGACGATCGAATATAAAACAACGACAAAATGTGTCCAAAGCGCCGATCGCGCGGTTGTCGGAATTCAACGATGTGTGCGCGCTGAAGAGGACGACCACAAGATGTCAGTAAAGGTAAAGATAGAGAGGAAGAGGGAGAGAGAGAGCGGGGCGGGGGGGGGGGATGAAGCGTCGCTTTCGCCAAGGTGAGTATTTTTTTTCTCCTCTTCGTTTGATTGATTAACGTCAGTCAGTCGAAGAGATCAGAGAGCGAGAGTTTCAGAAAGCAGATGAGAGGGAAAATATTATATATATAGATGGGTGTATATATTTATGCACACACATGTGAACATATATACACATAACAAAATCACAGTTACGAAAGACTCTCTGGTGTGTTGTATGTATCATTTCAACGATGGTTTTCCCTATTTGGTATTCCATGTAAATGAGTACATTCGGAATAACAAACACCCACGGGGTCACCATGATTATACCAGAGGCAAACAAATCTTCATGTGATAGTTTTACAAAAAGAAGAAAAAGAGGGAGAGACACAGGGAGATGTACAGAAACATTTCGATCTAAAAACTGGACCACTGCGAAAATGCACCGGATAAATGACTACGAGGCAATGTTCCATCGTTTCAGACGTTGAAACGTTGATTAACAGTTTAACGTGAAAATTATCGCGCAATGTTGAGCGCAAGCCGGAAATGATGAATGTTTAAACGGTATTGGACGATTGCGTGGTTCATGGAGAAGTATGGCACACGATCGTTCTGAAGACAGTCGACACTGTCTTTTCGTTTTTCTCTACAAACCTTCCTCTTTAAAAACCTCAGAGGGCTTTTTTCATATTTTGAAGCAAAAGTTATGATCTTTTTCGTGCAAGTACTTATTTTTCAATGCATTACGACTTCAAACGACTGTTTGGGCACTTCATTGTTGTTTTTCGTGAAAAATAAATTCTGTGCTATAAAATAATGATCTTTGACTACAAAAAACGTCTCTAGAACGAAAAAATGCATATTTAACGGAATACAACAATCCGAAAAACGTCTGGGGTCAGATTGACCCCACATGAAGTCAGAGGTTCGTGTCGGAAATGTGCAGTCGAAGGGTTAAGGTACTTCACAGTCAGGAAACGATAGGGATAAGAACGAAAAACTCGTTTATATTAGAATTATTCAATTTAATTGTTGAAACATTCATTCATAGCACAGTTATGATTACATATCGAGTTACAATTATAGCTGTGGAATATATATTTCGATATGTCCAATAAGAGACTTGGCATCGATAAATTATGATTCGTTGCCTCAATAGTTGAACCGTGAATTTACATCGCTAGGGATAGTATACTCAATGCCATTAGTGATACTCAATTCTCCTCTCCAATTGACGAAAAAGTACCAATTTTCGGACACGATGCTAAGTCGTTCGTGCCCTCGACTATTAAATACGAAGCTTACGATTGTATTTTTTGAACATTGTTTTGCGAAGCTCTAGACTAGATTCTCCATTTAAGTACACGTAAACTGTATCGGTATGGTATAAGTGTGTTGGATAGTAACCAATAAGAAAGGCAAGAGCAAAAGGGAGGATAGGATATGGCGAGCTGCTTCTGCTGCTGTTGGCAACCATCACCAAGTCAAATCGTCGTCGTTCGTTGTCGTCGTCTCTCGCAACGCGCCAGCGAATAATCTTAAATTCAAATTAAGAACGAGTCTACAAATTTAAACAATAAACGATCAGATTCTCAGCGATTCAAATTTAAACGGCGATCCGGACAATGGGACGAGGGATCGACGCAGGAGAGAAAGAGGGAGAGAGAAAAGGGCCTGTGTATGTGTGCGTCGTGTTCGGGAGATCGTCATTCCGTCAGTGCCCACTTATGTGCCTTCCCCGAGACTCACCGTCGCGACTTCGCGTCCGGACTCTCGTCTTTGCAATCCACCTTCGCGACCCGTCAATCTCTCGAATTCCAATTTTGCATTAAATTTATCTTCGAGCCTGTACAGGACTCTGAATAGTGGAAATGCCAAATCTTAGCAATGACGTTTAACGGGGTACACCTAGTTCGCGGCCGGAAAATGGTGTTTTCGTGAATTCTTTTTGGGAAATGGGTGCAGATTTTTCACTTTTTTTCATAGCCAAGGGTATCATTTCAAGTATCTTCGACAATTTTTTAATCGGGAAATATTTATGAACGACGGAGATACAGTAAATTGCATAGCCCGCTGTGCAAAAAAGGTGCTTCGCGCTGACCACTCCTGCTCGGGAACAAATCATCTGAAATCAAAAAATCAAATGAATTTAGTTTTTGTACCGTATGATCTAGTCTTTGATCGAAGGATTCAATAAAATAATGATTTTTGAAAAAATGGTCGCCGATCGAAAGTGACCGTCGAAATTTCGGTGAAAAAAACACTCTATTTTCCTTGATATGAAAAAAAGTATGCATTGAAAACAAAATCCTTCGATTAAGGACGGCCTTTTGGTATACAAAAAATGTCTGTGAAACTTGAAGCAGATCGGTTTAGTTGTTTTTGATATATTTTGGTCACCGATTCTGAAACTGTTATCCCGAGAAAATCGCGTTTAAAGTTTTACGTCAGGTAAAGGTTCGCCGGACCTGCCTGTAAACGCTCATAACTCCCCCAATTTTCAACGGACCGACTTGAAATTTTCAGAGAATATTTTTGAAAGGTTATATTATGAGAATCCGTCAAAAACGAAAAATCGATTTTTTCGCAAAAAGTCCAACGCGGTATAACCCCTTAACGCGAGTTGCATATAATCGATTGACACTTTACTTCAACTGAACAATTTAAGATTTATTTGTAATTGAACAGTATGGATTTGTGGCGGTTGAAATTCAATACACTACGACATAAGTGACGGATTTTTTATTAGTTTTAATCACGTATTTTTAATATTGTTTTTTCTGTTTATTTTCCTTTAATCACATATTTCAAGTTAATCATGCATAAATGATAAATTATATCCCAGATAGACACATGTAGCTCATATTGGCATCAAATGTAGATCTTCGATGAGGCATACAAAATCACACAGCTATGTGTCCCTCATGAGTGCTCCTCTCCAAGTCATATTTGCATCACATGGTGATTCACAATAACAAATCCAAATGAAGCAAAGTTGTTCTCACGTGAGTATGCATGCAGTGCGATTCGTCAGCACTAGCAAAGTTGGCACTAGCAAAACAAGTTAGTGCATATGAGGCTCATATGGGTGTCAGGGCGTGAAAAATTTAAAAATCCAAAAATATTGTATAAAAGAACTGGTAGTATTTTTTGTTTCCATATTCTTCGTTTATGTTCCTGCCTATATGATAACTGGATTAAAACGTATCCTGCCTCGCGAAATTTTTTACCTACCCTCGAGGTTTGAACCTACGTCTTCTAATTCTAGAGCTGAGCGCGCTACCTACCTAGCCATTCCAACACTTGTGAAAACTTTCTTTGTTTCTTTGCCTATTTTTATCATTCTTGATTCTTATCAATATACATATCACCGTTATGTTGCGCCCATCAAACGTATCACAGAGAATCATGCATATCGCCGTTATATTGCTTGCATGGTATGTCTACTACCGGGGCTAACCCAGTGAATTCACCAACAAAAGTCATTCAATGACTTCCACAAAACGTCATTCTGCAAATATTTATTGTAAAATTCAAAATTGGTGTCTTATGGGTTCATCTTGTAGTCAACGGATGATGCATTTTGAAACGACGAATTTAAGTCACGATGTATCTGAAATTCACAATACTGAATAAGCTCATGAAATGTCGTCATCAACGTAAACGAAATTGCGTTCATGTTAAGTACAATTCACGAGAACAATTAATGCTACCACACTGAATAAACGCCAAAATCTCTACACATGACTTCGATGTGACGTAAAATTTATGGACATTAATTTCGGACACTTGAGCACACCGATATGAGTCCGACGTGCTCTGAACGTACGATGCATTTGTAAACGACATATTGAGATCAAAATGTGTCGTACCATCATGATATTAAATGAGTTCACAGCTTTGCATCAAGACGCGTAGTCGATGCTGTAAAATTTGCTTCATCAATTGTATGCACAGCGTGATAGTCGTGACCATCTATCTAGAAAGTGAAAAAAGCTCTCGGAAAAATATTTTAAACGAATACTTTGATCAAATTAAACTTTTCTTTTTAATCTGCTAGTTTTCCTAGATACAAAATTGAATTTACTTTCCCCTAAAATTTGAAACTCCACAGCTTATCTTGGAATAATCAGCAGAAATTTGTAATCACCGTTTAAAGACCCAACGCGACGAAAAAACAACGAAGAAACCGTCAAGTCGAATGGGAGGTGAAGCTGGCTCGGTAGACAGAGCGAAGCGTTACGGCACGAGATTCGACACGATAAAAAAAACAAAGGGGTAAACCGAAAAGGGTGTGGAGCGAAATAAGCGAGGGATTGAGCAAAGAGGAGAAAGAAGCGTGTGCTACCGGCTTCGACTACCGTTGCGTAGGTTTTTGCCCGTATATCGAAGAGACGAGAAGCGATCGAACGTCAGATCGGATCTCGTTTGGTGAATCAAATTTGGCAAAATAAAAGGAGCAAAGGAGAGACGGTGGCGAACCGAGCCGAGAACTGGGAACGAGACGAAGTAGAGTGGCTAGAATAGCTCGAGTGCAGGGAGAGGGGAGAGAGAGCGAGAGAGAGAGAGAGAGAGAGAGAGAGGGAGAGAGAGAGACAGACAGAGCAAGATGAGAGATCGCGAGAGAACAGTTGCGCTTCGTGCGTGCGTGGAGCATTAGCATACGGGAGGGCTCTTGGTCCAGTTGACCATCGGAAAATAAAAGGGTGGCAAGTATGGAAGGCGATATATACCGATCGTTAGTGACCAAAAGACCCTTGTTCAAACAATTTTTAAATGCGGGACGATGCGAGTTGCGCCCTTCTGTTTCCCCACGATGCGATATCTATGTATATTTATACGCGAGAATTTGGGCCCAGTAGGGAAGAAGAAGACCGAAAAAGGGTCTCTCTCCTCATCCATAGGACGGAATCCTTGGGCTACGCGTAGAAATTGGAGAGGACGATCTTTCGTTTGGCGAAAGATCGGCGCAAAAAAGCCGCCGTGCAAAAAAATCGTTTTCGAAGTTTCTTTGTGTGCTAAGCAGCCAGAAACAGCCTCCCCCCCCGTCTGCCTATTCCGTTCTCTCTTGTGCACACGGTGCGTTTACTCCCGCGATCGCAGCAGGGGCGAAAAGACAGTTGGAGCTGAGGGAGAGAGAGGGAAGGAGACAGAGAGAGAGAGAGAGAGAGAGAGAGAGAGAGAAGAGAGCATGCGAGAGGGCGCGAGTCGTGTTATTATAAACCATGCGAATTCACGATCGAGAATGAGAATCGATCGAGCAAAATGGAAAGAGCAGAGGCAAATGTAACGCAAGGACAAGCCAAAGAAACAAGAAATCCCTCCGACATGCATGTAGATACTCATGTGTGTATCCGTGTGTTTGTGGTCTCCCCGTGTACTTTATTATCTCTCCTCCCACAGTTTTTTTTTTCGTTTATTTTGTCATTCTCTGTTTTTTTTTTACTTTTTATTGTATACCGAGGGATATATTCACTCTTGTGCCTTTTCTTGCGCTCTCGCGTGTGCGGTGTGCGCGCCGATCGCGACGCGAGCTTGCGACCTCATAATTGCGATCTACGAGGGAGCGAGTCTTCGCTACGGCCGATTTATCGTCTCCTCGTGTGGCTAAGAACGCGCCGAGGAAACCTCCCGGCGATGCGAATGCATTCCGGAATAAGAACGATCAACGGACTAGAGGAAAGAACGATAGAGGGGCAGAGAGAGGGGCGGGAAAAACGAGTATGGGAAGAAAACGAAGATTGAGAGGAGCAAGAAAAAGTACTCGGTATCTCGTTTGATTGCGTCTTTTTCTCTTAATAGAGTCCCGGATGAGCCTTCTCTACTTATTTCAATCACGTGTCGCGACGAATTAAATCCACTGATGATATATTATTATCGTTACTCCGGTGAAACTGACGCTGCAAAAAATAAGATGTAATTAAAAAAGAACAGCATATAGTTTGCTCATTGAGAGTCCTGTTGCTTCTGTTCATCACGATCTTCGGAACTGGATGATCGACAAAGACAAGACATTTGATAAATGGCCAATCATGGAAATAGAAAAGGTCCGCTTGGATTAACTATCTAACTATCTCGGATTAACTACGTATTCTTCGAAATTTTTATTCTCGAGAATTATCGGACATAGGACATTTCGGGTTTTTGTGGTTTATTAATCCTTCCGGGTGACACGGGATCCAGGTCACCCCACGCACGACTTTGTGCCAAAATTATTACGATTTGGCCAAGGGGGCTGGCCTGCCTTGTAAGGGTGCTTTGGACTATCCTTTGTAAGTAACTATTAGGGTTGGACGATTCGCGACAGCAGGTTCGTCGTGGTAATCGCTACAAAAAAAATCACCGGTCGCTGGGGTCGTTTTGACCCCCATGTGACCTGCACGTATATTGTTTCTTAAAAACGGATCATTTGAAAATTTTTTTTTTGCGTGGGATCCCTCTACGCAATGTACGTATGAATTTGAGAACGGTGAAAAATGTTTCTATCAAGTTTATATGAATTACTCCGAAATGCGAATTATTTGCGATGGCGTCTACGTAAGTTAAAACTCATAAAAATACTACCTGGGAAACCATAAAACCATTTAGCATGTGCAACAAACATAGGTTTCATGTGTGTTAACTGTGGGGGACAAACTTGATTTAGTTACGGTTTTTTAATGTTTCGTACTTTTAATATATGTATACATATATATTTTATATCTTTCATAAATATTGTGCTATTCATTTCATAAATATTATGCTATTCATAAATATAGTGCATACATATTGTGCACTATGATGCCATAATTTTTCGAACTCCTGTTGAGAATCAATTGCTCATTTTACACAATTATCGTTATTTTTCTAGTCCGAAGTGGCGCCTTCAAATATCCAAATAAATGCCTTTTCAAAATACCCCCTATGAAGCTATTTTGTTCTTAAACTATCGTATCTCAAAAGTATCACTCGACATTTTTTTTTCTTAATTCGCAATAGTTATGGTTTTTTGAGTATAACATGACTTTTTTCACGTAATTGATGTTTCTGGGTTTGTCCCGTAATTTTAAATATCGATTAAAATATTATCCTGAGAATGCCACATTATAGAAGGTTCAAGGTACACCCTGAATATTCATAAGCCGTTCGGAACAATAGAATCAACGTGGCAATCGTTTAAACATGGCTGGGGTCACACGGACCCCATGTGACCAACTAACTTGGTAGCCGAGGGTGTGATCTCGAAGGGTTAAATAAAAAATTAAGAAGACAGATGTTTTTACAGATTGAAAAAAATGGTAGTTGTTAACAAAGTTACACGTATATTGATATAGGTAGAAGAAAAGGATTCCGCCGTGTTTTGGGGATGATATCTCAACTTCCAGTGGCCTGAAACGAAAAATAAGAAACATTTTATGATCTATAAGCTTGTTGCTATTACGCTTACTAGAATGAAAGAGAATTTTTTTATTTTTCGAAAGAATGGCGATGGTCTATCCGAACATAATGATTTTTCATTCAATAATTATGAATTATGATCAATGTTAAAAATACTTTATATATTTTTATCGAATTGATTCTAGTATCCGTACGAAACACCAGTATACACTACAGATGGTTTAAATATGAAGTCAATCGGTCGAGCAGTTTTCGAAATATCTGCCTCCAAAAATTGAATAAATATAGTGTTAAGAGGAAAGCATTTAAGTTTAAAGAACCGTACATGCACAAATATGACGAAACTTTCAAATTTACACTGTCTGGGATTCCAGGACCATACATCACACCTTCTTCTTGCTCAAACAGCTCATTAATATTTGAAGATTGCGATTTTCGGGCACCCCTTACTTCGTCCCTATAAAGGGCCATAACTCGGATAACTTTTCGAATTTTTCAATAACTCAAAAGCGAAAACATTCGCCAGAAACTATACTTTCCCGTGAAAGAAATTAGGAGGGCAGCCACAAAGAAATTCGGGGCCCATGAGGGTTTGATTATGGATTCCCTATTAGGGCTTTCCACAACACAATCGGACTAGACCCCGACAGAAAAATAACAGGGTTGGGTAATTTATTCAAAAAAGGTCGTAGCGAGGAAAATGACAAAGGGCCCCGATGGGATTCATCAGGGCAGTGGTTGTTACAGGGCATACAATATAAACTGTAAAACTGAACTTGTTTTTTATTTTCTAATCTCGAGGTGAATAACAAATAATCCTTTATTTGAAGAAAATAGTTTTCATTGTTGCAAATCACCTCGCTTGATATGTATAATCCACTAATAGAGCTGATAATTATAGGGCAGTAATAGGGTTGCTTCATGGCTTCGATCGGGTTCTGTTGAGGAAACCAGTCGGGCCCTGATTCATAAGCCTCTTTAGGCCCTCGCCGACAAAGTGTACCCGGCCTCCAAGGGACCTGGTCGGGTGCCATGTTAGGACCCTTGCAGAATAAGGGAAAAATAATCAGGGCCTAGTCAAAGCTCTGGTTGAATTCTTTCACGGGTTCATAAAATGCAATAAAATAAATGATTTCTTCGACTAATCACACTAAACGACGGCCTGATGGTCTCCCAAACAATTGCAGAGTGTACCATTAATGGTTGCAAAATTTGATACGTCCATCTGTCGGAAAAAAAAACATTGAGCTCTCCATGTTCGTTATATTCCTCTTGAGACAATTGATGATCATATACGATGACGCACCAGACCAAAAGCTCACAGCGAGTTAGCCTGTTACGTCATCGCCTCCGCTCTCCCTAATTACCTAATTTGATAAGGATGCGAAAGAAAAAGCGAAGAAAGAGAAGGAAGAATAATCACGGGAGAGGAAGAGCGTGATAAGGGAGTTTCAGAGGGAACGCACGCCGAAAGGTCTTCAGTAGGTTGGCGCAGTCGCTCGTTCTCGCCGAGCTAACTTATACCAGAGGCGCGACGCGAGCTGATCGCGCTTTACAAGATTCCCCTTGAAAGGAAAGCCCACCTAACCAGGCAGACCGGGAGCAAAGGATACGACTGTGTGGCGAACTTGAGCACGAGGACGAAGCGCCGCGCTAAGCATCTCTCTCTCTCTCTCTCTCTCTCTCTCTCTCTCTCTCTCTCTCCCTTTCTCTCTCTCTCTCTCTCTCTCTCTTCGGGTTTCTGTTTCTCTCCATCTTTTTTTTCTCCGCGAACGACCAGCAAAAGAGGAATAGCTATAGAACGTACCTCTACGTGAGAGAGATCCTTGCGCTAGACAACCGGCGCCATTTAAAGTGGATCATTTGAATTCACGCCGCGTTGCGGGTCCCCGAGACTCTACTTCTCCTATTCGAGTATCCCTCTGCTCATCTTGTACCTTCGCCGCCGATCCGTTCGTACCCGAAAATCGTCCCAGCAAAACTGTAGCGTTCTCTCTCTCTCTCTCTCTCTCTCTCTCTCTCTCTCTCTCTCTCTCTCTCTCTCTCTCTCTTTCTTCGCGTAGATGGACACGCAACATATAAGTCACAGACTATTTTTGTTGCATTTTTATCAACAGTGTACACCATCTATCATAACGAGGCACCATCTTACATTCTAGACTTATTTCAACGGGCATGTGCTTTGGAACGCCTTAAGAGACGAACCACTCCTATAACGTTCCACATTCCTATGCATCGAACATCTACCTTCCAAAATTCATTTGCGCAATACGCTATATATTTTTATACTTACATAGAGAGAAATGTATAGTAACCTCATTTAATAAACAGCGCAATAAGGCATTCGAAATTTCTTGATGAGATAATATTTTGGTGAGCCATACGTCCTACTCTCAAACAAGTCGATATTTGCGGCTGGCTTGCCTCTGGTTTCGAAATTATCTTTTTCCCCGATTCTATACCGATACAACCGTTGCTCACCTTTATTTTGTGGCATTTAACTTATTGAATCATTATCAATTTTTATAGATGCACTTAAAATGGGTTCCCTAGTTTTCTCTTTGGATTTATTTGGCTTAGTATGTTTATTGTTGTTTTTTTCTGTACGATGTCTGCTAATGGACTCCGAGAAATGTTGTATTCTCGAAATGTCGCTATACGGAAAATCGCGACGCGGTTAGGCAGTCTTTGTTATCAACAGGTGATGCTAATAAAATCGTTCAGTTCAATGAAAAGTGTCATCGACTAAATGATGGCAAATTTCGATGTATAAGGCGCTTTTTTAAACAATAATTCTAGACTCATTTATGAATTTCATTGACAATATTACTTTTCGTTATGTTGATAAATGAGTTAAAAATTCGTTGAACATATCGGGTTTTTTCCAATAATTTTGGACTCATTTAAGAATTTCATTGACAATGTTACACTTCGATGTGTTAACAAACAAGTTAAAAATCGTTAAAAATAATACCTTATACAACAATATTTATAAATAATTAGCCCATGACATTGTTCATTCAACTGGAAGATCTATTCGTGACATCTGTTACTGAAAGAATCTGTTTGGACGTTAATGCATCGTGATTTGCGGTATGATGATATTTCAGGAATATGATATTTCTCGGTCATGACTTTTCCGAAATATATCATTTGTGGAGTAAGACGTTTCTGGATTTTAAAAGCCTACCGTTTGTTCCATGATTTTCTTCGGTACATAAATGTACCCGCAAGGGCTCAACCGACTTCCGTCCTGCCATTAATAACATCAAGGAGCTCAAACACGAGTCCAGCTACACAAATGTATGACGAAAAAACGAACAGATTTGCAGAAATTTGTAATTCCAAAAAACCTAAACTCGATTTTTTGGGTTGTAAAATGTTTTTATTACGACGGTTGTCCAAAAATATAATATCTTGTTTGCTCGTCTAGCAGCTTGACAAACAAACCAACAAAACAAAAGAAATTGTGTGGTGTATTGAACATCGAATACCCGAATTAACGATGACTTTGCCGATAAAGCGAAAATACGGTGGTTAACGACGAGGTAGAGAGAGGGAGAGACATATCCTTAAGGGGTGGAGTCGCACGCGGCACTTGCGCGTCCGCCTGTTCTGCGTTTGCTCTCGTGGTGGTCATCGGGTTTGCACATCACCAGACAAAGACATTTATATATATATAGAGAGAGAGAGAGAGAGAAAGAGAGAGAGGGAGAAAGAGTAAGAGAGAACTAGAGAGCGCCAACCGAGGATACTTTTCTACCGTGTACTCTCTCATTTATTATGCATACCCAGATACGTGTCGGAGATATTGTTGCACGTTGGGAGAGGAGAGAAAAGACCCCGACTATATACACATATGTACATGTATCGACCGTATATATAGTATATATATATATAGATATATATATATATTAAACGAATATTGTATCTGAAATGAGGATAAGCCCGTGAAATTTTCAACTTCAAATGTTCTTATATTTAACCTTCAATATGGTTGTTTATAATAAGAACTTTTATGCACGAATATATATATATATATATATATATATATGTATATTAGGCGAAGGAAAAAGTTGGTGGCTTTATTCCCAACAGATGGCTTTAGAACCGCATAACTTTGGTAATACTAACCCTATCAAGCCATACTAGAGGGCGGTTGAAAGGTGGCGATCCATAGATTATTTAAAAAAAAACATTACAATATTTGTTAATTCAATCGAACCTAATTGCGTTTTAAAAATGAGCCAAAATTCTTAAAAAATTTCCTATACTTTACAATATCACACCGACCAAGGTGATAACGCTCCGCAGGTTTGGGAAAGAAATCGTGGTGTTTATGGAGAATATGCTGTATCGAAATCAGCAGCACACAAACGGTTAGCTCGTTTCCGCTCTGGAAATTTCGATGTTAAAGACGCGTCGCGGTCGAAAAATAGGGATTATTTTGTTTATATGAAACCAAGATGACATCACAATCTCGCCGGCGCATCCACCCGGACGATACTTGTATGCATCATGAGACACCCCCCTCAAAACAGCTTAAGCTTTATGGGAAACGAGTTTCGAACAATTCATAATTCGATAAATATTTGTGTAGAATGATAAAAATGGGACAAACGGGATGCATGTATATGTAATATATATAGTATTGTATTATATTAGTATTAGGTAACTGCATATGGAACCGCGGCTTTTTTGAGTGAAGGAAAGATAGTGGTTCGGTACTTAGTCGATGAACGGTTCATTAGAATGGATCACGTTGGTCCATCTCTCAGCCAACAATTGAATGTTCTTTGGAGGTATTCCAGCCATCTCGCTATTTTCGGTCTCCTCTGTACGAGGTGAAATACTGAGCCTAAGCGCTAACTGCATCGACCGGAACAAATGGTAATTAGAGGAAGCGATGTCTAGGGAATATAACCGGTGAGGTAGGATTTCCCAGTGCACTCCTCCCAAGCACTTCTTAAGGCGTTACCCCCACTTGTCGCGCAAAAAAAGGCCTTTTTCATGAATTTTTTTAAAGAAAACTACAAAACTTTTTTAATCGATCAATATACCATCTTGAAGAACACATCTCGAAGAACTTTCAGTAATTTTTTGATTGAAAAATATTACATTGTTTAGTGGCAAATGGCCGTCAATGAAATAATGTTTTTATATACACGGTTTGCGGTGACCAACATTGCGGCGAAGTGGATCATCTGAAAAAAAAATGCGAATGGATTTAGTCAAATATAAGTATAAACTAGTCTTTAATCGAAGGATTTTAAAAAATATTCATTTTTCACAAAATGGCGGACAGTCAAAGTTAATGGTTCGATTTTAACGAAAAAAACGGCCGTTTTTTGGCTATAAAACGGCCATTTTTTTTCGAAAAAAAAAATCGAACGATTAAAGACTACATTTTTATGTATTAAATAAGCCTGCAAAATTTCAAGAAGATCGGTTCATGAGTGTTCGAGTAATCTTGGTCACCGACTTCAGAAATGCCATTTTGAGAAAAACGCGTTTAAAGTTTCAAATTCAGTTTACACGAAGAACTGAACGAAGACTTGAAATTTTCAGGACATATTCTCAGATACTTATACTTCAAAAAAATGCAATAAAAAAAAACGATTTTTTCAAAATCGCAAGTGGGGGTAACCCCTTAACCGGTTAAGCAACATGCGGCTTATCGTTGTCGTACTGCAAAATCAACTTGTCATTATGATTCTTCCACTCTTGCCTCTCCTTGTGCAGAGCTTGCATCAAACGCATGAGTTGCGGTCGAAAACGACTCGAGTGATAGTGTCCGATGGTTTTGTCAGCTCGTAATAGACAACACCCCTCTTTTAGATGGTCTTCCGAA
>OX632364.1:26454886-26469886 GCA_951751655.1 Ophion costatus | reverse complement strand
TTCTCAGATACTTATACTTCAAAAAAATGCAATAAAAAATAATCGATTTTTTCAAAATCGCAAGTGGGGGTAACCCCTTAAAGAAACTCACTACGACAACTACAATTGTTTGCCGTAGTTGAGGAGGTCGGAATGTTAGCTACAACCCAAGATTTAAAAACATGTATGTGGGTGTGTATGTGTGTGTTATTATAGTACTGAGGCAGCCTCGGTACGTATGCTTCGAGCGCGGCACCTCAAACAAACAATGCGAGCGAGGCACGTTCACATAATGCGAGGCAGTGCCGCGCGGCGCTGCCTCGGTTCTTGCCTCGACCGGTCTGGACACGGCTAATGAATAAAAATTTCATTATGACTTATATGAAACACTCACTGACGCAGTTTTTTCTAGTTGGTGGTAACACAAAAGTTTTTTCTTATTCGCGTAATGAAAATACTAATATGCATTGTTTTGTTCTTTGATTATATATTTCATGAAAAATTAGCATCTGCAGAACAAGTCTATACCTTGTATGAATCTTTTGAGATTTATTGAAAAAAGAAATGCATAAACCGTAATTTGACTCAACTGGACCGCTCCAGCCTCCTTAACGCAGTCCGCGTTAACTACCTTTTTGCTGTGAGTGTGTATATGTGTGTATGTCTCTATGTGTCTGTGTATAATGTTGACTATCAGCATATCTCGCTTTTTCGAGGACGGCCGTTAGAATTTCGTTTGCACAAATGTTCTTACATTTATCTAAAGTTGATTTTGAAGATATTGGATTTCACATAATGTTGAGGATAGTGGCAACAGCCGTGGGGAGGGTTCTCCAAGTCGAATGTTCTCTGGCTTTCCACTGGCCATTGGATCGTTTTAGTGTTTGTGAATTCGCGTACACTTCCAGAATGAGAATGTAATTAGGAGGTTTGCAGGGAGGGTGGCCCGCAACCGGTAGCCTGGAAACGAGTTAATTTTTGTACCAGCCACGATTTTTATTCGGAGGCCTCTTCAGGCTTATCCGTGCCTCGCTGTTTCATACTAGAGGCCCAAAAGTCTTTACGGACGTTGAGTGCCTCCCCTTTTGTCGAATTTTTGTTCCTCTTTCTCTCCGCTATCGTCCTGCTCTACACTTTCTGCCTCTTCGTCGCTTCCTGCCTCGTTCTCTTGCATTCCACCATTCTCTTAAACTCTATCTATCTCGATTTACGCTTGTGATGGTATATACCATGGCCAGTTCTGTATGGCAATGCGGCTGTAGCGCTGGTGGGTTGTAAAGACACGAAACGTCATGTTCAGCCTTGTTTTGCTTCGAGATGTTCCCTTCTCGGAATATGTTACAGTGGGATCAGTGAAGAAGCCGTGGTCATTGTACCGCTGTGTATACAGTGGTATGTTATTCTAGCTTCGGCTGCGGCGTCGCCCGCGTGCTCGTTGGAAATTTGGTTCGTGTGTGACTGTCGCGAGTAGATTTCAGGGTCATATCGTGTTGAGGGTTGTATACCAAGGTTATTATGATAAACACGTTTTCTATATAATTCGAAGAACACATTTCCTCTAGAGTTTGAGGAAACCTGTTTCTATTTAGCTGAGTATATACTCATCATTATATCGCTAAAAAAGCATTAAAAAATCAGATGGATAATGATGGAGGCATTCCTCTAGTGTGAAGATGGAGAAACGCTGTTATTCTTTAATTTTCTTTCTCGAAAACCATCAAACATAGAACATTTTGGGTTTTTGTGGTTTATTAAACAAGAAACGAAGAACACATACGTTTTTACAGATTGAGATAGGTTAACTACTTACCAAATTACACGTATATAGATATAGCTAGAAAAAAATGGGTGCCGCCATTTTGTGGACATCAGCTTCCAGTGGCCTGAACCAAAAAGTCGAAAAGTTTTATTATCTGTAAGCATGATGCTATTACGCTTACTAAAATGGAAGAAAACAAAAAATTTGATAGAATGGCGACGGTGTAACCGAACATAACGATTTTCCATGCAATAATTATAAATTATGATGCATGTTGAAATAGGTAATATATTTTCGTCGAGTTGATTCTAGTATACGCAATAGACAGCAGTATACACTACATATGGTTTGAATTCGAAGTCGACCGGTCTATAAGTTTTCGAAATATCTCGCCCAACAAATTGGAAAATATAGTTGACAGAAAACCGCGTTTACGTTTGAAGAACGGCACATGCAAAAATATGATGAAAGCTTCGAACTTACACTCAGTCTGCCATTCCAGGGCCACACAACACACCTTCTTCTTGCTCAAAGAATTCATCAATATGTGAGGGTTGCGATTTTCGGGCCCCCTTTATTTCGACCCTATAAAAGGCCATAACTCGGGTAATTTTTCGAATTTTTTTAATGGCTGAAAAACGAAAATATTCGGAAGAAATTATGCTTTCAGAAACTGCGATAAAAATATTGACTTTTTCGACCCATCACACTAGACGACGGCTTTAAAGCTAATGAAACTGTTCCACATTGAGTCCTTATTGAAGCGCTTCCTTGGAAATTCTGAAGATCATCACGCGCTACTGGGCTTTTAAAAGAAAAGTCGTATTTTTTCAGGTTCTACTTGATGGATGGATGGAACGAAGTGCAGGGCTTTTTAGGAAGCGTTTATTATTTACAGGCGAAAGGTTCAGGAGCGCAAAACTTCAGCCGTTTTATCGCCAATTTTGTCCAGTCAGCGGGCGAAATTTCAAACAATGATAGATATTGTCTCAAACGCAACATTCACTTCGGTTACCGCCTTCGAATTTAAATCTCATGTACGTTGTAGAGCATTAAACCTATCAGACATATTTCTTTGTAGGCGGAATACGGTTTTTAGTGGTGAAACCATCCCTTAGAGCGAGGCAGGTCAAGGGGTAATATTGCAATTCCACCCAAAGGCAGTCCACCGATTTCAATATCTTTTTGAGATGATGAGGATGAAAAAGTTGAGACGACGAGATTGGAATTTTACCCACCATTCATACAGAGTCTTGCGGAATTTAAGATTTTTTAATTGAACAAAAAATGATGAACAATGGAGTTTAATTGAAAACAAAATGATGAACAATGAAGCACGCACACACACACACACATTTTGTGTGTGGGTGTGTGTGTGTGTGTGTGTGTGTGTGTGTGTGTGTGTGTGTGTGTGTGCGTGCGTGCGTGCGTGCGTGCGTGCGTGCGTGCGTGCGTGCGTGCGTGCGTGCGTGCGTGCGTGCGTGCGTGCGTGCGTGCGTGCGTGCGTGTGTGTGTGTGTGTGTGTGTGTGTGTGTGTGTGTGTGTGTGTGTGTGTGTGTGTGTGTGTGTGTGTGTGTGTGTGTGTGTGTGTGTGTGTGTGTGTGTGTGTGTGTGTGTGTGTGTGTGTGTGTGTGTGTGTGTGTGTGTGTGTGTGTGTGTGTGTGTGTGTGTGTGTGTGTGTGTGTGTGTGTGTGTGTGTGTGTGTGTGTGTGTGTGTGTGTGTGTGTGTGTATCATCATATGAACGAGATTGGAATTAAATGCCCGCAATTGTTTTGGCGTATTCCGCAAACTGCTGCATTCGATTCGGAACAATAATGTTGGCCTCCTAGACGAAGATAGTAAAACATAATGAATATAACTAAATTGGTAACACCAAATGGGATTGTGGCTATGTGTCTTGTATCTTCTATACCCTTAAAACTGTACATGTATACATGTAGATGTAGAGAACTATATATAAGTAGATTCAGGAACGTCCCGCCTTCGTGATTAATGATCCTTGAATATTTCAACCGTATAAGTAAATAGGAAATTCCGTTGGGTATTGCCTGTTGTTTGGACGATACGTTATTGTATAGGAATTTATATATTCATGGTGTTCTCTTATGAATGGATAATCCTGCAACTGTCGATAGGTCAGATCATGTGCTACTATATGCTGGAAATCCAGTTCAGTGAAAGTTCCACGGTTGTCGAGATAAAAATCACCTGCTTTTGGCTTTTCGCATGCCATTTCGACAAAAGATCACTTTTTTTACCCGGTTTTTTGAAAGATACTCTTGGTTATACGTTTTATCTAGAAAAGTCTTCTCTCTAACCTTGAATATTAAGGAAACTTAAAAAAAAGATCTTGTGCAGAATTTTCATACAATCCAATTCGAACATCTGGCTTTGATAGCCTGCGGTGTAGAAAAAATTGAATACGCATATGGTGCGAATTGCTTAAAAAAATTGCTTAGTCATTGTCGATTCGTGTCATTTGTAGAAATGACATGCAAAGAAACCAGAAGCAAATGATGTTTTCAGAAAATAACACGAAGCCCGAATTCTCACAAACCGTGAGACTTTTACGAAACTGAAATTCCAGCATATAGTAGGACATGATCTGACCTATCGACAGTTGCAAGATTATCCATTCGTAACAGGACACCCCGTAGATATATATTGACTGTAGACTGCGGTATAAGAAGCCTGGGAATTTCCTGAGGAATTTCACCCTATTCTGACGACCCCTGAAGTGCCTGGTGCATAAATTATGCACTCTCTCACTTGCATATAGCTGTTGAACATTGAGTACGTGCGTGCCAGGCGGTTAAATTTACCTGCGTACACATAGACACCTGTGTCGAGTCATTCCAGCCAAGCAGAGCAGGAAAGGGAGAGAGACAGAGACAAGCGGAAGTAGAAGGTTTGTAAGAACTCCGTCCCGTGCGCGTTGCAGTCTTAATGAGTCGGCTCTCCACACGCGCCGATATAATTTATGGAGTGCTTACTTTGTTCCGGTGCACTTGTAATCGAAGCGAAAAGCAGAGGGGGCACCGAGACACGCTGAACATATGGAAGATCGTACGAGACTTTTTGCCAACCGTGATTTCGCATGATTCTATATAAAATCGACGAGCGATTGTCGAAAGTGCAATGCAAGCGATTTTGCATTCGACAGATGCTCGGGTATAAGACACCTTGCCGAGATAATATAATAATTGTGAATGCTTTCTCCACCTGATTTTTCAATGATCAAAATGAAGCTCCGAGACTTAGCCTACTGCAGCTTACTACAGCTGAGCATGTAGCGTAGTGCCTAAAGATATTGTGTATACATGTTCAATATTGAAAGAAAATTCTACATGAAAGCAACATCGAGTTGTTCTGAAAATCGAAAAATTATTGATCGGATGCACCCGGACCTCGTGGTAGTTCACTTCAATGAATTATGTTGGATCGATGTATTGCTTCACGAAATGATGTGAACACGAAATGTGGTAGGTAGCTTTCAAATAGATATGTAGTATGTCTTCGTGTGCAAGATGCGGCAAAAAATGCGAATATAAAATCATGCAGTAGCATACGGAAAATAGCACAAAAGAATACAGCATTTGCATAAAAAACAATATAAAGTAACGAAGTAGCGTACAAAACAAGACAAAGTAGAAAGTGAAGGTACCGATTAATAAAGGCCGTCGTCTAATGTGATAGGTCTGAAAAAATCCGAAGTAACCGAATACCTGACCTGCATGGCGCGCACTACGCCCTTTTTTCCAGCGCCCTATCCGCCTGTTGTCGATTGAGAGTTATTATTAATATTCGCAATCCTGGAATATTAACGAGCTTTTTGAGCGCGAAGAAGGTGCGATGTATGGAATCGCAGACTGAGTGTAAGTTTCGTTCAAGCTTTCATCATATTTGTGATGTACCGTTCTTCAAACTTGAATGGGGTTTTCTCAAAACTATAGTTTTCAATTTTTGGGCAATGTATTCCGAAAACTAATCGACCGATTCACTTTAAATTGAAACCACATATAGTGTATACTGGTGTCTATTACGTATACTAGAATAAAGTCGATAAAAATATTTCAACTATTCTTAACATGCATCGTAATTCATAATTATTGCATAAAAAATCGTTATGTTTGGTATTGATAGTGTCATTGTGATTTATATAAGTATATATATGTGTGTGTGTGTGTGTGTGTGTGTGTGTGTGTGTGTGTGTGTGTGTGTGTGTGTGTGTGTGTGTGTGTGTGTGTGTGTGTGTGTGTGTGTGTGTGTGTGTGTGTGTGTGTGTGTGTGTGTGTGTGTGTGTGTGTGTGTGTGTGTGTATGCGGGATTGTATAAAGAGAAACGGATTGTGTCGAGCCGCCGTCGCTGTACTCCATGATGCATCATATAGCTAATTGTAAGAGATAGCAATCGGCCTTTTGTTTCCGTTTTATCCCTCGTCGCACCTCTCGGCTACTACGCCCGAGCCATTACCTCGCATTATTATTCTTTCCTCGATTAACTGCTGCTGTTGCTAGTGCTGTTGCGCTATATATATATATATATTATACCGCGTGACCCATTTTAATCTTGCACCTGATTTATCTCGAAACATACTGCTTCGATCAAGTATTGAGTAGAATAAAACTTTGAAGGGTTCAGAGGGGGACGTTGAAAAAAATATCTATTTGGTCCCAAATTCAAAACGGTGACGTTAAGATGACCGTCATGATTTTTTAAAATGGGATCATGAATTTTTTCACCAAAAAATTTATCAGGCCAAAACTAACATCATTTTTAGGGAATGTTTTTTGATAAGGTTAATAATTTTTAGGTTAGAATACCATTTGTTAAAAAACTATTATAGCGTTGTACATTTTCGTACTACGAGAAGGTAAAGTCTTTAACCTGCCTAGTGTAAGTGTGCGCGTGTGTGTGGGTGTGAGTTAGTTTGGGTTTGTTGGCGTTTGTTTGGATTTATTCGATAACCCAAACAAACCCAAAGAGGGATTAGGTCGCTGCGGCTCGTCACTTCCGTTATCAAACAAAGTGTGTGTTTGTTTGGGTTCGCTTGGTAACGGAAGTGGCGAGCCGCAGGGACCTAACCCTTGTTTGGGTTATCGAACAAACCCGAAAAAACTCACACCCAAATGCACACGCATACTTATACTATGGATGTTGAAGACTTCACTTCCGCGTGGTACATTCTGGATAACCCTAAAATAGCAAAACATCGTGATCTAAGTTAAAAATGATGAACGTTATAATAATCTCTACCTACAAAAGTTGTTATTTTTGTCCTGACAAGTTTTTTGGTAGAAAAATGCATCATCCCATTCTTAAAAAACATGTCGACCATCTTCACGTCGCCATTATGAATTGTCCCCCTTTGAACCCTAAAAGTTTAATTACACTCAATACTCGATCAGAGCAGTATTTTTCGCGATCAATTAGGTGTACGATTACAATGGGACACCCGGTATACACACCCACACCCAAAATTTATTTCCATTTGTTTCGTTAATATACTAGGTATACGATGGTCCGAGTGTCGCCTATGGTAATGACCCATTACAGCCTGTTAATCTATACACACACATGTTACCCATACCTACGCGTATAAGTGGAAGTGACATTATGACCGGTGTTTCGAAAAGCGTGACTGGAAAAGGCCGTGAAGAGACTTTGTCGCCGTTCACCCCGTCGCTTAATTGTCCCGGAAGTTGTGCATCGAGGCCGTGTTACAGGTACGAAAGTATCTCAAAGCATTTTGTCGCACAATTTATACCTAGCCGGAAACACGCGACGACATTTGGGCAGCGAGAGAATTTTTCCCGTGCAGTAGCAGCAGCCGAACGTGAGCTCAAGGTATGAGGAGGGAGTACGATTTACGAGCTACGCCAATACACGTAATTATACGTTTATATATGAGCATTTCGGTGCGCCTGTACAGCAGTGCATCAAAGACAAATCGCATATTTGCGGCAGCACCAGCGAATCGTGCATAACAAAGAAAGTTCAAAATGTGACGTTAACGAATAAATCGTTCGGACTTGTGAGAATTGATCTAGTCGATCTATAATCTAAACATCAATCTAAGGTTGGAAACGTGAATAGTGATTGTGATTTTTATTGTGCCGTTTTTGCGAAAAGGTCCTCAATGAAAACGTAAGAAAGACTCGAAGATAACGTACGACACACACACACAACGTTTATTTATTGCGTGCTTAGGGACTGATTTAACAATAGAAATGTGCTAACTTAACAACAGAAATTTGTGCTAATTTATTAAAGGAAATTTATTTAAGAAAAATAAAGAATTAAAGAAAAATCCGTGCTAATTTAACAATAGAAATACTTATACCTCAACCGAGCCTTTCCCAACCTTTTTTAATGGCGGATTCCTAGACGACCCTCCCCCTTTAACTTTAGCGGACCCCCTATAGGACGCGTTCGTCAATTTTGTATCTCTATTCATGTTGTCCGCGGACCCCTTGCGACACGCTCGCGGACTATGGGTTGGGAAATCGTGCCTCAACCCTTTGACTGCACTCTGGGTCGTTTTGACCCCATTTTCTTCTTTGTGCAAGCACGTATTTTTTAACTCATCTTCCACTTTGGACGAATTTTTGGGAACTCAATTTTCATTTTTCTTAAAATAATAATTTTGGGCCATGAAATAAGGCTCATTTACTACAAAAAAGTCTCTGCAAATAAAATTACATGTTTACCGAAATAGAACGATCTCAAAAACGTCTGGGGTCGGATCGACCCCACATGCAGTCAGAGGTTCGTGGCGGAAGTGTGAAGGCGAAGGGTTGAACCTGACTAGTTTTATCCTAGGCTATTAACATAACTATAAAGAACCACAGAACAATTCAATTGAATGACAGAATAGCCGATTGAGAGAGAGAAAATGGTTACTGTTTAGAAGAAGTTAAGAATTCCGCGGATTTAAAAGAACGTTAACTTAAGGGGTTAGGCTACTCTGACGACGCGAGAATCAGGGATATTGAAAGAAATTTCTGTTGAAGGAATAAGTAAGGTAATTGAAAAGTCGTTTGGACATTTAATTGCATGTACATTAATGAAATTGTGTGCCGAATAATATTAAAAATTTTAATAATTAAAGAAGTTATAAACAATCTCATGATGTATTTCTCGTGGTGTATTTGATTTTGGCTAACCGTCTGATCTGAAGGAAAAAAAACAAACTTCGTCTTAAAATATTCCTTTCGCGAGACCGAATATATAACAACTGACTGATATTCGTCTCTAATTAAGTAAAACTATATCCCAGTATATTAGTAAAATTTCAAGCGAAGTTACCGAACTATTAACGAAAAATGATGAGTCTAATCGCCTCATGTACGCTTTATGGAGATGGCATGGTGGTCACCGTTCTATCTAGTAATTTATACACTAAATAACTCCAGATATCTGATATAATCTTCTCGCACGTATAAACAAATGTACCGAATCACCGAATGTTTGGAGAAAAAAAAGATGAAGAAACTTAGAAAAATTTGACTAATAAAAGAATTTTCGTAGGCGCGACTTTTCAGAGAAAATGTAAAAATGTCCAAATCTACTAAATTTGCGCGAAGTTTTCTATTCCACTTTATCGTTGGGTATAATAATTGATTGTGACTTATTTTTATTAAGCGCCACTGTAATTCACCAACATTTCAAGGGACCCTCCTTATTCCCTTATCAAAAGCGGCCCTCCGCGAAAGAAATACCTTAAAATAGACAATATTGTCTAAGAATTGACTGAACTTCTATCGAAAAATGACGAGTCCAAATATCGTCTCGTTCCTACGGGGCTTCATGGACATGACATGCTGGCCACCTTTCTGTCCACCAATTAATTTTTTTCATTCAATAATTTAATAATTTCATTTCTATCTAATGAATTTTCGCATATTCTTCTTTGTTTTTCGAGAAAAATGGCCATTATTGTAAACAACTAATAACAAAAAGTTCAAGAAGAAAAAAGTTGGTCAAGATCAAAGTACTATTAGACTGCATACCTAAGTCTACCAAATTTCAAGTCAATGTGGTCACATTAGATATCGAGAAATCGTGTACACCGTTTTGATAAACATAATTTCCCAAAAACGCGTTTAAATAACTACTAGCAGTTCTATCGTTTACAGTAGCCTTAATGGCTCTGTCCTAGTGCCATCAATGTTTATTTTGGTGCTTCTATACCGAGTTTATAAAAATGTCTAGCTTGCGGTAACGGATTGAAGTGGTAGGGTAGCGGACATAGACCCCTTTTCTGCGAATTTCAGCTACACGGTGTTGCTCAAATACCAATGGTATCACAAAATGACCTGACGTTTTAAATTGCGCGCCATTTTTTTCGTGGCGGACATAAAGAAGGTACCAACCTTAGACAACTGGCCTTAGAAAGTATTGAGGTTTAGTCATGGAGAGATCTGCACGATCAAGCGACGCATAGCAATTGTTATTTGCTGCATTGTTACTGTATAGTTATTGCAGACGAACTGTCATGGTCGTGTTGTCTCGCGCCGTGGCGATGTGAATTGGCCACAAAGATCGTGCGATTCGACGCCATTAGATTTCTTTCTTTGGGGTTTTCTGAAAGAGAAAAGTGTATGCCAATGATCCACAGACCATTCCGGAGCTCAACGAAGCAATTTGGACGCACCATTAATGAAATTAGTCCGCAATTATGCCAAAATGTTGTTGAACATTTTACCAAAAGAGTGAACGTTTGCAAACGGGGACGAGGCGGTCGTTTATCGGATACTGTATGCCACACATAACCTCCATGTTTGTACTTTATATTGAAGTAAGAATATTCGTGCTTTTCAAATAAATAATACCTTTTATTATTAAAATAAAATTCCAGGTCATTTTGAGACACCATATATATATATATATATATATATATATATATATATATATATATATATATATATATATATATATATATATATATATATATATCCTTCATGCCTTCATGTTCTGCTCTCTCCACCGCTCTTGCCACTCCATGTCCTTCTGTTTTAGCTTCTGCTGATTTCGGTGTCTCGCGTTTGGTGATGGAGCTCACCTTCCAAGCTTCATAGTGAATGAACGTTATACAATATTCTCCTACGTACTCCTACGACTTCTAACTCTCTCTCTCTCTCTCTCTCTCTCTCTCTCTCTCTCTCTCTCTCTCTCTCTCTCTTTCTCTTTCTCACTCTTTTCTTCTTTTGCGTCCTTTCGTACGAAACAAATGTCTTTGTCTTTTTCTCTTTCCCTGAGCAGGTCTAGTGTTTCTTCTCTTCGTGGACACGAGGACGCGCTTGAGAGATTAGATCTTAGCCACTGCTATATACGAGATCTCATATTACCGCCGAGAGAAGAGCGCCGCCATTTTTACCCCTGTGTATCCTTTTTCTCCCTATTTGTCCTTTTTTTTTCTTTTTACAATTCCTCCTTTTTATGTAGAAGCGCGTCTACAACTATAGTCCTGGTTTCATCTCGCTACCTGTTTCGTATGTATAAGCGCTCGGTTGCGTGAGTGAAGATCGCACAGCGTCGAAAACGCGTGGCTCCCGTTTTACACTTGACGAGCTACATTCTCAAAAAATGGCATCTCTCAAAAAATGTTTTTATTCGATAGTATTAACTTTTAGGTATTTTCCCTGAAAGTTTCTGAGAATCACTTGATGGCATTTCAAGTGGTTGTTTAACAATCAATTGATTTCGTGAGTTAGTTGTTGAATTTTAATAAGTGATGAATTTACCGGAGATACGATGAGAAACATTTAAAGGTCGTTGGTGGTCTCACTGTTTAAAAATCGACCTTCGTCTTTAAATAGTTATCGCAAGCTACACAACCATGGTCCAGATTTGTCAACTATGGTCCAAATTTGTGTTTCTCCCTATGAAGAATGGGTCTATATATTTAATACCTGGCTTTTATATATGTAACCCTTCCTTGACGCACTGGATCATTTTATTTAATTTTTTTTATTAGAATTTAATTTTATACTTTCTGAATTTCAATCATGCAGACGTATTAAGAAATGTTCAAAGTGTGTCCCGGATTTTTGAAAATAAAAATCGTCCGAAGGGTTGTTAATGGCAACTGGATAAAATACTATCTGGGCCAAATTGACCCAGTATGTCAAACTCGTGGCCAAATATAAGAGTATCAAGGAAGGGTTGATAGCCGCAGCCAATGCGATTTTGTTTGAAGAGGTAACTGGACAATAGTTGAGTCCCTGGACTATAATTGTGTAGTTTTACGGTACGTCAAAATGACGTTTTTCATATATTTCGTATGCACGATTTATAAGGCAGTCAGGATTGAAAAAAAAATTATTTTAATAATCTACGATTGTCAACTACCCGTGTTTATTGTTAACTTGAATAACTCGTTTGGTTTTTAGTTTTCAGATAGAGCGTTAAAGCTGGAGAGTGTCAAACGGCGCAAAAAAATGTTATCATCCGCCGGCGGCCATGTTTTTGGAGTTTTTACTTGTTTTTTGGTGATTTTTTTTTTTCAAAGGCTCTCAATATATGTAGCTTTGTGTTAATAAAATTCGTTTCTTTTTCACCAGCCGTTTCTCGGCAAAAAATTTGGGATTTTGCATTTTTTGGGCCTCTAGGTAGATGAAGCTCCTCAACACGAAATAATAAGAGAACTCACATACGTGTACTTATACACATTGCCATATACACACACGCGTGTATGTGTATATGAGCACAGGTGATTTTAGAGCATTCAAGGCCATTTATATTGAAAAGATGTGTAATTAATTTTATAAGTAAATCACTTTTTCATACGAAAAAAATTGTTAAATTCGCACATGATTTTATACCTGTTACTGTGGCCTAAGGCCTTAACTTCGAGGACCGTGATCATAGGAACTTATCGCTCCGGTATTCAACATAATGCAAACTCCCAATGTCTTCAACATCTCCTTTCGATAAATTTAATAAGGAGCATCCCTCAGGTGACACCCTTCGATTTTGTTAAAATTTGGATATGTTATAAAGCACCGAAAAGTAAGCGATACGTATTTTTTTGATCGGGGGAAAAGCGGTTTTAAGGAGTGAAACCACCCCTCAAAAATAGGGGTGTTTTTCGTTTTTCCTCGATAACGTTATCGTTCTCATATCCAATGTATAGTACACGAAAAAATATACATTGTTGCAATTTGAATTTTTTTTATATCTCGTTCCGTTGAAACGTTATCGATGAAAAACGAAAAACATCCCCATTTTTGAGGGTGCTCTTCACCCCTTAAAACCGATTCTCTGCCGATGAAAAAAATACGTATCGCTTACTTTTCGGTGCTTTATAACGTATCCGAATTTCAACAAAATCGAAGGGTGTCACCTGAGGGATGTTCCTTGTAAGTATGTTCAGATAAAGAACCTTTCAAGAACTGATCCCAAAATCAACGATTCGTTAAAAAAAAAATGCTAAGCATCGACGGCAGAACAGAACCCCAGAACATATATGCTAATATCAAGGGACACGACAGCGCCTTGACGCCAAACAATAAGACAAATAGTACGACACCATTGACGAACTAACTAACGCGCTGTGTATTCTTTATGTGGTAGGTTGGCTCTTTACCGGTCGTGTTTTAACTTTGAATGGACGTCCGACGAAAACATGAAGCCAAATCTTAGCTACTTAGCTATTACATTAAAAATTAGCTACTTAGCTAATTTTTACTAATTAGCTAATACTACTTACTACTTTACTTACTACTTTACTACTTAGCTAATTACTACTTAGCTACTACTTAGCTAAATACTACTACTACTTAGCTACTACTTAGCTAAATACTACTTACTTACTACTTTACTACTTAGCTAATAAATCTTAGCTACTTAGCTATTACATTAAAAAAATGCAGGTTTTTTCCCTCAATTGATTAATTTAAAAAATTTAATATAACCACTGTTTGAATTAGAACAAATAATGATTTTTACGGTAACCCATAATATTTTTAAATATAAAACTTTTTATTACTCGGGGTACTTTTTTACCTTTCCAAAAGTATTTAAAGGAGATACGTGTGTCTGGTACCATTTGGCCACTTCCGCTCTCTGTGTCTTCCCATATTTCTCTCGGTCGCAACTAACGCCCACGTTTTTTTTTTTGGTCTTTCCGGTTGCGCTTGTTCGTCAGTGATACTTGCACTTTTTTGCGGCTCGACCGCGTGTTTGAGCACGTTTCATCAAACTTCTCGAGTTTGTGTTATCAGCGCGTGGTTACGATTATTACACGCTATTATCATTATGCGAGAGCCCTTGCGGTCTTGCGAGCCGCACCAACTCCGAATGCGATTCGTAATGAGCCTCGAGATTACATGCGCGCGACTGCACGAGGACAAATGCGCGATCACCACAGCGTGGTATCCTGAATTCTCCAACGTTGTATCTGATAATCTTAATTTTTGCCTGGATTCCTGTGCGCGCGCGTTATTTTCTTTCTGCAATAAAACGCGTGTATATAATGTTATGAGCTTATGAGCAGGTAACGCGCTCTCTTTTGCCCCTTTGCGCGTCCATATGGCAGCACAATAACGAGAACCTCGGGATGAGGCAGGCCTTGCGAATTACGAATGTTCCGTAGAGTCCCGTCGCGGATATGACCGTCGTATTGTTTTTTTCCTACTTTTTTTTTCGTTGGTTTTTAGCATGTTAACGTTCCTTCTCGTAATATGAATATTTTGCTTTTTTTGTGGAGGAGGCCCTGTTTTTGGATGCTCTTTTTGAGGTTCCAATCGAAATGTGTTCCAAATGTAAATGCACTGCGACCTCTATTAAGGATGTTGAGTCCCAAATCGCAAATGATAATAAAATTCTGAAAATTTGGTATATTTTTGTTGAAGTATTTCAGAGGTCGTGTAAAAAATTCACGACAATTAGGAAGCTCGCTATTGAACAATTAACATTCACACATTAAATGTTGTCTTATGGAAACTGATGTAACTTTGCAATAAGTTTTTTTTTTTGACCTCTCAATTTTGTGATATCGACAATATAATGAAAGCAAGGGAAACAAAACAAAGTTTGTGATAAATATTTTTATTTCTTTTAAAAATTGTTCGTAACAAAATGTTAATTTTTTAATAACGAGCTTGCTAGTCGTCGTGAAATTTTAACACGACCTCTTAAATATTTCATACAAAAACTTACGGAATTTTCAGAATTTACTTATCATTTTTTATTTCATCCCCTAAGGAGGTTGAAGTAATGATAGAATTCTGAAAGTTTGGTATGTTTTTAATGAAG
>OX632364.1:26387386-26449886 GCA_951751655.1 Ophion costatus | reverse complement strand
TGCCACATATTATTTTTTAAGGTGTTACGATCACTTCCACGGGGTCAAAAAAGAGTCTAAATTTATTTTACCCACAGCTGCTCTGATTGATGTTTACTTATGTTGATTATTCGTATTATCGATTATGGTGTGCTAAATGTTGTGGTAAATGATGAATTTATCGCCCGTAAACAAATAAAAACTGAAAAATTAGAATGTCAACGAGTCGGTAGTAATCTTCGTAATAATATTAACGTAATCAAATCCAAGCCTATTAAAATAGGCTTGAATTTTATGGATACGTGATAAATGATAAAACTCCATAAATTGTTGTTTGTATATTTTGTGGCGGCTCCTATTCAAATTAATTTTAAAACAAAGCTCGGTTATGTGGGACGTTGTGCATCGGTAATACAAAGTGCTCGACTTTGCAGTTTTGTTGGGAAAAAACTAAACGGTCAAAATAGCTCAAATTTTGGCAATAGGCGCATAAAGTATTCGTCAAAATCATATAAAAATTTCAAATCCGAAAGTTCGATTCGTAGTAATGATCGTACCTCCTCAACAAATGAGCATAAATACATTAAGACATCGCCTGAATATATCTACTTCAATACATTGATACCTCATATCGTACCGAGAAAAACTAGTAAAAACTTGAATATTGTTTCAACTCACATTCACCCAAAAAAGTCGCGTACAAATTGATCGAACAACAATAAATGCAATTTAAATTGGTGGTGGGCCACATTTTTGGAGCCTCCGTAATTCAATAAAAAGCATCTTTCTTCAGTGCTGACTGTAGGTTTAGACTTTCAACCAATGAACGATGCTACTAGTCATTAAGGATGTTGAGTCCCTATGAAACATGTTAATGTTAATTGTTCAATAAATAGCTTCTTAATCGTCCTGAAATTTTTACACGACCTCCTGAATACTTCATGTATAAACATACAACATTTTCAGAATTCTATCATTACTTCAACCTCCTTAAGGTTTGGAATAAAACATGATAAGAAAATTCTGAAAATTTGGTATGTTTTTGTATGAAGTATTTAAGAGGTCGTGATAAAATTTCACGACGATTAGGAAGCTCGTTATTAAAAAATTAACATTTTGTTAAGAACAATTCTTAAAAGAAATAAAAAAAATGTATCAATAAACTTCGTTTTGTTTCCGTTGCTTTCAGTATATTGTAGATATTACAAAATTGAGAGGTCAAAAAAAACTTATTGCAAATTTACATCAGTTTCCATAAGACAGCATTTAATTTGTGAATGTTAATTGTTCAATAACGAGCTTCCTAATTGTCGTGAAATTTTTACACGACCTCTGCAATACTTCGTACACAAACATACCAAATTTTCAGAATTTTATCATCATTTGCGATTTGGGACTCAACATCCTTAATACTGCATGCGGTACGAAAAGTAAGGATTATGCCATTGCATTGAGTCGATTGGTATTTTTCAAGTTCATTTTCAGCATGAAGCTACAGTAAGCTTCGAATTTTTGTGACAACCGTCTGGTGTGACGAAAACCAACGAAAAGTTTACGGGATTAAACTCTTTGGTTTGGGCCGAACAATCGATGGCGGCGACGAGGCAAAGTGAATAACACAGCCGGCCCAAATTCACACCAATTTATCCGTATATACATATATACATTTTATACGAGAATCGAGAGGTGCCACGTTTCTTCGTGGAAGGGTACAAGAGCAAAGGATAGATCGTTCTGAAGCAGATTTCGACGCGAGATAAAAACGGAGCGAGAAAGATCAGCAGGGCGATACGCCTGGACGGGAATAAAAGAAGAGGGCGGATTTTGCGCTGATCTGCGAATTAAATGCGAAAGCGAGCGAGATGCCGTTGGCTACGTTGTATGCAGATTTAATTAATTCCTCTGGCTTCACGTCAATTTGAATAGACAAATACTCAACGATCGATTTGTAAGCAAAATCTGCGTTTATGCGGCATAATTTTATTTTTTGAATAATCCAATCTGGGATGCTTTAGAATTGACGGAATATCTACCATGTGAGGATCAGTTCCCCATCTGTCAGTTTATATATATATATTGGAACCCCAAGCTGAAATGCTTGTTTTTGAAATTCATTTTTAACAGCAATGCAAAAATGCACTATGCGTGACGAAATCTATTGTTGAAGGGAATTCACGTGCTTGGATGGTCTTGTTACTTCGTCCAAAAGGAGTCGAATTCCATTCTGTAGGTTAAAAGGAGCCAATCTTCTATTTTGCGATGCGAAAGTAGACGTCTTTCGTTTTTCGGTGAAAATGTGGACGATGGTCGATGAGAATTTTTTATTTGAGCGGCATCCTTCATAAGCCATCTTCTTTGCATCTTTCTCAGAGTATCGAAAACACCGCACTAAAATTTTTCTACCTTTGCTCTTGTTTATTTATATGTCTCCTTGTGGATACTCATTCGCTTACCAGGATTAGTAAAAAAAGAACTAAAAAATGAATACCAGGCAACTAACGTTAGTCAACGCTAACTACCAGTCCCAGCAAGGGTTACTCCTTGTGAAGCCAAGTTGTGCTGATTAAAACGAGATATTCTTGTCCTTTGTGTAGAAATACCAAGATTATTGTTGTGCAGGATTACTCCTTTGTCAGTTAGAATTATTTTTTGTCATGACGGGCCATGAAGGGAATGCTGGAAAGCAAAAGAAAACGAAATATTCTCACTCGTGGATTCTAACGTACAAATGTAGCGTAAAACAAGATGGCGGAACTGTCTTCTACTCTTTTAAGTTGTTTGCTTCGAATAATCCTAAAAAGTCACCGCTTACAAGCATATATGGATAATTTTGCCGAAATTATTATTTTGCATGTAATCCGACTGTTTTTTAATAGATGCTATTCGATTACTTAGTAAGTTTTTTTTAAATACAACAGTTTGAAATATTCCGAAATCTTCTTAGAAAACAGATTTGGCAAAAAAAATCGTCGATATCGTCGAATCGTCTCTGGAGTGTAACTATCCAGATTTTATATACAGTCTTTTTATCGGCTTTCCGGCTGGACTTTTTCTCGACTTTTTATTTGGCGAACTTTGTCCGGCCTTTTTACTTTTGAAGTTTCTAATAACTAGGGTGGTACCTAGCCTGATCTTTCAGGGAAAAAAGGCTGAACGATTTGCCAAAACGTTTGTACTTGTATTTTGAAATAATAATAATCAATAGAATAACTATGTCTTAATATAATTAAATCAACTTTAATATTTGCTAACAACAAATATATCTAACTTAGATTGGACGAATTCACATTAATATCTATTTTTATCACAAAAAAGTTTTAAAAATACATATATGTATATAATATACACGAATGACAGCCTCGGAATATCTGGTAAAAATTTAACAACACTTACCTCTATAACATTACACAATTTGAATAATCAAAATTATAGCTAACAACATAATGAAATAAAAAAAATGACTTTACTAGAAATCGAAAGGTAAACGATTTGCATGAATTTTCAAAAACAGGGACCTTATTTTTCACAAACAAATGGTCTAAAAAGGTGTTCTAACCATGATGTTTTAATTTTATCTTTAATGGGAGCATTGATATATACAAATTTTACATTTAATTATAACATAAACAATTCAAATAATCAACGAGATTAATAATTGAATATAAAACATTTGCCATTAATATTCTCATATGTAGCAAAAGTCTGGAAAACAGTTTGAAAAAATTAATCATTTTCATACTTTTTTACAACCTGATACTTGATTAAGAAGTTCGTGATTTCTTTAAAAATCATCTTGTAAAAAGTTTCGCATATGATAACGCGGTTTTCAACGATTCAGCAGTGTGGCCGTTTATTTTTTGAAGTTCAGGCTTTTTCATGAATGTCCATCTTTTTGCCTGGATTTTTCAAATTTTTATATGGCAACCCTACCTGTAAACTCCTTGATTCTGGTAAGTCGTTGCATCGATCATTCCTTAATGATTGATGCAAGCCGGTGCATACATACACCTGAGACGACTAAAATTAAGGTTATGTTTAAGCATTTTCTGGTGTGTGTAAAACTGAATTTCATTGAATAACCATGACATATACTTTACAGTATGGCATTTTATCTACATCGTGTGAAAATTTGGTTTAAAAATTTCAAACGGTATAAAAGTTACAGTCGTTTTCCTAGGATGTGTTTTTGTTGACAGTGTTTACGGTACCAGACGTGCCTCTGCCATTTTTTATACAAAAAATGGATTTGTTTCTAGAAGTAGATAGACAAAGCTACTATCTACTTATCGAGCCGGAATTAAAAAAATAATTTTTCTTCCGGTCATGGCAGTCACTGGACTAAAAAAGGCGATTTTTCGCCTCAAAATTGTTCAGTACTTATGATGAAAAAGAAAACTATGCCGGTGTGGAAAAAACGGCTCCACAAGTACTAAATTATTGTATGAAGCTTGTGCAAAACTTGACCCCGATCGGTCCAGTAGTTGCGGAGATATTTCTGGTTCCGATTTTGAGAAGACTGTTTCGAGTAAAACGCATTTGAAGTTTTGAGTACACTTTGCACCAGCGCCCCAACCGTTGGTCGTTGCTCACCCGGCCAGTTACAAAACACTACAACTTCGTCATCACTGCGAATTTCCTTATGAAATGTTCAGGGTAGACACTCAAGGGATAGTACTTTCGAATGAGCACCTTTTTGAAAAATCAATCTTTTTCACCTACCCGGTGTATGTAAGCCCTTAACATTTTGTAGTCACAATACATCTTGTATTTGCTCACAAGCAAATACAAGATGGAGCGGAAGTTGCAGTAGTGCTGAGGAAGTAACTTGGATGGAGCAGATCGTGAATTTTGTCATGGGGCTACGATGTAGAGCGATGCCTCTCACTCTTCTGCTTCCTCCCTGCAGGCTGGTCTCCTCCCAGCTGACTCTCGATTCAGGACTTAATTTCCATCGTAGCCCCGGCGAGATATTAGAGCCGGGGCGTGTGACGTCATATGTATGCAAATTCGTAGCCCGAGTCGCGGTCGCCAGTCTGTGGTTCGCCGTTCGTGTAGCCTTCGTATATACATATACACGTGTAATACCCAGAGAATCAGCGTCCACATACGTGTATACTCCCATACGGAGTGAGACAGAGATCCATATTCGCTTCCGTCTCGAGAGCACATCGCCTATATACCATAGCCTCGCGTATCCGTTCCCGTATGGCGGATCGTTCAACCGGAGAGCGATCCAATTCGTATGCGCCGAATTCCCCACAAAGAGGGCTCGATTTTTAGCCTTGGCAATTTTCATTGCGACCGGTCTGTTTTGTGATTGGCGCGTGGCTGCTGCGCATATATGAAAACGCGTTACGAGAAAGACAGCCTTCAATGGCGAATTTCGACGCTTCCTGCCACTTTTCGTTTTTTTTTATTTCACCTTGTACGTTACTGTTCAGCGAACCGCGGTCTCACGAACGACTGCTGCCGATGTATTTGGGGCCATTGAACGCTGTTTTGCATCCAACTCCCGAGTAGAAATCTTGCTCTGGCTACCGAAAAGACCTGATCAGGCATCCTGATTTTTTTTTTTCATGCCCTGATCAGGATGTTTCGTCAAGCCCTGATTATTTTTGTGACACGTTTTCTGATTTCGGTCTGATCAGGGTAAAAAATCATGGCCTGATCAGTGTAATAAATCAAGGCCTGAACAGGGTGAAAAGTAAAGGCCTGACATGCAGTTCGAAGAGAGAAGTTCGCTGCTGCTTCGGATACTACCATCTCATCACATTCTTCGTTGCACTGTCAACAAATATTTAATTTAAGTGGGATCAATTTAATTTAAATAGGTTTTTTTTTACTACGATCCTATTCGTTTCGAATATATTTTTTAGAATATTCAATAGAATATTTCATAAATCGAAAAACAAATTGAGATACTTAATTTAGAGTTCTATCACAATGATTTTGTATCATAATCCCTCATTCCTTGGCCTTCTGAATGGATTTTTTGGATAAAATGTTCTGCATCCACATGGGATCGAATCTAGACCTATCTGCCTATAGCTACGCACGGTGCCCCTATGCTACGAAGTGTTTGTAGCATCTCGGTGGCATAAGAGACCACATCAATTCCTATAATTATGTGTTGTATCGCATAAACTATATCAATTAGTTAATATCATTGTGATAATTACAGAGTTTTATCGAATATGTTGCTATAGATTTTTCAAACATAACCTATATATATATACCCGACTAGAAATTGCCGTTAGGTTTTTGTACAGTTCATTGCTGGGTCAACCCAATTCCTTGTTGGGTCATTATCGGGTTTCCCTATCAGGTTCTTATAGGGTGTGTAACGATCTTCTAGGGTTTTTTTTGGGTTCTGTCAGGTTTTGCCTCGGGTAAGCCCAATTTTTTGTTGGGTTCTTATCGGGCTACCCTAACCGGGGTCCTACCATTAACCCACTGAAATCAGTAGCGTTGCATGGATTTGGGTTGGGAATGTTTTAGAATGTTATAAAAATGGGGAAAATCGTGAATGAGTTGGTAGAAAAATAACCTACCCTTCATTGATTGAATTCACAATTTATCGTTTTTGTTTGGTTTTATTTATTTATGCTTACATGTAAACAAGAACGCGTTTGATTAATTTTTAAATCACATATTCATTTTTTGATTAAAGATAAAGGAACTAAAGAATACAAAATAAATTGCTGAGTACGGACACAAAGCATAACTAAAAATAAAATGTCTCTACGGTTATCAAAATATATATGTGAAAAACTTGATGAAAAATTAAGTTCCGAATAAAAATGAAAAAAATTCCGAATAAAAAAATAAGAAAAGTTCTACAATAAAAAAAAATCTCATAAGATCCACTTATTATTGCAGTATCTATCAAAAATATATTTGTATATCTATTTATTATTGCGAAGTATAAGGTTTATATGTTCACCTATGTCTCATGTGGTTACCCCTAAATAAACATTGTTGGGACCTTACATCATTACCTTATCCAAATCCCAGATGGGATAACCCTGTTAAGACGTTATAAGGACGTGATCGGTACTTCTCATCGCAGGGTTGTCCCAATACTATCTTTTTAAGGACCTTGAGAGGCATTCCCTATTGAGGGTTCACCTGAAAAGGTCCTCATGCCGTATAGGGTTATCCCTATGAAAATTTCTAGTCGGGTACATGACTCTTCTCTCTCTGTCCCTCTCTACCCCACTCTCTTCCGACGGGTGTATTGCAATCGAGACGGAACATTAATTAAATCAAGCAGAAAAATACTTGCCTCTACGAAAATTATATTGAATTAATTGTTTTCAAATATATAGATAAATTTAGTGGATTCAACTAAATTGTTTTTTGAAAAGAGGAAACCAAATCATAGATTTATTAAGAATAAATAAAATATTAGGAATAATAAAAAAATGAACGCATAGAGTGGACAATACGTCTCGATGTTTTGACAACGCGCTTAAGGGGTTATATAGAGTCAGCAGGCCCAAAAAGATCGATTTTTCAAGAATTTTTCTTGCGAAGACCTATAAATCTACTAACGTAAGTTTTTTAAAATTATTTTAACATTTCTTATTTGTAAAAATAAATAATAAAAATAAACCGTCTTTTCATCTTTTCTATACAATAATTTGCAGTCTATATGCAAATTATTGTATGAAAATTAAGAAAAAGGTTTCTTTTTTTCAGATATATAATTATAAAAAATATTAACTATTCGGAAACGTAATTATATTTGCAGTCTCAATTTTTGTAATACGTACTCGTTTTGTACGTCAAATTTGTGCTATCACATGCTAGCACAAAAAAAATAATTTTTCAATTTAAAAAAATGATGCACATTTGAGGAGTCACTAAAAAAATGATAATGTTTCATGAATATTGTATTCGTACCAAATATCGTATCGCTTAATGGCATATTTCGTCATAACATTGAAACTCAAACGTGAATAAGCGTTAAATAGGTTAGCCGACCGCTGTCCTACAATTGGACCTGATATGCTATATACATACGGTATATATATAGCATATTGCTTCTTTCGAAATCTTTCTAATATAACAAAATAAAATATATAGTATATTGCTATATAGTTTCGAAAGACAGCAGCGCCGCTCTTAGTTTTGGCAATTTTGTGAATAACCTCCACGGGTTCGGTGATGTGTAGAGATAACAATAAAATGAAATCCAAGTCATGTATATTGAGGACATGGTACGCGTCGAAAGCCTCTTCGCATTTGGCGTTTTATCTCTCCTCTTTTATTTTAATAGCTATGCTTGCTTTCTTCCACTCGTAGACTTCCAATATTCCACTACTTTCCTGCCCCGTCTATTCCGCACGAACGAAATATACGGACTACTGTATTCTCCACATTTGAGATTGCAATGACTGGTTCCAATATTTTGGGACATTTGTAACTGGAAGAACGAAAAAAAAACTTATCCGGTACAAGTTTTTCCATAATATTTACGACTGTTATTGTTGAATCAATACCAGCTGCTCTTGACGTCATTCTTTTCGTTGTTCTCTTCCTTCTCCATGTCATTATCGTTAATATTTGTTACCCGTGCCAGTTCGAATGCGAGAGGTCACAGGGAAACTAGGAAATTCGTGTCAGTACAGGAAACTAAATGACAGTGAGTCCCAATTGCATTACCAACTAAAGTCCAACAAGCCTGCCTCTCGCTGGGTAGTCGATGCACGAAAGTGCGTGGCTAAGCGGTCACCCATCTAAGTAGTGGCCCAGGCCAACGCTGCACAGCCAAGGGGATCGCCGGAAGTGTACATCATCCGCGGTATCCTACTGTCAGTATTATTATCATCACTATTGATTTTCTTATTGTTGGTGTTGCTATTATTACCTACTGTACACTCGAATTTGCGTTGAAACTTACAAGGCTCCAAATTCACGTTTGACACGAATGCGATATCTTCAAATTCTGAAAAAGAAATGTGGACACTCAAGTAGAGGAGATGATGGTCAAGAGAGATATGCTCGAGATCGAAGATCTACGTGACGACCGATTGAAGTCGTACAGATTTGAATGTAAAGAGCATAAGTAAAGGAGATGGCTCTGACTGAAAGAGAGAGGGGGGCGGGGGAGAGTAAAAGAGCGAGAAAGCTAGGACAAATTGACATACGAGAGCAAAGAAGAGAGAGGAAGGAACAGAACGAGGTTTCGGTCAGCTTCGAAGAGGGATGATCCTCAACTTATATAGGTAGGAGTGGGAACACGATTTGCGGTTCGGAACTGGCGATTCTCGGATTTGAATTTATCTTGTTCGTCGACGAGGCGGATTCGTCCCATCCCACGAACTCTCTCGAATCTTACCATCGCTGCTTGCTCCTTCCAATGCGCGTGATCGAGGCAATGAGGCCGCTCTTTCATCCCCGCCGGGTTGGTGCTATATCCTTTCAACGCCGTTATACACAATGTGGGTACCTTCGCGTTGACCATCGCTTCTGATTCCTCTGAATCCTCGTTCAACGCTCTTCGCTCGCGTTCGCGACCTGGCGAGAGGATGTTCGTTTCTATAGCCACCCCCCCCCCCCCCCGTGGACGTAGGTGTAGGTATATACGTGTATATAAACCAAGAAGGGGAGGGAAGTGATATAGGTTGGTGAAGATCTTGTCGACTTTCGTGTATGTCTGGTCTGACGGGGGACAGGGAGAGAGATTGTGGGTCTTTCGGTGGAAAGTCCAGAGAGAGGACACTGAACGATGAAGAGAGCGGGACTAAAAAAGATAGGGAAGCTGGGAAGACGACAGTGTGAAGTACAATGTATACAAGAACATCAAGAACCCGACGGTTACGGGAATTTCAACGTCGGTGGAGCGGTATATGATGATGATTCTCCATGTCCAGGGGTAGCTACCCACTCGCCTCCTCCAACCGCTCCGCCCGTTTGCTCCTCTGACCCTTTGCCCCTGTCTTCCTCACTCTACTTCCCTTTACTTTGGCTCTTCCATGTGCTAGGTGCGCAACTAAGTTTCCGGGTTTTTTGGATCAATGAAAAATGGAAAAGTTCAAGAGATTTACAAAGAATGGCGTAGTATCGTCCCTCGCTAGGTACACATGTTTGCCATCTCTCTGGCGAACATGAATACCGTGACGCTAAAACAGCGCGTCTTTGCACCGAATCCATACCTCCAACCAATTTTGCACTTGTTCGAAATTGGCCAAGTGTAGCCTAGCCAAGCCATGCGCCATCAACCGAAACAAGTGATAACCAGAATCTTTCAGCGTTTTTATGGTGTCCTGAAAGATGGAAGTGCGACGGTACGGAGTGTTGTCGTGCTGAATTATCACTCGTTCGTGTCTCGTGTGTCATTCTGCTTGTTTTCCGAGCTATGCATGATTTTAACTGATAAGTTGTCGGTAGCAATGGCCATTGACAGTTTCTTGTGTTTGCGTATCATCTTCGTTCAATAACGGAGCGTCCGCAGTGTCGAAATCGCCACTTAAAGCGTTCAAACCAATCTTCATGGATAGTTTTCGATGGTACATGGTCGCTGTAGGCCTCAAGTAAACGACGTGCTTCAACTGCATTTTCTATCAAGTTGAAGCGGAAAAGCAAAGCTTCCCGTAAATGATGTTCATTTGGCACAAAACTCGACTTCTTCAGTCAACTTTTGCGTTGCGATATGCGTTGGTATCACGACTGGTTATTGTTGAGGTATGTCCAACCTAATAAACAAAACTTGAGACATGTTGTCGTCTACATGTGTCATTAGTGTCTACATGTGGCACCCATGTGTGAAACCCGGAAACTTAGTTGCGCGCCTAGTATGTATAATTCGAGAAAGTCTGTGATGGCCCGCGCGCGTTCACGGGTCTTCAGAAGGTATATCGATTTGCGTACAACCACAAAGATAGCGCCGGGGCTGCGAACTCGCGCGCAGTCGTTACCATACCATCTTCGTTTTCCCGAGGGCGCACAATCGTGTCACGTTTATATCAAATATGCTCAGTACTCGGACTAGTGGAAGCTAGTATCATGCTAATATTCAGTAGAAGCCATTATCTAAGCTAATATCCAACCCCGAAGTTGCGTACTTTCTAAAGTATGGGTGCTCTCACGATGCCTTTCAACTTCAATGAAGAAAAGGATACGCGAGGTATTCAGCTAACGTTTGCGGAGCTCTATTACTTGGATCTCAAATGTTAATTACTTCAATGCCAACGGCCAAATGCTCGCAGACTACAATTACCACGAACTGTACGACAGTCGAGTCGACCGCGCGCAAAAAGGTACAACGCAATTACACGTTGTTCATTCGTAAATATGGGATCATTAAGCGACGAGAATGGATAGGAAAAAAAAACGGAATGCTTGATTACCGATTACGAATTTGGTACACTGTTATATGTCGGCTATTATATCGAAACAACGAGGGTTAACGAGAATCAGCAGACCGGCAGGAGGGAATATGCGTGTCGATCGAACGAATTACGTACGATAAGCGAGCGCGATAACATCCCTTTCGCCCGCGGCATGGAAGGTGCGGAGCCGGCATATAGGAGGAATTATGACGGGAAGAACGCGCGCTGCATTGGGCCTACGGGGATAATAATTAGGTCGCTATGAATGAGGTTTAATTGGCCCGCCGGCGAGGCACCCACGCATAACGTAAACCCTCTTGGCCGAGGGGTGCCACAGCTCCCATTTTCTTTTTCCTTCTCGCCCCATCAACATGGAACGACACGAGCGATGATGGATACGAGAGAAGTCGTGAGACGGAAACGCTCCGGGGCAAGGCACATCAAACCCTTTGACTCCGTGACTCTCGCTCGTTCTGTCCGAAAAGACAAAGTGAGATGTTCGTTTGAACGAGGGCGATATTATTGTTATCAACCCTCCCTTTCATCATTTCCCTCTGCCTCTCTCTCTCTCTCTCTCTCTCTCTCTCTCTCTCTCTCTCTCTCCCTCTCTCTCTTTATCTCACCCTCTCTCTCTCTCCATCTACGTGGTAACGATACACGATCGGATATTATTAGCATTGTTAACCAAGCAAGCAAGCGCCCTCGTGCTACAATCGCATTGCATCTCGCTCCATCCCGCATCGTCTCATCACCCTCGCGATTGTAACACCGTAATACGGTGCGTAGTCGATCCTGTTACGCGATCCTGGAGCCCTCGTCGGCGCGTGCACCAGCAATCAACCCCTTTGCTCACGCGACGTCAGCCTCCAGGCATCTCAACCTTCGCCAACTTGACGAAACACACTGCACGCGTATACGAGTTTCCAATTGTCACAGAGTTACCGATACTATCGTCGATACTGCTCGGTTTTAATTTCCCTATAAGAATTTTGCAACATACCTTAAGGGAGCTTTCCAGTGTGAAATTTTCAAAAAATCGATTTTTTTTTTGCTTTATCGAATAGTATACACTCTTCCGAATATTCCCTGAAATTTTCATGCCGAAATTCAGATTATTTCGGTTACTGTACAGCATTTCTTGGAAGAAGGCAACGGAGCGCTACAGCTGCCGCGTCGGCCGTCTGCGCGTGCGACCGAAACTTTGAACGCGTTTTTCTCGAAACAGCATTTTTCAAAACGGTGTCCAACTTGGAGGGCAGAGTTTTAAAGCTATCGAGTTGAATTTTTTACACAATATTCTTAACGTCATTGTTTATCGTGCTATGGAAGCTTTTTTTTTTTTGACATCTTCCTATTTTTTTGTAAAAAAAACTGCCAAAAAAAATGCTAAAATCGATACTTTTTGTTCAAACCGGCGCCATTTTTGCAAAAAAAAAAAAAAAAAAAAAAAAAGCCTCCATAGCACGAAAGCCAATTATATACCGATCAATAATCTTTTTGTGTTTTTTGTTTCAGATCAAAATTGTGACCCCCAACGTGGACACCACATCCAAGTGCATTTTCTGCAACAATTGTTTCATCATTTTTATAGATATTAATTAATAAATAAATCGATCTTTAAAAAATTGTTTTGTATTCTTCAATACCCAATTAATATACAAAAAAAACCAGACCGATTAGATTATTTTTTCTTTAAAAAAAAAAAATCGCGAAAAACAGCGATTTTTCGGGCTGTCACACTGGAAAGCTTCCTTAAAGATGAACATCATAACTGAGACTTCTGGCGTGACGCTTTGTCAGGTAATTATAATTAGCAACCATTTTTAACATTATTGACTTTGCAACGGGGAAGACACTAAAGAGCTGAGCCTTCGTGGAGAACATCGCTAAGTTGATGCTACTTGTCTTATATAAGCTGAAAGCTGATACAAGCTGATGTGAGAGCGTATTCATCAAGTATTACATGGAAAATGAAGCAAAAAGGAATTACTTTTTATCGATAACCGGAGTATTAACTCGGCCTTTGAACAGCATATTCAAAAAGTTATACCCCGAACGAATCGACTAATCACGAATGGTTGGTGGAACTGCTGGAAAATTGAATGCATGCAAATGCTCATGTATGCGGAACAGCAAGATGACAATATTTTGATGCTAACCGTGGCACTTTCTCCCTCTATCTCTCTCTGTATCTTTCTCCATCTCTCTATCTGATCCCAAAACGTGTCAGAAAGATGCTTTACGATATAGCCGAGTTGAGTGGGGAACCAGGGAGCAATAGCTGCTGGAGAAAAGCTCACGTATGCTGGATGACATAGTAGCAAAAACGTTGAACGCGATGAAGAGTTCGGACACACACACACACACACACGCATGTACATGTGTGAAGGATATTTTGAAGCCGTTATATTCACGTAATGTTGACTATCAGCACTTCTGGCTGTTTTGACAGCGTCCGTCGAAAATGTTGTCAACTGTATCGTTGGATTTGTAAATAGAAGGATCCTAGACATGGATTTTATACGAAAAGGCTTTCATTCATTCTACGGTGATTTTGAGGGTTTTGGGGTTCACAAGATGTTGAATGTGGGGACAGTCGGCTACGACGAGGACGGTTCTTAATGTTGGAATATTTTCAGCGCGCCCTTTTACATGCACACATACACACATATTTGCGGGACAGAGGATTGTCGCAAGTAGTCCAGGACGTGGCGGTAGGATGACGGGTCTCGGGTTGACGTTTCATTCCCGGCATACCCCTGCACTATGCATACTAACTAGGTCCCTCGCTATAGGTACACGGTTTTCTCCGATCGCCACCCCCTCGATCTCACTTTCTCTCCCTCTGTCTTCCTCTTACGGTCTCGTTCTTTATTACGTTTTTTCTTTCGTCCCGCCAACGTCGATCCTCGAGGGGATGAAGAAAGGAACCGGATCGAAGGGAGATGTCGATGATGATCGTATATGCAAGATACAAGTCGAGCGCGCTAGGGTGAACGAATAAAAAAGACGACGCAAGGAAAAAAAAACAATGCCGATGGAAATCGGAAGAAACAAATGAAGAAAGGAGGAGATATTCGAGCCTTCATGGCGGTTCATCGCTCGGAGTATATGTGTAGTAGCGCGTGTGTGGGTTGGTACATCGAGAAGGGATGGGGGCGTATCACGGTCAGTGGAGGGTTGCTCGAATCGCCGATAGATGCAGTGACCTGTACCGTCGACTCGACAGACCCACCTTCTTCTTAGTCGAACGTTTCGTCTACAGACCACCGTAGGAACAAATTAACGCTTGCATCACTCATCCTTTTACGTTGATGGCATTTTCGTTTTATCAAGCAACGACACGTTAGCAGAAGGTCGATTCAAATAATACTACATTAAATACAGATTGCCAATTTTTACTCGATATAAATAGAAGTTGGGCTTATCGTTAGTAGGCAAGAATTTCTTTGCATCAAGGCCACCAGATATGATTCATAGCCCATTGTATTGTTGCATAATAGATGAGAATACCAGTATCTGAACTTCGAAAGGCATTGTGGCATTCAATCTGCCCTTCGTAGCGAGGTATTAAAATAAATAAATGTATCAAAGGCAACTAAAGATAAACGAGAGAGAGAGTAACATAGACAAATATGATTGTTTGTTGGTACTGGCAGTCACGAGGCCGAGGTTCATCATCCCTAGTCTCTGGGCTGCTCCGAGCTCGAAAGTAGGGAGGGTTGCATATCGTTGTGGGCTTACTTGATAGAGTTCGCTCTGTTCGCCTCTCTCTCTCTTTCTCTCTCTCTCTCTCTCTCTCTCTCTCTCTCTCTCTCTCTCTCTCTCTCTCTCTCGCCCTCTCCCTCTCTCTTTCTCTCTGCAACTATTTTTAAGGGGTATCCTATTACCCTTGGCAACTATCAGCCACGCTCGATCTAACCCATTATTTTTGGTCTAGGCTCATTTTTCCTCGAGGCCCGTAGAGTCTTGTATCGCCCCCTCCTGCTCCGCTTCATCGACTGGAGGCCACGGGACACACTCGCAAAAACGTCTCAAACCCTCGACGCGGCTTATCCTGAACACTTTTTGCCTTCGACTGAGACTTTCATCCCTTAAACTATCGCGAACGCTTTGCGGTAGAGGTGAGAGGCCAGAGGAAGCGAGAAAAACAAAGATAGAAGGTTCGCGAGAGAGAGAGAGAGGCATTTTTATTTCCTTTTATTCGGGTGTAATTGTTGGGGCCAGTCACCACTATCGCCACTTGCGAGAGAGATGGAGAGATTCGAAGCGAGGGCAGAAAGCCGACAACCTTTAACCATCCACTTCGCGAATGTTACCGTGCCACGCGACCCTTTTATGGAAACTCCAAGAAGCTCTTGCGAACAATATACGTATAACTTGCTACATCAAATGTTATCCAACAGAAGGACGTAAATTTTGCGGTTTAAAGGGTAAGCTCGCGTAAGTTACGATCGTTATTCGAACCAACGATTGATATATGTATACCTATATAGATCTAGGAAGACAACGGCCAAGTTTCTTCTTTTTCCACGATTCGAGGATCCTCTCTTTCCTGTCTCTTCGTCTTTGCTTTCGATGAGACACGACCAATGTACGATATACAGTAGCGTCTCGTCACGTCTCGGAGGAAAGGAACGAGAGAGCATAGAATCTTCGCGTGCCCGAAACCAACTATGTATCCGATACACACATACATACCAATATATATATATATATATATATAGGTTGGTGAACCACCCCACAGAACGTTACGAACCCCTCGACTCATCCTGTCCTCGAGAGCAACCATAATTATCCTCGTTTCTCTCATGACAAATAGAACTCGCTCCCACAAACTTGTTTAGTTGTTTGCGAGCTCGAAAAGTCGTCATTAATTAGTTTCCAGTCTATTTTGCGGGCTATGGATTATTCTAGGGGCAATTTAGCCACTCATAACATCAGTCCTTATAGTGGATAAGATTTAATAAAGAGACGAATCCACGCACACAATGGAACAAAGCTGAAAGTCTGCTTTACAGTACAATAAATAATTTTCCACCCGCTGTGTGCCTTCAAAAATAATGACTGAATGGCGCCAAGACTAAGAGTCTTCTTGGAAGCCAGGGAATAGAGGTGAGCTGGGGTGAATCACTTTGTAGTTACTGGTCTCAATACAAATGACCTACATCAGATTTTTTATCTGCGTAGTAAATCTTTACATCATACTTACTTCTTCCTTTACTTCTTACTTTACATCATCTTCTTCAGGTAATCGATTCATCCAATTGACATGAGTTGATTGTAAGGCAATCTCGCGATCTTCCTCAGCGCTGCAATTGGACGTCATAACCGAAAGGTAAACAATATATTACGGTCCGTTTGCTTTCTAACTCACCCTGCATGATCTCCCGATGTGAAGAATTCTACGTAATAAGAGCGTAATGCAATCTAACAACGGTATCGGTATTTCTGCGTGAGGGACAAAAATTTGACAAGTGCCACTTTTTACCCTGCCAAGTCAGTCTTTGACGGAATAATCCTTGCGAATTTTCCGGAAGGATAAGAGTTGAATTGTTTGTATTATTAATTATTGCGTTGAACCAGCTACGAGTCAACACAATGAGTGATCCTCGCTAAGATTGGTTGCGCATGGTACACTGAGAGAAAAGTCCACGGTATTTACACCAAACGCCCATGGTAAAAGATGGGATAGTAAAGTTCGTTATAGTTTATCGACACCGCAATGTGGTTAACACGAATATAAGCAAAAAGTATATCTAAACATGCGATTTGGGTGGCGTGTTTGACTATCTATTATCCCCGAAATGATTATTCACTATTGTAGAAGGCTGGGCAATATAGATATGATTAATTCAGTGCTATGACCAAATTGGTGTACAAGTACTAATGTTGTATACTGTACGTTGTTTTGTTCAGTCAAACTTCTACTATTCTTTTCAAGCTTGTACAATTCATATGGTTAACATTAACGTTTTTTGAGTAAAATTTGTCAGAAGACCTTATGAAAAGTGACTATTCCAAAAAAGTATAGTAAAGTTTACTTACAGCGAAGATGTAAATCATTTGCAGTTCGAGCAACCGGAGCTTAATAGTTTTAAGGTCTACGCATGTCTCACAAACTGTTACATTGTATGTTGGTTGCATTGCAAAAATAGAACATCAATTCAACACTTCTTCTTGTAGCTCACCTTCCGTTCTTGCAGGATACACATTGCTATGCATTTAGCAGGTCGTATCGTATAATATGGTATGAATCACTATTATATGGTACAAAACTATTGCGAAGCACCAAAAATCCATTTAAACAGTGATTTATATTATAAAAAAAGATCTATGCAAACATTTAGGAGGAATATTTTCTTCGAAATAAACCATTACAGGAGGTCAGGGAATCGTGAATTATAATTAAAAAAATCATCGAGGTAGAACTCTCGGTTGCGTATTTCATTTTATTTTAGATTTATGAAATATTCCATGCGTTTAGTAGATGGGCATTGATGCTTTCTACCAACACTTGAATAACACACCAAATACGCATATACCAGGTCGTATCTTATAATACGACACATGGTGTAGATCACTACAAACATCGTCGCAAATGACAGGCAACATTTTTAATCATTGCATATATATTTCAATTCACTATTAGAATCTTGGGGAAGTAAATTTTTTCATAGTATCAGACAATACCCATTTTATGAAAAGCTACTATATTATTTACATAGCATTGGGAAATAAACGTATATTTTTTAGATTGGTGGCTGTGGTTAACACATGTGCATAATTCATGCAACTGCCAAAACATCAATAAACAGTCCTATACGTTTCGCAGTAACTATGGCTATGAAATATTATTGTCCGCTCAGGGAAATATAAAATACAGTTGAAATATCGTTGAGAACACCATACGTTTCTCTCATCGTAATAAGTGGCTAACGAAACTTCGCTAGTACCGCCAATCAAGATGGTCGGTTGTAGTGATTTACGGCCAATCATCTGCAAGGTTATTGCCCACGACCATTTGGTGCTCTGAATGCAGCCCATATTTTTTCATCCTGGAATAATGAATAAACGTAGTAGTTCCACCTCAAGCGACCCTCCTTATTTCGCAAGAAAAGCAAGTTTTACTTCGAAAAACACCTGTCATTCCCATCATCGTTCGGAAGTGGAATTGAAGAGTATTTTCCAAATCCGAAAATCCTGATTCTCGTGTCTCTCGTCCAATGCGCCAGTGCATTCGATAATGTTAATAAATTTCGTCGGACTTTACAACGTACTCCGGGGCTGCAATCTCATAAAGAAACTGCTGTACAAGGAGCAGACTATGGGTTTGATACTCCACGAGTGAGAAAGAGCTTCCTGCAGAATTAAACTCCCGTATGCTATACGGAGATGGGCGAGAGGGGGAGGGGCCGGCGCTTGTGGTGGCGGTATACGGCACTCGTTTACGATTTCTCTCACTCCCACGAGCAGTATGAAGATATACATAGAGTGGAACTGCGCCCGAATGCAAATTGCAAGACTCGCGCACCATTTCCCCGTCACCCTTCTGGTCGCTGGTCGATCCATTCGCGTCGCCCATATTACTAGCACACGCACACCCATATATATATATATATATATATATATATATATATATATATATATATATATATATATATATATATATGTATAGAGGAATGAACGAGATTCGGAGGAGAGGAAGAGTATTATGTGTGGGTCTGTGCAGCCGTGGTGCGACGAATGCTCACGGGAGAATCGAAACGTGCGATTCGCCAATGGAACGGGGAAGGTTAAAGCCGCGATGTCGGATGGTTATATGGTCCATGGACGAATATACATGTATATATGTGTATATTCGAGAGGTAGGCTACGAGTTTAATTATCGGGTTAAACGTAGCGAGGGCTGATTCTGATGAGAGTTCCGGATTCAAATGTGTCGCTCGTCCACTCGAGCGAGCACTCTACGGCCCGTGCTCTCCATCTCCATCTCGACATCTCTCTCTCTCTGTTTCTTTCTCTCTCTTGCTCTGGCGTCAATTTTACCCTCTCTGTGCCTATCTCAGTCGTGCTCACTCTGGAAACTGATCGAGCAGTCCTCTGGCCCACCCCTCGCCCCTTTTCATGACTCTCTCTCTCTCTCTCTCTCTCTCTCTCTCTCTCTCTCACTACGTGACTGTCACCAGGACTGGCTAGTTAACTAACTAACGGAGTACGCCGACAGTTAGCAGCCGGCCGTGATTCGTGGGGGAGATACGGCACGTACCTATACCCTTTATATATGTACATAGGTATGGGCTTATATCTATAGATATGTATATAGATTTATATTATATGGCTAGTACGGGACTCATCAGCACCTACCTCTCTCTCCCTTTAGCGCTCACTCTGTCTCTAGCCTTCTCCTCCGAAACACCATGAACAACACCCCCTCGATGACATTGTTCGCCCTCGGATTCATATTCAAATTGGCCCTACTGAATTCTCTCGACCCGCAGTAGATCTGTGCTCAACCCTTCTCTCTCCAATTCGGTTTCTCTATCGCTTTTTCGGTCTCTCTCTCTCTCTCTCTCTCTCTCTCTCTCTCTTTCTATCGCTGTCTCGTCTGCCGGATCGCGATTATTGCGATTATTATTGTCGCACCAGACTCAAACTACATGACCCTAAACACAATCCCGTATAGTCACGGCGCGTTCCGGTGGGACTTTCTCGCCTTGATTACGTGGCTGCTCCTATTACTCCTGCAATTTGCAGTATTATCGCAGCTCCGAGCGTTTCTTATACGCGTGTGTGAAGGGGAACCCATTTTTATTGCAGTACCCGAATAAATCACAAAAATAAAGTCGGATCAGAAAACATTTCCTATGAGAGACCCATGATTTTTCGGCGGACAATCGACGGTGAGATTCAATTTTTTTGTCGACGTTCGAGCCGATCGTGAGGTAAATGTATTTTTTTTTAAATTTAATGAGACCACTCGGCTTTAATTTCTCCAAAAAACTGTGCCCTGTAAAACGAGTGTAACGAAAAACGAAGTCAATTTTCTGACATGAAAACAAGAATTTTACGGCACTTAAAAACGTCCGATAAATTTCGCGTTTTTTAATCTACAGAGGTGTGTTTTCCGTTAGATTTATTTCTGTTCCAGATATTTTTGAAATTGACAACAATTTTTAAATGTCGTCACCGTATGTTTCCTCAAAATCGTAAGTGTTTTTTAGGAAAAATTGAATAGTTCTGTTTCGTTTTAATTGTTTATTTGAGGCATGCTATTAATATGGGAAACGCTGCGTATACAGGGAGTGCTGGAATTGCAGTTTAGTAAAAGTCCCAAGGTTTTCCAGATAAAAATCATCTGCTTTTTTCGCATGCCATTTCTACAAGTGATAACTTTTTTGATACGGTTTTTTGTTAACACTCTTGGTTATTTGTTTTACTTAGAAAAATCCTATTTTTGACCTTCATTTTTAAGGAGACTGTAAAAAAAGATCCTGCGCACGATTTCCATACAAACCAATTCGAACATCTGACTTTGATAGCCTGCGGTGTAAAAAAAATGTACTACATATATCGTGCCAATTACTTTATAAAGATGCTTAGTTATTGTCGATTCATATTATTTGTAGAAATGGCACGCGAAAAACCAAAAGTAGATGATATTTTTAAAAAATGATATAGAACCCAAAATCTCGAATGCTTGTCGAAGATTCTGCGAAAATCTCGCAGAATCGCATCGAATGCTTGTCGAAGCTTACGGTGAACATGTCCTTGGTAAAACACAGTGTTTCGAGTGGTTCAAAAAATTCCAAAGTGGTGATTTTGACGTGAGAAACGAAGAGCGTGGGAAACCACCGAAAAAGTTTGCAGACAACGAGTTGCAAGCCTTATTGGATGAAGATGATACTCAAAGACAACGAGAACTCGTGGATTAATTAAATGTGACGCAGAAGGCCGTCTCCATTCGTTTTTATCATTTTCAAACAACAGACGTGTAATCTTTACAAAAAATTTCGGTTTCATACTTCTTTACCTGGTATATGTGCACATAATCCGTGGCATAACGTTTCAGTACATTGTCTAGCTATCCTTATTATTTGAGATGTAAAAGGCTATGATTTCAAAGCAACTTTTCTAATGAAAATACCTACGAATCACCATCACCAACAAGGCTCCATCTTCTTACAACATTGACACAGAGCTCATATTTCGTCATAACGATCTTCTTACTGTGCACTAACCTTTTGTGCCAAAACAATAAAAATGAAACGGTACTTTTTTGGCATCGCACTATTGTACATATACGTACACACAAGCGCGCGCGTATAATATGGGCACATATTTCACTGTATCGCGTATTTAAATTCCCATGAATCGCGCAAAGGGTGAAACAATGAAGTCTAGAAAAGCTTTGCTTCGAAAAAGACCATGGATTATCGAGAATCTCGAGGTCCCTTAAGGATGTTGAGTCCCAAATCGCAAATGATGATAAAATTCTGAAAATTTGGTATGTTTTTGTATGAAATATTTCAGAGGTCGTGTAAAAATTTCACGGCAATGAGGAAGCTAGTTATTGAACAATTAACATTCACAAATTAAATGCTGTCTTATGGAAGCTAATGTAACTTTGCAATAAGTTTTTTTTTTACCTCTCAATTTTATAATACTACAATATACTGAAAGCAACGAAAACAAAACGAAGTTTATTGATACATTGTTTTCATTTCTTTTAAAAATTGTTCTTAACAAAATGTTAATTTTTTAATAACGAGCTTCCTAATCGTCGTGAAATTTTAACACGACCTCTTAAATACTTCATGCATAAATAAATTTTCAGAATTTTCTTATCATTTTTTATTTCAACCCTTAAGGAGGTTGAAGTAATGATGATAGAATTCTAAAAATTTGGTATGTTTTTACATGAAGTATTCAGGAGGTCGTGTAAAAATTTCATGACGATTACGAAGCTGTTTATCGAACAATTAACATTAACATGTTTCATAGGGACTCAACATCCTTAAGAGTTTATATTGCAAATGATCCTAGAGTACGACGAAGAGAGATTCATCACAGGGAGAAAAAAAGCGAGGAAAAAGATGCCATAACATTGTAGAAGAAGGATCAGAATGAAAATAATGAGTGGGAAGAAGAAAAAAGGAGAATAAAGGGCGAGACAGGGGTGGGAGGAAGGAAGAGCGAACCACGAAGCTGAAAAACTAGCAAGGATTAACGTACCGCGGATCGTACCAATTAAAAATCCAATTAAAGAAAACCCTCGGTTGGGTGTTGGAGTCAAGACGCCGCGAGGACGAAGATTTAAATGAACGTCTCTCCAAGATCGTCGAATCAAAATTATTTCCGGCCGATAAAGCGAGCGTTCATTTGTTAACTGCCACTGCGAGGAGATTTTTTTCTTCCTGCCTCGTTTTCCTTTGCCCTCCCTGTTGCTTTCTTTCCGTTCTCTCCCATTCTGTCCCTGTCTTTTTCATTTGGTGGTGCTACGATTCAACGGCTATTTATTCCCTTCGTTAATTCACGACACTTGCTCTCTCACTCTTCCCCTCTTTTCTTTCTTCTCTCAGCGCGTTAGTTTTATCGCTCGTCATTTTTTAAGTGCAAATGAGTTTGTGTTTTTTTGTTTCCCGAAGGATATCGCTATTCGAAGGGGGGGGGGGGGGGGATTAAAAAAATCCTCTCGGCTACTGGCCTCGAATCTGGACCCCCTCCACCCACGCTTTCTTCCCCTCGCCGAGCCTTTCTCGCGAAGAACCGCGACGCCCTTCGTACCAGTCAGCATTTTTTTCTCGCTCCTCGTGCCTTCGCGACATAAACGCAAGTCTCATGCCGCGGAACGAACGCTTTTGTGCAGCTTCGTCGTCATCGCCGCCTTCCGCACCCTCCTCTCTCGCCGTTGCCGTTGATCGTGATCGTTCGAGTACGCGGGAAAAACGCACCGATATAATTACGATTTGATTCAACGTTCCATCATCATCCGGATGGAACGACACGCATGTATATAGATAAACCCGGACCAGCTGGCGGCAATATGGACCTACATCACTTTTTCGATGTATTCTCGCTCGACGAAATTTATCGTACCTATAGGAATTAGCTTGTACCCCGTTTTTGGCAATTCTTTGGATGAGTGACTTTACCGATTTTTTAGATTTATTTTCTCATTTATTGGATTATAAATGATGCTTAGTCGGGGGAAACTGAAATTTTACATCAACAATTTTTTTACGAGCACGAAATCGTTAAAAAAAATGTCGAATTTTTCAAAAATCCAACCAAACCCGAACAAATCCAATATGGGCGTCAAAATGTTTTAAGGGGCTATACGAGTGTGAACGCTGAAAATTTGGGTGATTTTCGGGAATTTTTTGGAAGAAAACTACTCAATTAAATGTTTCGGGAAATTAAGAATATATTGCGCTATATTTGATCTATATTACATAATTTTTTCATAGAGGAATATTGAGATCCAAGCGACTTATGCGCTGCCTTCGGAGGTGTCAAAAAAAGTTCCTCTACTGCTGACATGATTCCGGCCGATTCAGTAGCTGAAACCAAAAAAGGAAAAAATAGCGTTAAACCGGAAGGTATTTCCTATACAATGACGTAGGATTTTCGAAAAATATCAAAATTCAACAAAATGGCGTGGTTATGGAAAAAAGTCTGCTTTCTTGCCTATAAAATGGTCGTTTTTTTCAACGCCAAATCGTCGATTTCCATCCAATCAAAAATATCCTACATCATCGTAGAGTAAATATATTCAAGAGTACTCAGTTCAAATTTCAAGTCAATCGGATAATTGCTCTTTGAGTTACGTCAGCAAATTTGAAAAATCTCATTTCGAGAAACACGCGTTTAAAGATTTAAGGATGTTGAGTCCCTATGAAACCTGTTAATGTTAATTGTTCAATAAGTAGCTTCTTAATCGTCATAAAATTTTTACACGACCTCCTGAATACTTCATGTAAAAACATACCAAATTTTCAGAATTCTATCATCATTACTTCAACCTCCTTAAGGGTTGAAATAAAAAATGATAAGAAAATTCTGAAAATTGGTTTTTGTATGAAATATTTAAGAGGTCGTGTTAAAATTTCACGGCGATTAGGAAGCTCGTTATTAAAAGCTTAACATTTTGTTAAGAACAATTTTTAAAAGAAATGAAAACAATTTATCAATAAACTTCGTTTTGTTTCCGTTGCTTTCAGTATATTGTAGATATTATAAAATTGAGAGGTCAAAAAAAAACTTATTGCAAAGTTACATCAGTTTCCATAAAACAACATTTTATTTGTGAATGTTAATTGTTCAATAACGAGCTTCCTAATTGTCGTGAAATTTTTACACGACCTCTGAAATACTTCATACAAAAACATACCAAATTTTCAGAATTTTATCATCATTTGCGATTTGGGACTCAACACCCTTAAGTATCGAGTTTATACCTACAAGCGGTTGCTCTTTGGAAGACTGCCATTCGGGGTGTACTAGAGGTTCGGTCTTGACATTTTTACAGGATATTCTTGAAAGTATAAACTGTCGAAAAAGGCAAAGAAATCGATTTTTTGAAAGTGTCAGACTCGCATAGCCCCTTAAAAAATGCCCTATTTCATCACGTGATTCCGCCAACTTCAAAGCCCCATAACTTTTTATAGGGAGGGGGGGGGGTGAATTTAAGCCTCTCCCGACTCAATATCATCATTTATAATCTAATAAATGAGCAAATAGCAAAGGAAATACAAATTTTAGGCTTATTTTTCGGAAAAGTTACTTATCTAAAGAATTCCCCCCCCCCCCTTTTCTGAATCTTCTGATCAATGTTCAGATCGTTGAGTCCTTCGCTTAGGCGGTCAATTCATTTTTTGCAAAAATATGTCCATAAAGTAAGAATCCCCGAAGCAGCATTCGAAGCTATCGATGGAAACCATACTTTCCTGCAAAAATAATTATCACAAATCGCGAGAAAAAGTTGCCAATATTATAAGATTTCGGAATCAAATGGTCGGATTGACATGACAGTAAAGCCAGACGAAAATTAACGTTATATGAGAATCCAGTCAATTCTTTTTCTTGGTTGAAGTTACTTGTTATATATTTTGTTATACCGTATGAAAGGTAAGCGGTTTCAACTTCAACGCTTCAACATTTTTTCATGTTAATAATATTACATTTTCACTATTATTTAATTAAATATTTTTAAAAACATTTGTATTAACATTAGGCTAATCTTTTGGCATTGAGGATCAATCTTGTCTCTTGATATGGAATCTCCAAGAATGCTCCATCCTGATTATACGCATTCGTAATCGATGTCATTGAAGTTATGCCTTTGATTTTCAGATTTCATTAAAAACGCAACAGCTACTTATATCCATTCACCAATAAACTCGATTTATTCCTTGACTCAGCAGAATTGCCACAGCGTGAATCACCGTAAAATAAATCACTTGAAAACTCAACATCACTTCCGTCGATCCAATATCAAGGGCGAGGTCCACAGTCCAAGCAACGACGCTGTAGCAAGGACACGGGCTGGAACGGGTATCTTACTATACAGTCCTAATCATTCGAAATTGACCGCGAGGTATCGGTATCAAGTATTTATGTATGCTACATCGACCGTTGGTTGACCGAAGAACGTAAATTTCCGTATTACACGGTTAGGAATTATTTGGATTGAGTCCTTCTGCGTGTCAGTGGTCGACACGAGTGGCATCATATTTTACGTAATATGAGTTTGTGCTCTTTATACGTTTGTAATGCCGCGATATAGTACGATTTTGTAATATATCATGTTGCGGACGAATAAAGAAGCCGCGCATGATACATAATTGAGCTGCTTCGAGGGGATATGCGGTGAGACGATTAAGTAGTAATTACCGAAAACAACGCAAACTAACAGGACGTTTTTTCTCTCATACCTTCCTACATGTACATAGTGCATATATGTATACATTCGTCTTTCCTTCATCCATATATCCACGTTGTATAACGGATGTTTCGTTCGTCTATACAATCATTAAACAGTATAATTGCTTACGTCCTGTTCTCTGCCTTTCCCTTTAACCCCGCATCTGTGTGTGTCCCTCTTTCGGTCTATTTCCGTTCTTTCTCATCTACGATTGAAAAGGAGAGAGCGAGACTCGACACGTGTAAGGGAGGGAGGGAGGGAGATGGCGAGAGAAGAAGAGAGGAAGCTTTCCATTTTGGAATTGACGCTCCCATCATTGGACGCGTAAGTACCGAGGGTCAGCGTTAATTTATGTCTTCTGACTTTGCACGGTGTCATTAGTTACAATAACGAAGAATAATGACGGCGAGATTTTTCGTCCAAAAGCCCAGCACCAATTTACACTGATTTTGATGCTTGGTATTGGCTGAAAAGGATTAACAATGAGAAATCAGTTTGAATATGTCAACAGGATTTTAATTATCGCTGATATGGAGTGATGGCAGCGTAGAAGAGTTGCGCGGAGATGTTGTTCTTTTCGTTTAAGCGTTCGCGGTCACCTGGGGTCAAAATGACCCCAAGCGCAACTTTAAGCAAAATATACTATTATAAGTTGTTGGCGGCCAAGGCGGCTATTGTGTCTTCTAGAGGGGCTTTGGTGTACCCTTTGCACACAGTACAGTAAGTAACTACAGACTAGGGTCGGACGTGGAGCTATTTTTTCTTGAAACTATTTGCCACTATGGAGCTATTTTTTTCTTTGAGCTATCGTATCTCAAGAGTACCACCCTAAAATTTTATGGAAAAAATTGAATACTGCGAGAGGTATGATTTTTTTTTTGTTAAAAAAGGGTTTTTTATGCGTTGACCACTTGCTGATTTTTGCCGCGATTTAAAAATTTGATTAAAATATAATACCGAGGATGCTACATTCTAGAATGGTCAAATTAATATCCTGAATTTTTATGAGTCATTCGGAACAATACGGGGAACGCGGCAATCGTTTGAAACGTAGCTGGGGTCATTGCGACCCCAGTGATCCCTGTGACCAGCGTGTGACCGTCAGAACGTGTGACCGCGAAAGGTTAATACTAAACTAAACATGATAAGTGCAAAAAAGTTGGTTTCATTTGTGTATAGGAACAAAAACATGGCTGCACCAACAAATAATATTATTACTTAAAGTCAAAGCGATCGCACCGTAATTTGTAACCGCAGAATTCGTTTGTACAACAAATTGTTTTACGTTCACGGTCCACAAAACCGTCACGTTTGATTAGGCAATATTGTCGATAATTGAGAGACGAGTTAACCTCTAGGCGGCCAGGATGATGCCGATAGGCATGACCTCAAGGTATGACTTGGGCATATTCATAAATGCCGGCCGCGTGGAGGTTAAGCATGTCTCACATATACATTCCTAGTCAAAAATTGAAGTGATCAGAATTTCTGCTACCTCGTCATTGGATGGAAATCTTCACAAATCAAGATGTATTCAAGATCCTATGAATAGGGAGTTCGAATAATACTGAGGTTAAACAGTCATTAACGAGTAGCTCAAACAAGGACTTGTTTAACAATCAGCCAACAATGCTCTACATATAAAATGAAATAGCTGTTTTTTAAGAAAAGTAGCTATTTCGTTCTATATCTAGCTCTTTTGCTTTAAATAGATTCATTTTAAATAGCTGGTTTTTATATGTAGCTTATTTCAAATAGTTTCGTTTAAATATTCTTAAATTCTTAAGAACCGCAGCGATTCCATTTTACATGTAGAGCATTTTTTCCAGTTACTACAGCGACCGTTTTATAAATAGTTACTTTCAAAAAATTCGAAGAACGAAATTAAGAAAAGCAGAGAACACTCCGTAATACAGTGTCTTTCAAAATTTCGTTATTCGATTTTCCTGAAAGAAACTATTTATAAAACTGTCGTTCTAGTAAATGGAAAACATCTTAAGCATAGGGTAGATACTTTCTACAAAATATACTCCAAAATATCGCGATCTCTTATCCACTTTTTATAATTTCAGAAGTTTACAAAAGCGAGAACATATAAAATAAAATCATAAGTATTTAGAAAAAGCAGGCAAGACATTGCATATAAAAAGTGGTTTTACTGATCATTTGTCGACTACTTAGTTCTTTAAGCTATTTGTTGCTAACTATTTGCCATTACGATGACTATTGGAAGTTGATGTCCGCAACAACACCAATATGTCTGAAATATTTCGGCTTTCTTCAAATGGCGAAGTAATGCGATCCCGATTAAGGGACCATCGCAGTGTAAAATTTTCAAAAAATCGATTTTTTATGCAATTTCCGATAGAATAGATGATTATAAACATGGACCTGGCATCGCCGATTGATCGTAAGCAGACAACTTATATGAAAACTCCGCACTCGAAACGTTAAACGCCTTTATCTCGGAATGTCGTTTTTCAAAACGGTATACAATCTCAAAGGAAGAGTTTTCAGGCAATCCGTCTCAAATTTTGTCACAGCATTCTTTACGCCGTTCTTTATCTTGCTATGGAAGCTTTTTTTCTTCAAATTTACATACCGTTTTACAAATTTGCGCCGTGGGGACTCCTTTTTTTCGAAGACATTTTCAACCGTTAACAAATGTAACAAAAAATAACGTTTAAAAATGTATTTTCTATTGTCTATGAGTGCATTGATTTCACATTGAAATAATCGGACTGATTAGTGTATTTTAACCATCGAAGAAAAAATCGCAAAAATTGGCTATTTTTCAACCCGTTACACTATGACGATCCCTTAAATCGAAAATCTGACTGTGAATGTACGTGCGATACATTCTTAAGGATGTTGAGTCTCTATGAAACATGTTAATGTTAATTGTTCAATAAATATCTTCTTGATCATCATGAAATTTTTACACGACCTCCTGAATACTTCATGTAAAAACATACCAAATTTTCAGAATTCCATCATCATTACTTCAACCTCCTTAAGGGTTGCAATAAAAAATGATAAGAAAATTCTAAAAATTCGGTATGTTTTTGTGTGAAGTATTTAAGAGGTCGTGTTAAAATTTCACGACGATTAGGAAGCTCGTTATTAAAAAATTAACATTTTGTTAAGAACAATTTTTAAAAGAAATAAAAAAAATTTATCAATAAACTTCGTTTTGTTTCCGTTGCTTTCAGTAAATTGCAGATATTATAAAATTGAGAGGTCAAAAAAAAACCTATTGCAAAGTTACATCAGTTTCCATAAAACAACATTTAATTTGTGAATGTTAATTGTTCAATAACGAGCTTCCTAATTGTCGTGAAATTTTTACACGGCCTCTGAAATACGTCATACAAAAACATACCAAATTTTCAGAATTTTATTATCATTTGCGATTTGGGACTTAACATCCTTAAGAGCAAACTTCATATTCTGTATTTGGAGGACGGTGAATACTATAAGTATCACCATAAAAGGCATTATCATTTGCCCCTGAAGGAAAACGTTTCACGCATTTCTCTGAAACACAGATGTCGATGGCGGTGCTGGATCGGCGAACGAGCGGTCACTCGAATCGGCAACATTCGACACGTTAAATTGATAGGAGTTAAGCCCTTTCGAGTGTTCCGGCAATCTATACGCGCACGCACAGTTATATTTAAATTGTCTGGAGAGTTCGAAGCTCGTCGGATCGCTGCCCAATCGGGTGTGAAAGTTCCTTTGTGATGTGGTGTGCCCCTCCGAGATATTGCGTTGTTTAATTTCGCGCCGGGGCCACTTCCTTTGTTTCGTACGTTTCAATTTAAATCGCGGCTCTTCGATTGCCTTCGCCCAAAAGCGAGACCCCAGTACAGAGAGAAACCAACCAATATCAACATATATACATATATAAAGGGAGAAAGAAGGAGAAAGAGAGAGAGAGTGAGAGAGAGAGAGAGAGAGAGAGAGAGAGAGAGAGAGAGAGAGAGAGAGAGAGAGAGAGAGAGAGAGAGGGAGAGGGAGAGAGAGAGCGCGCTAAAAAGCGAAAGCCTATAGATACATATAAAGATTCTTGTTTTTCGACTTTATGGTTCACTCACTGTGATGGGTAATGTGGAATAGGAGAATGAGGTGTAGAAGAGAGGGAGCCGGAGGAATGAAGCGCTGATCCGTTATTAATAGTATTGGCGGTTTTTGGTGGAAAAAAAACGTAAGAGACAGGTGAGGACAGAGGGACGGGCAGAGGGTGGACGAGCCAGAACGAAGCTGAGGTAATATGCACAGGGTGTCTCAAAATGACCTGACATTTTTAATTGTCTGCCATTGTTTTTTGTGGTGAACATACACGGAGAAAACAGGGGCCTCGAAGTTTAGAATACTATGCTTTTAAAAAAAATATCATTAAATATCAAAAAGTATTGAATGGAAGATAAAAATTGTAATTATGGTGTAGTAATAATGAAGAAATTTAAATTTTAACCTACGATATGGCACGTAAACTGATACAAATAATACATTTTATTCGGCATATTGTGATTTTTTGTAGTATTCAAAAAATATTTTGTCCACGTGATTGGAACAATTAGTTTCCACTATTCTACAAAAAGTAAGGTATAAAGAGTCACATTTTACTAATAACTTCGTAATATTTTTCGCTATACGCCGAAGATTTATGCTATGCGTATAGTGAAATCTATACATACACGGAGATTTATGCTATACGTATAGTAAAATCCACATGAAAATATAGCGTGTAATAATGGTTGGTACTTTACAAAGCACGCATTATTTTTACTATACAGCATATAGGACTCGCGCCTATGCGAGAATAGTTTCAAATGTGATATGCACGCATCATTTTTACTATACGGTGGGAGAATCATTTTTATACTTCTATAACAACAAGTCTTAGAATTCCGAACTGGCAGTAAACTGCTATACTTTTCTAGCACTGAATATTAGAAGTCTGGCAACCAGACACCTGGCATCAGGAGATATCGAGGTTCAGTCATGGTGAGTCATGATCGAGCAACGCATAGAAATTGTTATATGCTGCATTGTTACTGCATAGTTATTGCAGACAAAATTTCACGGTCGTGTTATCTCGCGCCGCGGCAATGTCAATAGGTCACCAAGACCCTGCGATTTTACGCCATTGGACTTCTTTCGTTGGGTTTTTCTGAAAGGAAAAGTGTATGCCAATGATCCACAGACCATTCCGGAGCTCAAGGAAGCAATTGGACGCACCATTAATGAAATTAGTCCGCAATTATGCCAAAATGTTATTGAACATTTCGTCAAATGAGTGAACGTTTGCAAACAGGGACGAGGCGATCATTCATCGGATATTGTGTTCCACACATAACCTCCATGTTTGTACCTTATAATAAAATAAAAATATTCGTACTTTTCAAATAAATAATACGTTTTATCAATAAAAAAAAATGTCAGGTGATTTTGAGACACCCTTTATATAAGTATATGAATAGGACGAGCGTCGCAGAGAAAAGGGCTCGATTCGAGTGAACGAGATTCGATCGCCCAGTTTCAGGAATTTCGCAGTGCCCGCGCGATCTCTTCTGTTCCTCGACGGCGGATCGTTGTTCTTTCTCCTCCCGTCCCCCTGACCAATTCGTTTCGTTTCTTTTCCCGTTCACGCGGTGGGTTAGAAGAAAAAGGTATACACATATCTCGTGGGGAATTAATTGCCGAGGCCGCACGGGGTATAAAACGAATTCGGGGTATACACAAGGCGACCACGATCTTGCACTATATATACACACCGTACTACCGTGATCTCGATCCCGAACAAACGCAGCCTGGACGCGGCCAATTTGTTGAAAGCGGTCGCGCAACCGCGCCCGCGGCGCGCCGCGTTTCATCCGGCCAATTTTGAGATACCGGCGCAGAGTTAATCGTCTTTGTGTACGTGGAAAATCGAAAACTAATTAATTATGGATCGTACACCACGACGAGGCGTTGAGAGAAAAATCTACATTTCATTTCGCTTCTTATACAATTCAGCTGCTCGTGTTTTTTTGCTTCTACGGAATATCTTCTTAGACTCGAAAGAATGAGACTTTGTTGTACATAAAACCATATTGTATATATCGAAGAGTTTTGAAATCGTAAAAAAAGTCTGCACTCGCAGAGATTTTAAGCAAATACAGTAGGAATACTCCTTTTTCCGAAATTTTACAAATCGGCACTCAAAATTGTTCGATTTCCCGGGAGAGCTTTGTTCTATATGTAATCTCTCAAGCATCAAAATGTGTAATTAAGGGGGCTAATGCAATTCATCTTTTGGCGAGAAAAAAGTTTGTTGACTTTCATGATTTTTTTAAAGGAAATATTTCTTCATCATTTTTGAGGCTCAAGGTACATTTTTTTTACTACTTTTGCTTGTTACGTGATATTCATTTTTATTCATCTTCAAACATGGCACACGTATGGCAAGGTCTTCTAATCTGCGTTTTCAAGACTGGCGTGACATACAGCTAAAAACCTAATCGACCGATTCTCATGAAATTTGGTATGAATCCTTCTAATATTGTCTAAAACATGATCATAAATATTGTTAAAAAAATGTTGAATGTATTTTTTATTGAAAAATGTATCCAATTTTTTTCGGAAAATTCAATCTTCTCGCTTCGAAGCTTATCATTTTATCACTTTTCGTCGTTTATTACTTTTTCTTGGTTCATATTTTGCGTACGAGTGTTACTGAAAGAAACATTTTCGGTGGTTTTTTTGCGAGATTAATCCCGCCGATGCTACGTATCACGCCGTCTGATAACATCCGCCGCAACCTGTTTGGAAGATTGTGCCATACCTTCGTCTTCTTTAAAGATTGATAAAACAAAAAAATACCATGTAACAGCCAACAGTAGTAATAAAATATATCCTAAGTCAAAGAAATGGCAAATAAATCTTTCATCTTAAAATAAAATAATGAAAATCAGCCTTTTTTCCTAGCCTTAAGGTATATCCCTCCTTAACGGGGTGCAAGAGTCCCCCGTAGCCCAAATAAGCGCTGCGGACAATTTTTCTTCGGGGAATTATCTGGAAAAATCCCCGCGAAGATTTATACGCTGAGCCTTTGTGCGTATTTGCCTTGTTTTTCCCCACTCTCTCTCCCGCTCCGTTTCTCTCCCTTTCTTGTATTTTCCTTGCATTGCAGAACCATCGACCACGAGGAATTCGCGCACTTGGCGTTCCTCATGCATCTTTGCGCGAGCGCTGCTGCATCAGCGCGAGACGCGCAACGGCGAAGCAAAGAGAGTCAAGGGGAAACGCAAAAAGATGATCGCTAATGAAGCGGGACGAGTTTTTTTTTCAGACGTCGATCAACAGCCGAGCCGCCGTGTGAGTTCTCTCCAAAAGATCTCGCGGAATGTCGTTCGATATCTTCCTATCCTTCACGCAGGATGTTCATACGTAGTATCATAAGTGTGTGTGTGTGTGTGTGTGTGTGTGTGTGTGTGTGTGTGTGTGTGTTTGGGTTTTTGAAAATGACGTGTAAAGTTGAGTTTGTAGCCTTTCAGAATTTGGATGTTGGTACAAAATGGGCTTGAAGGGAAAACGGCTGGCTACGTCAAATTGTGCGTTTGGATTACACGTGAAAATTGAACGTTCATATATTGGGTAGAGCTATCAAAGAGTACGCGCTACCAAAAAGCACGCAGTGCTTATGATTGTTTAATTTTTTTCTTGTGTTGGCAACGCCACCTAACCTGTCAGTGGCATATGCCGTTTCAAGATGTTGGACAACGACTCACTTCGTTGAGATATTTATTTCTAATTTCGTGACTAATAATAGATTTTCGATGCGGTTGATCTTATTTTTTTAAACAATTTTAAACACGTTTTGTAGGATTTTCGATTAATTTGCACCCAACGTATGTTATTATACTTGAAATTTGTGATCCAAATTTTGTTTTTATTGAGGGGTTATGTCGACGTTTTGCTTGCTTACGAAAATTATAGTAACCATAGAGTAAACACACGGGTTTGGTAAGAATACGCACCCAAAGAATGCGCACTCTTACCACTACTCCGCTTTCATGCGCACTCTTCGCTTCTTCTTCTCACTGCGTACTCTTTGCAACACAGCACCCTAATAGTGCGCGCAGGACAAGTTCTAGGTTAAAGCCTTTTTTCATATTTTTCGACATCGTTACTTAAGATTTATAATTAAAATAATTATACAAAGTGACGAAAGCTTAATTCAAACGAGAAGTACGAAGGGTATTACCAAAATTGATTTTTCTAGAAATGAAAGTTTATAAAGCGCGTACTCTTTGTTGGCATTACTCTACACTAAAAATAAGCGCAACAATTGCAGGATCACTTTTTAGCCAAAATTCGGACCCTTTCTGAACCGCTATGTATCCGTAAAACATAATCACAGAAAAGGAGTAAAAAAGTATTTCGAAGCGTGAATCTTCGACTTAAAAAATCGCGTACGCACGAAATTTTTTATTTTTTTTAAACCTCATTGCTCATTGAACGACTAAGAATAGAAATAGAAAAAAAAAGTGCAAGTCGGAGGTTGTTCATGGGGAATGAGATTGTTTTTGCAAAAATCTCTTCTCAACTTCAAAGAGCATACATTGCGCTTCTGATAAATTTTTTTTCAAGTCTGTAAGATGTTTTTACTCAGTCATCGCCTTCGAAAATAAAGAGTGCACATTTCAACTTTAAAAGGCCATAACTCGAGAAAAAAGTCATACAGCATTCACAGGGAGAGCGTCGGAAAGCTGAGTTCTTTTCCTACGTAACTTCAAGAAAAAAAACTTGTTTAAAATGTTTCCTGGTTATAGCGACACATGATTGAAAATATAATAGAAATCCAAAAATGCTACTCTTTTTGGTTAAAAGTGAGGTAACTTCATGAAAAATCGATATATCCTTAAAATCTTTCTGAAGCTAATGAAACGAAAATGTCCTAAAACAACATGCAAAATGTCAGAAACCAGAGTTCCACTTCCCCTCGTACTCCACAATCGTCAACATTACGAAATTTTTCCATCTCTCCATATTCGTATCGAATGCCAATCTGATTGTGAGCAGGCAAACATGAAAATTCAAAACGTACCGTCGGTAATTGCGTACAGCGTACTGAAACGGTATGGGAAATGTACCCCCATCTATGAGTAACGCAAGTGGCGGTGATATTTTTAAATTTTCATAAAGCTGGCTAAGCGATTATTCAAAATTTTTTTAAAATCCGTTGCCTGTGCTCAATCTCCGGTTGTACAATTTTAATAAATTTCGGCTTCGTGTCGTTCAGCGAACAATAATTTTACGAAAAAATATGCGTCCATTTTTCTCAACCGCGATTATTGAAGTCGAAGTTATATATATACTATAGAAAATTGTTAGTTTAATGAAACTAACAGTTTTCTATCGTGTGCATATGTATATATATATATAACTAAATATATCAGTACAGATATATAACTAAAATATATCAATAAAGTCTGTTTCTTTTTTTTTCACTGTGGCGTACCAAACGGATCATTTTGAAAAAATTATATAATCTAATAAGGTGCACAAAGATTATATGACAAAAATTTTCATTATTGTACCCCAAGTGGATTATAGTAAAAAAATAAATAAAACAAGGAAAATTATTTTTTTTCAAACCTTAATCTTTCGCAAGATGTTCTATAATTTTATTTCGTAACACGTTTGATCGTAACAAGTACCAAAAAAAACAAATCGATCAACTGAACCGTTTCCGGAATTTTTTTTTTATATTGAAAAAAAATCATTTTTCTAAAATCATTGCGTTGACGGGGATGAAGTTTTCAGAAAATTTGTTTTTTTTATACCTCAGTATACACTCCAAATTTCGCTGGAAAAGAAGCGGGGGCAAATTTTCCCTACTTACCTGGCTATGAGCTTTACGTAAAAAAGTGCATGTTTATGGATCTACGCAACCGTACCATTTTCGGAAGAAAAGCTTACGATATATAGGGTGTCTCAAAATGGCCTGACATTTAAATTTATTAATAAAACGTATCATTTATTTGGAAGGTACGAACATTTTTATTTTTATATAAGGTACAAACGTAGAGGTCATGTGTAGAACACAGTATCCGATAAATGGCCGCCTCGTCCCTGTATGCAAACGTTCACTCTTTTGACGAAAATTTCAATAACATTTTGGCATAATTGCGGACTAATTTCATTAATGGTGCCCCCAATTGTTTCCTTGAGCTCTGGGATCGTCTGTGGATCCTTGGCCTATAATTTTTCTCTCCAAAAACCCCAGAGGCATCAGATCGCGCGATCTTGTAGTTCTCCATGACTAAACCTCGACATTTCCTGATGGTGGTCGTCAAATATTAGTACTCTATGTTCACCACGAGAAAAAATGTCGCGCAATTTAAAATGTCAGGTCATTTTGAGACACCCTTTACATGTGTGTGTAGACCACCAAGAATCGCATGAAATTCGAAACAACGGCGTAAGTGTATTGATAATTCGGTGTTCGTTCAGAAATATCCAAGTAACATTACAGAGTTGAGATGAATGGAGAGACTTATAATGCGAGCCAACAGTCGGGGAACGTAGCACCGTCGTTCCGTGTTTAAAAAGCTACGCGGAGACGAATTATCGAGATCGGGTCGTGAAACGTTAACAGAAGCGATGTTATACATGGATAAGAAAAGCTAATGGCCAAGCTATAAAATAATAATAAAGAATAATAGAATTCAGCAATTTGTGGTCGTCTCTCTCGTGGAATTATATTCGCAAGGAGCCGCGGGAGACGACCAAGAGGAGCGATTCCGGCGCACCGGAAGCGATGTATTATCGCGCGCGAGCTCTCGTCATCTGAAGTTCATATACCATAACGTATACGTGTTTATATACCGGGTGTCCCGTTTCAATCGTACACCTAATTTATCTCGAAAAATACTTCGCCGATAAAGTATTGAGTACAATGAAACTTTTAGGGTTCAAAGGGGGACGTTAAAAATCATCTTTTTTGGTCCTAAATTCAAAATGACAACGTTAAGATGACCGACGTGTTTTTTTACATGGGGTCATTCATTTTTTTCCACCAAAAAATTTGTAGGCCAATACTCACAACTTTTACACGAAACGTTTTTTGATAACCCGTTTTGAACCCTAAAAGTTTTATTGGACTCAATACTCGGAGCAGTATTTTTTTAGATAAATCAGTTGTAAGATTAAAATGGGACACCCTGTATATATATATATATTTGTATGCACACACACTCACGCACACGCCCGAACGCACATAAACCTACATATAGATATATATGAATATAGATATTTGTCTCAGGCTGCTGCGCGCGTGCGTTATGTGTACGTGTGTGCGTGGCTCTGTGAGTGTTCACCAAGGTATAATGCAATCTGTGTATTTGAATACCTAATAGTTTTCGATGCATACATCATTTCCCGACGAACGCTGCCCATTACCTTTCGACGAACCTGTCTCCCTTTCTTCCTCTCCCTCCATCTTTCTCTCACAACAGCACACACACACACACACATACACACATGTGTGAGTGCACGCGTGCATACACCCACTCTCCCTCTTCCTCTTCCCGCTTGCTCCCTTTTACTCCCGATCCCGTGTAATATACCGTACGTTGCACCAGATGTCTGAGCGGGTGATGCTCTACGATACATCATTGTACCACTATAGTGATGAGCTCAACATTATTTAGAAATAAACTGGATGCTAATTTTTCCAAAGAGTAACCTAAATTCGTGTTTGACTACGATAAAGAATGAACATTGCCTTGATTTACCATATCCTGCCCTGATTTACCATATCCTACCCAGATAGGTCCTGGTCGAGCATGATGTGACATGGGTGGTACCGGCAGCCCACAGAATCCGTAAGGCAGTCGATCGAAACACCCGCATCGACGCGTATACACAGTACAAATACGGATACGGTTGAGTTGATTTAGGATTCGAGGACTGCGTTGTCACAACAATGTTTTAATTTTTTTTAATCTGTAAAATTAGGGCGAACATTAGCCATTTGAGGCTGTCGGAAATGCAAAATCCAAAAATGTCTCGTTTGTGGACATCTAGTCTAAAAGCTATGTATTTTTGTTTCCGGCTGGATTATTATTAATAAGAAGATAAGACGGCATACTACAGTTATTCCAAAACGTAGATAAAATTGTGGCTCTTTAAAAAAAAAGAATAGTATAGTTGTTTCTTTGACCCAAATGGCGAATACTTATTTATGTATTATATTTATTGATTCATATATTAATTACATTAAAGAATATTTATGCAGGCTGTCCCATTTTAAAAATAAGCATTGAAACAAATCGAAACGATGAGGTCGTACAAAAAAGTGTTCCCTAAAAAGTTTTATGGTTTCCACCTATGGTATACATCTAGGAGCCGGAAAAAAGGTCATTTTTGTGAATTTTTTGAGGGAAAACTATTTTTAATTTCGGATTGGGGTTTTAGTTATCTAAAAGTATATACATTTAAAAATATGTTTAATTTTCTTTTTTTTTTAATATGAAATATATATATACAAGGATATTGGAGCGTCGTAAAAAAGTCGGTACCCGAAATTTCTCGAAAACCAGCCTCAAGGCAATGAACCGATTGCCTTGAGGTTTTTTGTGGTTATTTTATACACCATTATCTAGTACTTGTCATAGGATTTTTTCTCCGTTACTTAGTTTTTGTTTGATAGGCAAAATAATAACTAATTTTTGGCCCAAAAATCACTATTTATGTTCAAACGTCCGCAATTTTGTCATAAATCGATATTTTCAAAATCGGCTAGCTCGGCAAAACCGAGCTCTGTCTTCGATGGTGGAAATTGTCACAGAATTGGGGTGCTGCCGATTTGGCCAACTCAAACGATAGCTGATTACCGCTCGCCAGTAATAGTGTCGATATGCTCCGAGCAGCAAGAGAATATTGACAAATTCATTGGACCATAATCGGACATCGTCCAGATAGATGAGGATCTCCAAGGGACTGTTCTGAACAGATCAACTGAACTCTTTTTCAATCAAAATGATTGGATCGCAGTAACTTTGGAATAACGTGATTCCATCGGTAAATACAAGATGCAAAAATAGTATATGCCCCGTTGTGCGCGTTGAACGTGGCCTTCTCGGATGGGGCTAGGGGCTCACCAGTAACAAAGGAGAGGAGAGCGTACCAAGCATCGCACAAGGAGGCCTCACGATATCTAAAGGTATTCGTTCTTTGTTATCGATGATCGAGCGAACAAATCCATATATTTAAGGGGTTACCCCTACTTGCGATTTTGAAAAAATCGTTTTTTTTATTGCATTTTTTTGAAGTATGAGTATCTGAGAATATGTCCTGAAAATTTCAAGTCGATCCGAACAAAATTGACTGAGATATGAGCGTTGAAAGAGAAGAATCCGTGAATTGAAGAACTGAAATTGAAACTTTAAACGCATTTTTCTCAAAATGGCATTGCTGAAGTCGGTGACCAAGATTACTCGAACACTAATGAACCGATCTTCTTGACATTTTTCAGGCTAAAATACATAAAAATGTAGTCTTTAATCGTTCGATTTTTTTTTCGAAAAAAATGGCCGTTTTATAGCCAAAAAACGGTCGTTTTTTTTCATTAAAATCGAACCATTAACTTTGACTGTCCGCCATTTTGTGAAAAATGAATATTTTTTAAAATCCTTCGATTAAAGACTAGTTTATACTTATATTTGACTAAATCCATCCGCATTTTTTTTCTCAGATGATCCACTTCGCCGCAATGTTGGTCACCGCAAACCGTGTATATAAAAACACTATTTCATTCACGGCCATTTGCCACTAAACAATGTAATATTTTTCAATAAAAAAATTACTGAAAGTTCTTCAAGATGTGTTCTTTAAGATGGTATATTGATCGATTAAAAAAGTTTTGTAGTTTTCTTTAAAAAAATTCATGAACAAGGCCTTTTTTTGCGCTACAAGTGGGGGTAACGCGTTAACTTCCCAATAACTAACGCACAAAAATCTAAATTTCTCTCAAATCAATCAGACAACTAAAAATCCATCTTTGGGTATTACGAACCCGAAATTGGTTCGAAGATAATCAATAATTGATATTTTCTTCAATGGCCTCAAGTAGGATCAACAGAGCGCAACATCCACGTGCACCCAATGTATGAGTATCTAAGAAATAAACCCTTCAGCGATTAGAGTTGATGCCTATGAATCGTTAAATGTAAAATATCGAAAATTTAATTATTAAAACAACAATACAAATTTTCAAAACAATTTACTATACCAATATCTTACTAATGTTCCGGGTGCCATTTTCTAGGTTGCTACGAGTTCAAACATCTTGAAATACTTTTCCCTGTTGAATATGAATTTGAAACTATACACTTATAATTTTGTCAAACGCTTTTGACATTCACTAATCTTTGGATTGAAGATGAAGGCAAAAAGAATTTTTTGCCCTTAAAAAAAGAAATGATATCTGCTATAAAAACGGTCGAAAAAATGAAGAAAGTACGCCAAGTAATGAAAATCTCGTCGAAAACATTATTGTTTGCTTGACCTTATAAAAAGTATGGTTTACGTTGAGAATAATTATTGTTCGTTTTAATTCAAACAATGGTCTTATTATATTTTTTCCATTAAACAATTGTGTCAAAAATGAAATGTTTTATAAAATAGTCAAGTACAATGTCCGTATTATGCAAGTGTATAAGAAATGTACACAAAATTGTTAAACCTTAGAAATAATCCTATTCATTTTTTTTTCCTTACCGTGCCCGCCAAGCCCTTCCACGGCCTTTTCAGTGCAGTGCACTTTGTTGGTATTATAATAATGTGATAAAAAAAAAAATTCTCAATACGATTAGTTCTAAGGGTCAACAACTTTGTGCACAACATTTCGTGTACACTTGCATAATACGTACATTGTACTCGGCTATTTGATGAATAATAATTTTCTTTTGTACAATTAATTAATGGGAAAAAAATAATCAAACAATTGTTTAAATTAAAACTAATATCCTTTATTTTTAATGAAAACCATATTTTTTATAAGGCAAAATAAACAACAATGTTTTCGAAGGGGTTTTTTTTAATACTTGCTATACATATATCTACGTGTTTGAATGTGTGTTTGAGAGCTGAGTATATAATAAGCGTTCGCAATTGCGCTTTAAGAACCACGAAGTGTCAATGAAAATGGATATCTCGCGTTCACGAGGAGAGGCGAAAGGAGAGCGATAGAGGAAAAGAGAAAAGGGCGAGAATTTCTATAAGTCTTCGATATGAAGATGGCCCCGTAATCCGGCGTAATGAACCTTCGAAGACTCTTGCTCTACAAAGTGACTGCGGGCGGCGATAGTGAGAAGGTCCTTTCAAATATTCATCCCCAACGAAGAAGCGTTGCTGAGCTTAATGTCGCGGGCAGCAAAAATTGCGATAATGAAGAAAACGAATTTTCTCGCTATCGATCGGCAGAGCGACAAAAAATCGAGAAAAAAGCACGAGATGTTTCCTTCTGCAGGCTAACTGAATAGGTTTCGACTGCAAAGAATTGACGAAACCTGGGGTATGTGGGGTCAGGCTCCTTCGCCGCTTGAGTCAACTCAAATTGAAGAAGAAGGTCCAACATATGGTACAGGAATCGCAGATCAAAGGTAAACTTACGATGGCAAGAATATAACTGCTCGTAAAATTTTAGACGTGTTTTTCTCGGTGTCCACGATTTCTCGACATCTAATGAACGGATTCACTCGAAATTTGCTACACTTATTCAGTGTAATAGTGATTTAGTCTTAACGGACGTTTTTTTTTTTCTTATCATTGTTTTATCACGAGTTATCATTAATAACCGTGCAATTTTCATCGAAAAAAAACGAAAAAAACATTCAAACATTTTTTCTATGATTATAAAACACGATTAAAAAAATCTCGGTCAAACCTTAGCCAACATTATCGATTTTAAGATGAAAAAAGCGTTCTTTTCTTCTTCCAGATCAATCGAGTTGCCAAAACAAGTACACCGTTGATCCCCCCACGTTCAAAGGCCCTTCACGAGATTGTGCAGCATTTTTTAATTAATAATATTTCTAAATGAAAATGGCACAGAACTTTGTTATTGTCCACACAAATGAATATCCAAACAATTCTGCAAATATTCTAATTATTTCTTCAAAACTAGTTTTTTTAACGCGTTACCCCCACTTGTAGCGCAAAAAAGGCCTTTTTCATGAATTTTTTAAAAGAAAACTACAAAACTTTTTTAATCGATCAATATACCATCTTAAAGAACACATCTTGAAGAACTTTCACTAATTTTTTTATTGAAAAATATTACATTGTTTAGTGGCAAATGGCCGTCAATGAAATAATGTTTTTATATACACGGTTTGCGGTGACCAACATTGCGGCGAAGTGGATCATCTGAAAAAAAAAATGCGAATGGATTTAGTCAAATATAAGTATAAACTAGTCTTTAATCGAAGGATTTTAAAAAATATTCATTTTTCACAAAATGGCGGACAGTCAATGTTGATGGTTCGATTTTAACGAAAAAATCGAACGATTAAAGACTACATTTTTATGTATTAAATAAGCCTGCAAAACTTCAAGAAGATCGGTTCATTAGTGTTCGAGTAATCTTGGTCACAGACTTCAGAATTGCCATTTTGAGGAAAACGCGTTTAAAGTTTCAATTTCAGTTCTTCAATTCACGGATTCTTCTCTTTCAACGCTCATATCTCAGTCAATTTTGTTCGGATCGACTTGAAATTTTCCGGACATATTCTCAGATACTTATACTTCAAAAAAATGCAATAAAAAAAACCGATGTTTTGAAAAAGCGCAAGTGGGTGTAACCCCTTAATAACCCTGTTTTTTGAGTTGTTACAGTAGCCTAAACCCCTAACGCGCCCCGCGCAAAATGTATGCGGCGTGTTCTCGCGTGACATGCGGTTAGTATGTTTATGGCCATAGAAAGCTAAACCTTTTCATTTTGATCGACACGTTATTTTGACGCAGCTTTATGCATGGCCACGCATAATGCTGGAAACATACCGAGTCCACTGGGGTGCGTGGATGACGGGTACAGGTAAGTAGTACATAGATTAAATCAAATAGCATATACAGTAAACGTATGTACATTTATTATACAAATCTTACATGACGGGACATACATACAGGCTACAGTCAGTTACAGCCTTTAACTCCTGCTGAAACCATCATTGATTGCACACGTTACACTTTTGGCCGAATCTATTGTTCCCGAACACAGTTCTAAACCGCGTTTTGGCGAGCTCCCATCTACCACGGTACGCGGGCGCACTACGAAATTCCGCCTGTTGCTGTTCGGGCAGTTCGGGCTAACCTAGCTACCCAGGGTGGCCACTGATGGGATGGTGGGCTCGTCTACCTTCATTGAGGCTCTATGCAGGCGTCCCCTGCATTTGCCTCAATCCAGCGACCTCCCTCCGTTTCCGGGATCGTTTAGTGATGACACTGGTAGTGTCAGGGTCCCGCGTTCGCCTCTTTTCTCCTTTTGGCTAACTCCTACTGTTTTTGGCGCATACTAGTTCGACCATGAGAGACTATAGCCGAAGAATGCTTAACTTTTAACCAAATGTTTAATTTATATTTGATATGACTATCGAATGACGCCGATTTAGATATTTTTGTGTACCGCGGATTTCCCACATCCACAACTTCGACTCGACGCGACTACTCCCTACTGATGCAACGAGAGGTGTCGTATCAGAAGCATAAGCGGAAACAGATGTCACGAGTGAATTTTAGCGGAAGTGGAAACAGAATCGGAAGTGTAAATACTATTTTTTCAAAAGAACAATTCTTTGTCGAAGATGATGTGTTATTAACGGTCATGCCGTTATTCAAAATGTAATAACGCCAAGATATATTTCGAAAAAAGTAATTTGGCCGCCTTGTCTCCCTGAAATCTATTTCGGTATTTTTCGTACATGAGACCAGCTCCACTGAATATTTGTTCACTGGCTAAGCTACTGGGAGGAGCTGATAAATCGTATCGCACTATTGGTAAGAAACAATGGTACTCGTGTTCATTTGATTTCCACCACTTTAGGCGGTCCTCTTGCAGAGGTAGTTATTATAAGCTTTTTTGTACTTCAGTAGGTTTGATTGTAACACCAAGAGTAGATTACCGCTATCGTTAGTCGGGTCTGGCTGGCCTTTGTTCATATTTAACATAGATTCCAACGGTTGGAAGTGAATTTGCAATTGAGGTGTGTATTCTATGATTAGGACACAACTTGTGGAAGGCTGATCTTGATTCTCAATTTAAATTCGGCACCCATTAGGGCTAGAGGGTATCCAATCATCTTGAGTTGCGTTTGCATCTCTTGCTCTGATCGTCATCAAATTAAGTATATCGGACTCAGCTTGCTCCGTAACGATGGTATTAAAACATTTTTCATTTATACCGCGGATCTAAATACGCGTATCGTCAATCTGACCATTCCTAGAAAGTTTCGACACACTTCCGATATGAAAATGCGGAACCAGCTGCAGAAGCGGCTGAGAAAAAGTGCGCGGGACTTCGGCAGTTGCGGAAGCAGAAGCAGAGGTCTGTTGCATCACTACCACCTCCTGTCTTAATTGTTAAGGGTAATCTTGACAGGTTTGGAGCTATTTTAATAGAGCGCCAAAATACGGACACAGACTAATTTTTTTTTAACTTTTTTCTATTGTTGGTGAAATCTGTTTTTCAAGTTTATCACAATGTTGCTAAAGTTGATTTTAATGTTGCTTAAGGATGTTGAGTCTCTGTGAAACATGTTAATGTTAATTGTTCAATAAATAGCTTCTTAATCGTCATGAAATTTTTACACGACGTCCTGAATACTTCATGTAAAAACATACAAAATTTTCAGAATTCTATCATAACTTCAACCTCCTTAAGGGTTGAAATAAAAAATGATAAGAAAATTCTGAAAATTTGGTATGTTTTTGTATGAGGTATTTCAGAGGTCGTGTTAAAATTTCACGACGATTAGGAAGCTCGTTATTAAAAAATTAACATTTTGTTAAGAACAATTTTTAAAAGAAATTTTAAAAAATTTATCAATAAACTTCGTGTTATTTGAAGAGTATGTGGCTTCCGGATGGAGGCCGTGTTGAGAATCAGCGTTGTGCCGACGTTTCGCAAACGTTACAGTCTGCATCATCAGGGCTGAGAGCTCCGATACTGAAGCTCCCGTGTCTCAGGCATTCCTTATATACTTGCAGTCATCGTTCCAGATCACTGCACCAGCCAATCAGATGTTTTAATTGATCGGCCGGTCAATTAAAAAACCGGGAGGACGGTGTGCCAAATGGGATTGACGTGATATCCACCATCTCTGTTTAGATTGTCCGGATGTTTTCGGATTTCCAAGCCTTCTCGGTGTTTCCTAGAAAAATAGCTGTTTGATGGGGCCAGACTTTGGGCTTTATCGAACTGAATGGCATGACCAGTTTCCATCCAATGCTCGGCCAGGGCTGATTGTCCAATGTGGCCATATTTGATACACCGTTGATGTTCTTTGATCCGTGTACTGATCTTCCTCCCAGTTTCTCCTATGTACACTTTACCGCATGAGCAGGGTATCTTGTACACTCCTGGTGCACTTAATGGTGGTCTTTGGTCTTTTGCACTCGGAACCACTTGTGCTAGCTTCTTCTGAGGTTTGAAGATGACTCGCACGTTATGTTTCCCAAGGACCCTGCCTATGCGATCGGTTATGCCCTGAAGGTATGGAAGGGAAGTTGTTGCTATTATTTGTCCTTCATTCTCCCCTTCAGGTTCTGTTACCGTTTTCGGATCGGCTATTTTTCTTCTTAGTTGTTTGATCGTTCTTTCGATGTTGCCTGGCTTGTAGCCATTATCTCCTAAAGCTTTGCGTAGGTGTTCTAGTTCATCCTCGAGAGAGTTCGGTTCGGAGATCGCTAGAGCTCTGTAGACCAGAGAGCTTATGACCGATTGTTTTTGGGAGGGGTGGTGATGGGACGTAGCGTGGAGATATCTATCCGTGTGCGTTGGTTTCCGGTAAACTTTGTGGCCCAAAGTGCCATCGTTTTTCCGTTGAACCAGTACATCCAGAAAAGGAATTTGATTGTCCTGTTCTATCTCCATGGTGAATTGTATATTGGGGTGCTGGGAGTTGAGGAAGGTTAAGAAATGATTGAGGTTTTCTTTGCCGTGACTCCAAATGACGAAGGTGTCATCGACATATCGGAACCAGGTTGAGGGTTTGAGAGGTGCTTCTTGCAGAATTCTGTTCTCGAAATTCTCCATAAAGATGTTGGCGATGATGGGGGAAATCGGGGAACCCATGGCTGCGCCTGAAGTTTGTTCATAAAACTGGGATTGGAATTGGAAATATGTAGAGTTTAGGCAATGTTCTATGAGGGCTAGTAAGTTAGGAGCAACTTTTTGGGATTTTCTGACTATTTCTAGGGTTTCATGGGTTGGGACGTTTGTGAACAACGATACAACATCGAAACTTACTAGAATGTCTTCTGGTTGTACCTTGATGGACTGGATCTTATTCACAAATTCCCGAGAGTTTTGGATATAGGAGTTGTTGAGGCCTACGAGTTCCTGCAAGGGTTTGCAGAGAAAACGTGCCAAATGATATGTAGGGCTGCCTATGTTGCTAACGATGGGCCTTAGTGGGATGTTGTTTTTGTGTATTTTTGGCAGACCGTAAAGCCTGGGTGGTAGGGATTCTTTGGGTGTAAGGATTTTTTTAATTGACCGGCCGATCAATTAAAACATCTGATTGGCTGGTGCAGTGATCTGGAACGATGACTGCAAGTATATAAGGAATGCCTGAGACACGGGAGCTTCAGTATCGGAGCTCTCAGCCCTGATGATGCAGACTGTAACGTTTGCGAAACGTCGGCACAACGCTGATTCTCAACACGGCCTCCATCCGGAAGCCACATACTCTTCAAATTACATAAAGAGCCGTGAAAGCCTTAAAACTAAAATAAAACGCCTACACGGAGAGGCTATTTTGGGTTCTGTCAACACCTTTTCCAAACTCAGGAAAACTCTGCACATCCAGCTGTGCTCGTTAACATTCCTAAAAAGGTGCCGCGACCATCAAGTGGTACCGAAATGTTTTCAATTAAAAAACCCCATTCCATCAAAACAAGCCAAGACTATCCTCCACCAGGCCTCGCTGAGACTGGTAAAGGAGAGAATATCTGTCACCAAAAAGCTTTTAGACCAAAATTCCCAAAAACTCCTTAAACTTCACCTACGCCTATCTGACTGTTTGGAACCACAGCTGTGGGAAGATCTTGACCGGGTCACACACGAACAAGCCCTCCACTGTGCAGACCTGAGGTCCAGGAATCAAATAGAGAAATTCAGGAAACTATGCCCACAGACGAAACAACCCATCCTAACCCACACAGTAAAAAACCTAAGCAACCACCCACTCTCCGCAGCTGAAACATCAGTCCTCGCAAAAGGGCACAATTTCGCCATCACACCGACAGACATTCCAACCAGAGAAATCATCAGCCAGGTGGAAACTGCCATCTACCGTCTCCCACCTGATACTAGCAACGATATCAGGCAACGGATAACCAATATTCTACACAAAGCAAAACCCCCTCAGCAGAACATCACAAAGGAAGAACACCTTGCTCTTCAAAATTTGAAGAAAAACAAGGACATCTTAGTACTACCAGCTGATAAAGGGAATGCTACTGTTATCATGGACAAAACGGACTACTGCAGGAAAATGATGAACCTGCTCGAGGACACCAACACGTACAAGAAACTACCACGTGACCCAACAGCAAGCGTAGAAAAGAAAACAACGACACTTCTAAAGAAGGCTGGCCTGTCGGAGAACCTTATCAAAATCCTTACACCCAAAGAATCCCTACCACCCAGGCTTTACGGTCTGCCAAAAATACACAAAAACAACATCCCACTAAGGCCCATCGTTAGCAACATAGGCAGCCCTACATATCATTTGGCACGTTTTCTCTGCAAACCCTTGCAGGAACTCGTAGGCCTCAACAACTCCTATATCCAAAACTCTCGGGAATTTGTGAATAAGATCCAGTCCATCAAGGTACAACCAGAAGACATTCTAGTAAGTTTCGATGTTGTATCGTTGTTCACAAACGTCCCAACCCATGAAACCCTAGAAATAGTCAGAAAATCCCAAAAAGTTGCTCCTAACTTACTAGCCCTCATAGAACATTGCCTAAACTCTACATATTTCCAATTCCAATCCCAGTTTTATGAACAAACTTCAGGCGCAGCCATGGGTTCCCCGATTTCCCCCATCATCGCCAACATCTTTATGGAGAATTTCGAGAACAGAATTCTGCAAGAAGCACCTCTCAAACCCTCAACCTGGTTCCGATATGTCGATGACACCTTCGTCATTTGGAGTCACGGCAAAGAAAACCTCAATCATTTCTTAACCTTCCTCAACTCCCAGCACCCCAATATACAATTCACCATGGAGATAGAACAGGACAATCAAATTCCTTTTCTGGATGTACTGGTTCAACGGAAAAACGATGGCACTTTGGGCCACAAAGTTTACCGGAAACCAACGCACACGGATAGATATCTCCACGCTACGTCCCATCACCACCCCTCCCAAAAACAATCGGTCATAAGCTCTCTGGTCTACAGAGCTCTAGCGATCTCCGAACCGAACTCTCTCGAGGATGAACTAGAACACCTACGCAAAGCTTTAGGAGATAATGGCTACAAGCCAGGCAACATCGAAAGAACGATCAAACAACTAAGAAGAAAAATAGCCGATCCGAAAACGGTAACAGAACCTGAAGGGGAGAATGAAGGACAAATAATAGCAACAACTTCCCTTCCATACCTTCAGGGCATAACCGATCGCATAGGCAGGGTCCTTGGGAAACATAACGTGCGAGTCATCTTCAAACCTCAGAAGAAGCTAGCACAAGTGGTTCCGAGTGCAAAAGACCAAAGACCACCATTAAGTGCACCAGGAGTGTACAAGATACCCTGCTCATGCGGTAAAGTGTACATAGGAGAAACTGGGAGGAAGATCAGTACACGGATCAAAGAACATCAACGGTGTATCAAATATGGCCACATTGGACAATCAGCCCTGGCCGAGCATTGGATGGAAACTGGTCATGCCATTCAGTTCGATAAAGCCCAAAGTCTGGCCCCATCAAACAGCTATTTTTCTAGGAAACACCGAGAAGGCTTGGAAATCCGAAAACATCCGGACAATCTAAACAGAGATGGTGGATATCACGTCAATCCCATTTGGCACACCGTCCTCCCGGTTTTTTAATTGACCGGCCGATCAATTAAAACATCTGATTGGCTGGTGCAGTGATCTGGAACGATGACTGCAAGTATATAAGGAATGCCTGAGACACGGGAGCTTCAGTATCGGAGCTCTCAGCCCTGATGATGCAGACTGTAACGTTTGCGAAACGTCGGCACAACGCTGATTCTCAACACGGCCTCCATCCGGAAGCCACATACTCTTCAAATTACATAAAGAGCCGTGAAAGCCTTAAAACTAAAACTTCGTGTTGTTTTCCGTTGCTTTTAGTATATTGTAGATATTATAAAATTGAGAGATCAAAAAAAAAAACTTATTGCAAAGTTACATCAGTTTCCATAAAACAACATTTAATTTGTGAATGTTAATTATTCAATAACGAGCTTCCTAATTGTCGTGAAATTTTTACACGACCTCTTAAATACTTCATACAAAAACATTTCCAGAATGATGAAATGGCGGCCTGTGACAACTCAATAAATCTGATTGCTATTTTAGTACTTTATTTTCATAATATGATACACAGTTATCACATACACTTCTCAAATAATTATTTTCCTCATCATGTTTATTATTATACCTAAATGTATTATATTTTACCCATTTCAGATTCGATCATTTATAGATTTTCTGTTGATTAGTCAATCCGCTAGTACTACCTTAAGTGCCTATAACAGTACGCTAGGTACTTGATATTTTTATGCAAAATGTTTCCTCAACCCTCAATCCGTGAAGGTATTTAAGGTAATCCCGTAAACCTGGGTCGTTTTCGTTTTTGCACTACCAAACCAACAATTGTCAATGAGAAAAATCCGAAAAAATCATGGTCAATCTTTACACCATACTGTTCAAGGGAAAATAGGCGTTTTTTTCTTTCTTATTTTTAATATCTCTTTTTCATTAAATATTAAGCAACCTGGGAAGAAAATGATTTTTGGCAGGACGAAAACGATCCATATTCATGGATTACGGCTTAATAACGACGTCGATTTGATTGTAAAAAATCGTTATTCTTCATTTAATTCCATTTATAATGTCTAAAATATAATTATTATTATTTATCAAAATGTCAAAGTAACCCTTAATATTTGACATAAGTTTCATTATAAGGCTTTGTTAAAGAAATCCTACACTCGACGCTACATCGACACTGTGAGGGGGGTCGGCCTTGACTTTTTCATGCATTTGATAGCTGAAGACACATTGTTCCATTGGACCAAAAAAAGTTGAAATTTAAGATGTTGAAAAGAAGTTACCTACAAAAAACTTCCAAATCCTGTTCAAAGTAACCCCATTACGTACCATTTTATGGTACGTACGAACGAATGCCGCGTAAGCGTTCATTTCCAGCTCAACCTTCGCCTCCCGCCGTACCGCACGGGCGCCGTCAAGTAACATGAATAGTATATGTCGAATAATGGCTTTATCACTCTATAGAACGATATCTAAACAAATGTGCGCATGTCACGTAGTTTCAGCGTAACAAGCGTTACAAGGTAGGCATGTTTCTCGATGCATGTGGTTTTAGCACGTGTACCCTTACTTACCGAATTGAAAGACGCTTCACGTTAAAAAGAGCGTAGACTTTTCTCGAAGGCATCCGGTGGCGAGCGAGGGCCACGGGCGAGTGCACGCGATAGTTTGGCCCGACGATACACCGTCTCCGTTCTTGACCGCGGCGCGCCGCCACTTTCGCCAACGGTTCTCGTGTGAGGTCCGGTTGTTGGCATCACGTTGCCCGCATCGGCGCACAGATGGCGCTCGAAGTTCCGTATGTGGTCAACACACGTCGCTGCTCGAGCGCGCGCTCGAGCGTATGCGGTCGAGAGACGCGTTGAACACGAGAAGATCAACGAGAGCGAGAGAGGGAGAGAGAAAGAAGGAATCGGCACGGAACCCTTGGCACGTAGGAATGAGAGAGAGGTGGAAGAAAACCTTTCGAGCTATGCGCGAAAGAAAAGCCGGCTCGCGCAGTAGAATGCATCATAGCTCACTCTATACGTATCAGAACTCTTTATTGACTCTCTCTCTCTCTCTCTCTCTCACTCTCACTCTCTCACTCTCTCCCTATATCAGCCTTGTTGCTACAGACGAGGAGTAGCCAGCATGGCATAACTACACAAAGTGCCAACATAAACGCAAAGTAGTCGGGTTTTTTGCTCAATTATTATACGACTTCTTTACGAGCTGTTTTCATACCCGATTTATATACATATATATATATTATCGTGTGTACACACGGATCCGTGACTGCATAAAAGAAAATAGCGTAGATTCAGTTAGGAATTCTGTAAACTCGTCGCACGCAGGTACACTGATCCATTTCGTAAATCATCATTCGTCGATAAAACTTTAAATACGATACAGGGTTTCAGCGTTGAAAAAAAAAACAATTCTACTCGCTTGCATATGATGCTTCGGTCGATAACAAGATTTAAAAAACATCTCAGGCACGTGTTTAACACGATAAAACGAATAAACGTACTTTATATGTCGATAAATATAATATATTTTTACACACACATTCATTGAAGATGTATATATGCTTTCTTCCAGCACGAACAAATGCAAGAACCGCGCTGTTCTTTCGGTATCTCGGGTCACATCGCACCGGTGATCTCTTCTCTGCTTCGGTTCACGTTTTCCAGCTCCTCTCTCTCTCTCTCTCTCTCTCTCTCTCTCTCTCTCTCTCTCTCTCTCTCACGCGCACTAGTCTTTGCCAGTCGCAAGTTTAGCTATCAGCGCGCGTATTATTTTACGTGTATACGTGTATTTCTATATGTATCGAATTCTACATATTTTATTCCGCAAGGCGCTTGTGAGCAAAACTCTCCGTTGGCATTGTTAATTTTGTTTGATTGTGCGGAATCCCTCAGAAAATCAGAATTTTTTTCGCTTTTTCATACCCCCACGCACACGCATGTACCGGATTTATAGTTGGCATACTGTTTGCTACAATTGTCTCGAATATATGTGTAACCATATCATTAACATAGAATTCCATATTATTAACAATGACATGCTAGGCCAAATAATTCTGTGGCAAATTGGAGCAACATGGAGACTTTAATTAACGCGTTACCCCCACTTGTAGCGCAAAAAAGGCCTTTTTCATGAATTTTTTTAAAGAAAACTACAAAACTTTTTTAATCGATCAATATACCATCTTAAAGAACACATGTTGAAGAACTTTCAGTAATTTTATTATTGAAAAATATTACATTGTTTAGTGGCAAATGGCCGTCAATGAAATAATGTTTTTATATACACGGTTTGCGGTGACCAACATCGCGGCGAAGTGGATCATCTGAAAAAAAAATGCGGATGGATTTAGTCAAATATAAGTATAAAGTAGTCTTTAATCGAAGGATTTTAAAAAATATTCATTTTTCACAAAATGGCGGACAGTCAAAGTTAATGGTTCGATTTTAACGAAAAAAACGGCCGTTTTTTGGCTATAAAACGGCCATTTTTTTTCGAGAAAAAAAATCGAACGATTAAAGACTACATTTTTATGTATTAAATAAGCCTGCAAAATTTCAAGAAGTTCGGTTCATTAGTGTTCGAGTAATCTTGGTCACCGACTTCAGAAATGCCATTTTGAGAAAAACGCGATTAAAGTTTCAATTTCAGTTCTTCAATTCACGGATTCTTCTCTTTCAATGCTCATATCTCAGTCAATTTTGTTCGGATCGACTTGAAATTTTCAGGACATATTCTCAGATACTTATACTTCAAAAAAATGCAATTAAAAAAATCGATTTTTTCAAAATCGCAAGTGGGGCTAACCCCTTAAAAGCACTGCGTACTCTTCGGTAGCGCGCACTCTATGGTGGCTCTACCCCATGTGCAGGGTGAGGCACATAAAGTGTTACAGAGCAATAGCTTTCAAACTATTGATCATATCCAAAAATGTCTCAGACAAAAGTTTCAGTGTTCGAGAAGGCCGTCATACTGGACCACCCTATTTTTTTTATCGGTGGAGGCGCTTAATCTACGGTAAGGTCAACTCCATTTTTTTTAAATGGTACCATGTATTTTTTTTCGATCACGCAATGATCTTCTGTTGTAGGTCGCTGAATTCGTCTTAAATTCGGTAACAATGTCATCGAAAAAAAATACATGGTTCTATTTTAAAAAATGGAGTTGACCTTCAGGTAGCTTCAGCGCCTCCACCAATAAAAAAATTAGGTGGTCCAGTATGACGGCCTCCTCAAACACTGAAACTTTTGTCTGAAACATTTTTGGATATGATCAATAGTTTGAGTGCTATTCCTCTGTAAGACTTTATGTGCCTCACCCTGTATATATATAAGCGCATGTACTTTTCCGCCAAAATTTACACTTGGATCTTGTATGTAAATGTCGGGAAACGTATACAGTGATCCCCGTTTATTATTTTTGTACACCTTTGTATGTGTACCAGGCGTAGAAGTATGAAACCGGAATCTTTTTGTAAAAATTACACGTCTGTTGTTTTAAAATGATAAAAACGAATGAAGACTTTATGCGTTACATTCAATTGATCCGTGAGTGCTTGTTGGCTCTGCGTATCATCTTCATCACCACTTTTGCATTTTTTGAACCACTCGAAACACTGTGTTTTACCAAGAGCATGTTCACCGTAAGCTTCGACAAGCATTCGATGCGATTCTGCAGCAGTTATATTCAAATGATAACAGAAAACTAATGCTGTCCGCAAATCGTAGTTCGTGGGCGCAAAACTCGACATGTTTAAGGTCATAGAAAAATATACCGGTGTAGGGAACTTAAGTTGAAAATCTTCGTCAGCTGTTAGAGGCAGATGATGGCGCTGCAGAAGCGGTCTTACCTTCCCTAAACTGATGGCTGGCGCCATCTATCGGGAAATTCTGGTTTCATACTTCTACACCTGGTATTTGAAGAAAAAAACCAAACAAATCGAGATTTTTCGATTCCTAGTCCCCTTAAAGCTCTTACAAGTTTATTTTTAGTAGAAAAAACTGTCGAGCGAATAAATTCAGATGTTCTTATTATAAAGGATACGTTTATTTTCCAACAAGCTGAAACTTAAAGCTGGGTTCAATCAAACTTCCTCACATAAATGATTATGTAGCATGCAAAGTTAGTTGACTGTCTTTCGGTAATTATCGACTTATTAATCTGTTTAATGCGTAGTCTTACGCACGCAATGCCTTCGTACATATTCTTAATTTTATTCAAAATTACATTTCCTTCCACGTTTGTTGTATTTTTAGTAGAGTTACTGAAAACCTTTAATCGATGACTCAGAATGTCCTCATAATGACCCCTTCATTAATACATACACATATATCTATTAAGAGATACAGAAGACGGAATGTGACGATGTTACGACGACAGATCGAGCGAGAAGGAAGATATACGTGGGTCTTGTATATATCGCGGTCGGTCTTGCGAGATGGCATGGAAATAATTAGAATTAATTTAGGTGGTACGCGCTTTAAATCTAGGCGAGTGGGCCTCCGTTCCTTCTTAGCCCTGACGCGAACATCTCTCCCTCCCTCCCCCCCGCTCGCTTCCACCATCTCTTTCTCCGTCTTTGACTGTCTCGACGCTGCGAAGAGTGCCAGGAATGACCCAACTGGCTCTGATTAGTCTTAATGTGTTAATTAGGGAAGATTGCTCTGTCTGCGATCGTGCTATATACCACATCCTACGTATATGTGTGCACGAATGGAAGTATCTCGTTAGTTGGACACTGTCCAACGCACGTACGTATACGTACAGAAAATTTACATTCGTGTATTAGGAATGCCTTTAGGCGTTGCGACACCTCCGTCTCGATAGATGAAGCGTCGAGACTGTAATCTCAGTCTCAATCGTTCGAATGAATAATCGTTCAAAATCATTCTTCCAATGAAGCAATTTTGTATGTATATCATTTTATTTTTCGCATGCCTTCAATTCAGTACAGTGGTTCCAGGTTTTACTTTCAATTGAGACAATTCATTTCAAGAGTAATCGGATATTTCATCCCAACGGGTTCGTATTCCGATTGGAAAAAGGGGTGAATAGGAGTGGGGAACGTGTTTACGAAGTTATTCAAAAGATCGCGAAAGATGTATGATTTCTATGATAATTACTAATAGATGATTTTTTTTATTGCGTTACTTGCAATTATTTCATTCCGTCAGGCACTGAAAAAAATGAATGGTGTTCTCAACAATATTCTAACTTTATTTCATATTTTCCTGAGGGGGCAATAATACTTTGAAGCAAAACGTATAGTACTGCTCATTGATATTTTAAGGAGTAAGGCCACTGTAACGGCCCAAAAAAAAAAGGTTTTTTCACTAACTTTTTCCCCGCGAAATTGAAGGTATTTGAAAAAAAACTTTTAATGGTGTTATCGGGCATACATTAAACTTTATTATAAAATTTTTTTACAGTAAAAAAAAAAACAAAATGGCGGTTCCACAGCTATCTTCCCGGGACATGTTTTGCTTCCAGGGCTCCGCGGCACGCAGCACCACTGGTGCACTTTTGAATCTAGAACAAAAAAAAAACCATTAATCTAGAGGGCTATAGCTAGAGAATGTCGATCGGATTTTAAAAAGTATCAATTTTTGTGGATTTAGCGTGCGTTTGAAAAAAAATTGATTTTTGACGAAAAAAACGGCAAGTTTTTTGTTAATAAAAAATCAATAAATAACGTTCTTGAAAATTCTGATCGACATTCTCAAGATAATGTAAATGTTCACATCTGGTTAAAATTTCAAGTAAAAAAAATGAAAATTGTTCGAGTTATGCTGCGTGCCATTTTGAAAAACCATGTTTCGAGAAAAACGCGTTTAAAGTTTTGCGAATAGTTTTTTATTGGAAAAAATTAAAAAAAGAAGTTAAAAAAAATGTTTACCGTTAGTCTGCAATCCCAGCACCATACATTTGTCCTTCGATAGCCAAATTTTCGTCTTCTTCGTCTTTCCTGGTTGATTTTTGGAGCGCGCGCGCACTTTTGGCCGCGTCGCTCAGAGATGTCTCCGCGTGCGTAATGCGTTTGGCGTCGGCTTCGATGCAGAAATTATATAACTGTACACCAATTTCCACCTCCAACATCTTGAATATTTGCAAGACGTTGGTAAGGCCGCCATTGAATATGCAAACAGCGATATCCGTCGCAATATCTAGTACAGTTTTTCCGCTTGAGGATGATTTGGGGGCCAAACTCCAAACGGTAGCGTTGAAACTTTCGTTATTGTTTTGAGTATAGGCCCCCAAGCAACGCTCCAGCAACTCGTCCCGGCTCAATTCCATGTAGATGGGTTTGATGGCTTGATAAACCTCCTCACTCATTGGCTGATTGTGATGATACGCATCCAAGGCATTTTCTGCTTTCGCTTTCTTCCAACTGCACCAATTCTCCGAACATTTTTCGTGCTGAGGCTTTTCATCCGTTGACATTTTGTGAAAAAGGGTTGCCCAGATCTCATTTTTCATATTTTTGATGGAATCGGAATTTCGACGGATTGCTAAGCCGTAATAAATGCTTAGTTCGTCAATCAATTTGGCAGTGAGTTTTCCTCTTCCCCCGAGACCTTTTGTTCCTTTTTTTAAGTTTCTCAATCGAGTGCCCATTCTTTTTCGCACGTGATCTATGCACTCTTTTTTTTTAACATCAACATTTTCATAAGGCTTCGAATCCACGATGCCTTTGAAAATTTAGGAATCGCCATCTTCGATATAATTGCAGTCGTTTCGGAGCAAGTTTTGACACGCTTGGCGGCGACCTTCATTTCCTAAGGACAACAAATTTTTTTTCGCACAGGACCTTTTTTTTCTTATTCTAGAGGGTTTAAACTATTTTTTAAGCCAATAAAAAAAAAATCGATTTTTCAAAAATTTACAGTGGCCTTACCCCTTAACAGCTGCCTGAATTATGCACACATGTTATCGCAATTTTACAAACGTACGTTTATTCTCCCATGCTATACAATATAGTAGGTTTTGTATAGCATGGGAGAATGCTGTAGGCATGAAATTGCATGAAATTGAAGGCAAAAATAATGGATTTCTTTTTACGACACCTAATATAAAGATCGATTAAAAATGTTGCCTGTGATTTGCAACGATGTTTATAGTGATGTGTGCCATATTTTAAGATACGACCTGCTACATGCGTATCTGATGGGTTATCAAGTGTTGCTACAAAGTATCGATACCCGTTTACTAAATGCATTAAATATTTCACAAGTCTTAAATGAAATAAAATATGCATCTGAGAGTTTTACCTCGATAATTTTTTAAATTATAATTCGCCATTCCCCGACCTCATGCAATGATTTATTTCGAAGAATATATTTCGCTTTATCGGAATCGAACCTAGAACGTAACTGCTTACCAAGTACTATTGGCATCTTTAGCACAGATATGGCATAAGACACAAAAGTAATTCCGGTTGTACTTCCGAATAGCTGTTACCTGCGATTATGGTGAAATTTTGCACACATCTTTTTTTTCATAATACAAGTCACTGTTTAAATGGATTTTTGGTGCTTCGCCATAGTTTTGTACTCTATAATAGCGATATATACCATATTATATGATACGCCCTGCTAAATGCATAGTAATGTGTGTCCTACAAGAACAGAAGGTGAACTACAACCATGATTATTGAATTGATATCCTATTTTTGCCATGCAACAAACGTACTATGTAACAGTTTGTGAGACCAGTGTATTTCGTAAAACTATCAAGCTACGGTTGCTCGAACTGTATATGATTTACGTATTCACTATAAGTAAATTTTACTATAATTATTTTCGCATAGTCACTCTTCATAAGATTTTCTAACAAATTATACTCGAAAAACGTTAATGTTAACTATATGAATTGTACAAACGTTACAAGACTAATCTTGACTTCTAAAGACTTGACTAAAAGACTTCTAAAGACTTGACTACTTGACTTGACTACAAGACTTCTCGACAAAGACTTCTTGACGAAGACTTGACTTGACAAAGACTTGACTACTTGACTTGACTACAAGACGACAAGACTTCTAAAGACTTGACTACAAGACTTCTAAAAGTATGACTGAACAAAACCTAACGTCCAGTATACATCATTAGTATTTGCACGCCAATTTTATTATAGCACTGAATTGACCATATCTATATTGTTGAGCCTTTTTTAATAGTGAATAATCATTACAGGGCTAATGGATAGTCAAACACGCCACCCAAATCGCATGTTAGGTATACTGCTCGCTTATACACGTGTTGACCATGTTACGATTGCGGTGTCAATAAACTATAACGAATTTTCTTTTTACCATGGGCGTTTGTTGTACATGACCTGAATTTTTCTCTCAGTGCATGTCATTATTCGTAAAAAAAACTGGGCCATTATAGTTACGAAACGAATAGACGTGATCGAATATCTATTCGACTCCATTCGAAATCAACATAATACGTTTGACTTTTGAATTAATTTTTACGTACTTATTTTTTTTTGTAAAATCGAACTTTTGGAAGTGGCTTTTGTATTTCATTGCTTCTTGTCCAGTGGACGACAAGGAGTTAGCGTGAACAGAGCGAGAAAAGTCCGGGTTGTCGACTCTATAATAATATTTAACGACGTGTATGTTCGTAAGGTGAACAAGTAGAGAGATATATGGAACATATTGAACCCGAGCCTCTCGGTGTGCTCGTGCCCGCGTTCACTCATATTCTCTCCCTCTGGCCTCTAGCGCAACACCATTAATCACTATTATCTCGGGGTAATTTTTCTTCGATATAATTTCGTCTGTTTTCCCCCTGCCCCGCCGTCTCCACCCTCCCGCCCTTATATACACCATGTAGAGCGAAGCTCGCGCATACAAGCTGCAGGTCGTGTGTACGCAGACAAGTGCAGGCTCGATGCAGGGCAAAGCGGGAGTGCGACACTCGTATGGGACCTTCTACGACAAACCGACCACTTTTTTTATCGAGAGAAATTGTTGGTTTGCTTCGAATAATATCTCGTTAGATTCGCGACCCACTTGACTTTGTCTTGAACTTTAACAAAATCATATGTTCATTCAAACTTAATGTCGGAGTTGAATGAAATTTTCTCGCCGTTAATCGGCCTTCAAATTCACTGTGGTGTAATAATAGATTCGACAACCAAATACGTCTAATAAAAAATATATATATATATATATGGGTCGCTTCGACAGTATTTTATTCAAGTCTGATAACCTTATCGATTTTGTCAACAAATATTTGAGCTTTTGGTGTTCGTGCTCAACATTTTGACCCTTGTCACCATAAAATAACCAAACCAAAGTCACGATTTAAAATTCAAATCAGTAAGGAGAATGATTATTTTTAATTACGAACGGTTGGTTTTGAGGTTGCTAATATTACGATCGTTGACAAAACGATGTTGACATTCATTGGCAGAACGTGATATACAGCACGCTCTTGTTTTTTTTTTCATTAAACGTTTATGTGAATCTAATAAATTATTTAGCGTAGGGATGAATATTCAACTGAAACATTTATTTTATTTTGGTTATGGATTTCTTCGAGGTTCATGCTCATAAAAGTTAATTTTAAATTTTAGGTATTGTTCAAATATAAGCATGTGTTCAATATATACCATAACCAAATATAACCATATTTTTAGTACATATGTGTTTAACAAGTAATGTGATAGATGTATATAGGAATATAGTTGCTTCAAACGAATACTTTGAACGTATTGATTTATAAACAAATACGAATCGAACCAATCATTCCTTTCGGTGTGAGTCGAAGGTTTTACTAGAATTTTTATGTCACGGAAAGACATTTATCGATAACCGGTATGAAACGATCGCGACTGCATGCTAGTTGTACATTAAGGATAATTGGGTTTTTGCAGGTAAAGGCAGGAAAAAAGTTCGTGATATCTGCGATGTACAAAATTCTGCGATTCTTTATATATGCTGGTGGCGATTTTCTTTCTAGAAAGTGGAAAAGCGCGGAAGGGGTTCATCGTGACACGGTCCGAAGAAAAATTGAATTATCTTTTGTTACCTAATTTTTTAAATCATTTTTTAATCGTATAACAAGTACATTCGAGAAAAATTCCACGAAGAATCCCCTTCAGAACCTTCGGTATCGTTTTCGTGAATAGTGAACATTTATTTTTAAGATGATGCCATAATTATCTTGTAGGCGTATCACATTTCGAGCAGGCGTCGACATACCAATTATAGACAGAGCGCAAGATGGATCTTTTTATATTGTCCAAATATCAGTATGGCACATGCCGAATGTCAACGTCGTTTTTTTTGTACAATTTGAGGTTATTGCAAACAACCGTAACCTTCATCATTTTTAAATAAAAATCCAGTTATTCATTTCAATGCGTCATTTTGGATCTGCGATTTTATGACGAGAGTCAAGATTTTGGGTGTGAAAGCGGAAAAATATAAAGAGGAAACGAATGGGGTTATCAGTCTCAAGTAAAATACAATTAAAATGAGACGTACTCTCTCTTAGAAACTGTCTATTAGAAGCACTATCCTTTTATGGCAAAATAAAATATTTGACAGGTTAAATATATAATTTCACTATAATAATTTGAATGGCTCACTCGACTTTAACTCTTTTAGTCAAACGAACAGTTTTCCCAAGAGTTGGCTGTTATTAATTGGAACATTAAATCGAAATAGATATATTTTTACATTGAATATCAAACAGAAGTCCAGTAAGATGAAATTTGAACGAAATTTGATTTGATTCAAACAAACCATTTCTTTCGGCGGTATATGTGAAGTGACTGCCTCGGTGTGAAACACCCCATACATATACATATATAGATTTATTGTTGTTACGCGAAAAATGGAACGACGCTTATAAGCCGCGATCGTGTGATTTTTTTTATGCACTCTTTCTCCCCCCCCCCTCTCTCCCGATGCCCGGGGATATATCGGCATGCATGTACCAACTTATTATACCCATATACTTTTGATTTTGTACGTCGTCTTCGGCAGGATGGTTATAATCCCTGCATGCTCTAAACGAGCCCGTGTCCTCGAGGCTCGTAGCAATAATATTAGTACTTGGCATCGAATACATAAACGCGGATACACTCTTGATAGTAAAGCGCGAAAAAGAAAAATAAATGACATTCCTAATGGAACGTGAGAATTTTTTTTCTCCGTTTCATGATATTTTTATTAATCCTCTCCTTTGTTATGCGACACAACGACGACGAGAAGCGCGAAACATCCGCCGTAGCGATCCCCACACGCGAAAGACACTCGCGCCAAGCTTTTACCGAGTGCTATCCCACTGTATTTGAACAGTTAATGCTCGCACTCCTCGCAATCCTCATTCATTTGCAATGAGAGAAACTTTTTCGAATGCACCATGCTCGCGAGAACGCATCTACCGTCAGTTGCGCCTGATTATGTTAATTTTTCGCTAATTCAACTTTGCGCCACACTCGATCCTCTCGCAACGCGTAATCGATAGTTCCGTCGAGTTAGCGACCGGGGATCTCGAGGAAACTTTGTTTGTTCTCGTAAGTCTTGTTCCTCCTCACTTTTTCAAGAATACTCACCTTTTTTCTTTTTGCCAGCTCCCTCGCGATTTATTATTACTACTGTCATTGTGATTACCGTTATTATTGAATATCGATTCTTAGCGTATTTTCGGAAGGCGGAGAGGAAATGGAAGCTAATGAAATCTCATTAAAGTTCAATAAGCATAGTTTTAATCGAATATTGTAGTCGGAATTCTTTAAAGAATACTCTCCGTCTCTGTCTTCAGTCTAATATATATATATATATATTCCACGTGAATCCGGTGGACTTTTTCCCTGACGCCCAATTCGATTTTTTTTCATATAATTCCATTGACTCTAAAAGACACCCTGAATATTTTTTACATTTTTCGAAACAACCCTTAGTCAAACAAATTTTTTTTTCCGGAAAAAAA
>OX632364.1:26379886-26382386 GCA_951751655.1 Ophion costatus | reverse complement strand
CTACGAAAGCGAGGGAAAGACAGGTGGATAGGATAGAGAGAAAGGGAAAGAGACTTTGCCCTTAATCCGGTTCATGTTATTTTCATTCTATGCACCACGCATCATACTCAAGGTAATTCAAACCCAAAAGTCATTTTAATCGCGTCGACGAAAAGTCTTGACCAATCGCCCATTGCTCAAGAAATCGAATCCCTCTTATATGCAAGTTTTACATCAAACCATGCTACCCAGAAAGTTGTTCGTTGTAATAATTTCTTTTTCGCCATAGTTTATAGACTTAAATTTAAAAAAAAACGATTTCACATCACGCCCGATGAGAACGGAGGTAAGTCGAGGTGAAATCAAAGAGAGACGGTGTTCCGAACTGTTCAGATGAAAGCGATGATGAAAAGTGATCGATGACGACGATATACTTGCACCAACCATTAAATGGAAGGGACATATTAAGGTCGCGTCGTTCGGTGCTCGGCCGTTGCAAATTCGCGTTGTCGTTTTTCAGGCGGAATTGTCGTCGTTCACGAGATGCTTGATATAATGTAACACGCTATACCTGTCGGAGGCTCGTCGAGGCCAGGCCGTGCCCATTATGATCGGCTCATTAGACCGGTAACATTTCCACGGACACCCGGTAGCGGCGCGCTGATGACGGATGAACATCCAACTCTATACATGTGTGATTATATATATATATATATATATATTTGTACAGCACTCCCTAATGTATAAAGCAACTGATTCGTTTCTTGAACTCTTAACGTGTGCCACCAGAAATCTTGGCATGGCTTCCGCTTTTTCTTTTCTCATTTGTACACCGTGTTTCCTCTTTCAGTTGCTTTTGCCGATTGCCCACAGGCCTGGAGAAGTAGTAAATAGTAAGTTAAAAGTAGGAAAGAGTAGTAGTAGTAAGAAGTTATATTTGGATCGGCTTTTCGACTTTTTACAAAGCTGTTACACCGTTAAATATCGGTCTCTTACAATCTAACTTATATCTTTCCTCTTTTATTAATTTTAATTTTCGCCACACTCTGCATTCCCGCTCTCCATTACCACCATTTCTCTTTTGTCACACTCTCTTTCTATTACCCTAAAAAGTTTACACATATTTACACCTATGTATCCTCTCAGCAACCCTATTAATTTATACTCTACTCCCCTTTTATCCCTTTCCCCCTTTACCCACTTCTCTATATATGTTTTCGCTTCCTTAGATATTACCTCTCTCCCTTTTTCACACGTAATCAGGTGCTCCATTGTTTGTCTTTCTCGTTTACATATCCTACAAGTCCATTCCACTTCGCTCTTTTTTCTATCCCTCCCTATGTCATCATCGCCCATGTTTCCTTACAGTTTCCTTTAATATCTCCTGCCACCCGATACTTCCGTGGTGCTTCTTTATTTTTTATTATCGCATTTCGTAAACTACAATATTACACGTCGATTTTTGAATTTGTTCTTTTTCTCTCTCTATGATCTTTCTTTTTAAGTTTTTCAATCCCTTGTCTATCAAATTCTATATAGTAGTTTTATTTCTTTCCCCTCTTTTGTCATATCCATTATTTCCTCAATTTCTAAATCCTTTGATACTTTCATCAAGTCTTTTCCCCATTTCGAAGGCTTTCTGTCGAAATTGCTCTTATTTCCTCTCTCAAATATTCGGACATTTATTACTTTCCATTCTTATCACTAATCTTATGCACCGCAGCGTTCTTTCCCTAACTTTGTACTCGAATGTTGGTATTTTTAGCTCTGTTCTCCACGCTGATCTGGGGGTTCTTCTGTCGCTTCTTAATCAGGCCTGGAGAATAATTTTTAAGTTAAAAAACGTTGAAGTGTCTTCAACGGGTAATACAGAAATTTTCTCGCGAGTTTTCAAAAAAATCGAAAAATCGTAATATTTGCATAGCTTTGTAAGGAACCGTAAAAAGTATGTTGATACTCTCAGAAAAGAATAAAGGAAACTACAAGAGAAACAAGGAAATGTTTAAGGGAACAATTTAAAGAGACCCCAACAGTATACGTTCAATTTTGGGAACGACATCTTTTTGTGTCCTGTTTGGTTTTTGTCCCCGCTATTGATATATATATCCAAATTTGATTCACAATGGTAAAAGCAAAATCTGCCGTCCTTTCGCCACGCTGCTGCCTTCCTTGCTACCGCACCGCTTAAATATTTCAAAGTAGTAACACGGCAGTGCGTACTAGACAAATTATCATTAAATTTGAAAAATGGTTTTTCGAAATTCACCTCGATTAATCGCAAGGGTAAAGCGTGTGACACGACGAGTCTCAGCGTGTGTTCGCGTAGAGCTTCGAGGAACTGTTACGATGATTTATCATCGCACGTAGGTGGTTCGGGTTCGGCGAATTTTATATTCGCATATTAATGAATTATCGGAGGTACAAACGATATTGAATTCTACAATTGAAATTCACCGCGAATCGCGTCAAGCCCAGCATATTAATATTGCCAAAAATTATACAGATTCCAATTTTCACTGTG
>OX632364.1:25999886-26374886 GCA_951751655.1 Ophion costatus | reverse complement strand
CGCACGCACGCACGCACGCACGCACGCACGCACGCACGCACGCACGCACGCACGCACGCACGCACGCACGCACGCACGCACGCACGCACGCACGCACGCACGCACGCACGCACGCACGCACGCACGCACGCACGCACGCACGCACGCACGCACGCACGCACGCACGCACGCACGCACGCACGCACGCACGCACGCACGCACGCACGCACGCACGCACGCACGCACGCACGCACGCACGCACGCACGCACGCACGCACGCACGCACGCACGCACGCACGCACGCACGCACGCACGCACGCACGCACGCACGCACGCACGCACGCACGCACGCACGCACGCACGCACGCACGCACGCACGCACGCACGCACGCACGCACGCACGCACGCACGCACGCACGCACGCACGCACGCACGCACGCACGCACGCACGCACGCACGCACGCACGCACGCACGCACGCACGCACGCACGCACGCACGCACGCACGCACGCACGCACGCACGCACGCACGCACGCACGCACGCACGCACGCACGCACGCACGCACGCACGCACGCACGCACGCACGCACGCACGCACGCACGCACGCACGCACGCACGCACGCACGCACGCACGCACGCACGCACGCACGCACGCACGCACGCACGCACGCACGCACGCACGCACGCACGCACGCACGCACGCACGCACGCACGCACGCACGCACGCACGCACGCACGCACGCACGCACGCACGCACGCACGCACGCACGCACGCACGCACGCACGCACGCACGCACGCACGCACGCACGCACGCACGCACGCACGCACGCACGCACGCACGCACGCACGCACGCACGCACGCACGCACGCACGCACGCACGCACGCACGCACGCACGCACGCACGCACGCACGCACGCACGCACGCACGCACGCACGCACGCACGCACGCACGCACGCACGCACGCACGCACGCACGCACGCACGCACGCACGCACGCACGCACGCACGCACGCACGCACGCACGCACGCACGCACGCACGCACGCACGCACGCACGCACGCACGCACGCACGCACGCACGCACGCACGCACGCACGCACGCACGCACGCACGCACGCACGCACGCACGCACGCACGCACGCACGCACGCACGCACGCACGCACGCACGCACGCACGCACGCACGCACGCACGCACGCACGCACGCACGCACGCACGCACGCACGCACGCACGCACGCACGCACGCACGCACGCACGCACGCACGCACGCACGCACGCACGCACGCACGCACGCACGCACGCACGCACGCACGCACGCACGCACGCACGCACGCACGCACGCACGCACGCACGCACGCACGCACGCACGCACGCACGCACGCACGCACGCACGCACGCACGCACGCACGCACGCACGCACGCACGCACGCACGCACGCACGCACGCACGCACGCACGCACGCACGCACGCACGCACGCACGCACGCACGCACGCACGCACGCACGCACGCACGCACGCACGCACGCACGCACGCACGCACGCACGCACGCACGCACGCACGCACGCACGCACGCACGCACGCACGCACGCACGCACGCACGCACGCACGCACGCACGCACGCACGCACGCACGCACGCACGCACGCACGCACGCACGCACGCACGCACGCACGCACGCACGCACGCACGCACGCACGCACGCACGCACGCACGCACGCACGCACGCACGCACGCACGCACGCACGCACGCACGCACGCACGCACGCACGCACGCACGCACGCACGCACGCACGCACGCACGCACGCACGCACGCACGCACGCACGCACGCACGCACGCACGCACGCACGCACGCACGCACGCACGCACGCACGCACGCACGCACGCACGCACGCACGCACGCACGCACGCACGCACGCACGCACGCACGCACGCACGCACGCACGCACGCACGCACGCACGCACGCACGCACGCACGCACGCACGCACGCACGCACGCACGCACGCACGCACGCACGCACGCACGCACGCACGCACGCACGCACGCACGCACGCACGCACGCACGCACGCACGCACGCACGCACGCACGCACGCACGCACGCACGCACGCACGCACGCACGCACGCACGCACGCACGCACGCACGCACGCACGCACGCACGCACGCACGCACGCACGCACGCACGCACGCACGCACGCACGCACGCACGCACGCACGCACGCACGCACGCACGCACGCACGCACGCACGCACGCACGCACGCACGCACGCACGCACGCACGCACGCACGCACGCACGCACGCACGCACGCACGCACGCACGCACGCACGCACGCACGCACGCACGCACGCACGCACGCACGCACGCACGCACGCACGCACGCACGCACGCACGCACGCACGCACGCACGCACGCACGCACGCACGCACGCACGCACGCACGCACGCACGCACGCACGCACGCACGCACGCACGCACGCACGCACGCACGCACGCACGCACGCACGCACGCACGCACGCACGCACGCACGCACGCACGCACGCACGCACGCACGCACGCACGCACGCACGCACGCACGCACGCACGCACGCACGCACGCACGCACGCACGCACGCACGCACGCACGCACGCACGCACGCACGCACGCACGCACGCACGCACGCACGCACGCACGCACGCACGCACGCACGCACGCACGCACGCACGCACGCACGCACGCACGCACGCACGCACGCACGCACGCACGCACGCACGCACGCACGCACGCACGCACGCACGCACGCACGCACGCACGCACGCACGCACGCACGCACGCACGCACGCACGCACGCACGCACGCACGCACGCACGCACGCACGCACGCACGCACGCACGCACGCACGCACGCACGCACGCACGCACGCACGCACGCACGCACGCACGCACGCACGCACGCACGCACGCACGCACGCACGCACGCACGCACGCACGCACGCACGCACGCACGCACGCACGCACGCACGCACGCACGCACGCACGCACGCACGCACGCACGCACGCACGCACGCACGCACGCACGCACGCACGCACGCACGCACGCACGCACGCACGCACGCACGCACGCACGCACGCACGCACGCACGCACGCACGCACGCACGCACGCACGCACGCACGCACGCACGCACGCACGCACGCACGCACGCACGCACGCACGCACGCACGCACGCACGCACGCACGCACGCACGCACGCACGCACGCACGCACGCACGCACGCACGCACGCACGCACGCACGCACGCACGCACGCACGCACGCACGCACGCACGCACGCACGCACGCACGCACGCACGCACGCACGCACGCACGCACGCACGCACGCACGCACGCACGCACGCACGCACGCACGCACGCACGCACGCACGCACGCACGCACGCACGCACGCACGCACGCACGCACGCACGCACGCACGCACGCACGCACGCACGCACGCACGCACGCACGCACGCACGCACGCACGCACGCACGCACGCACGCACGCACGCACGCACGCACGCACGCACGCACGCACGCACGCACGCACGCACGCACGCACGCACGCACGCACGCACGCACGCACGCACGCACGCACGCACGCACGCACGCACGCACGCACGCACGCACGCACGCACGCACGCACGCACGCACGCACGCACGCACGCACGCACGCACGCACGCACGCACGCACGCACGCACGCACGCACGCACGCACGCACGCACGCACGCACGCACGCACGCACGCACGCACGCACGCACGCACGCACGCACGCACGCACGCACGCACGCACGCACGCACGCACGCACGCACGCACGCACGCACGCACGCACGCACGCACGCACGCACGCACGCACGCACGCACGCACGCACGCACGCACGCACGCACGCACGCACGCACGCACGCACGCACGCACGCACGCACGCACGCACGCACGCACGCACGCACGCACGCACGCACGCACGCACGCACGCACGCACGCACGCACGCACGCACGCACGCACGCACGCACGCACGCACGCACGCACGCACGCACGCACGCACGCACGCACGCACGCACGCACGCACGCACGCACGCACGCACGCACGCACGCACGCACGCACGCACGCACGCACGCACGCACGCACGCACGCACGCACGCACGCACGCCCGCACGCACGCACGCACGCCCGCACGCACGCACGCCCGCACGCACGCACGCACGCACGCACGCACGCACGCACGCACGCACGCACGCACGCACGCACGCACGCACGCACGCACGCACGCACGCACGCACGCACGCACGCACGCACGCACGCACGCACGCACGCACGCACGCACGCACGCACGCACGCACACACACACACACACACACACACACACACACACACACACACACACACCCAACACACATATTGATTCAGTGAGTCCACGAGTGCGTTCACACACACACACACACGCACACCTACACACACACACACACACCTACACCCCCACAAGCACACACAGATACACCCACAAGCACACACAGCCACCACCTACACCCCACACCCCACACACGCACACACCTACACCCCACACCCCACACACGCACACACCTACACCCCACACCCCACACACGCACACACCTACACCCCATACCCCACACACGCACACACCTACACCCCACACCCCACACACGCACACACCTACACCCCGCACAAACACACACCCAAGCACACACACACCCACGCACACACACACACGCGCACGCACGCACGCACCTACCTACACCCCAAATACTAACACACACACACACACACACACACACACACACACACACACACACACACACACACACACACACACACACACACACACACACACACACACACACACACACACACACACACACACACACACACACCTTAATTCTGTCACGTGACCGTTTGCACACTTCGATATACGTGCATATCGATATCGATTGGCCAAGGATCAATGCGACTGAGAACCCAATGATATCCGTTCTGCATCGTCCGGCTGCACGTCCTTCTCCTATCGAAATGCCGGTACACAAGAGTACACACATGTGTATGTTGCATATGCGGCATTTATCGTGGCTTCTCCAAGTTCTTGGATCACGGTAAAATGCTCGGAAACGCGCATGTACACACACGTAATAACGCAATCAAAGAATCTCAGGGCTTAAGCGCGTGAGCACTCGCGTCTGCATCTACTGTAATTGTACACATGTAAAGTTGGCGTACGAACTATTAATAAAGACATGTAAGTATTGAACATAAACGGAGGGGGAGGCGTAAATTTGGGATGGACATTAGTCATGATTATATCCTTTTGGTTTTCGATACCTGATGTATGCATTTGTGCGTGCTATGTAAATATGATGTTACCCCACACCTGGCGAACTTTCAATTTAGAAAAGAGACTGTCGTACGTCGAAGAATTATTATTTAGTTCGATTTTTACAATATCCCGACTAGAAATTGACGTTGGGTTTTTGTACAGTTCATTGCCGGTCAAACCAATTCCTTGTTGGGTCATTATCGGGCTTCCCGATCCGGTTCTTATAGGGCGTGTAAAGATCTTCTAGGGTTTTCTTTGAGTTGTGTCAGGTTTTGCCTCGGGTAAGCTCAATTTTTTGTTAAGTTCTTATCGGGCTACCCTAACCGGTCCTACCATTGACCCACTGAAATCAGCAGCATTGCATGGCTTTGGGTTGGGAATTTTTTAGAACGTTATAAAAATGGGGACAATTAAGAATGAGTTGGTGCAAAAATAACCTACACTTCATTGATTGAATTCACAATTTATCGGTTTTGTTTGGTTTTATTTATTTATGCTTACATGTAAGCAAGAACACTTTTCATTCATTTTCAAATCACATATTCATTTTTTGATTAAAGATAGAGGAACTAAAGAATACAAAATAAATGGCTGAGTACGGACACAAAACATAACAAAAAATAAAATGCCTCTACGCTTATCAAAATATATATGTGAAAAACTTGATGTAAAATTAAGTTCCGAATAAAAATGAAAAAAGTTCCGAATAAAAAAAATAAGAAAAGTTCTACAATGAAAAAAAAGTCTCATAAGATCCACTTTTTATTGCAGTATCTATCAAACATGAATTTGTATATCTATTTATTATTGCAAAATATAAGGTTTATATGTTCACGTATGATACATGTGGTTACCCCTAAATAAACATTGTTGGGACCTTACATCATTACCTTATCCAAACCCCGGATGGGATAACCCTGTTAAAACGTTATAAGGACGTTATCGGTACTGCCCATCGCAGGGTTGTCCCAATACTATCTTTATCAGGACCTTGAGAGGCATTCCCTATTTAGGGTTCACCTGAAAAAGTCCTTATGCCGTATAGGGTTGTCTCTGTGAAAATTTCTAGTCGGGATATGGAAATTCTTCATCATAGTTCGTTGATGATATTTAACGAAGGTCTAGCGAAGGTGTTGCATTGCTGGATTTCGTAGAGATGCCTGTACGATGACTGACTGAAGAGTAATTGCTTGCACCACGAGTGATCAAGCAACTATTTTAATGCAACTAATTTAATGATTCTTCACTGGCGACAACGCACTGCGAATGAGATAAAAACCAATCTGCTGTCGCGGTGGTGTACACTGGCTTTATATATCTTCTTAAGACAATACTTTCTTGATGTGATTGCGCAGTTTAATGGAGAGTAGTCGATTCGACTACTCTTTATTAAGCTGCTCAAGCAGCCTTCAGATAAAAATCGACGCTTTCGATTTTTATCTGAAGGCCAAAGGTGTACAATTCCACCCGTTACGTTCATATGACAGTGGATGACGTGATGACACTGGATACGAGAGACGCCCGTATTCCGGTGAAAAATAATACTGGATAAATGAATTCGACAATGTGTCACGATTTTTCTTTGAACGAAACAATTGAAGCATCAAACGGTTAGATTCGGCAACCACAAGCTAATTAGTTCTTACGGACTATTATTACCAGACGAGTAAATGGATGCAAAATTGCCGATCATCACCATTATTTATTAGAGCGATAATTGAGAATTGCCCGTAATGCCCAGGACCAACCTAAGAATTATTTTACAAGCTTTTGTTTCCTCACCAGAAGACACAGGAATAGAAAATATTTTAACAACCACCTTTTATCGATAAATGGACGACGAAAATCGTTTATTTCACAGAGTAACGTAATTAGCATCGTACTAATAGTTAACGCTGAACAGCTCGAAATCGTCTTCCATTTCATCATCTTCCAAGACCGATGACTTTCGTGTTTTCCAAGCTAGAGCCCTAATATTTTCTATAATTTTCTGTAAAAAGCAGGCATTCCTTAAGGGACTGAATATTGTGCAGATCCTTTCAAAATAATTCACAATTTGTTGAGGGTGTGCAATTAAAATGGGTTACCCTGCATATAAATACATATGTGTATACAGGGTACCCTGCTATGCATGGATAATCCTGTAATTATCGATAGGTCAGATCATGTCCTACTATATGCTGGAATTTCAGTTTAGTAAAAGACCCACGGTTTTCGAGATAAAAATCATCTGCATTTCGTTTTTCGCATGCCATTTCTAAAAATGATAACTTTTTTGACACGAGTTTTCTTCAAAGTACCCTTAATTATTTGTTTTATCTAGAAAAGTCTACTTTTTAACATTAAATGTTAAGGAAACTTTATGAAATAAAATCTTGTGCAGAATTTTCATACAAACCAATTGGAACATATGATTTTGATAGCCTGCGGTGTAAAAAAAATGTACTATGCATATCGTGCTTTAAAAAGTACTTTAAAAAGTTGCTTAGTTATTGTCGATTCATATCATTTGTAGAAACGGCATGCGAAAAACCAAAAGCAGATGATTAAAAAAAAAACAACATACAGCCTAAAATCTCGAAAACTGTGGGACTTTTACCAAACTGAAATTCCAGCATATACTAGGACATGATCTGATCTATCGGCAGTTGCAGGATTATCTATTCGGAACAGGACGCCCTATGCATATATACATAGACATTGTTCCTTTAATTTCTCTTTTTAACGAATCATTCATCTAAGGGTGGGATGGCTTGTCAAATGGTGTTTTTATAAAACGGTCACATTTATTAAAAGGTGATTTTGAAGGCATTGGAGTCTAACTAATGTTGAGTGTGGGGAAAAGCGGCTACTATGGAGACGAACCGTCCACTCGAATGTCTTCAAAATGGCCTTTTTCCATTCGTCATATATATATATATATATTCGTGTGTGTGCTAGGTTGACTCGGATTCATTATATATTTTATCTCCTTTCATGTCGAGAGGCAGCTCTCGGTCCCGCGAGTGGATGATTCGAACACCTTTTTTTCGAATCAGCGGGTCAAGCGACGCGACCGTAGATCATCTTAATGCCTCCATTGTTGTTTTAGGACTCTCGCGAGAGCGAGATTGCGTCCGTAAGCGAGATGAGCAGGACAAAGAGGGAAGGATAGAGGAAAAAGAGAGATTCCTTTCCCTCTCGTGAACGATAAAGACCACTCGGATGATTTTCGAGAGTATGCGCGCTTGTGTATCCGTAAGTATTGTGTACCCTGGAGGATATAGAATATGGTAGTAGATGTATTATTCTTTTCCGTTTATTTTTCAATGAATTTTTCGCGTCGTGGGCGTGTTTTATAACTCGTTCATGATCATTAGAAACTTTCAGAAGCGTCTCGCCGGGGTATTTAATTGATGTGCCAGAGGCATCTTTTGTGAAAGAGAAAATAATAAAAATGGAGAAAAACCGAAAAGAGAGAGAATCATTGTATATTATGAATGTTGCAACTCTATGGAAATTTAATAGCGCCGCGGATCTCCCAAAATGGAGGAGGAAATGGTTGGGTTAATTATGTTGTGTGTGATTCAAAATTATATTCGGATGTTTTCTTTCGCTTACGGCTGATTGAAAATACGATCTTCAGTAAGGAAATTGGATTTAAGGCCTTAGGCCACAGTAACGGGTATAAAATCATGTGTAAATTTAACCATTTTTTTCGTACGAAAAAGTGATTTACTCATAAAATGAATCACTCATCTATTTAGTATGAATATCAAGCTGTTAGAAAATGTTTTTTTCTCGATGTACAAAATGGCCGACTACTGGAAACTTCTCGAAACAACTTTTTTCCAATTGACGTGACAAATAACTTCAACAATTTTAACTCGATTATTTTCAAATTTAAAAGTCATGTTCCTAATTGCATTTCGCAGAGTACGTACGGAATTTCTCATTAATCGAAAACTTTTCATTTTATGAGCAGTTTATGAGCAGTTGTAACGAAATTTTTCAGTGAAAATTCATTTCTTAAGTTCAAATACCTACAAATTTTGAATAAAACATTATTTTTTAAATTCCCTACGTACTTCTCTAGGTATTCTAATGTAGATTGACGAGAATTTTTGTTTTTTCTTCTAGATCAAAAGTTGTGGATGCTAAATGTCACGCCGCGGAGTGCCTAAAAAAAGATAAAAGAAAATATTAGTATTCGGCCATTGTGTACATCGGAAAAAGAAAAAAATTCTAACAGCTCGATATTCATACTAGGTAGATGTGTAATTAATTTTATGACTGAATCACTTTTTCATACGAAAAAAATTGTTAAATTCGCACAAGATTGTATACCCGTTACTGTGGCCTAAGGCCGTAACAAGGATCCCAGCACGTACGGCAATATGACGGAAAGTCAGCTGGAAATCTATCATATCGTGGGCACTTCTTCAATTTAAATAAAATTCAATTTAGGCTTCTACCTCCGCTCACTCGAAAACCTCCTAATCGAACTCTTCATCGATGGGATTGCATGTTTCCAGCTCGGCCAGCCAGCCCGTATACAAGTGTTGATGTTTTTCTCTTCTGCTCCTACACCCTAGCACTCGCCTTGGGCTTGCCTTTGTACAAGCTTTGATTTTCAATTGCAGAAATAATTTCCGTCCTTTCGTCGGAGTATTCAACACTTGTTAATGGTTGCTATATATCGATCCCGATTGCTATATACATCACACGTTCGAGAATCCGCGATTTCGCAAGGAGAATCTCTTGAAATCACACACGGCCTCTCTCTCTCTCCCTCTCTCTCTCTTTCGATCGCCTTCGATCGGTATAACAGGAAAGGCCACTCTTAGCTTAGCTTGTACATTCATTCGCCACCCGAGGGAGGCATGTAAATCCGACTGTAATTCCCGTGGAAGGAGAGCGAGAATCCTGTGTTATAATATCTCAGGAAAAGGTGAGTGAACGCGACCGGGTAGTTTTTAGTGTATATATATATATATATATATATATATATATATATATACATATATATACATACAGGGTGTCCTGTTATGAATGGATAATTCTGCAACTGTCGATAGGTTAAATCATGTTTTACTATATGCTGGAATTTCAGTTCAGTAAAAGTCTGTCGGTTTTCGACATGTTGGGCTTTATGTTATTTTTTGAAAAAAGTCATTTTCTTTTGGTTTTTTGCATGCCGTTTCTACAAATAATGTGAATCGACAACAATTAAGCAACTTTTCAAAGTAATTGGCACGATATGCGTAGTACATTTTTTTTTCACCGCAGGCTACGAAAGTTTTCATCCCGAAATTTTATTTTTTATTTTCGTTTGCATTGTATTTTTATCTCGAAATCCGTCGAGATAAACGACGCATGTAGTAGGACATGATCTGACCTATCGATTATCCATTAATAACACGTCACCATGTATATGCATGCGGAACGGTGAATTTGTACCCATTTGACTTCGAGAACTGTCCCTACGGTAGTCTCTCGTAGCATACTTATCGATACGTAAGCCCCAGTATCTTCAAAATTATCTCTTGATCAATCTAAAGACGTTTTTGTCCCTAAATCAACGATTGGCTTGAAACAATTAAGGAGCTTTCGCAAAACAGTGAAATGTGCCAAAAATGATCGCTCCATAGATATAACGGGTACAAAATATACTTTTCAAATATATATATATATATATATACAGGCTGTTAGGAAGGTCGATGCAAATTCTTAAGGGGGAATCCTCGTTAGACACTTATCCAACCTACGTTACCTTAGTTCAAAGTCTAAGGATTTCGAGTTATCATGGTAAGTATGATTTTTGGAAAACTTCCCAAAATTAGGTACTAACTCGTTCATAATGTTCAAACAGACAATAATTGGTAACTAAAAACTTATTTACGTCTTCGCTTAATGTGTATTCAATCGACAAACACGAATACAATCATCTGTATCCACGCAACCAACTAAATGGGACGTGTTGAATAATTAAAAGCTTGTCAAAAAATAAAAATACCTCTCATGTTAATGCTATTTTTGAAAAAATAGCATTAACGTAAGAGGTGAACGAGTTAGTACCTAATTTTGGGAAATTTCCCTAAAATCATACCACGATAACTCGAAATTCTTAGACTTTGGACTAGGTTAGGGCTGTTCCTAACGAGGTGACCGATCACCCCCCTTAAGGCTTTGCATTGATTCCCCTAACACTCTGTATGTGCGCGCGCGCGTGTGTGTGTGTGTGTAATCTTGAAGGCATATGCCCAAACAAAGCCACACACAATTGCACTCAGATATATTTGCACAATTACCTACATACACATATATGTAAGTTCCACTGATTACATGTGTGTGTATGTGTGTGTGTGTGTATAAGTGTCTGTATGTGCATGCGTAATCAGTGTGAGCCAGGTGGGACCGAGGTAAAAAAAGAGCGGCCGCGAGAGTTACAGCCGACACGAATCGCGAATTACCGCAGTCTCTGAGTGCGGGGGCCGAAAGGAGATCGCTTCGAGAGTCGTTGACATCAAAAAGTACTTCGATCCCGGGTATTCAAGGACAAAGTTAATGTTTCCCTCTTTTTTTCGTTGTCTTTTTTTTTTTGTTCAATTTTGTTTGTTGTCTCGCAAAGCGAAACGATAAGCCAGCGAAGATCGTATGCAGATTATAGATTAAATTTCATCTCGTAATGCTCCAATCGATCTCGTGCTCTCGAAAGGAAGAAGATACGAAGAGGGAGATAGAGATAGAGAGGGAGACAGGAAGAAGGCGCATTGATCGGGATGCAACAATCATCATTGTAAATTTCGTCCCGTTCTATTTGTATCTCCTCCCCCTCCCGCCCCACCCCCTTCTCTGTGCACCACGAATAAATATATTTCTCGCGTGGGTGGAGGCTCGAGAGCGCATTCTTCGGACGCGTATATGTGCGCGCACATGCCTGAGTGTATTTGCCCTCGTCTTCCTAACACCAAAATGACAGGCGTGCAAGATCGAAGCGTAGGTACGAGCGAGAAAAAGAGACGCGGGAATGCGTATGCTGATTTTATCATTCCCGAGGACCCGAGTGTCATTCGAACGCGTCGAAGCGTTCTCAAAGCCGTACGATTCCCGAGAAGATTCGTAAAGACACAATTCAGTTGAATATAAGCAGCAGACTCGGCGATAATAAAATTCGAATGATATTATCATTTTACGACAATAGCGGGAATGCGGGAATACATAAAACGACGTAATTGCTCTTTGAGTTGTATCTTCAGGGAGATCGATCATTGTTTGACGCACTTGCGAATTGAATTAACCCAAACAAACAATCGCGACCTTCAGAAATTACGGAAACAACGAAAAATTGAATTATAATATTGATAATAACAACAGTCGCGTGCTTTCAATTAATGCTGCAGGTATGAGTCGTTAGATTTATCGTGCCAATAGGAGAAAAAAATCGGATCGAATAATGATCATGACAGTATTAACATAACCAGGTGGATGTATAAGCAAACGCAAGTAAGACGAGCGTAGGAGAGACGAGATGAGCACAAGAATCGGAGCCACATACTAATCCGCGCTGCCGAGATAGGATCTTGAATCGATAGCTTTAATAAACCAACAACCGACTCGTACTTCCCTCTTCTCCCTCTCGCTCCATCTTTTCTATTTGTCTTTTTTTTTTAAGTACCTCGGGATGGAGATGAGGAAGAGGGACTTGAAGAGAAGGTGGCACACAAGAATTCAAAAGTTTTAATATGTCCGTGTGTACATAATATATGTATAACCACATTTGAAGAAAAAAAAAATTATTTCGAATAAAATGGTTTTTTTCGTTAAATTCAGCACAAACAAAAAATACTCCGTTCCAGGCCGGTCGAAGTCGAATTGGAAATCGGAAAACCATTAAGAGATAACACCAATCTAGCGGCAGAAAATAAGGCCTAACTTTGACAATTTATTGTGGGAGTATGAAAAGAGGAATAGGATTTCTTTTGAGAAGTTTTATTTAACACAGATCAAATAATTGAAAAAAAATATAATCTATATATTATTAGGTATGGGACTAGGTAGGGATTTCTTTTTATCAAATTTTGAAAAAAAGGCGCACTTTGAAAGAAACAAATCGATTTTTTGCCCAAAAAATAAGCAGTAAATTGTTTATTAAAAAAAAGTTCACATTTATTCACAAAACGGCAACGTTCTCTCATAGAGAATGTGAAGCTACTATGAACATTTCAAATCGTTCCATGTAAGGTGTTCGAGCATACCGTTCTCCCAGTTTGAAAAAAGTCAATCGATATTTGACCCTTATAAGAAAATTTCGATACAGGACCAATTGCATATTGTTTTATGACTCCAAAGTATTTTTTTACAAAAAAAAAACGATTTTTCCAAAACCCTAGAGTGGTGTTATCCCTTAATAGCATTATTGGAGATTAAAATTATGAAAATCGTCCAAAAAATCGTGATTATTTTTTTTTTAATAGTAGGAAAATGGGCCCACGATGAGACTAGCCTTAAAAATCATAGAATGGGCCACTCTATTTTGAATAATTTTTTGAAATAATTATAAAAGGTTATTATATTTAAAACAAATAGTTTTCACTTTAGAAGCAAAAAAAACGTTAACGTTAATAATTGATAATTTTTTTCATTTTTTTTAACGAAAGTATGCTTTAAAATTTTAAAAAGTGCCATTTATCGATAACGGAATCAGTTCAGGACTTATTAGTGTTTAAACGTTTCCAAAACTTCTGAAATAGACATTTCTTGGAAACTTATAAGTCCCAAAAGAGAAGAGATCAAAATCTAAAAATTGGTGTGGATATTCCTTTCATAGGGAACAATTTCCCAAAAAAAAAATCAGGAGCATCAAAAACGGTCGGGGTCACGGGCTAGCTGAAATGGCGTGGAATATCCCATATATATGCGAATGTGCGTGGGAGGGGCGGGGGGTGCATTCGTGTAAATACATATTCTATATGATCCTTCTGTGAGCTCAACGCGAGTCTTTCCTGATGAGAGTCCTCTCGTCGTCCCAGCACGGAGCTCTTATATACTCGGTGAGGCCCTTCAGCCTCCCGGGCACGTCTGGCACAATGCCCAGTCGACGATTGGCATTTAACCCACGACCCATGCGAACCGGGTCCTTTTCCCTTTCCTCTCTTTCTCTCTGTCTCTCTCTCTCTCCCGTTTCACAGTTGCCCGCCCTCTACCTCCCTCTAGCCTCAAACTCTTTCGACAGCCTCATTTCAGCCTCGACATGTCCGAATAGTTGCTCGTCGAAGGTACGCTGTTTCGTAGACCTCAAGATTCAACCAGCTCTCGCAATCGGAAATAGCGTTTATGGAAAAAAAAACAGATACAAAACAAGACTGGAGTAGGTAAAGTGACGAGGATGAGGTTACGTTGAAAGGGAAGTGATCATGAGGGTCTGCAACGTACGACAACAAATGACACACGACGAGGCATTACAGTTGGTATAAAAGAATTAACTACAAGTACACGAAACGCCGATATGTTTAACGGATCTTCACGGCTCATCGCCTATCGATTGCAAATGCTCCGATTTATGCGCCGAGTTTGTACAAGGAAGAGTACATTTGGCACGTCGTGTAAGATGCGTATGTATGCAAAATCTTCGTGTCACTTGAACGGTGGTGTACTCGTCCAGGCCTCTCGGTAATTCCAATTAAAATAACCGCCCCGGGGTCCATACAGCACTCGGATATTTTTCCTCTTGCTTCTCGCGGCCATGGAGAGCATCGAAAGGCAAAAAAGCAGAGAGTCGATCAGAGTGCGGAAGAGATAGGTGCAGAAAGAGACAGAGATGGAAAGAAACAGTGCGAGGGGGGGGGGGGGGGGGGAGACAGAGAATCTTGAATATTCATGCAGTTAAGTCGAACGAGGGACAAGATGTGCTCTCGTCTCTCGCCTTCCTCTGTTTCTGTTGGGTGCTGATGATGATTCTGTGTTACTGCCGCATTGCTCGCGAGAGCTTTCTACACTTGGACGTACACGTATAGACCCGCACACTGACACATTGACGCATACCTACGTAATATAGGTAACAAGAGCCCCCCGCGCGTTTCTCGAGCACGAAACGCGTGAGTTGTAAATCAAAGCTCGAGCCGAGCTCGGTACGCGTTCAATTAACTCGTCAGAGTTACACACGCAGACGCGCACACTTCGGATGCGCGATCTCGTTCTGTTTTACTTCCCGTCCTTGTCATGTTTTACATTTTTTTTCTCCCTCGTTTTTTAATCTCCACGAGCGTTAATAAGATTTGTCTTCGAGTAGGCGACGAGTTATCGATGTATTCGACGGATAGAGCATCGCGAAATGCTCGAGACTTGCTGTGAGCAGTCAGCGTTCACGCGAATGCAGAGCAATATAGGCACTCAAGGGCTTTCGAGGTCCAGCGAATGTTTTGAAAAATTCGGAAAGTGAAAAAGGGGGGGGGGGTAGTAATAAAGGGGACACAGGGTTAGAGATTATATATTAGGACGTTGCATAAGTTCTTGTTGTTTTCCTCCTCCTAGCTTAGATCCTAGGTAGGCCCTTGATACACAGGGTGTCCTGTTATGAATGTTAATCCTGCAACTGTCGATAGATCAGATCAGGTCCTACTGTATGCTGGAACTTCAGTTTAGTAAAAGTTCCGCGTTTATCGGGATTTTGGGCCTTGTGTTATTTTTGGGAAAAAAATCGTATGCTTTTGGTTTTTCGCATGCCATTTCTACAAATGCTATGAATAGATAACTAAGCAACTTTGTTAAGTAATTGACACGATGTGCGCAGTACATTTTTTTACACCATGGGCTATCAGATGTTCGAATTGGTCTGTATAAATATTCTGCGTAAGATCTTTTTTCATAAAGTTTCCTTAACAATTAAGGTTAAAAAGAAGACTTTTCTAGATGAAACAAATAACCAAGAGTATTTTTTTTAACCGGGTCAAAACGATTATCATTTGTAGAAATGGCACGCGAAAATTCAAAAGTAGATGATTTTTATCTCGAAAACTGTGGGACTTTTACTAAACTGAAATTCTAGCATATAATGGGACATGATCTGACCAATCGACAGTTGCAGGTTTGTTCAATCATAATAGGACTCTCTGTGTATATATCTATATATATAGATATATATATCTAGATAGACATATTTATATATATATCTCTCTCTGACTCACTCTCTCCCTCTCTTTGTACATACAGAGAAAGAGAGATGGAGAGAGAGAGTACATAAACCAAATTTCGTTTCTCTCTCCAAATTGCATAATGCACCAAAGCATAACGCATTAACTCTTGGCTTGTAATGACGTTTGCCATAGAGAGCTTTCTTTTCGCTCGGGGACGTATAGACTCACCACCATCAAGGCGCAAATTTATACCTATACATACCTATGTGTGTGCATGTATATGTACATAAACACAAGAAAATATCGAGTTTGCATATACCCTATAGACGCATAAAAGAAGCACGGGGTTTATTCTTTCTTCGGCTCTCGCCCGACACCTCGGTACTGTTGAGACCTCCACCCGTGGCGAGCGGCAGAGAGGGAGGTCGGGAGAGGGAGAGGCCCACTGGCCTTTTTTTAGTTTGTAATTTATTTTTCTCTTTCTTTTTTGTTTTTTTTTTCTCTTTAATTTCCACGCCTCGGTTACTCTTTTACTATGCAGCTTCGTCTCGCTCACTCGTATATAGTTTGGCTGCCCGCACGTTCTTTTTTCGCCGGTTAATTAGATTTTGATGGCCGAGCTCACGAGCATTATTTGCATCCTTTATCCGAGTTCTTCTCTCGCCCTCTTTACACCCTACGTGCTATTCTTACTCACACACACACACACGCACACGCACGCACGCACGCGCGCACACACATAGTTTTTCTGTCGACTGTACCTTGCGTTATTCTCCTGCACTGCGGGGGAGAGACGTTTAGAGGCGCTTGGACCCGCTTAACTCCAAAGCGATTTAGCGGCCGCGGGGCCAAGTGTCAACGAGACTTGGCACAGCCCAGGTACACACGCGCACGCATACACACATACGGATATGCGTACGTATATGAAATGATAGTTATACAGCGCATGCCACACCGGTATATAACACGTGTTATAATAATGATAATAATAATAATACCATAGATATATACTTGTGAAAGTAAATACATACATATATATTTTTTTGGTCTTTTAATACTGAACACCTTCCTCACGAACGACCGTGACGACTACTCCGCTCACGACTCTCTCTCTCTCTCCCTCTCTCTCTCTCTCTCTCTCTCTCTCTGTCTCTGTCTCTGTCTCTCTCTGCCGTCCTTTTAGCTTTTCGCCACCCATAGTCTTTATACACGTATACGAGTAGATGCATGCCACATATACTCTTTGCCCTCCTTCTCCTCCTCCGCCTCTTCCGCTGCTTTCTACCGTCATTTCTCTCGCATTATTTTCGCCCCCCAAAGGTGCAAAGAAACACGTCTTGCTTCGCTAACCATCGTGCATAAAGATCCTCTGACATATTGCATCTATGCAGCAAGGAGAAGAACGAGAAACAAGCGGTAGGTACATTCAGGATTGACATGGAGTCTGACCAACCAGCCAGACGAATGCTCGCATTCTTGTCCAAGTCAATCTTGTTGGTATCGTCGTCGAAAATCTTCCCTAAAACGAGAGAAAGTTTGCAACTCTCAAGTTGCGTGAGATTAACATTGAATGGTCGGACGCGAAGTCTAACCAAACTAGCCAGACGGATACTCGCATGTTTGTCAAAGTTGAACGTATCAGTCGTTGGAAATCTTTCTCAAAACGAAAGGAAGCTTTCAACCCTGAAGTTGCGAAAAATTGCCCAGTGGGCTATATGAAAGCGGAAGATTTTTCAGGAGGGGTTTCTTCTTTTTTGATTTTGAACCTTATACGAAGGTAAGGATGTCGGGCGGAAATGATACTTCGGCGGTTTAAAGTCGATGCACTATTATCCTGTTTGGTCTAAGGCTGCGTGCGAAATTTTGGAACGATCCACTCAGTCGCTGAAGAATTATTATATCGTTAATTTGCAGTAGTTTCTCGTAAAGTCTAATGGAATATCGTTTACTTTCAGGATAAGTGAAAAACTCGACCAATTAACTGTTTTTTTAAACTAGATATTTAATTAGGTAATGCTTTTTTCTGTCTCAGTTCTGAGGTAGTACTAAACTGAAACCATATGGGGTGATGGTAGCTAAAGAACGGTTTTGTATACTCCTGCTGTAAGCTAATAATGAAATTATATGAAATTATTGATATTTCAATATTCACTTTTATCACAATTTTATTTATTTTATACGTCTAATGTAATGTCGTTTACTTTCAGGATAAGCGAAAAAGTCGACCAATTGACTTTTATTAAAATTAGATGTTTAATTAGGTAATGCTTTTTTCTGTCTCAGTTCTGAGGTAGCACTAAACTGAAACCGTATGGGTTGACGATAGCTAAAAAAAGGTTTGTATATTCCTGCTGTAAGCCAATAATGAAACTATATAAAATTATTGTTATTTAAATATTCACTTTTATTCACAATTATTGTTATTTAAATATTCCAATTTACTTATTTTGGAGCCGCACTAGCCAATTGCCAATATTGTCACATTTTTCGCAGAAAAAGAAGAGACGAAGAAAAATAAATGAAATATACGATCTATAGTCTTTTTTTGAATTTCCAATCTCGTTTCTTCCGTGACATCAATCTCTTGGCTGGCACCGACTCTAAAAATAAGTCATTTGGTACTGTAAATATTTAAATAACAATAATTATATGTATTGCCATTATACATTTATTGTATTATATATACATTAAATTAATATATATATATATATATATACTACATTATAAATCGGCGTTTTCAGTATTTGTTGTTTAAATACAGCAGTTGGTACATAATATGCAGAAATTCCAAATTCCGAATGAGGTTAGTTTTTGAGATAGACCCCGTAATGAAAATGGTCTAAAAATGACAACTTTGGCGGCCCTACAATTCTTTATTTTTGAAAATAAAATAAAAATATATTTGTACTCTACTCAATGAGCTTTATTCAATTACACCCCACATGCCAGTTGAAGACATTTTAGCGTGCGGAACTCTAAAAGCGTAATAATTTTTTTGTGCGTTTTAGATGTTTGTGCAGGCGATTTATTTCTAGAAGTAACTTCATGGGAAATTTTCGCATTATTCGTTACATAATTTTATTGCAACTGATCACAACGTGCTAAAATGTTGTTTCTTCTGATTCGGCCCTTCCATACATTTTTACCAAAACATACGGCAACATGGTGAACACTCGAGTGTTCTGATAATTGGTTGCAGTCCTCAGACACGGAATAATCATTCTCAAGAATTCTGCCGCTATAAAGGTAAATATGAACATACAGAGATGTCACAATAATTTTTAGACTACACTTCTAACTGGAAACTTGAAGCTTGGTCTCCTTACCTTGGTCTCGTTGTGCTCCTTACGATTGATTCTATTTTACTTTTGCCTACTACTATTCCGTTTTCCTCGGACTGTATCTCCCATACGACCTCAATGAAACTCACAAAGAACATCATTTTGGTGTTCACCGACGATTTTGTTGAAATTCAGATATCCGATAGAGCATTGAAAACTATGAGACGTATTTTTTTTATTGGTGGCGAAACGTTTTCAACGCGCAAAACCTCCCCTTGAAGAAAGACGTTCCGAGGGGTGATTTTGCATTTTCACTCACAAGCAGTCCACCGATCTGGATGAAACAAAAAATGAAAAAAATAAAATAAAGGTTAACTCGCTTTGTGGAGGAGTTCAACCCTCTTGATAGTAGTTTTTCGCCGATAAGAAAATACGTTCCTAATAGTTTTCAATGTCTTATCACATACACGAGTTTCAACAAAATCGAGGGCGGATACTTAAGCGACAGTAACGGGTATGAAATCATGTGCAAATAAATTTTTTTTTTTCATATGATAAAGTGTAAAAATTCACTCATAATATGAATTACACATCTATTTAGTATGAATATCAAGCTGTTAGAAATTTTTTGTTTTTCGATGTACAAAATGGCCGACTACTCGAAACTTCTCGAAACAGCTTTTTTCCAATTGGCATGACAAATAACTTCAACAATTTTCACTCGATTTCCTTCAAGTTCAAAAGTTATATTCCTCATTGCATTTCGCAGGAAAGTACGTATGGAATTTCTGATTAATCGAAAACGTTTCATATTGTGAGCAGCTTATGAGCAATTGTAACGAAATTGTTCACTGAACATTCATTTCTTAAGTTCAAATACCTACAACTTTTGAATAAAACAATATTTTTTGAATTCCATAAGTACTTCTCTAGGTATTCTAATGCAAATTGACGAGAATTTTTGTTTTTTGTTCTAGGTCAAGAGTTGTAGATGCTAAACGTCACACCGCGGAGCACCTAAAAAAAATAAAAGAAAACATTAGTAGCCCGCCATTTTTCACATCGAAAAAAAATGTTTATAACAGCTTGATATTCATACTAAATAGATGTATAATTAAATTGATGAGTGAATCACTTTTTCATAAGAAAAAAATGGTTAAATTCGGACATGATTTTATACCCGTTACTGTGGCCTTAGCCCTCAAATCAGGTTCCTTGTCAGCCTCATGGTTTGTTTACTCGACGTATCGGTCAAAATCAATTTCCGAATACCGCGTGTATTCATATCTTTATCGATAACGTAACTAAATAACCTGTGTTTTATCACGCTCCACAATGATTCTCTTGCCTAAAGATATTCTTGGCTTCAGCACATGTTTATTTAATAAGGTGCCACTACGAATTTTTTTTTGTCATGGAAATTTGTGTTCCGCAAAGGAAGCAATGAAAATACTTCGTGACTTGCGATATTGTGAACTGCAATATTGAAAATGAAAATAATTGTGAACTGCAAGAGAAGTTATGAAAATCCTTCAAAAATTGCACCACGACCATTGCCTAAAATGATGGTTATCTGTCGAAGTGTAATAACGAAAAATGAGAAGAAATTATCGTAATCAAATGAGAACATATAGATCCTATGGGATTTTGTTTATTTTTGGCGTTAAGGACAGCGAGGAGCTCCGAACTTGACGACTGTGAGATGTGCTCAGTATCGTCTCGTATGGTGAATGCAAATATAAGACATATAGGAACGAGCCAAAACGAACGAGGTTGCATAGCCGAGCGAGGGTGAACGTCAAAACACACCTCATCCACATAAGGCACACACGGAGACACGCGTGTAGATATATATACACGTATATATATAACCACACTCACACATCACAGATACAAAAATCTCGTGCTCGCGAGTAAGGTATGAGCCGGCAAGGCTCGCAGGATGGATGCCTACAGAGCAACCAATGACTGGAATGACTTGCACTCGATGTCGAACCGAAGATTCCTGCGTCCGGTCCCCGTCGTCGTTTTGCCTCTGCTTTTTTCTATTCATTTTTTTTCATCCTCATTGGGACTCTTATTCTTCTTCTCTTCTCGTCTTTAGCTCTTGACAACTAGCCCTTTCTCTGCGCCTTCCAGAGCTCAGTAGTATTAAAGAAATGCATTTTTGTTTTCCGACTGAAATTGGGATGGCAAATATCCGATTTCGGGTTAACAAAAAAGTAATTTAGGATTTTATGCGGTAGGTTAGGATGATTACCGAATTGATTAAATCGATGTAGAGTAACGGGGGAGTTAATTGTCCTCCCGTTCTCAAAACCTAACTATGGTGTTTCTTTTCGGTCAGCTCTCAAAACGCAATTGGGTAGCTATTTTTTCTTAAGTTCTGAAAAACCAGGCAAAAGGTCGCTTGGTAGAAAGCTGTAAAAAGGTAACTAGGGAATTGCTTTGTCTCCATGTAAAAAGTCCCTAGTGAGCTACTCGTTTCCTTAACTCTAAAGAAGTAACTAGGGAGTTACTGTTCCCCGGTTTTAATCAGCCACTGAAGGGTTACGTTTCTTCCCATTTCTCAAAAAGTGCCTAGGGCGCTACTACGGGGGGCTGGTGAATTTCTGAATCATCTGCCCGATCTCCAATACGAGCAAGTGAATTCATAATCAACAATACTATCGATTTACTGATTCGTGTAGTAACAATTTTTTTACAATATGAGCATTCTCGTAAAAAATATTAGTAGCTTAGTGATTTTTTGGAAAACTAGTAACTATTAGTTATTATTAGTCAACTAGTAACTATTAGTTATTATTAGTCAACTAGTAACTGTTAGTCAACTATTAGTCAACTATTAGTCAACTATTAGTAACTATTGGTGACTATTGGTCAACTATTAGTTAACTATTAGTACCTATTAGTCACTATTAGTCAACTATGAGTAACCAGTAGTCACTATTGGTCAATTATTAGTAACTATTAGTCACTAGAAGACATCTATTAGTAACCATTAGTCGCTATTAGTCAACTAGCAGTAACTGTCACTATTAGTCAACTATTAGTAACCATTAGTCACTGTTAGTCAACTTTTTGGGAAATAGTAATTTCTCAAATGCATCATCACCAAAGATTAACTTCCTAGTCACGTTTCACGAACTCAGAGATAAGTAATTTTGGAGCAATTTTCTGAGGATGATAAATTAGGCAGTCATGCGCCCACTTTTTTGTTCCAACGACAACAAGCAACTTCTTTCAAAGCTACGATATTTTTAAAGATGATTCGTTAGTTCGAATTCCGAAGTAATTAGTCTATAAACTCGTGACATGACATTATGTTAAAGTCAACGTTTTGCCTTTCAAAGATGCAACAAAAGAGAGTTCGTTCGACGACCCAATTTTTCCCTCGTGACGAATGTCGGTAGGTCTGTATTTCTTCTTTTTTTTTTTTTCTTATGCGTCTCGAAAGTCTTCAGGCTCGTTGCGAGCACAGATTACTCCCGCTGCGAGGCTTAATTCAATTAATTCCATGCGCCATCTTGACAAGTGCTGTATACCGCTGCGTTGGGCCGAGTTCAGAATGTATTTTCATACTCATCCTCGTCCAGCCTCTCTCCCTATCTGCCTCGTATCCTTTGTTTCTCTATTTATCGCTGAGAGTTCACAATTCATCGTTCGTGTATCCATGTTTGTGTGCGCATGCACTGTGACTGTATGGGTACCCATATACAGTCGAAGAAGAGAAGAGTTTCTACTTCGTTATCAGATTATACCTAATTCCACAGCTCCCATTCATAATAGAACGTGAGTTTGATTCTTTCTCTTGCACTTGGCCTCGAAATAGACAGATTTAACTATGCTATTTTCTATGGGAGGTAGCTCCTATTATACATGTAATATAGAGTGGCGGAGAGAGAGTGAGGGGGGGCGCACAGTTTGTCAGATGAAAAAATCAGAGAAAGAAGAAAATAAAGATAAAAAGCAAATGAGCAGGAGAAACAAGCACGATGTGTGCATCCTTATCTCTTTTGATCTTTATTACTAAGCAAACTGTTTGTATTTTTTCGATTCTGTCCACCTACTCCTGTATATTGTGGTTATACTGGATATTCCATTTTAATCTCACACCTGATTTATCTCGAAAAATACTGCTCCGGTCAAGTATTGCGTAGAATATAAATAAAACATTTAGGGTTCAGAGGAGAACGATAAAAAAATATATTTTTTCGTCCAAAATTCAAAGTGGCGACGTTAAGGGATAACACCACTTGGCAGAAAATAAGGCCTGACTTCGATAATTTATTTTGGGAGTATGGAAAACGTAATAGGAGTTCTTTTGAGAGGGTTTATTTAACACATATGAAAGTATAAAAGAAATTATTATCATTTTCACACAAAATGTTGGCGACAGAGCCCATCTTGAAAGACGTTTATTTTTTACAAATAGTTCGACGGGAGGACGGTTTTCTCGTAAAGTATAAGACCTGGAACAAAAACCCAAATAAATTATAATCGATATATTATTAGGTATGTAGGAATTATTAAAAAACAAATTTTGAAAAAATAGCGCACTTTGAAATAAATAAATCGATTTTTTGCCCAAAAAGTAAGCAGGAAATTGTTCACAAAAAAGTTTACATTTAATCAAAAAATGGCTCCGTACTCCCATAGAGAATGTAATTACGCAGCTACTACCAAATTCCAAATCGATCACTGCAAAGGTGTTCTAGTAATCCGTCCTCCCAGTTTAAAAAAAGTGCTTTCGAGAAAAACATATTTAAAAAAAGGGATTATTTATTTTTTTTCACCGAAACATTTATCAGATTGAAACTAACAACCTTTGTAGAAAAAGTTTTTTGAGAACGTTCATAATTTTGTTCACTTTGGTTTGTTTCATAACGGAAGTGACGAGCTGCAGGGACCTAATCCTTCTTTGAGTTTGTTTGGGTTATCGAACAAATGCACACAAACCCAAACAAACTCACACCCACACACACACGCACACTTGCACTGGGGATGTTGAAGACTTGAACTTCTCGTATATCTTCGAAGCTTGTTGATGAAGATCTTCGAAACTTGTTGATCAAGATCAAAAAGAAAGAATGCATGATTCCAAAGGCTTTAAACTGGGGCTGAAAATCCGTTTACTATATATAATAATCACACCTATTGGTCCAGACCACTCATTGATATTATCTATCGAAAATGGTTTGCATTGGAAAATAAAACGTTCATTTATCACATGTAAAACAAATGGAGAATAAAAACCTCGTGAGTCACCTGTTAGAATTAATCTATAGGCTGCTCCTGGCACGAGCTTCTTTCTTTTATTATTGAGTAATATTTCAAGGGGTGAGAGCTCGAATGAGGAATTTTTTTTGGGCCAGTCTAGTGTATATACATATATACAATTCCTCTCCTTCTTTTTCCGTCTACCTGTCTGCCTTTCGCTCCCACTCTCTTCCCCCTCACGATTTCACATATAAAATATAAAATGGGTATACTAGAGAGAGGGAGAGAGAAAGGCCCACAGAGAGAGGAATTATATGCCTGTTATGTTGGATCGATTATATTTAATCGATTGTGGTAATTATCATGTCATGAATTATTTAGTCATGCAATTTATACAGCTTGGCCTCTATAATCGCAAAGCCTGGTAGTACTGGGGAAGCCCCTACTAGTGGTCTCAAAATGACCTGATATTTCAATTTATTGATAAACCGTATTATTTATTTGAAAAGTACGAATAATTTTATTTCAATATAAGGTACAAACAAGGAGGTAACGTATAGAGCACAATATCCGGTAAATGGCATAATAGACATGGGCATGGAAGACATATTCTTTCAACTAGATGGTCCAACCTGCCACACTGCGGGCGAAACAATGCAATTATTGCGGACGAAGTTGAATTGGCCACCAAGATCGTGCGATTTGACGCCATTGGACTTATGTCTTTGGGCTTTTCTGAAAGGAAAAGTGTACGCCAATGATCCACAGACCATTGAACCACAGAACCATTAATGAAATTAATCCGCAATTATGCCAAAATGTTATTGGACATTTCGTGAAAACAGTGAACCTTTGCAAACAGGGACGAGGTGGCCATTTATCGGATATTGCGTTCCACACGTAACCTACATGTTTGTACTTGACAGCAAAATAAAAATATTCGTACTTTTCAATTAAATAATACGTTTTATTAATAAATAAAAATGCCAGGTCATTTTGAGACACCCCATATAAACCTTGACGGCCCTCACTTGGTCTCCGCACTTAGACCATAGTTATAGTCAAGTTACCTCCCTGTCATTCTCCAATAGGGATCTGGTCTGGTTCATTTGTGGAAATCCCTACTTGGGAGTCCAGAAATAAGCCCACGAAGGCCCCGAATTGTATCAGGGATGTCCCTTTCAATTCCCGCATGGCAAATACAGAACGAATACCATCGACGTTTCATGGCATACAGAAAAAACAACAACCTTCGGTATTCAGCCCAGGAAGATTGCACACTATAATTGCTATTGGAATCATAGTATAGGCAAACATGGTTCATGAAGTTGTAATGGGACACCCTGAATGTATCTAGGTGGTGCATAAGCGTGTCTACACATGTATATAGAAGTCCTCACAATTGTATGTTCAGAATAGCTTCACGATGAGACATTCGTCGAGAAAATAATTTCCTCCATAGCTACGGCAGTACAATCTTAAAAAAATGTATAAAAAAACGACATTGGAACAAATCAACGCCACAACGATGTCGAAGTTTCAATTTGCACCATCTCCCGCTTTTTCTCTTTCCTCAACTGTCCACGTGCTGTATATACGTACCGGGAGATGATAGTCGCTCGAAGTGTGCATACGTGTGCGCATACAGACATGTATCTATGTATCAATATATATTTATATATCAGTCGGGTCGCGCGCGTTCGCGTCCGCGAGGATGCGTGCTGGTGGCACCGGGGGTGCCGGAAATTGGCGTGCCAGAGCCCTTGAGGGCCGGTCCGACACGTCCGTGGACCATTAGTCTTGGCGTAGCCACCTTCGGCGGGAAGGGCGGAGGAGAGCGGGAGAGGGAAAAAGAGCGAGAGCAGGTACAACACCGAGAAGAGAGCGCGAGTGATTCTTTCTCTCTCTCTCTCTCGCTCCCTCATTCTCTTTTCCTTCGTGTATATTCTTTTCTTTCGCCCGGCACGTTGCCTCCGCGATATTGAATGTGTGTTCTAAAAGAACCCGTATGAACGAGAAGGAAGGAAGATTTCGTGGGTGGGGTTCGATCTAACAACTTAAAAAGGACAAGAATGTTTGACAGCCATTTTTCAGTGATCATGCCGTGTGCTGGTTATCGACGTTTGGGATCACAACCCCTCCAGTTCTCCCTCTCTCCCTCTATTTTTGCTCTCCACTTAGTCTTTTACCCCTGTGGACTTTTCGTCGTAGAGGACCACAATTCTCCTTATTTTTTCTATTTCCTCGCGTCCCGAATGAACAGGACGGTTATCTCTCATCATTCTCATCGCTTTCTCATTCATACGCTGTCAATCTCATCCCTTTTTAATTCTACTTTACTCTTCCTCATGCACCACAAACACACACACACACACACACACACACACACACACACACACACACACACACACACACACACACACACACACACACACACATGCGCGTGTGTATATATATATATATATATATATACACGTATATAATCGAAAAATTCGAAGACTTCATGGACGTCTAATAGCGAGGCATTGTATGCCTAGTTAGCGCGTTCTCCTCTCGCGGAATGGATCAGGACCGCCCACGGGTCTCGAGTTCTGCTCGTGGCTCATCTCCCGAAGCACTCGGTGATTCTCTACTTCTTCTTTTTCCCTACAGATCTACATGTATATGTATGCGTGTGGGTGATTATCGAGAGCCGGGATGTGGATGCTTTATCATGCTCTCGCATTTATTCTCACCATTTGCAGGATTCAGAGAGAGAGAGAGAGAGAAAGAGAAAGAGAGGAAGAGAGAGATGGAGTGAGAGAGAGAGGGGGGAAGAGAGTTCTGAGATTTTTAGTAAAATTATTGATCGATCGGAAATTAACGACTAAATAGCCGGTTCCTGGAGGCACGAAATATCCGAATAAAGATCGTAATCGGTATATTCCCGTCTAGAAATTTAAGTCGGAAAAAAGTACTCCCCTTTATCCGTGTAGAAATTTAAGACTGGAAAAAGTACCGACCCCCCTATTTGCCCTCCCGAGATAATATCAGGCTATGTCCGGGCCTTCCAGCGTGGATCAGGTACGCCATGTAGCAAGTCTGGCTAGGCCCCGATCCGCCGCTCCCGCGCTTTCGGAAACTAATCAGGAATTGAACGGGAAACAAGCGGATAATTATGAGGAAAGTCATGGGGAATAGATTCGGAAATTACCCGAAACTGATGAGGAATTGGATTGGAAAATGGCCGCGATATGACGGGAAAGGTAATGGTATACTGGCCGGGCCCAATGTAGGAAATTAACCTGCGAATGGACACTGCATGATCAAGCATTGGGAAGACTTTTGACTATATACCCGTGTGAAATGGATAGTATCAGGTGGTACTCGTACTTGGTATTTCACAAGTATAATGAAATAATTAACGAAAATGCACGTCTTGTGCATAGCACTTCTTTACGCGGCACAACAACGGATCGATGTCTCATTGTTATATTAAGATGTTGAATAAGTACTCGCTGTTTTCCAACATATTGAGTTACCCAGACTGCGTGAGTGCAGTTGAAGATGGTAACGCATCCATAAAGAAGTTCTATGAGCAAGCTTGAGATTCAGTGTGTCATTTGTGTGTCATTTGTGTGAAAAAAAACTGCAGCTGAAGCACACAAAATTCGTCTTGAGGCTTACGGCGACCATGCTCTGTCGGAAACAACATGCATAGATTAGTTTAGATGCTTAAAAAGTAATGATTTTTATTTATATGAAACGAAGGCATTACTTCATGAAGACTCATGCAAGACGCTAGCTGAATTTGCAAAATCGTTAGGAGTTGATCACACATCAGTTTCGAAACGTTTGTAAGCATGAGGAATGCTTTTTTTTAAATAAAGCACTGATTTTTGTGAAAAAAAACTGCGAGAACTTATTTAACATCCTAAAACGATGGTACCTTGGTTGCGCGAAGTGCTTCGCTTGAATCCACCTAGCGGATTGTTGGCTAGGCTAAATACTCTCGGGTAATGTCTTACCAGCTAGAACGTGGATATTTCCTAACAAGGCGATCTCGATTTGAACGACCACAAACCAGCTGCTTTACATTTTTTTCCTTCTTGAATAATTTGGATATTCGTTATGTTCAAATTAATACTTATTGCGATACCGTTATTTATTATGAGCATTTTTATTCTCGTAGATCATCATTGATGAAAGAAATACTTATAATAGTATATAGACTTATGAAAAATGTTTTATTGTTAGATTTATGCTAATGAATTATAAATATCTTTGATGGGGTAAAAAGTAAAGCTTACACAGTGAGTGTAAAAGTAAAGTTATATACACTTTTTCAAGTCAGGATCCATTTTTAAGAAAATGTCTATGCTCGGGCTGGGAATACCTTCCAATGAAAGCGAACGAATGTTTGCGTGAAAAGGGAAGAACACCAGGCAATACGACGTGTTCACGCAAGAACGGCCAAGTCGATCGACCATTGGCTCCGAACAACCGAGACACGTTAAAAAGCTGCATATATATATATTTCTAATTAATCGAAAACTTTTCATTTTATGAGCAATTTATGAGCAATTATAACGAAATTTTTCACTAAAAATTCATTTCTTAAGTTCAAATCCCTGCAACTTTTGAATGAAACAATATTTTTAAAATTCCTTACGTACTTCTCTAGGTATTCTATTGTATAATTTTTGTTTTTTGTTCTAGGTGAAAAATTGTGGATGCTAAATGTCACGCCGCGGAGCGCCTAAAAAAACGATAACGAAAGAAAATATTAGTAGTCGGCCATGTTGTACATCGGAAAAAATATATATTTTTTCTAACAGCTTGATATTCATACTAAATAGATGTGCAATTAATTTTATGAGTAAATCACTTTTTCGTACGAAAAAAACATGGTTAAATTTCCACATGATTTTATACCCGTTACTGTAGCCTACGGCCTTAAAGTCAGTGACAGACTTTGCGAGGGTTACGAACGAGTTGTGTAAGAAAGATATCTGGCCGTCTCATTCCAGACACTACCATCTGCACCGTTCGATCGCACAAAAAGAGAAGTCTTAAAGAACAAAAAAAAGACAAACGTATCCAAGCTAATCTCGAATTTCCCCAATGGGAACGCGTTCCTCCAAGCATCACAAACAAAGCGATTGATCGGGATCATCAATACTCGATACGAAGGGATCATTGTGAAATCGGAATTTCTGGACATGGGCAATGATGAATTCCAATTTACCAGCCCCCGTTGCATCAAAGCGGCTCCTTGCTCGTGCCTCGAAAAAACGGGCTCGTCCGAAGACGAGAGCAAGTGCCAGGGAGAGAAGGAATCACGAACATGGACAGGGAAATACGAATGCGGATGAGAAAAGAGTCCGAAGACGAGAGAAAGAAGATGGAGGGAAGGAAGGAAGGGTAGAGAGAGAATGAGAGGAAAGGACTTGCCCTGGTCAGCCGCGTGTTGCCTCGGGGTGCCAACCGCAGGATAATAATTTTATAATTGGGGGAATTACTCCGGCTCGCCGGACGTACTACACCCATATACACATGCGGGGGTAACACACGCACTCACGTACGTACATTCGTACACACGTATCCTTACGAGCTCTCCTTTTCCCTCGTAGCGTGGGAGGGCTTAATGCAGTGCATACGAGCGAGAGAAAGGATACGAGCGAGAGGGAGACATTGTTTTCAGGCCTGAACGTGTGCGCTCGTCTTGCTGACTCTCCTGGACGAATATAGGCTTGGGTATATCGTTTTTGCCAAGCGCAACACACCCGAAGCCCTCGAGGTACACCAAAGACGATCATCAGGCAAAAGAGCACGGGGGGAAATAAAACGAGAGGGGAGTAGGGAGAACGAGATTGAGAGAGAGAGTAAAATGAAGAAAAGATGCTGTGGGGCTCCGCTGGTGAGATATGGCCGGCATATAACCGTCGAACTATTATATCCCTCGACGAACCAAATGCTCACTTACCCTCTATATAACCATCGTGCAACACCATGCGACTAACTCTCATCCGCCACGGAATCCCCTTGCTCCGAAATTATGAAATTACACTCCACCACTCCTCTCGTTAAAACATTATGAGCAGTTTATCAAAAACCAATGGACCCATACGCGCGGGTGTGCACGATGTCCGTATCGTTGTGCCTGCTTATAAACCCACTCACCGTATCGACACACACATGTGCGGGCGAAACGGTAAGAATTTCCGATCCATGCAACACCGCCCATTTTTTTCAACTACCAACACTGGTGGCTTTTTTTACGCTTTATCCGACGTATCAATGCAACTCGGAGATTCCTCCGTCACTTCCACCGATAAAAACCCATCGAGTTCGCGTTTTTTGGCACGTTTACCCTACACGGGGAGCAGGCGAACAAAAATGAACTGGTCCACACTATACTGAGAGAAAAGTGTATAGTATTCACAAAAAAAAACGCGCATGGTGAAATCGAATGGTATGGTCGAATTCCCTATAGTTTATTGTCACCGCAATCATAATATGGGTAACACAACTATAAGCGAAAAGTCTATGTAACCATGCGACTTTGGTGGCGTGTTTGACTATCTTGTATCCCCGAAATTACTATACACTATTGTAAAAGGCTTGACAATATCGATATGATTAATTCAGCTATATCACAAAATTGGCGCACAAATATTAATGCTGCACGGAGAGCGAGGTACAGGGTATTTATGAAGGACGCCCACGTCAAAAGAGGGGATATTAAAATCCTGTATAGTTTATTGGCACCGTAATCATAATGTCATTAACACAACTATAAGCGAAAAATATGTCTAAACATGCAACTTTGGTGGCGTGCTCGACTATCTATTTATCCCCGAAAAGACTACTAACTATCGTAAAAATATTAGCTGAATTGACTATATTGATATTGTAAAGTCTTTCACAGTAGTTAATAGTTATTTTAGCGAAATTAGATTTAAAAAAACACTACCAAAACGACATGATTAGATAGACGCTTATAGTTGTGTTAACCATATTATGATTGCGGTAGCAATAAGCTATATGAATTTTAATATGCCCACTTTTATCATGGGCGTTTTTAAAAATAAATACCGGGGACATTTTTCTCAGTGTCAGTTTGTACTATTTATATGGTTAATATTAACACTTGTTGAGTATAAACTGTTGCAAGATCTCACGAAATGTGACTATACGAATACGGTTATGGTAACCTTATAGTGAAGGCGTAAATCATTTATGAAACGTGTCAATAAAGTAAAGACAGCAGTGGCATGCTATGATCGATATAGATATATAAGTGCATTCATTTATCAGTTTTTAGAATTCGATATTTCGAAAACTATTGGGCTGCACCATAAATCCATTTCACCAGTGACATATATTATCAAAAAGGCGATCTGTGTAAAATTCCACCTATATCAGAGGTAACAGCTATTCGGAATTGCGGGTGGGGGTCAAAAGTTTGAACAATCAATGTTCAGAACGGACGAAATTTCGAATGCAGTAGTGGCGAACGTAAATATGACGAAAGTTTCCAGTTTCGAATTCATTTAAACCGAAGGGCCAAAACGACGATCGGTTAAAACAACGATGGGCAAAAATATCGAACGGTCCGGATAACGAACACAGCTTCCCTCTAAAGCGCACGCAACGTATTACTCGATCCCAAGTGTTCGTTATCCGGACCGTTCGATATTTTTGCCCATCGTTGTTTTAACCGATCGTCGTTTTGGCCCTTCGGTTTAAATGAATTCGAAACTGGAAACTTTCGTCATATTTACGTTCGCCACTACTGCATTCGAAATTTCGGCCGTTCTGAACATTGATTGTTCAAACTTTTGACCCCCACCCGGAATTGCAGCTGGAATTACTTTTATCCATTATGCTAATTCTACGATCGGAATAAAATAAGCACCCGGTAGCATAGTGGCAGCGCAGCGTGCCTAAATGTAGATAGGTAGGTCGAAGGTCCGAATCTCCATGTAGGTGAAACATTTTCTTCGATAGGAATCATTTCAGGAGGTCAGGTAATAACAAATCATGATAAACAATCATACAGGTAGTACTGTCAATTGAAAATTTTTAAGTTTTTGAATTTATGAAATATTATATACATTTAGTAGACATATCATTCAATATGGTAAAAATCACTATTTTTTTATAGTTCGGGGAAATATCCATTTTATGGAAACCTATTATATTATATAGCATTGACAATCAACGTATGCTGGAACCATTGTTGGTTGCGGTTAAAATATGAGCATAGTTAACACAACTGCTAAAATATCATAGGCACTATATTTTCGGCAGTAACCATGACTATAAAATATTATTGTCCCCTCAGGGTAATATAAAATATAGTTGAAGTTACTATACGTCAGTGTAATTTTGTTGGCCTGCTCCTAACACTTTTTTTGCGAGGTGATTGCGATATTTTATCCGGCCGTTTTTGCTGGGATGGAGGAGCAATTCCCAAAACCGACGATGCCGTGATACGTAGCTTCGATGACCTCCTACGGTAAGTAGCGTTGAACAGTACTTGAATGAGTGCCAGTCCATTGTCTTTCCAATGGTAAACACAACTGAAACTTGAAAATATAGCCATATGTGACGACGACATTTTTCCACAATTTGCCGGAGCTGGATAAATTCACCAGTAGATGGCGACACACGTCGTATCAATTGTGAAAAATATATCACATTTTATATGAAAATTATGGTCGAAAAAAATGAACTTTTTTTTCAAACTCGTCTCTATTTTTTTCATCATATTTTAATTTCCCCCGTACTTGACTGCTAAAACTAATGTAATCAACGGAAATATTTTACTCTCAGTTCGAGGATTAAATTTACGGAAGTTCTGCTGTGTGCCGCGGAGAGGGTTGGCTGAAAACCAGTAGGCTATAGCGACCCGTGCGCCACAGTCTTGTTTTATTTTGACAAACAATTTTCTTTACATATACTTCAATATATACCTAATAAAGCCAAAATGCTATTTTGACCACGTATTTTAATCCTTTCTTTAAAAAAAAATCCAAGGAAGACGGTCGAAAATGGGCAGTCAGAGTGGGGTCTTCCCTTAATGACGAGGTTGCGAATCCTGAATAATCGATGGAACAAGTTTTGCTCTTTCGTAACTCTTATCTTTATTGAACTCGAATATATATCCATTATTTAGCGGCTGATGACGAAAGAATTGTTTTGTTTCACGGATCCGTGGATAATATTGCAATTATTTTGTGCTGTCGGTTCGACAAACGTGGAGCGAGTAGAGTATATAGAGAAATTGATATGAATTATACGTAAATATGTATATATATATATATATATATATATATATGTATATATAGGGCGGCGTAAGAGACGAGAAAGAATAATATAAAATGTAATAAGTCTGCGCGTAGAGGTGAATTTCTGATTTCGTCCCTCGCAGGAGAGCTATCAGACACTCCAGTGAAGCTGCGGATCTCTCAAGCATAAGCTCTCTTCTCTCTTCCTCTCTCTCTTTCTCTCGGATACATTTACCAGAGTTTTGCTGGGTGGAAATCGAAATAATGAGGCATCGCCTGGCGGGCATGGTCATTGGATCACGTGCTCCTGCGGTTGCCATCATTTCCCATTATATTATTGTTGTTATTATTGGATATCGATCGTCTATACATATATCGATGGTTAATGACGAAAAGGACGTTGCCAAGTACACTGAGCGTCCAAGATCAGGCGACTTGCGCCCCCCTGTCTGCAAATTCTTTATATCTCATCAACATCGACGAGATTTATAATGATATTAGCCACCTATATACGAGCCGAAAGTATGTTACATAGGGTAGATCCATCGTGTAATACGCATATATACGCTATAAGCAGAATAGTTTTGGTATATTTACGATAACGAAGAATACTTGTAAGAGAGAGAGAGAGAGAGAGAGAGAGAGAGAGAAGGAGAGAGCTGAACTCGAGCTTGATCGCCGATCGAAATAACACGCAAAAGATTCTGCCGAGAGCGTGTTTTCCGAGTGTAATTTTAGCACGTTCGATAGAAACGGTATATACCGAAGGGAATCGAATTAGAGCCACGTTTATTAAGAGTATAAAAAAAACCAAACAGGGTGCAATTTGCATCAATCCCTGTCCCAATTTTGTGATCTTTGCAATAACATTTCTCCTCTTTCCACAAAGTATCGCTGTCCGGGCATGAATTTATAGAAACCTACGGTCGCCAAATTAAACGTGAGCCATAACTCCCGACCTGATTGAACAGCTTACTTACTTTCGGAATATCCCTGAAGTGTCCGTCTGCGATTCTGTTGAAACTCATATATGTGATGAAGCATTCAAGAGTAATAGACACGTATTTCTTTTTATCGGTGGAAAAAGAGTTTTAAGGGAAACCACCCCTTAAGGAAAGACGTGTCACCCCTTCATTTTTTTCAATACTTGTATAGTGGATTTTTCATTGCTTTGGATCGGAAGAATTTTGGTTTTCGGTTCATTCAAATCGGTGGACTGCTGTTGGATGAAACTGCAAAATTAGCCCGCGAGAGGTCTTGGTTTCTACCCTTAAAACTGTTTTTCCGTCGATAACAAGAATATCTGAGTAATCACATATTCGTTTTATCCATCACATACATGAGTTTCAACAAAATCGAAGACTGCCACTTAAGTGATGCTCCTTGTTAAGTGATATCGATAACGGTGATAAATAATATTGACTAATCGGAAATAGTCAACGTGCGGTCGATTCGCTGCTTTGGCGATCTCCAATGTTAAGCTGCATTGATCTGGGTCAATACTAGGATAGGCGATCGCTTTGTCACGCACTGGCTTGCGTGCCTTTCCAAGCAGCAGTTTTATCGGGAATGATAGTTTTTCTATCTTTCCCGATGGTAACTATAGAATCTCACGATCGGTCAAGTACAGCCACCTTTGTGGGCACCTGGTTTTTGACAATTTTTCTGTGCCTTTGTCCAAACGCGATAATGTTGAGCAATAGAAAAAAGTGATTGGAAAGTATTGGGAAATCTCATAATTTAACTTATATAAATAAATGATTTATACAATAAAATAATAATAATAATAATGCTGGGGGATCTTGCAGAAACTAGAAAAATAGAAGTCACCAGTATGGCGTATTAATTAGCTAAAACGACTTGGTGTAGTGTTTGCAAATTTGACGAAGTTTTTTTTTGCCACAATCGGTGCTTGGGACCGAATCTACATAAATATATACGATGAACATAAAGATGTATTGGGGTCAACTACGTTCGTTGAACCTTTCTAGTTTCATTTAAGTAAAATGTTCGTAAATACATTGTTTTCCAAATTTGATTCCACTATTTCGGAAACGTACTTCGAATATATTTATTTATTCAAATCTTTATATGTGTAATATTGTTTAGTAATCATTTTTATTTGCTCCTAATCATTCTGGTTATTATAATGTATCTCCTAGCAATAATACGGGCGAAACAATGCAGTTATTGGAGACGAAGTTTCATGGTCGTGTTATCGCGCGCCGCGACGATATGAACTGGTCACCAAGATCGTGCGATGTTCACGTCGTTGAATTTCTTCCGTTGGGGTTTCTGATAGGTAAAGTGTACGCCAATGATCGACAGACCATTCCGGAGCTCGAGGAAGCAATCGCACGCACCATTAATGAAATTAGTTCACAATTGTGACAAAATGTTATTAAAAATTCGCTAAAAGAGTAAACGTTTGCAAACAGGTGGCCATTTATCAGATATTGTGTTCCATACATAATCTAGATGTTTGTACCTTATATTAAAATAAAAATATTTGTACTTTTCAAATAAATAATACCCTTTATTAATAAATTTAAATGTCAGGTCATTTTGGGGCACCCTTTATTTCACCATCGAAAAGTTTCAACACCAAAAATGGATATATATGTATGAGAAATGACGATGAATTGGCAATTTGCAAATGAAAATGTACTATAGATGCAAATACACGTTTCGATCGTTCGAAATACCAGGACAGTCCAATCAAATACACAGCTACCGTATGCACACAAAGATATTATTTATACGAATATATATTTCAAACCTTCAAAACCACAATGTATCCCAAAGAAATATGTATTTATTTAATTGGTTTTGCTTGAGTTTAATTGAACTTAATTGGGTTTGGGGTGGTTTGGTGTAGAAACAAAAAAAATACATAAGAAACAAATGAAATTGTGGTAGGCGTTGAAACGAACATAATAATGACTTATCTTCAATGGATCTTGGTAAAACAAATAGACATTTCTCATTCGTTCGAAATACCAATATAATCGAATCAAACATTCATCTACAGTGAGAAAACAATAATATTATTTATACCAATACACATTTCATACCTTCAAAACCACAATATATTCCAAATAAATATGCATTTATTTTATTGCATCTGTTTGGGTTTATTTCCATTTAATTTAGATTAATTGGGTGTGGGGTTGTTTGGGTTCGTGTCTTCCTTGATTTATCAAGGAAGACTTTACGAAAGACACTATTTTTTTCAAGTAAAGTCTTCCTTGATCTATCAAGGAAGACTTTACCTGATAAAAAATATATTCGAAACGGATGGAATGATGATAGGCCCTGAAACGTGGAAAATAATGATTTGTTTTCAATAGATCTCAGTTAAACACACGATTTTTAAACACTGTACCGATATACATCGAGCAACAAATAATCGAAATTGAAATCTCGTTTCACCACGCAGTCCGTCTTCGAGTCACTGATAACGGAGACACCCTCTATATGTGGAATGCGATTCCGCAGCGATAAATTCGTCGATGAATCTTCGCAGACTCTGTAATACGGCTTGCGCTCTCTCACTCTCTTTCTCTTGTTCTCTCGTGTCATTCCACCACGCTAGTATTCTGGATCTCGTCCGATCTATCGAAAAACTCTCTTTCGATGAGGGGAAAGAGATACAGAGCAAGAGACAGTATGATGCGAATGGACAGACAGAGAGAGAGTGAGTTAGAGAGAGGGGGGGGGAGAGAGAAAGAGAGAGAGACAAGACTCTCCTCATTTCGTTGCCAATTTTCTTTTCCTTCCTCTACAACGTTTCGTTCATAAGGAACGAGAAAGAGAACCGCAAATGCTGGAGCCTCACCAGTAAGCTGATCGCTCGTTCTTCTTTTGCCGTCTTTACGTAGAAAAGCTCGTCAGCTAACAAAGTTCAAGAACGCGAGACACGCGTGTACACACTGACAGAGGGAAAGAGACGGAATCAGAAAGTACGAGGGTTGGGGGGGGGGGGGGGGGGGGGGGAAAGCGTGTAGTGTGGCGCCTCCACTCGTTTACTCAGAAAGTAGCAGTGGTAGCGTGGGTTATTAGCAAAGTTTCACTGACCGCGGCATTTCCTTAATTACATCGTCCCACGATGTATCGTGTATATTTCTGACTTTTCCCCCATCCTTCGCTCCCTGCAGGGCCAGACGAACGTATTCCCACATACCAACGCACACGCATGCACATCGGATCCTTCCTACAGCCTATATGAGACAACTTTTTCTCGAATCTCAAAAAAAAAACTTAAAGATGTTTCGACATCGGTGAACAGAAAAACTTCTCTCACTTGTTAAGAAGAGCACCTAGCCTATATGTAGAAAGTAATTGCAAGTCATCTGAACGAGAGAAATTGATAAATCGATTACTCCTTTAATATATGCCTTAGCATGAATCTTTAGCCAATGGGAAACATATATGGTATCGACAAAAGTATTTAGTAAAAAAAGATAACTAATAGCAAAATAGAATGCAAGCCAAAAGGAAACGTGGTGTACCGAAGAAGCAATACAATACAAAAAATACAACAACAACCAAATGAAAAATATAGGTTAGAGACAAAATATAAAATAAACACTAATTAATTGACGTATATAAGAAAGAGGCATGACATAGTATAAAGAAAGACTATATAAAACAAAATAAAAGCAGCATGGCAAACCAAGGCAGAAGAGTTACGTAAGGCAAAGTATAAAACCAAAATGGCAACAAAACAAATAAGAAAAGAGAGAGAGAGAAAGAGTAAGAGAGAGCGAGAGGGTAGGGTGAGGTAAGGGAAAGGAGAGAGATTGGAGGAACCTAAAATATATGAAACGTTCTCTTGGTCGATCGTTTCTTCGTCGTAGGATTGCTAGGAAACGAGCCGTGACGGCTGCTCACCGGAAGGAATGCGATAGAGTCGGTGACTCGACTCTCCATATATATATGTATGGAGAAATGTGATTTCAAAGACATTCGACTTCGACGACCCCATACTCAACGTTATACGAACCATAATGGCTCTAAGATCACATATCGATAAATCAAAGCTTATTCATATAAAGATAATTCCTGAAAACGTTCTAGAAACAGCCAACTGTGAGAAAAGTCAATATTACCCAATACTATTAGGGTTCAAAATATATGATACTTCCCCATCTTTGCGCGTACGTGTAGATGTTGATCGTTACAACTATAAAAACAAGATTGCAAAAAAGACTAAATTAGCATGATGTGCAAAAATACATGTAGTTAATATACGATGATATCTTCATGTTCCTCCGCGAAAAAGAAGTTATTACTTGCACGTTGACAAACCGAAGTTATTCTCAATCGGCAATTACTCAATAGTGGGAAACATGAAGTACCGGGATTACAGAGAATGCATTTGAACGCGAAAATTACAAGCCATTGAGGGATCATCCCACTTCGGACGGCTGAGACATTAGGTATTTTTGGGAATTTTTTTGTATGGGTCCTATAATAGATATTGACGTAAATCTTTTGGGACTTGATAAAATAACTTAATTCATTTAACATAATTTATATATCCCTGGTAGCAGCATTCTTATAGCACTTCGAAAAAAAAACGATGTTAGCTTCGGTGATGTTATTTCGGAGTAGATTTATCTGAAACCCAAAAACCAAAAAGATTTGAGTGCAGTATGGTTGTGGCTACTGTCCGAACTAGAATTGTTTATTGTCATGCAAAAATAACAAAACGACGGGTGTTGCAAAAAAAGTCTAAAAAATAAGACATTTTTGAGTGATATTTCGGTTAAAAAAGTACTTAATATCAACATTTCCAAATAATTCTAGTTCCAGCAGTAGGCATACATGTGACGAATATGTTGTTAGCATGTCGTAAGGATCGGTTCAATAATTCCGGAGAAAAAATGGACGAAGCAAGAAAAAGAGTGTTTTTGAGAAAAACGGGTTTAAAGGATTACGTGGGTTTGAACATTTCAGACAGTCAATTTTTTTTCAATTTTATTATCAAATAGTGCAATATGACTAGAACATTCTCCCAAAGTTTTAAGTCAATCGGAGTAAACGTCTAGGAGAGAGAGAGAGCCTTTAGGGATTCCCCCTGTTGGGAAAGACCGGCCGGGAGCGACGCAGGTATATCGCATTTTTCTCGAAACACTATTTTTTAAGTCGATGGACACGATTCCTCAAAAACGAATGCACCGATCTTGTTGAAATTTGGCACACTTCTTCACAATAACACTGACTACTGATTGAACGAAGGTTTTTTTTCGATTACAACTGATTTTACAAGGTTATACGTAGTGTCAATTGTACCAAAAATTGTACAACTCCGACAAAAATTCAAATTTAAATTTTTTCAAAAATCCTTCATTCAATCACGCGCTATATTTATCTACTAATAGGAAAAATTTGCATTTTGAATCTCAGATAAAGCTATCATGAGTTATCCTGACCACCGAGGGAACTTTTTTTAGGGGTCTCCGGAAACCACGTCCCACCAGTTGAATTTTCCAAACTTTTGGGTGATTCTTTTCAAAATTCTGTTGAAATGTTGCTCTTTTATGTGCTTCACATTTTGAATAAAATAATTTATATATATTTGTTTTTAATACACAAAATATGCTTTTTTCGCTTCGAAACCCACGTAACCCCTTAAAGTTCGCGCTCGCGTAAGAGCCGGAGAGCGCGCTAAAACTCAAAAAACAATACTCAGACCGCTCCGACATCCATGAAATTTCTACACAATATTTTCAAAGTGGTCTGTTTTCGAAATCCATTTTTAAATAATCGATTTTTCTAAGCTGATAAAGTGGGATGATTCCTTAATATCGGTTAATGCTCCCATGGTGCGGCTAATTGACCAATGCGTCCACAGCGAAGCATATCAATTGAGTGAGACCGTGATTAAGAATCGTCGATGTAAATTCCCGAGCATATGTTTCTCGGGCGAAAAAAAAGTCTCGCGCGAATCAATTTTGCGAATAATCTCGCGGGCGCCATAGATTATTTATTTTTCGTTTCAAAGATCAACGCGTTCGAACTGCCGCGAGTGGGAGGATGTAAATTGTGGGTAACGAGGGAACAAGCGCGACGAGAAGGGTGATAAGATAACGACGGATCTCCGCAGGTATATCGTTATATATATATATATATATATATATGCACACGTATACACGTGTATTTATAAGAGGATCGCATGTCGCCCGAATAACCATGCCGAGAGTACCGGAATTATTGGTATCAGAATTGCTGGTTATAGGAAAGACTGTCATAATGTAAACGCGAGCGGTCATACTCGCGAGAACATGCATATCCGTGTAGGATCGATTTTTTTTTCTTCTCCGTCTCTTCCAACCCTCTCTCTCTCTCTCTCTCTCTCTCTCTCTCTCTCTCTCTCTCTCTCTCTCTCTCTCTCTCTCTCTCTCTCTCTCTCTCTCTCAAGCTCGCAGCGATCGCCCTCTCGTTACGTTTAATGTTATACGCGGATGGGAAGAGCTGATGATGGCAGGGTATAGGAAAGTATATACGTATACACGAGCATGTGCCATCCTGCATATCATGTACAAGTGTATATATGCAGTACGAGTTTGGACGGAGGAGAACTGAAAAACAATTTTTGCCTCCGGAATCATCGATTTTACGCTTATCAGTTATCATACACGAGAGTCTGGGTCGTTGTAGACTCGTCTTCGCTGGTCGTCGTAATTCCACTCCTTTCGCTGTACGCTGTTCATTCCCCCCTTTTCACGGCGAAATTGAGACGGCAATTGGAGCATGCAAGAGTCGAGGAAAGAAACCGTGGGATTTGTTACACGATGATCGGTCACGTGTCACTATTTGGACCATAATTAATCCGTTTCGTCCGGGATAGACGGGAAATTGAAGAAACGTAGGCTGTTTCAACCCCTCATTCATTGTCGCGTATCCTTACATCCATATATCCACGTACACGGATACGCATTTTTTTAAGCAACGAGACGCGCCCGCAAGCCCTGCTTTGTCGGCAGTTAAGTACTCGCTACACATACACATAAACACGCAGTACGTATCGCAACCCCGTGATTCAGGGGGCAGGGCTACATCGAGAGACAAAACACGGCTCTATGTCGTTCACCAAAGGCACACAGGAATATATATACAGGGTGACTTGTTATGAAAGGATAATCCTGCAACTGTCGATAGGTTAGATCATGTCCTACTATATGCTGGAATTTCAGTTTGGTAAAAGTCCCACGGTTTTCGAGATTTTGCGCTTTACGTTGCTTTTTGAAAAAATCACCTGCTTTTGGTTTTCTACAAATGAAATGAATCGACAATATCTAGGCAACTTTTTAAAGCAATTGGCACGATATGCGTAGTACATTTTTTTACACTGCAGGCTACCAAAGGCATATGTTCGAAATTGGTTTCTATCAAAATTCTGCATAACATCTTTTTCCATAAAGTTTCCTCAATATTTAAGGTTAAAAGAAGACTTTTATAGATAAAACAAATAACCAAGAGTATTCTTTTAAAAACCGAGTCGACAAAAGTTATCGTTCGTAGAAATGGCATGCGAAAAACCAAAAGCAGAGGATTTTTATCTCGAAAGCCGTGGGACTTTTTCTAAAACTGAAATTTCAGTGTATACAGTTGAACCTCGATGTAACGAATCTCTAGGGAAGTTCGTCATATCGAGTTTTCGTTACATCGAGATCATGTTCCTTAAAATGTTCTTTAAAAAAGGTATATTAGTACTACAAATATAGGGGGATTATTGAAAGAAAGAAATGTTTAAATTAGACCAATTTTTACAATTAATTAGCAATTAGAGCACATTGTATATTATTATCTTGTTGTATCAACGTTTGATTGTAGTATGACACGATCTGACCTATCGACAGTTGCAGGATTATCCATTCATAACAGAACACCCTGTATATATATACATATATACACCTATAAGCAAAAAAGCGGAAAATGTTTGTGCACGAGCGACTATGTCCGCAGCCGAAAAAAGGGTGTACCCTTTGATTCAAAAGCAAAAATCGGAGGGAGCCGGGGCTTGCTGTCTCGAAAGAGGGCACCTCGTGGTCTTCACAAAGCGTTGAATGAGAAGCAAGAACGCCATGATCGAGGGAGGATGTTTCGAGTACGCACGTTAAAAAAAAGGCTCTCTTTCTTTCAACGCGTCTGCTAAACTATGATACGTATATATAAACGTACAGGGTGTTCCAGACCGTGGCGCATTTTCTGTACACGTACTAAACGTGAGTTTGATAAAGTTATCAAAAAATGGAGCGACCATAAATCGAAGTTTCGTAGATCTCGGGATTATTATTGCATCTTGTACGAAATCAGGTGTGCTTGCCGTCAACAGTAATCGGAAGTCTGAGTACTCTTAATTATGTTTTAAGAAGTTTCGGGACAATTGACGATATGTTACCATTTGATATAAATTTACACAGGACATTCTTTTTCGTATAGCGAATGCAACCTCCAAACTTAAAAACGATCGTCCATACTGTTTCTATAAAATTTGCAATTAAAGAAATATTTTTTAACATAGGGAGATGCGTAGGCTCAACGCTAAATGACAGTTTTACGTAGGAAATAATGTTTGAAATGTTATAAAAAAATCGTGAAATTACTATGATGGAGAAATTGTCATAATGTACCGAGTGGAAAACTATTAAATTCTGACAATTTCGTCTCCCTTTACATTATGACAATTTGGCATCTCCTTTTCTTAAAAAGTGTTCCTTTGAACGTAAATTTTATAGAAATGGTGTAGACGAACGATTTTTAATTTAGAGGGTGCATTCAGTACATGGCAAATAATTTACCGTATGACTTCTAATCAAATGGTAACATATAGTCAATTATCCCGAAAATCCTTAAGCTCTCTTTTTCAGCTTCTCCCATGCTCTTGCAGACGATCTCATTTCTTTTACCTCACTTTGCTATTTTCAGTTCCTTTTATAGACCCCCCCCCCCCCCCCCCAGAGGGCTACACCCGCCTAGCAGGACGCTCTCGTCGCAACTATACAAGTGGCCTCCCATGGCAGTCAGGCAGCCTGAACGCGCCCTGAATCGAGCCCTACCAAAATTTATTCGCAACTACCTTACGTTCTCATAACCCTTTCCGCCATGCGGGGAAAACCATCCGGATTTTCTCGTCAGCCCCACCCGCCAAATCGTACATTACGAAATCGTTGCCAACATTGAGAACAGTCGCCACGTTTCACGTGGAATAGTCCATGCATGTGGTGTTTTGTTTTTTCTTTATTCCTTTTTTTTTTAAATACAGGGTACCATTTACAAGTACACGCTGAAGCGGAGCTCTATAATGCGCACACGAGCTCGCGGCTTTGTCCATCGAGCCGACTGAAAATTAGCTGCCTTTGCCAGTATGAGCGGAGAGCTGGAGCTTTGTTTTCGGGGTTACTACGGCCCGGGCTTTATAAGCCACCGCACCCGTCCCTTCGCGTGGGCATCTACCGCCCCCCTCTCGCCCTATCTCTCTTTTGCCTCATTCTGTTGTACGCTCGAGCTCCGCCTCGAGAAACGAGAAAAAAAACTACTTATTACGCTAATTATACGCGGGTGTGCGCGCGCAATGGGGATTAATGCCGCGGTATGTGTATGCGTGTGCCTCTCTCTTGCTGCACCCTCGCGATTATCCACCAACTGTCGTCGTTATATACACTGACATATATATATATATATAGTGCTAAACATGAAGTACATAACCAAGAAATATACAGGATACATGTGCCTTGGTTAATACAATTTGATCGCTGCTGGTATGGCGTAGTAGATATATATTCATAAGTATAAGCGTGCGAGCGTTTTGATGGACTTTTTCACAAACGACTCATGCCTCGCTCTTTTTTTTCTTTATTTCACCCTTTTCTTCCTCTCTCTTCTCTCTCTCTCTCTCTCTCTCTCTCTCTCTCTTTCTCTTTTCCTCTCCCTATCAATGTACATGTGTGTGTGCATGTCTCGTGGTCGAAAACCACATAGACAAATCAGAGCGTTAAACATACAGTGCGCGAGAGAACAATGAATGAGGAATAAGACGGAAAGGAGATGTACGAAGAGAGCATAAGGTCGATTGAAACTAATGAGCCGACGTAGCGGAAGCGTGTTGAATTTCGATTCTGGTGGGGAGGAAGGGGTTACTGATTGCGGCTACTTTTTAGAAGTGAAAATGCATTTAAAACTGTATATGTTTGTGTGGTAGGCTGGGTGTAGGCGTCTGAGGTAGCTGGGGGTTACACGAAACTAACGATACCCCCACTCTACTGGAAGTGGAGTGGGGGTAGCGTTTGTCGTAGTAGAGTGGAGGGGGCTGCGACATGCTGATTGCCTCTGATCGGTTGAAAAATGCCCTCTCCCCACCCAGTTCTAATCTTGTTATGCATTTGAAAATTATATTACCTCAATGTATCAATATTCTTTTAAAAATAAAAAAACGTACTCATATTATTTACACGTACCTGTTTTTTATTAGCCGAAAAGTCTGACTACTTTCTGCAGTCCATGAAATGGTTGCACTTTGTGTTATATCCGTGCATTTTTTAGATATCTGTACAATTCTAGGGAATCCTGGTTGGCCTGAAAGGCCGATATACCTACTCTACACGTGGGCAGAATTACAAGTCGATCGACCCAGTAGTTTCTGTGAAAAATAAACGCCCGATTTGAAAAATATTGTTTTGAGGAAAACGCGTTTAAAGGCTCTCATGCGGTTCGAATTTCACTCGTGCAGGACGAGTTTCACTTAAACATTTTAAAGGAACATTCTCAAGACCCCGAACTATAAGAATATGGAGAAAAAAAACAATTTCTTTGGAAAAACACACGAGAATACGACCTTTATCGCACTTTTTTAAAAGTGATTCTGCGACTGGAAACGCTCGTCTAATATATGGATGCCTTTCAACAAAATGTGTGATATGACAAATGAAAGACAAACTCTCTTCTACGAGGAACCAGTTACGAGGATCAGAACATTTTACCGATTTGTTGACTCCCCTAGAACTTAAAAAGCTCTAGGGCTCACCTAGCATAACGTGCTGAAGATACATATTTTTTGTTCAAATTGAGAAACTCATGCCAAATACCGAATTATCCTTTTCCCTAGAAAATGGGTAAAAAATCCTACATGTTCCGACTACGGAAAATAAGGGAAAAGCATTGCAAAAAGATAGCAAATTTCAATCTGCGGTGGGAGTCAATTTTTTACTTTCCCTTAGAGGAAACAATTTTTTATCGTTATTTAAATAAAAGCAGACCTAAAAAGTGCCACATATTTTTTTATTATACACACTATATATATCTGACCACACACACACAGGTATATAAAGGTTGTCTTTAAATGACCTTGATATATTAATTTATTAATAAAACCAATTACTTATTTGAAAAGTACGAATATTTTTATTTTAATAGAAGGTACAAACATGGAGGTTGTCTGTGGAACGCAATATTCGATAAACGACTGCCTCGTCCCTGTTTGCAAACGTTCACTCTTTTGACGAAATTTTCAATAACATTTTTGCATAATTGCGGACTCAGTTCATTAATGATGCGTCCAATGGCTTCCTTGAGCTCCGGAATGGTCTGTGGATCATTGGCATACACTATTGCTCCATTACTAAACCTCATTGCCTCCTCATGGCAGTTGTGAAAGATCAGTACTCTATATTCGCCACAAAAAAATGGCGCGCCATTTGAACATGTGGTCATTTTGTGACACCTTTCATACGTTGGTTCGGAACCATATCCAAATTATGTTTACATAAATATCATTACAATTCCATGTATAGCCTAAGGTAATTTTGGAGGGGTTTACATAATGATGAATATGGAGACCATAGTATATTATGGGGACCGATCTTGAAGTCGAATGTCGTCAACATCTTCTCGCCATACATACAATTACGTGCATGTATCCTAGTGTGCGCGTGGTGTATGTAGGAATGCGATTTCTCATGCTCCAGGCAAAACACACACAAAACCACGAGTGTACGATATATATCGCAGCTTGTTCTGCGCTATTGCGATACGGATCAGCGAGTCCTCATTGGCCTCATCGTATGATCGGAGTCATTCGCGGAGACCACCTCCAGAAGCGAGTCCCGAGCGCTCATTGGCCACCGATCGTGCCTTCATGTCGTGCGTGTTAAAGGCGCTGAGACGATCTCGGTACTGTTCGCAACATACGGATAAACTCGCGGGGCATACTCCGCGAACAAGAAAGAGAGAGAGAGAGAGACCCCACCGCGCGAATTTTCTCGGTTTATCATCATCAGATACACCTCCATTTCACGCAGGAATCAACATCAAGCAAGGCGAATATACCGGCGAAAATGTATGCATATCTATTGCTGGTGTACTTTTTTAAAGGGGTTAGGCTAAAGTGAAAATATCAGAAATCGCTTGAGGCAACGCAAATTGAAGATGGAGGTCCAACATGTGGTGCAGGAATCGCAGATTGAAGGCAAACTTGTGATTACAGAACTAGTAAAACCTTAAGGGGCACCACTAGTGTGACACTTTAAGAAAATCAACTTTCTTTTGCATTTTTCGATAGTCTATACCGTCAAGAAAAACATACTAAAATTTCAAGTGGGGATCGCAAATAGGTTTGAACCACAGTCTTCTATAGAGCTGCTCCTCTTTAGAAGGCTGTTCTTTCATCTTTCAATGCGTATTTCTCGAAACGACATTTTTCAAATTTGCTGCAGCTCTAACTCGAGTAGGTATCATCCGTTCGACGTGAATCTTGTTTTAGCGTATTTAGTATTTGTTTCTTCATACGATGACTCTCCAGTTTGTTTATTGGATAAAAAATGTCAATTTGCCTCGAAAAAAGCCATCAGATTTTTCAGCGTAATTTGGAACGTTTTGTTTTACGAAACTCCGCCGCTTTGTTGGATTTTAATTTTTTTTCACAATCCTGCGTCATTGTGCAGCCAATCCCTTCTAGTTTAACGGACATTTTTTATTTTTTTATTTTAAGCACTTTTAAGACCGAATCTCTGCAGCAGTGGGAAAGCTACTTTTTTTTCTGAGACTCGGTATATCGCTGAAAATTGAATATTTTCATACCAAACTCTAGCACTGTGTATACATAATTTATACAATATATCCTCGAAATTTTACAACATTGGATGCCATACTTTTCTTTCAATAAATTCCCGATAATCACCTTTATTGAGCAGTCACACTAGTGGTGCCCCTTAACCGCGATTTTCCCTAAAGGATGTTTTTAAAGACGGTATACACGATCTTTGGATATCTAATAAACGGATTGACTTGAAGTATGGTATATTTATTCAATGGAAGAAAGGGTGTCCCAAAATAACCCGATATTTTTATTTGATTTTGAGGTACTCTTAAACAAAGTTTTAACCACCTTTACAAACTTAGAAATCGTACCGTTGAAAGAAAAAGGTTGCATTAACATTGTGATCATGTTTGTAATACTAAGAAACTATGTAATAACAATAATAAAATAATTGAGTGCACAGGGCTCAGCTGTTCGATAATAGCGGTGTAACTGTTTGTAGTAAAATAGTGGCGAAATGTCTTTTTTGGCCAACAATTTTTTTCTTTGCGGTAGAACTAATTACAGCAAGCAACTGCAGGGTAATTTTTTCATAGTTCGAATTTTTCAATACAGCCACAGTTTTTGAAAGGTACGGAGATACAACATTCTTTACAAGTCTTGATTTGACATTGTATCATTAGTTCAGCTGAAATTAAAATTGAACCATTGAATCGCGAATGGTTGAAAATAAGGTCATTCAGGTTGTATAGGGTGTCTCAAAATGACCTGACATTTTTATTTATTAATATAACGTGTCATTTGTTCGAAAAGTACGAATATTTTTATTTTGGTATAAGGTACAAGCGTGGGGGTTATGTGTGGAACACAATATCCGATAAATTGTTTCGTATATTTACGTAGCGATTAAGTTTAAAGTGCGCCTCATCTCTGAAGATGATTTTCTTCGAAAAATCACCATCGGTTGATGCTCCAATATCCAATTGGCGAATGAACGGCGCTGCGCATGGTCTGCTGGCTGCAGTTTTTGTGTCAATGGGATCTTATAAGCATACATATGCAGACCTTTCGTTAACACTCGCACTGACTGCGGCTCACCATTTTTGTTGTGAATTTTCACAATTTCTATCAGTTGCTCGATCGTGTAATTCTCCATGACTAAACCTCAATACTTCCTGATGCCAATTGTCAAACATGTTGTTTCACTCGTTACTAACAATAATGTCATTTTCCCTCGAAAAATCGAAAAAATGATTCAACATTTTTTGCTTTGATGATTAAAACAGGATAACAGAAAAAAGTTCGACCAAGGCTTAGCCAACTTTATCTATATGGAGAAAGAAGTCGCATTTTTTTAGTTACGGATCAACCGGGTGGCTAAATCCAGATACACTGTTAAGCCCCTCACGTTCGAAGGTCCATCATGAGTATGCTTCTAAATTTTTCGATTATTATTTTTTTAAATAACATTTGAGGCTTAACACATGCACATTAACAACCTTCTTACGGTGCATAGAAATAAATGTCCAAGCGATTTTCTAATCATGTTACTTATACCTCCAAAATCGATTTTTTTAACAACCCTGATATTCGGGTCGTGACAGTAGCTTAACCCCTTGAAAAGAATCTTGGGTAAATATTCGGAAGTGGGGCTCCTGCTATAATGAGGCTAATTTTTGCTTGGGGTTGTTTGGGGTTGTTTGTGGTTGTTTGGGCTTGCTTGGAGTGGTTTGGGTTTGTTCGAACCCTTGAAGAAAATTTTTCTGATTTTAGCAGGAGCCCCACTTCCGAATATTTGCCGAATCTTGTCGAGGGTCAATATTTTGGACGGCTTTTAACCTTATCCCAGACCTTGGTGTAGGAAATTTTCGGTGTGCATAAAACCAGTCCAAAATACCGCATATCTGCTATACGCAATTGGTTTATGGAAGCAAAAAATGTGTCATTTTTGGTTTGGAGAAGGTCTGCTCGACAAAAGGAGCAGGTGTGTCGAAGGATTTAACATCTTCCTAGGTGGGTCAAAAATTTGCGTTTTCCAAAAATATCTCTCTTCGATATTATTACCTATATTCCCTGATAGATAGCTATGTTCCCTGCAAATTTCATAAAAATGTTACCACAATTGAATGAGCGACAGCTTCCAACAATCAACTGGGCAAACGGTAGCAGCACCATTTCTCGAACTTCAACCGCATTTTTCCCGAACCACAGTTTTCAATGTCGGTGGAAATGATATCTCGACAACCATTTGATGGATTCTTTCCAAATTTAAGGATGTTCAGTCCCAAATCGCAAATGATAAAATTCTGAAAATTTGGTATGTTTTTGTATGAAGTATTTCAGAGGTCGTGTAAAAATTTCACGACAATTAGAACGCTCGTTATTAAACAATTAACATTCACAAATTAAATGGTGTTGTATGGAAACTGATGTAACTTTGCAATAAGTTTTTTTTTTGACCTCTCAATTTTATAATATCTACAATATACTGAAAGCAACGGAAACAAAACGAAGTTTATTGATAAGTTTTTTTTTAATTTCTTTTAAAAATTGTTCTTAACAAAATGTTAATTTTTTAATAACGAGCATCCTAATCGTCGTGAAATTTTAACACGACCTCTTAAATACTTCATACAAAAACATACCAAATTTTCGGAATTTTCTTATCATTTTTTTTTAACCCTTAAGGAGGTTGAAGTAATGATAGAATTCTGAAAATTTGGTATGTTTTTACATGAAGTATTCAGGAGGTCGTGTAAAAATTTCATGACGATCAAGAAGCTATTTATTGAACAATTAACATTAACATTTTTCATAGGGACTCATCATTCTTAAAGGTTGTTAACGATCTCACTTTTTAAAAATCGATCTTCATTTTTTAACAGTTGCGTAAAAATGACTACTTTTTTCATTGATTCCTTTTGGTCAGGTTTCAATTCGTCGCCACGTGGTTGAAAAGAATTAATTGAAAAATCGACGATCATCAACGACTCGTATTTATTGTTAACTTGAATAACCCGTTTGGTTTTTAGATTCGAAGTGTCTCCCCGTCCGGTTATCGGACGAATAAGCGTATGTTATTCGTCCGGATAGCGGCTCAGTTCACGCCGTATTTCCGGTAGGCGTACATATTATTGTGATTCGTGTAAGCTAGTATCCGGACGAATACATATATATAATTGCCCGGATAGAATGTATTAAATTGTTAGATTGTTAAACAAACTATCCGGAAGAATAATTTACACGTAGTCATCCGAAGAAACCTTTATAATTTTATTTGGGTTTAGGTTGGTTACTTGTGTTTAGGTTTTGATTTTTTTGGGGTTTGTGGTGTTTGGGTTTGTTTGGTTTGGGTCGGTTGATTTTGTTTGGGTTTGGGTTTTTTGGGTTTGCTTATTTGCGTTTGGGTTTGTTTTTTGGGTTGATTTGTATGGGTTTGTGTATTTGGGATTGTTCGTTTGGGGCGTTGTACCGCGTGAACCCCGTGAAATTAGCCGCTCTCCGGACGAATAACATACGCTTATTCGTCCGATAACCGGACAGCTAGCTTCAGCGTTTTAGATTTCAGATGGACCGATTAACCCTACATTTACACACTGGGTCATTTTGACCCCAACCAATTTTAAACAAAATGCTCACCTACTCAAAATTGAATGTTTTCAATAACTTTTTACAACAGTTTAGTTTCTTACTCTCCGGTTTTGAATAATGCAGACACATTAAGAAATGTTCGAAGTGTATGCCTTATTTTATTCAATAAAAACCGCCCAAAGGATTGTTAATTGGCACCCAGAAGAAGTACTGTCCGGACCGAATTGACCAAGTGTGTCAAAATCGTAACTAAATATAAGTGTGTCAATGAAGGGTTAAGCTGGATAGCGTCCACGGCCTAACGTCGCCAAAAAACGTTTACAGCCTGCCGGTGGCCATGTTTTTGTTGTTTTTCCGTATTGTTTGGTAATTTTTATTAAAGACTATTAATGTTTCTTCCGTCGTGTTGAAAATTGCGTTTCATTTTCAGCACTACCAATTCCCAGAAAAAAATCCGAAGATGGCCATTTTTTCGGGCTTCTAGGTACATGTGGCCCCTTAAAAAGGGCCCGCGCATTGACCCGACCGAGCATTGGATTTTTGTCTTGCGGCTGACGATTCAAAAAAGACCAAGCTCGAGGGGGACGCGTCAAAAAAAGAGCGATAACCCGCTAGAGGGAGTTGCAACCGAGAGAAAAAGAAGAAGAGAGATCGTTTCTGTCGTTGAGGCGTTGGATGTATGCCAAAAGTGTTAAGGATTGGATTGAGAAAGGCGCGATCCACACAGTGTTGAGATGCTTCTTCGTTTCTCTTCGGGCTACTCTCTTTCTCCTTCTCTCTTCCGTTTGTATTTCGCCTTTCCTTCCTGTGTTTAATTAGCAGTCCGGAGAGAACGAGACGCCATATACCCAGAACTCAATCAGATCCCTTCATAAGCAAGCATCCCTCGCTATACGAATGCTGCCTCCAACGCTCGGTTTGCCCCCTTACCTCCTTCCGCCTCAGTGAGGCGCATGCATAATTCGCCAAAGTTGGCCCTCATCGCGAAATGGACTGCTTCCGACCAGGTGTGGGTGACGAGAGACAAAAAAAATCGCGGTCAGGCGCAATCTCTGGGGAACCCAAAGAGTGATCAACCCCTGGAAGTCTTTAGTTTTAGGGTACCATTTCGTTTCGGGGATGCAGAGACCAGTGAATAAAGAAGCTCGAGAAATCTCGTAGCTTGGTATATTGCCGAAATGTCGCCATACCCATTGTCCTGTAGTAAGCAAATTTTGCTATTAACAGATGAACATCAATAACATCGCCCAATTGAACGAAAAATGTCAGCGGCCAAATATCCATAGATTTTAAAGGGCAGGATATTTTTTCAATGATTTCCAACTTATTTTTGAATGGAATCCGTTATAATTGTTAAATTCACAATGTTGCTGATGTTACATCGACCAACGAGTTGTAAGTCGTTGGAAACAACAGCCTATACATCGAAATTTACAGACATTTGGCCGATGACATTTTTAATTCGGTTGGAAGATGTTACTATAGACATCTGATGAGGCCGGATGTACATTTACAACGATCGAAAAATCTTTTATTTGTTTTTTTTCTATCAACGTTAGAACTATATATGTAGAATGTTTTTCCAAAGTTTCAAAGCGAAATTCGAAAAACTTCAAACGTCTAAGCCCGTCAACGCTGTGCCTCCCGTCTCGGATTCGGAGCGGGCGAAAACTTTAAACGCGTTTTTCTCAAAACTGTATTTTCGCAATTGACTTGCAGGATTACTCAAAAACAATTAAGCCGACTGAGTTGAACCTTGGCAGAAATATTGATCATATTGCTACCTTTTACTTGTTGAGAATCGTTTCTGAACAAGTAGAGAGAAAACGACTTTTTGAATCCTAATTTTACAGAAATTGTGGGTGAAATGTTGATTTTTTTAAAAATACGTGCCATTCTTGTAATTCGCATTTTCTTCATTTGAATTACTGTCAAATAGAAACTATACATATTCTAGCGGAATTAAAAAAAAATGTTTGGCAATCGAAGTCTAGGATGGACTGCAAGCAGATTGGCAACTCCAGCGGCATACTTGCTGCAACGCTCTGCCGCCAGTTTTATCATAAGCGGGAAAAAAATGTTTTGTATACTTAAATATACTGTCAAATTTTACTCACGGTTTGATAAATGTAGAACAATTATTTCTTGGTTTAAAAAATCCCTCAAAATTGCTTAATTTTTTCCCGTCTAAATGTATATCCCGCCCTAAGGCCTTAGGCCACAGTGAAGGGTATAAAATCATGTGCGAATTTAACAATTTTTTTTCGTATGCAAAGTGATTAACTCTTAAAATTAATTACACATCTATTTAGTACGAATATCAAGCTGTTAGAAAATATTTCTTTTTTCGATGTACAAAATGGCCGACTACTCGAAACTTCTCGAAACAGCTTTTTTCCAATTGGCGTGATAACTTCAACAATCTCACTCGATTGACTTCAAATTTCAAAGTTATGTTCAAAAATATTAGTAGTCGGCCATTTTGTACATCAAAAAAAAAAAAAATTCCAACAGCTTGATATTCATACTAAATAGATGTGTAACTAATTTTATGTGACAACCACTTTATCATACGCAAAAAAATTGTTAAATTCGCGCATGATTTTATACCCATTGCTGTGGCCTAAAGCCTTAGGACCACATTCGTTCCGGATGCTACTGCGTCGCAATTTTCTTTACGCTGTGATTTCGCAACTGCAACATTTCTGGCTTATGACTTTTCGGAAGCACGTCACTCCTGAAGTTTCACGTTTCCGGATTCCGAAAGCCTACCGGAAAAAAGCCCCGATAATTTTTGCAGGCCTCCGTGTACCGTGGCCTACACAAACCGGATCCCAACGACCCAATGTTGGTATTTCGTTAAGAACAACGAGCCAATGAGAAGTGAGCTGGACTCAGACTCAAGTGTGTCCAACTCTGCAAAACGTTGAAGCACCGAACTTTGCGGCGAGTGAAGAAAGTAAGAAAGAGGGCAAGAACAACGCATCGAACTGGTGATCCTTTGCTCTTGTCCGGCCAAAAGCAATTCGTATCGAACATTGATCGGTTGTGCTCGCGTTCCATGAACCAAAGAGGCCAAAACACGAAACACCGAATTGGCGAGGACGAACAGCTTGCGCGACCACCGCCACTCTCGGAATCGTTATTTTATCATCGATCAAGAGAGAACGAGAGCGAGAGAGAGTGAGCAGTTTCGGTCCATGCGCGGATTACCATTTCAAATGTTAACGTCTCCAGGCTCACCTGGGCTTCTTGGCCGGTTCTTATGGCTATATACGTGCACACGCGTCTCCCTTACCCGTGTATAGTTGTCTTGCCTCGATCTATATATAAGGCTACTCTCAACCACTCTTTAGCGGGAGGCTTTTTTTACACCGGGTGGTCCATTTGGCAAGATCTTGGTGAGGGTCTCGCGTCCGTTTGAACTCATCGGGTGGAGCAAGGAAAGACCGGGTTGGGCGGGAAGGGGGGAGGGTTATTATTTAGTTTAGCTCTCGCTCTCTATCTGCTCATCTTCGGTGTATGCTCGACGGGCTGTGTGTGTGTGTGTGTGTGTGTGTGCGTGTGTGTGCGTGTGTGCGTGTGTTCACCTCCTCCCGCGCTTTCACTTATATCTGTGAACCTCACCTTCTTTCTCCGCCAAGTTCATCCAAGTGCATACGTTTCTTCAGCATCCACTCATCGTTCTCGCGCCAACACGTCTATTCTCATTCTAATCAGAGTTACACCGCGATGACCCTGAGGGCCTGAACGTTTCACAGATCGGGCAAATTTCTCATACGTAAAGGGCGTCTCAAAACGACCTGACAGTTGAATTTATTAATAAAACGTATTATTTATTTGAAAAGTACGAACATTTTAATTCCAATATAAGGTACAAACATGGAGGTTATGTGTGGAAGACATTATCCGATGAATGGGATAAACTGCATGGACTTGGAAGACACGTTCTTTCAACAAGATGGCGCAACCTACCACATCGCGGGTGAAACAATGCAGTTATTGCAGACAAAGTTTCATGGTCGTGTTATCTGGCAGCGATGTGAATTGGCCACCAAATCGTCTGATTTGACGCCGATGGACTTCTTCATTTCGGGTTTTCTGAAAGGATAAGTGTATGCCAAATAATCCACAGACTATTCCGGAGAGCAAGGATGCAATTGGACGGACTATTATCGAAATTAGTCCGATACGTACGATAGTACGATAGAAAATGCTCACAGATATTTTTTATTTGCGCTTCTATAGTAAATAGTGGATTTAAGATGCCGATCATAAAACTAAAAGCAAGTGTCCGTTATGCAGGAGGGCTATGTGCAGCGAGCACCGAATTGCCTTATGCGCCGATTGCGGTAAATGTGAATAAATCACTGAAGTAAAAAGATGCGGAAAATATATGTTTTCAACAATTAATCTGCCGAAGGATCAATTAATCGATTTTTCACTATCCCGAAAATGCTCAAATGCAAACCTCCGAATAAATACTTTTTATACTTTTTAAAAAGTACAAATATTAGAAAGTATACATTTTGAAAAGTACAAATATACTTTCTAGAAAGATAGTCGACACTCGTTTTCAGATCTACAAACCTTCGTCTTTAAAAGCCTCAAAGGGCTTTTTTTATACTAAAAAAAAAAATTGTGATCTTTTTCGTGCAAGTACGTATTTTTCAACGCATTTCCCACTTTGAATGAATATTTGGGCACTCCATTTGTTTTTCTTAAAAAAAAATGTGCCATAAAATACGAACAATTGACTACGATTGTATAAAATAAAACAATTGACTCCATTGTATAAAATTAAAAAATCCTCGAAGACTTTCATACTAACATAACAAGACAAACTCATACTAACAAGACGATGATAATGGCATTACTGAATATAAATATTGGTATGCCCTGCTCAGTTTGGTCCGCCTGCTGTCATAGTTGACCGACTCAAATTGTTTTGTTGATCCGAGTGAAGTTTTGTGACGGTAATAAAACGCAGCTTGATTCTACCGCACATTTGATCAGGTCGTTAAAGTTTTGGCTAAGGCCACTAAGCATTAAATAAGACGCTCTCTACCGTTACATTTGATTGGACATCCTAATCCTGATCTTCCAGTGATATAGCAGTCAACGGGAATCCATTATATTCTAAACTGAACCATGATCTAGAAAAATTCACTAAAAATGAGCAACCCAGTCCACGTCGAGATCAAAGTTCTTGGACATGAGTCCGTTCCATCCTCGAGTCACCGTAGTAATTGACGAGACGAAGAACTGCATAGACTCCATGCAGCATAAGTGCAGACAGCACTTGCTCTATACCATAGAGCATGCTATTATTTCAGGTCGTACAAGTCGAATCAGAGTATTCAAAAGGCCCGCATTGTTGGATCGTGAACGCGGCACGGAATAGTCTTCGACGTTTTACGTTCCTACGAAAGTTGCGCTTTTCCAAGTATAACGAACGATTGACATTCACGAAGCTTCGATCCGATTGGCAAGGCGTTGCTACGCTCGTGAGAATAGCAAGAAGAAAATTCTAATCGTGGGTAAAAGCAACGAACGTGAACATTTCTCGGCATGTATATGTGTATATGTTCCAGTTTCGAATGGTTCCGGGTCGATTCTTATCCGCGTTGTTGAATTGATGAAGAGAACATCTATGTTCGATGATACTGGGAGTACTTTACTGCGGGTAATAAACGAGTAAATCGATCGCTTGAAGGAGAGGATGAAGAGAGTGGGAGACGCAGATACGAGCATGGGTTTGAGTACTCTGTAATATACTGGCCAGCAGGTACTTTGCTGCCATCAACTCTTCGCGCAGCACCTTTTAATATACAGACTTTATACGACTGTATAGCCGAGTGTAAACACGCGATATTGTGCCAGTGTATATACGAGGCAAATCTCTCCTCAACGTACCGAAGACACGAGCACACGGCGCGTTGCAAGTTTGCAGTTCTCAAAGCAGCGTCGCTCTCCTCTGTGTGCCCAGTTAATTACTCGCGTAGTAAATTATCCGGTAATGAGGTGCCGGCTTGATGCCTGAGGCATCTTAGTCGCTCTTTGCCACTCAGCCACATATTCTTCCGCAGCTTCTCTCTTGTTTTCTTACCACGAGTGAGAAGAGTCGGAATGGTGGTGCGATGAGGTGGTGAGAAGACCTCTTTGACTTTTCAACTCTCCCTCTCTGTCTCTCCCTTTCAGTTGTCGCTTTTTCGAAGCTCTCTCTCTCTCTCTCTCTCTCTCTCTCTCTCTCTTCGCTATCCTGGAGAACAGAGAACCAATAAATCCGTTGAGGCCTCAAGAAGGGATATTGTTAGTTGTGAGGTAAATCATCTTGGCGCACACGGCTGCGAATGTTTCTCACTCTCACTTGCCATCTTATTCGCTTCTTGAACCTTTTTCTCCTTCTATGGAGCACCGTCCACCTTCTTTTCCTTCTGCTTCTTCACCTTCTTCCTTCGTCTTGTTTCCATACGTTTTCTTCGCTCCATCTCCCTTGCTCATTCTCAGCGTCTTCCTCGGGCGTTCGTTGGGTACTTTCCTCCCTGCTCGCCCGCCGACGTTGGCTACGTGGCGATGCTATGCGAAGTTGTTACCCGCAAGACACACCGTGGTAACTCGTCGAATACCGCGAACACATCGCCACCTTTCTTCCAGGACCGAGGCCTCCCCGTAGCCGGTCCAGTTAGCGTCAATAGGCGGACACATGGCTTCGTCATTAGCGTCATCAGATCCGTAACGCCTGCACGACGAGCCCCACCAGCTCTTTCCGAAGGGAACGCTCCAGCACTCGGTACGAAGCTTCGGCACACGTTACCTCTTTCTACACCATGTATCCTTGCAATAAGGTGTAACACATACGAATATAAACACACCCATGCACCCATGTATATATAAATTCCCGTCAATCCTTCTTGGGGCAAGTGGCCAGATCATCCTCGGGGCAAGCTTCATCGTATAGATTCTCCGTTGTTTATCGCGGAGGGCAGCAAAATGTCTCGCAGTAAATGCAGGATAGTGACCTGTAGAACAAGCGTACGACATGGACTGGCTCTAAGTGTCGGGTATGCAATTGGCAGCATCACGGAAATTCTGGCTACGACTGTGGAAATTGGACGAGGTCGATTTTTGTTTCACCGACGATCTCGAGCTAACGACCATGAAAGCGTTGACTAATCAATTTCATGACGGGGGGAATTCTCTCGTTTTTTATCTCGTAAGATCTATCTTTCTCTCTCCGACTCCCTCTTTCTCTGAGACACCTAGAGTCAAATGGTGGGAGTATTCTTATGTGTTGCACTGCGAGGATTATTAATGACGCGAGGGCAGAGAATCTTTCTCTGCCTGCATCACGAGAATAACTCTCGTCCTGAGGCTTCTATGTGTATACAAGAGGCCATATCACAAGCTCCAAGGATCAAGGGAGTGAGAGAAAGAATGAGAGGACCTGTGTATAAGTTCGGTTGGTACGCGGGAAGAGAGAGAGAGAGAGAGAGAGAGAGAGAGAGAGAGAGAGAGAGAGAGAGAGAGAGAGAGAGAGAAAGGGAGAGAGAGAGAAGCAGATATAGAAAGAGGAGACGAGCAGTGACGAAGTATCTGGCGGGCTCATTCCCGAGAAACCATGCCTCGGGATCATTAGTGCTTGGTGATGCCCTGCGCTCCTTGGGTATTGCGTTCTCTTTAGAGTCCCGGTGTAGAGGTCGGTTGCTGCCCACAATTCTCGCTACTGTATAACGAGCACCTTTCCTGAACCGCATCTCTATCTTAAGAAACGATGAACACGAGAGTACAACTCCGCCCCCACCTCACCGATCAAGTTATCATTCACGCGATACATCCATACGATTTGACGAATGAAACCGTTTCGCTCTCTTTACACACGCGTTATTGTAACCTAAAGCTTCCCGATCGAACTTATCCCCTTCGAAATCGATGGTCAATTGCTTTGACGGAATTACGGAATTGATTAATTGCGAAAGTCTCCCTAAGCACACGATCAATATTCTGTATTCTCACTTCCTATAGCACCTTGCGTTAAACTACGCCACAGCACGAGCAAGAGCTACAATTAATTGTTGCTCATTGTTTCTTGCTATGGTATTGTGGATCTTCGAACGCAGCAAAATTTTCTCCACTGCATATGTAACATTTCACCTGTAACGACCCATTCATATCGCCTTCCCATTCGAGTCGAAAGATTTTGTTAACCGTGGATTCCGTATAGCATTATAGCACGTTCGAGTTGTGTCATTTTATTGCGTGCAGTGGGATCGTGGCAGAGAATGACATGAGAACCACAGGAAGCGGTGCCCGAATTCCGGAGCATTTCAGTGTGCAAGTAATCATCGAGAATCATTGTCGAAAAGTCTCAGCGTGATCGACTGGATTTCGATATAGCGGCAATGTGGTATTTACGCCCCTCCTCAAGAATCGTATACACTCGCATGCCTAATGAATCGACAGAATTCTCCTCATTGTTATTCCAATGACAGCAAGATATACAGAAGACGAGGAAGAGGCAAAAAAATTCCACTCCGGCTGCGAGACGAGACGAGGATAGTGAGAAGGTGAGAATGACAACGAATGATTAAGCCGAATGGCAAAAAGGGTACCACATCGTCGCCATGCTACGTGTCATTCAGACCCTTCTTTTCGTCACACTCGCCTCTAGCGTTCGCGACTGTTACCTCGTCGTCGACATCCAAGAATCATCAATTAATTACTACCCGCTGATTATTATGATCGAGGTGTAGCAGGACGTCTGTAGCACTTATGCACAAGCACACGTATATAATTGCTTCACCGATTTGTGTGGGTGTGCGAGCAGTAGTGGTTAGCTTAATGCGTAATCTTTATACAATCCGTTACAATGACGACGGGTAAATCGTATCCGGTAGTCGACGTTCGGAATACACATTAGGACTCTCTCTCTCTCTCTCTCTCTCTCTCTCTCTTCCTCTCCCCCCCCCCCCTCACTCTCTCTTTCTCTCTCTTGACAACGAGGCTAATTGTTCTTACCGGAATTAATTTATATGCACCACACACCGATCGCAGCTAAAGCCTCCATGAGCGATCGATTGACTACCTTAAAATGAAAGACGCTCTAAATTTCTAGACAAATAAAAAATACGTGTGCGCGCAGAGAGAGAAAAGAGTGAGCGAGAGAGAGAGAGAGAGAGAGAGAGAGAGAGAGGCAGTGATAAAGCAACGAATTACCGAACATTCGTGGCGACAGCATGGAACATCATCTTATAAGCGAAAAAAAGTTAGCTCGCCAAGGCAATCGTTTATTCCTTCTGTTTTTTTTGCAAAGCGTTAAAATGACGGTCGAGCTGGCAATTACCCAGTTCTCGAAATCCCCGCCCGCGAACGAACTTTATTGTCATTCGTGTCGTGGTGGCCTATGGCCGTTGTTCGGCCAGGCAACTGACTGGAATATCGTATGATTCTCTTCTCATAACACAAAAGTATGTGTTCCGTGTGCGGGCGCCGTGGAATAAAAGGGAGGGGGGCAGGGGCGCGAGTAGAACATATCGTCGTATAGAAGATACTCCAAGAGACCAACATGAAAATATATTTATATACAGCTTTCTCTATGTTCTAAGCTCGTCTCTGTGTTTTCCCACTGAGACATAAATCTTCATGGGATCTCGTTGTTACGTGCAGCATGGCAGAAATACATACATGTAAATACACGTGTGGTTCGTAGTGAAAAAAAGTACCAGGTATTCTCAACACTCGTATATATATATATATAGGTACGTATACAGGGTGTCCTGTTATGAATGGATAATCCTTCATTTGTCAATAGGTCGGATCATGTCCTAATATATGCTAGAATTTTAGTTTAGTACGAGTCCTACGGTTTTCGAGATGTTGGGCTTTATGTTGTTTTTTGAAAAAAAAATCATCTGCTTTTCGTTTTCCCCATGCCATTTCTACAAATGATATGAATCAACGATAACTAAGAAACTTTATAAAGCAATTGACACAATATGCGTAGTACATTCTTTTTACACCGCAGGCTGTCAAAGTCAGATGTTCGAATTCGTTCGAATGAAAACTTTGCTTAACATGCTTTTTTCGTAAAGTTTCCTTAACATTTAAGGTTAAAAAGGAGTCTTTTCTAGATAAAACGAATAACCAATAGTATTTTTTAGCAAGCCGGGTCGAAAAAGTTATCACTTTTAGAAATGGCATGCGAAAAACCAAAAGCAGATGATTTTTATCTCGAAAACCGTGGGAATTTTACTCAACTGAAATTCCAGCACATAGTAGGACATGATCTGACCTATCGACACTGGCAGGATTATCCATCCATAACAGGCCACCCTGTATATACACATTCAACGAGTAAAACGCAGCAATTGTCTTTCGTTCCTTCTGCGTTTGAGAATTGTGCATGTGGATCCGCTTATGTGTGTGTATGCACGGTAAATTTTATGTACACTTCGTCTTCGTAGCTGTACGTAGTCGTTTGTTCGTTCGTTTGCCACCACGATCATCGACCGGTCGAAATCGTATGGTCGCTTCGGCGCTCATAGTAAATCTCCCGGGTGTATGTGCTACGCGCGAAAGCAGCATGGTCTTTTGGCCACTGGGCGAGGCAAGTCGTTGGCCATTTTGTGGTGAACGGTCCGTGAAAAGTTTTATCGACCGACGAGACGGATCGTCGACGAGCGAATCGATTTGCGAATGCCAATAACTGTACACGCGGAAAGTTTGTCCGACAGAGATTTTGCAAAGAGTCCGATGTGAGATTGTTAACGCTGACCGCGAGACCTCATCTTCGCTTTCCTGAAGGAATTCCTGTACCTTCGTCTATACGCGGGCTGGTGTGTTATCGATTTTTATTGCCAACCCGAGCCTGTGAAGATACGTGTTATGCGCTGTTGTACATCCAGGAGAGAATGCCGCGTGAGGTTGTTTGTAATATTTGGACGGATCGGAGCGAATAGGGTGGTACAGGAGGAATGCGAAAGCGTGAATTTTTCGCGACTCGGTATAAAGGGTCTTTCAAAATCATCTGACATTTTACATTGCGTGCCATGTTTTTTGTGGCGAATATAGAGTACTAATCTTTGAGAAGGGGCATCAGGAAGTATTGACGTTTAGTCATGGAGAATTACACGATCGAGCAACGCATAGAATTTGTTATTTGTGAATTCACCATTGAGGCCTTAGGCCACAGTAACGGGTATGAAATCATGCGCGAATGTAACCATTTCTTTCGTATGAAAAAGTGATTCACTCATAAAATTAATTACACATATATTTAGTATGAATATCAAGCTGTTATAAATTGTTCTTTTTTCGATGTACAAAATGGCCGACTACTCGAAATTTCTCGAACCACCTTTTTTCCAATTGGCGTGACAAATAACTTCAACAATTTTCACTTGATTTACTTCAAATTTAAAAGTTATGTTCCTATTTGCATTTCGCAGAGAAGTACGTACGGAATTTCTGATTAAACGAAAAGTTTTCATTTTATGAGCAGTTATAATGAAACTTTTCACTGAAAATTCACTTCTTAAGTTCGAATACCTACAAGTGTTGAATAAAACAATTTTTTCAAAATCCGTTCGTGCTTCTGTAGGTATTCTAATGTAGATTGACGAGGATTTTTGTTCTTTGTTCCAGGTAAAAAATTGTGGCCGCCAAATGTCACGTCGCGGAGCACCTAAAAGAAGATAACAAAAGAAAATATTAGTAGTCGGCCATTTTGTACTTCGAAAAAAATATATATATTTTGTAACAGCTTGATATTCATACTAAATAGGTGTGTAATTAATTTTATTAGTGAATCACTTTTTCATATGAAAAAGAAATTGTTAAATTCCCACCTGATTTTGTACCCGTTACTGTGGCCTAAGGCCTTAATGGTGAATTCACAAATAATAATTCTCCATGACTAAACGTCAATACTTCCACGATTCGGCCATGAAAATTCTTCTGCTAGTCACATTTTTCTAAGTTTTATCATCAATATTTTATTCATGCATTTAGTGACTCCCTCTTTTTATTGTCGTTACGGAATCTTTATATTTTTTTACACGCGTCAGCCGTTTACGTCTGTCATCTACAGTTACGTACAAGAAACATCACTCAAGTGGTCACCGTTTATTTTGTTTAAACTCATATATATGATAGAGCATTGAAAACTATTAGACACGAATTTTTTATCTGTGGAAAAACGGCGGGGGGAACCACCCCTCAAAGAAAGATGCATCGAGGGGTGGTTTGCAGTTTTACCCTGGAGCAGTCCACCGATCTGAATGAAACAAAACCAAAATTCTTCTAACGTAAAGCGATGAAAAATCCACTACAGAATAATACCAAAAAAATGCATTAAGGGGTGACACGTCTTTATTTGAGGCGTCATTTCCCACCTAAAAAACGTTTTTGCGCAGATAAAAAAAATACCTGTCTAATAGTTTTCAATGCTTCCTCACATATATGAGTTCCAACAAAATCGAAGGCGGACACTTGAGCGATGCTCCTTGTTAGTGTATAAATTATTAGATACAAGTGTGGACAGCGTGTCGTCTCCATAAAGCGCCCTATAAATGAAACGATTTTTAGACTTACAATATTTCGTTGCAAATTCGGTAACTTAGATTGAAATTTTACCAGTCTACTGGCATGTACTTTGACTTGATTATAGACGAAAATTAATGAATTGTTAAATATTCGGGTTCGTGAAAAGAATAACCGTAATAGCTGTGTCCGTGCGTGTTTCGCTTGCCGTTCATTTTTATATTTATGTACTGCAAGGAGAGACGATCTATGCGTAGATTGGTTCTCACAGTTCATCTTTCCCATCAACGAGAGATGCAGGTGAAAATAAACGGTAGGTAGTCTCTCTCCCTCTCTCTCTCTCTCTCTCTCTCTCTCTCTCTCTCTTTCTGTCTCTGTAACCTATTGAGATTTTTCTTCGGAACTTCCTGCTCGTTTCGTCGGAAAACACAGCAATTTTTGGCTGATCGACGAGAGAATAAACCGAACCAGTGCAACATCGTTGAAAATTCTCGTCGCGTTAACCGACAGATGCCCCGCGATTTTCCGGCCTCTTTGCCTCTTCTCACGAGAACACGATGCCAGCGAAATTCTTACAAAACTATTGGTATCCCAGCCGTAAAAACGAGACGGAGACACAAGAGAGTAAACTATAAAAAAAAAAAAATAAACAAAAAAATGTACTCTCACGCTGAAAGGCGTTGCACGACGTCTCGTCAATGGCAAGTGATTCCATCGATATATACTCACCCCGTGACGCAGTTAACCCCTGAAAAAGGCGGAAATGGCACCTTCGCGGCGGTGTAATAAGTTTGCGGCGCAAATTTCGTCCCGTCGCTGATTGATCCAAGGGATATTATTGAAAATGGAATACCGAAGAGAAGATTCGAAGCTCGAGAAAAATGCTCGTCTCCCCTGAACTTTCCCACTGCTATAGAGATATTATCGAGCTATGCTTGGTGTACGGATCCTGAGCCCGACCTTAGGCAATCGCGGGATATCCTAGCCCCTCCACCTCCTCGCCGCTGCCGTCAAGGCGGGAAAAATAAATGCATATCCTTCCGCCGTTTTTACGACGGCAACAATTGTCGAATAACAATCGTAAAAGCAATCGTAATCGATGGACAAAAAAAGGGCTCTGTTGCGAAGAGACCGAGGGCATCACGGGAGCAAGATCGAGTGAGAAGAAAATAGAATGATAGAGAGAGAGAGAGAGAAGATGAAATGCACGGGAGTTTCGCGTTACGCCGGACATTAGCCGTTACTGGAATAGCCATCAAAGCATGAGTGAGAAATAAGCGAGTAGGGAAACAAAAGTTCGAGCAAAGCGCGCGAGAAAGAGGTGGCTTTGGTTTTGCCTGCAATGATTTTTTCGCAGTGTGCCACGTAAACTTTCTGTCTCTCTCTCTCTCTCTTTCGATCTCCCTCTCCCCCTCTCTCTCGCCTATAAAATCCACCAGTAAAATGTAGAGAGTGGCTGAAGGGTCGGTATCGTTTGAGACTTCGCACACAGATACACGCTTTCAACGATCAAAACGCCCTTAAAACCTCACACTTTTTTCTTTTTTCCATCGCATATACCACCTCTCTCTCTCTCTCTCTCTCTCTCTCTCTCATCCTCCTTGCAAATCTCACACCGGCGTAACTCGCTTGGTGAGCGCACCGAGAGATGAGCGGCTTTTGCAAAAGTGAGATGAGAGAGACAGGGAGACGAGAAGAGGGACTTTTTGTTTCATGCGTTGCTCCCGATGAACCGTCGGGTGCGATTTCGCTGGCTCTTAGCACGTTATTCCCGAGGTAAGATAATTGAGGGAGTAAGACCATGCAATATATATGTACCTGGGGTTGTCTGTGTGTGTGTGTGTCTGTGTTCGTCGGCGCAACTTAGATAAGGCAAAAAAGTCGCTCCCGCCGCCGCGATACTTTTTTTCGTCTTTCTCGGTTTTAACTCATCAATACTCGTAAATGTACTCGAACTCTGTCGTAATACCCGAATATAGGCATCACGGGTATATATGATGATTGACGCGCTCGTGCCGCCCGTTTTACCGTGTTTTTCTCAGTAAACTGCCGATAGCTGTGGAACGTTTTTTTAAGCTCCATCTCTCTTTTTCTCTCGCTCTGTATCAGACATTCTATGTATATGTATATACTCGTGTAGACATGCACTTACACACCCACACACATAAATGTGTGTATTATATATATATATATATATATATATATATATATATATATATATATATATATATATATATATATATATATATATAATACACCGGGTGTCCCATTTTACAAGCTTTTATTGAACTTCACTTTCTATGAGATGCAAAACGGAAAATCGATATTTCACCTACTTCGCGACTACTCAGAGCTCTGAAATTTTGCAAATATGCATCAAAAAGATGACAATGCATGATAAAACTTGGAAAAAAATCCATAAAATGGTCAACTTTTCATGCAAAATTAGCGACATCGAGTCATCAATATAAAATCTCACTAACACATACAAACTCGTAGCCGACTGTGCTTGTATGTGAAATGTTTATATGCAGCAACTAGTCGTGAGTTCAATCCCAATTACGGTGTTTGTTATTTTTTACAAGCATTGCATGTTCCTAACGTACAAACTCGTAAACTAGTAAGCTACGAGTAACAACTAACTAGTCAAATCAATTACATACTGAAAAGTAGAAAATAATTTTTATGTAACAAAAATATTTTAAAAAACAAGTACATTCAATGTACTAAAAAGTAGAAGATAACTTTTTTTACCAGGTCACCTAGATGTGACTAAATAAAAGCTTGAGGCGCTCGAAATTTAGACATATCATCTTTAATTTGCATAAATCCATTGACATATCAACGGTATTTAATTTACTGTAAAACAACTTTAGATTTCTTGAATGAAAATCCTGAAGCTGAGTATAAACGTGTGATAATCATTTCTCCAATTACTATTGTGCCAAATTAAATACAGTTAGTGAAACTGAATTGATCAAATTCAACATTTAAAAACTTGAGTGCTCCAAGCTTTCATTTATAATTAATAGTATATAGTAATTTATAGTTATAGTATAGTATATGTTCATTATCAATAGTATATATTGTATATATTATTGTATATATTGTATATATCGTATATATTGTATATATTGTATATATTAATTTATAGTTATAGTATAGTATAGGTGACCAAGAACGTCGCCAACTAATGGGTCAGGGGGGGCAAGATAGGGAAGGGAGGGTGGGGGAAATACAAATTTTAGACATTTTAGACCCTCATATACATGCTTTCAAATATTTAGGGGGGGGGGGCACCTGCCCCCCCCCCCTGCACCCCCTTGGCGACGCCCTTGTAGGTGACCATTTTTTAGTCGAAGTGACGAGGCGCAGAGACCTAACCCTTGTTCGGGTTTTTTTTGGGTTATCCATCAAACCCAAACAAACGCAAACAAACTCACACCCATACCCACACGCACCCTTACACTAGGAATATTGAAGATTTTCTCTTCTTGTGGCACATTCTCGATATTGTTAAAATAGTAAAAAAAATGATATTCTAACCAAAAAATTATGAACGTTATCGGAAAACTTGTCCTACAAAAGTTGTTAGTTTCAACTCGATAAATGTTTTGGTGAAAAAAATCATGATTCTATCTTATAAATACATGTCGAGCCATCTTCACGTCACCGTTTTCAATTTTGGACGATTTTTTTTATCTCTTCGAATCCCAAAAGTTTTATTCTACTCAATAATTGACCGGAGCCATATTTTTCGGGATAAATCCCGCGCAAGACTAAAATCGGACACCCGGTATATATATTCATGCCAGAGGGGCCCAAAATCCGAGTGAGTGCGGCCTCGTCCGGGCGTTCCACTCGTACACCCGATGTGCACGAATATCGAGCGGATCTCAAAGGATTCACCCTGAAGAATCGCCGATCGTATATTTTACCCCGCGAGCGATCATTTCGCGATCGTTCGGACTCCGGGCAGTAGTGTGTGGCACTGAACACATTCCACCGCCTATTAAGACGAATCACCACTGAATCATCCTTTACTCTCGTCCTTCCACCCCTATCCCCGACCACCGTTGCTTTTTGCCATGTTTAGTTGTGTATTTTTTTTGTTTTTCGTTTCTCTGAAAAACCCTTTTCTCCCTTTCTGTTTTTCCCGCATCACTTTTCTCGCGGTGTATCTCGGCTGCTCGCTTCTTCTGTGTTTCGCACCGCTGCACCGGGACGAACGTAGTGCAGAATTCAGAAGGATATTCATTCGCGCGAACTATGAGAGAGGTTCTCTAGGCGAGATGGAAGAGGCTCTCACGCTCGGATTTATCGCCCTCGCGCGATCTCGAATTCTAATATAATCGCTCGTGACAAACTCTCGCAGCTCGGAAGGCGATCCAACCGTCCACCGTATATGTGTGCGAGTGCATTTCTATCGGGCTTTCCTGCACTTTGATGCATTCGAGATGTACCGCATTTATATACGTGCACACTGATGTTTGTTTACGTGTATGTGTGCTTGTTCACTTTTTTGTTCTCCTCACTAACTCGAGACTCGTTTTCGCATTCTCCTCCATACGCGAGAGACTTCTGGTTAAATCTATATTCAACGATTACGATCTCTGTGGGAAAAGTCCATAACCATTGAACGTCCCGCCTGAGGATAACGGAGATCTCCCGTGGAATAACGTAACTCGAGCGGTCGCGCAGTCACGAAAATACTCGAGTGCATGACTACGGAGCAACGGTTGAGTTAAAAAGTTGGTGCTACATCACGACAAACAATAAGGCGTTTGATTGCCACGATTTTGACGAACATTGGCAGGTTTGATTAGCGTATGTGGTGGCGATTAAGAAGAGTCGAAACTCGTTGGAAGATTGAACGAACGACGATTGCATTGGGGTTCGTACAGTGGCACTATGTGAAGTAGTTCTGCTATCAGGTACTGCCAATTCTTGTGAATGCTGATTTCGTATTTGCAGCATTATGGATGTAAACATTTGAACATCTTCGCAGCTGACTACCCGTGTAGCTACGTATATGAATATAAATCTCTCTATGTATATGCATGCATAGAAAGGTACACGAATGCTGAGAAAATAGGTAGGCTGAACGATTCTGGGCTGCTGGACTGCGTTGTTCAGGAACGTTGCGTAGGCTACGAGTATCGTGTTTGAGGCATTATCCACTTAAAGGGAATTACCCTGACGCATTCACCATCAACCCTCTCAACTTACAACCTGGTCGCTACGACTGTATACACATATACGTATGTATATACACCCCCCGCCACTGCACACTCGTATATAGTAACTGAGAAAAATAAAGGGACGGAGCAACAGAGGGAACTCCTTGATTCTGAAGATCAGAGGAATTCGAAAGATACTGCACTGAGAACTAAACTGTAGCAAAAGTGTCCGCCTTCGATTTTGTTCAAACTCGTATATGTGACAGAGCATTGAACGCTATTGGACTCGTATTTTTCTTTTAGGCGGAAAAACTATTTTACTGGGGGAAACCGTCCTTCAAAGGAAGGGTTTTTTTGGAGTTCTACCCACAAAGCAGTCCACCGATCTGAATGAAACAAAATCAAAAACTCTTCTAATGCGAAGCGACGAAAAATCCACCATGGATGTATTGAAAGAAAAATAAATTAGGGGTATAATCATCAAATTCTTCTCACTTTTATTATTAAGTATTCATTAAGTATTATTATATACAGTTAATTAAATTATCCAAGTAAATTATTAAGATATATTGTTAGAAAAGTAAGTTAAGGGCGAACATGCTTTTCTTTGAGTGCTGGTTTTTCCCCTTAAACCCGTTTTTGCGCCGATGAAAAAATACGCGTTTAATAGTTTTCAATGCTTTATCACACACATGAGTTTCAAGAAAATCGACGACGGATACTTGAGTGATGTTGCTTGATATGTAGATGGACAATTAATCGCAGTTTTGCCATGCATGCGTGAGTAAAATTAGAGTAAATGCATGGTGCTGTGAATTACGACCTAGGGTGGGGGGGGGGGGGCTTGAAAAAAGTCCTGCTCAACAGGCAGTTTATTCCGGATATTAAATATGATTTACAGTATTCTGCAGTTTTTTGTGAGTTGAAGAGCACAGAAAGAATGCTACGATGAAAATTGATCACAGCACGTGGTCAATGAGACAAAAAGTCCTGCGATTCAAGAAATTAGACAAATATTGCATATTGTACCAATACATGTTATTTTCGAGTATGCGTCGACACAGTATATACGAACACACGCAAAAATTAATATTTTTATTCCAAAAAGTAGTAACAGTTTTTTTTTACTGCTACTTGAAACTGCAGTCGATATTTTAAGTCGAGCTCAGGATAGTCTTTCCGGACTATTTACTCTCCCACAGAAGCACGCGAGAATAACGATCGGCTATCTATTTATTTTTCTTTCTTCGTCATTTTTATACGTCTTAACTCCTCTTTGTTCTGCCTTACACGGCGAGGGCAAAACTCGTGCACGCACTCTCCGTTGCGTATAAATCGGTGGAGCATAGTCTTTTTCCACCTTCGAGCAACTTGTTTCGCGAGAAACGAGACTCTTTCTCTCTCTCCTAACTCAAACAAACACTATGCCGGATACTCGAATTGCCCCGTGGGGAAAATTGGTCTTTGGTCAAAACGGGAAGGCTGCAGCGAGAGGGCGACTTGAGCAGGAATTTCATTTTTTTCCTCTCGCTCGCCGCAAATTCCATCGACGGCAAAATGCCGTAGAATTTATGTGCTCCGCTTATTCTCAAGAAAATATTTCCTACAAAATTCAAGCGCGAAGATGCGATCTCACGGTGAGTTGCGTGAAGACCTTCGAATCGATTAAAATTATGAGATCGAAGTTTGCATCGTTGGAACGCAACGAAAATGCATACATATGAATTTCTTTCGCCGAAATTTGTCTACGAAAACCCCTTAATTGATTTTACGACAATTATTGGAAAATCGACCGAAAAAATGTGTGATAGCAGATTTGGCATACCGATAAAAATAATAAAATTAAAATATAAGGAAGAACTTTCGTTGCACTCCGACGTTGCAAACTTCAACACCATTTTGCAAGGATTTGACAACGTGAATTGTAGCCCCTCGATTCACTTTCAAAGCCACGGTTTTTTTGTACATTTTATTTGCTCACCAATTGTGTTTTTCGATATGTATGCGACACTCGATTTTAATTAATATTTCTCGTAAGTCTGCCGTTTGTTCAGGCCCAATTAAGGATTCAGGAATAAACGAGCATCGTAAAAGGCACAAAGCCTTCTTGATGGCTCAAGAAAGGATCAGTTCCCTCGCGCGTTCTCTCTCTCTCTCTCTCTCTCTCTCTCTCTCTCTTGTCGTTCACACTGGTATGCGTGGGAGTTTAAGCTCGAGTTTGAATAAATTACGCACGTACGAGTTTCGAGCGTGCGCAGATGGTTATATATAATCACGATTTGTACCGATACACACCGTGAGGTTGATATATCTACAATGAGACGGAGGTAAAAAGTCACACACGGTAGTGGTCAGAGTACTCTGATGGGTTGACTACCCCGAAAACTGATTGTCTGTGTGTTCGTGCGTGTGCAGGCATTCAAATTCCAGGACCATCCTCGTAGTAGCCAATTGTTCCTGTATTTAAAATTGGGAATCTCCAACGGCTCCAAAATCACCTTCACAGAAATGTGAGCATTTCCATATAAAGCTGATTTCAAGGATCGTCCAGTTCCCAAAATCTACGATTCGTTAAAATAAAATTTAGAACCGTCTTCAAAACATCCAGATGTGCTAATAGCCAACATTATATAGATACAATGGAATCAAAATATACGTCCTCAATTTATGTATATAATATAATCATAAGCATATATATATATATATATATAAAAATAAATATATCCTACAAAAAAGATAGTGAGTGAGGGCACAAGAAAGGATAAGTTAACCATTTCACGTAGCAGCTAGTAATTATGGATGCGTTTAAGCAGCGGCAGTTTGGGAAACTAAATAAAATAATCTACGTGAGCGGAACTCTTTATTGCCGAATTAAAGTCTGTGGCTTCTCTCTTCCTCTCTCTCTCTCTCTCTCTCTCTCTCTCTCTCTCTCTCTCTCTCTCTCTCTCTCTCTCTCTCTCTCTCTCTCTCTCTCTCTCTCTCTCTCTCTCTCTCTCTCTCTCTCTCCCTCCCTCCCTCTCCCTCTCTCTCTCTCTCTCTCTCTCTCTCTCTCTCTCTCTCTCTCTCTCTCTCTCTCTCTCTCTCTCTCTCTCTCTCTCTCTCTCTCTCTCTCTCTCTCTCTCTCTCTCTCTGCTACTCGCTCTCTTTTTTTCACTGCTAGTAAATGTCGTCTGTCTACACACAGACACGAGCCCAACCCGATCTTATCTGACTTTCGGTACAAGCTAGAAATTATAACCCGACGTGACTATCTCATTTCTTAATCAATGTAACACACGAAATAAGCCCGAGGAGATAAAAGTTTTCAAAAAAAGTGTCCTGGCGATAGGAAAATATTTGCGAACTTTTGGATGGAAAGAAACAAAGTTTTTCGATTTTGGTAGAGTGGAAGTTTGAAAGAACGATTCCCCACCAATTGTTTTGTCAATTTGTCATCGATATACCACGTGAAGAATATCTCGGTAAAAAAACGTAACAAAAAAAGTCGTCGCCCAAAAATGAGCTGTGTATGGGAGACGTCGTAGATGATAAATAAATGACTTCTACGTCAGTGAGTCGATTCCTCCATAAACGACGACGTTTCGCATTTGTCAAAGTTTTCTCCAAGGCAGACTCTGTGATGTGAAGCGTGTCTCAAAATGACCTGACATTTTGAATTGCGCGTCATTTTTTTTTCGTGGAGACCATAGAGCACCAATCTTTGATAACTGGCAGCAGAAAGTATTGAGGTTCACCAGTTTTGGAGAATTACACGATCGAGCAGCGCATAGAAATTGCTATTTGCTGCATTGTTACTGCATAGTCCTCAAATCTCCACGTTTGTTTGGGTTTGTTTGGGTTATATTGAAAACGTTATTGAACGTTATATTGAAGTGAAGTCCTCAAATCAATCAAGTGAAGTCCTCAATCAAGTGAAGTCCTCAATCAAGTGAAGTCCTCAAATCAAGTGAAGTCCTCAAATCTCCACGTTTGTTTAGGTTTGTTTGGGTTATATTGAAAACGTACATTGAACGTTATATTGAAAAAAATGTATTCGTAATTTTCACTAAATAAGTGGTTTTATTGACAAATTTAAATGTCAGGTGATTCCGAGACCCCCTGCACAATGGACGCGGGCTGCGGGTTGAGAAACGAGATCGGTACGAGCTCGGACATGTGCGCATCATCGGCATACCTTTGAATTGAAAATTATGATTGGTGGGAAAGGGCAGAGAAAGAGTGAGAAAAAACAAAGATAGCGAGAGGGAGAGGGAGCGACAGAGAGAGAGAGAGAGAGAGAGAGAGAGAGAGAGAGAGAGAGAGAGAGGACGATCAGCGGATAAATAAAATCGAGAGGAACATGGAGGGATCGGGAGGGGGGGACGTCCCTCACGCGTACATAGGCATTGAGACGAGCGAGTGAGAGGGTTGAACTCGAAGGTGGGCGGAAACGTGCGAGTTCTCCTCAGTGCTGTCTCGATCTGCTGCGTTGGCTCGGAGACGACGATGTATTGAAAAAAGAAGACAAAAAAAATGAAAAAAAAAAAAAAAATAGACCGCGGTACGGCTGAAGGAGGAGGGCAGGGGGAGTGGAGCGCGAGCGCGAATTAAGTCGATCGTTGTGCGTGGAACCACATCCTTCGCGCCCAGCCGGCCATCCAACGTCCGAGATATCGCTTTTCTTTTGTCCCTCAGGCAAACGCGCCGGTGCGTTTCTCTCTCTTTCTCTGTTCCTCTTTCCCTTCATCTCTCTGTACGTTCTTTCGTGTTTTCTCTCTTTTCTCTCTCGCTCTCGCTCTTTTCATCCAACCCCCCCTGCCCGCCGAACCCCGTTGGTCGAGCAACGCTTGCCCCACGGCGCGTACTCCTTCTTTATTATCGACATCAAGCATCGTCTTTTGTTTTATAATAACCGCGAGCTACGAGCTGCTGCGGTCGCACCGAGGAGAGCCCTCTATGCGAGCTCAACAGCAGCAGCAACAAAAATTTTCCTCCTTTGCCTCTCCTCCTCTCGCCCCCTCGCACCCTCACGGCCATTCTCGCCGTCTGCCGATCCCTCCTTTCCTCTCACGTGAAATTTTCGTTTTGTCCAGTTTGACCGTTTCTGCTTTCTTTTTTAACCTTTTTATTAAATTTTTTTCCGATCCTCCGGACTTCGCGATACCACTACGAGCTGCTCACTCGTTTCCCTGTGCCGAGTTCTTTCACTGATCGCCCTTCTGTTTTCATTATATATATATACACTCCCGGCCAAAAGGTTCCGGGCTCTTCAGTTTATTGTGAAACTTTCGATTATATTATAATAATTATATTATATTATAATAATATAATTTATTTTATATATAATAAAAACGTATAAGATATTATATTATAATAATATAATTAATTGCACAGAGCTATATAATATCTTCGTAAAATAATAAATGAAATTAACTGTATCGAAGCACAAAATCTCGAGAATCGTGGGACCCTTACTAAACTGAAATTCCAGGATATGGTAAGATAAGATCTGACCTATCAACCGTTGCAGGATTATCCATTCATAACATTGTGTATATATATATAATATATATATATATTATGGTGGTTAAAAAAAATTGATCCTTTTTTCGCGGTACTCAACGGAAAATGTTACTATTTTATGAAAAAGTAATTCATGCAACATTTAAGAGGTGTAAACTTTTTTTTAGGTAGTGCTTAAACGACATTTAATTTCTTTTTTTCGATTTTTCGTCAATGTTTTTCTTCATTTGTTTTCTTACTCCAAAACAACATATTACTCAAAAAACACGCATACTTGTTACACGTTCAGTGATGTAAGCACCGTGTTTTTGTTAATCAAGTGGTTGATATAATTTTCACAACCGAATCACATATATTGATTCTTAATCTGCAAATACAAATTGTTTATGGTAAAAGAAATATTTAAATAAAAATTGTGTATCGTTACAGAAAACATCAAATCAAGACTTACATTTCATCAACCGGAATTATGTCATTGTACACGGTGACAAGATTGTCAGAGCGTCGGTAGTGCGACAATGTTGCAGCGTTGGAAAAGAATTGGTCGAAATTAACTCGTATTTGCTCGTGGTCCGTCATTCTATGAGCAGACGGATGCTCAAATATTATTTTGAATGCTTGGTCGACTGATGGCGCGACGTTTTTTTTTCTGACATCTTTCGTTGTTCGTATTCCATCGATGTGTACGTCGTCTGACAACAACCGGCATTCTCATATTCCAACGTTGAGAATTGAGACGAGAGTCAACGAGCAAAATAATGGACCAGGGAATCAACTGAATGTTTTGACTGATGGTGAATTTTGACAATTTTTTGGTCGGAGTGACGAGTACATCATCGATAAATGTTTTAACGTACTTATATGTTTTAAGGTCTTTTGATTTTTTTTCGATTATTTAGATTTGATTTTTATGCAGATCATTCTCTTTTAAATACGTGATGGATATTATATTCCGTTTAAATATATATGTGTGTGTGTGTGTGTGTGTATCTGATATAGGCTCAACTTTGGAAAACATTGTTTTCGAAACGAACAAAAAATAAACGTATTAAAATTTATGCAATTTATCACAGTTTCTCAAAAAAGTTTCAGGACAATTAACGGTCTATTACTCTTTGATTCAAATTTATACAGTAAATTCTTTGTCATATACTAAATGAACCTTTCAAATTTGAAATCAATCGTCTACACCATTTCCATGAAATTTAGAATTGAAGAAATACCTTTTACCATAAGGAGTTATATGCCTACGCTCATCGCTGAATGATAGTGTTGCGCACGAACTAGTATGACAAATTGTTTAAAATGTTACCAATGATTGTCAAATCAATCAATACATTGTGACAATTTCGTCTCCCTTTCCTTTATGGCTATAAAGCATCCCCGTATGTTAAAAAGTGGTTCGTCAATCGTAAATTTTATAGGAACAGTGTAGTTGATCGATTTATAATTCCCAGGGTCCACTCGGCATATGATGAAAAATGTACTGTTCAAATTTGAATGAAATGGTGACATATCGGCAAATGCCCGAAACTTCGTAAAGAAAAATTACGAAAATAAAATGGAAAACAAAAAAGAAACATTCAAAAATATATATGTCCTTTAGCATAGTTGCTTTAACAGAAATCACGAAAATAGGATGCAAGACAAAAAAAACATTAAAAAATCTATATAATTTAGCAGAGTTGCTTTAAGGGGCCCAACCAGTGTGACACTTTAAAAAAAATCGATTTTTTTGCCTTTTCCGGCACTTTATACTTTCAAGAATATCCTGCAAAAATTTCAAGGCCGTGTCTCTAATACTCCCCGAATGACAGCCTTCTGAAAGGCAACCACTCGTAGATATAAAATGCCCCAGTTAAATCGGGAAACGCGTTTTTCTCGAAATGAGATTTTTCAAATTTGCTGACATTGCAACTCAAAGAGCAATTATCCGATTGACTTGAAATTTGAACTGAGTCTTATTGAATATATTTACTCTACAATGACGTAGGATATTTTTGATTAGATGAAAATTGACGATTTGGCATTGAAAAAGACGACCATTTTATAGGCAAGAAAGCAGACTTTTTTCATAACTACGCCATCTTGTTAGATTTTGATATTTTTCGAAAATCCTACGTCATTGTACAGCAAATACCTGCCGGTTTAACGACATTTTTTCCTTTTTCGGTTTCGGCTACTCAATCAGCCGGAATCATGTCAGCAGTGGAGGAACTTTTTTCTGGCGCCTCCGAAGGCAGGGCATAAGTCGCTTGGATCTCAATATTTTTCTATGAAAAATGTATGTATCATAGGTCAAATATAGCCAAGTATATTCTTAATTTTCCGAAGCATTTAATTTAGTGCTTTTCTGCCAAAAAATTCCCGAAAATCACCAAAATTTTCAGTGTTCACACTGGTATAGCCCCTTAACGAAAAAACACGAAAATAAAATGTCTGCGAGGATTACTAATCTGCGTGTAGATTCACAATTTTTCATAACGGAACTAAATTTGCTGGATTTCGATATTTTTTGCGAAAAGCAGGTACTGCAACTTGTGGAAACCTCGAGATGAACTTTTATCCGACATACCTACACCCGAAAATCAGTATATTTTAGAACCTTCGCTCGACCGTCTTCGAGAAGAAGGAAAATGGGAAAATGATAGTCAAACGGGGTTGGTTTAGTGACTTTTTATTTCCCGAGTCGTCATATTGGTAGTAGAAAACCGTCCGGTGGGTGGAGGAACGTGAAGATGACCACGTGGGCCGAGAGAGAAGGAGAGAGAGAGAGAGAGAGAGAGAGAGAGAGAGAGAGAGAGAGAGAGAGAGAGAGAGAGAGTGCAAGAGTACAGTCGAACCGAGTACATATCCCAATGGAATACAATATGGACATAAACGTATGTACAACAGCGAGAGAGTCCGAAGTGTGGCGAGAGGTTGAACGACCTAGCCCGGATCCGTTCGCGCGCGGCGCGCGTCCATACCGATCACCACCTCCTCCTTCGCGTCTCCTTTTTCCTCTCGTCCTTCTCGCCTCGTCGTTTTCTTATTCTTCCTTCGTAATCTTTTTGCTCCTCTCGGCTTCTCTGTCCCTCTCCCGCCCTCTCAATCTCCCTCCCGCAATCCTTCTCCCTCTGTCCCTCTCTTTCGGTCTCTTTCTTTCACTCCGCGATTCTCGCCTATGGACGCTCGCGATGTGCCCCTTCTCGTTACCGCGGCCATAAATAAGTCCACGTACGATTCAACTACCGTCTCTCTTTTCGATAAGTATTAACGCCTCGTCCTTACAGTACGATGCGATTCTATACCTATATAATACGTGCACATGTGTATACATATCCTTGATACGTACCGTCTATAGATGTGTGTACCGCTTGGATACGGATGACTCTTAACGAATGCCGTGACGCTGCGGTTATGCGCGAAATACTCGGTGAGGACTGTGACTGAAGCTGTGCTGATGCTCCTGATTATGCCAGCTTATTGTGTTTGTACATACATACACTTATATATATATATATAAGTAAATATATATATATATATATATATATATATATATATATATATATATAAGTAAATATATATATATATATATATATATATATATATATATATATATATATATTTATATATATATAATTATATTACACTTATATATACATATATATAAGTGCATTTATACACATGTCCAAGTTGATGGACCGTACGCTGCTCACACATTCGCGGTGAGATACTAAAAAATCTCGGCCAAGTGCGAGTCAGGCCTCGCTCTATTGGGGTTCCGTACATACGACGATTAAAATTTTTTTTTCAATGCATATTCAACCCTTAATCCATGAAGGTATTCGAGGCACCTTAACCCCGTGAACCTGGGTCGTTTTTGTTTTTGCACTACCAAACCAACAATTATCATCGAAAAAAATCTGAAAAAATTCATGATCGACCTTCAGGCCGTACTTCTCACGGAAAAATAAAGTTTTCTTTTTCTTTTTTAGTTTTGATACATTTTTTTCCATTGAATATTAAGCAACCTGCGAAGAAAATGATTTTGGGTAGGACGAAAACGACCCAGGTTAATTAGGTAATTCTTATTTTGTGTCTTAGTACGTAGTACAAAACTGAAACCATATGGGGTGATGATAGCTGAAGAAAGCTTTGTATTCGCCCACTGTAAGCTTATAATGAAAGTATATAACAATTTTGTTGTTTAAATATTTATATCAAATGACTCATTTTTGGAGCCGGTACCAGCCAATTGCCAATATTGTCACATTTGTCGCAGAAAAAGAGAAGGCGAAGAAAAATCAATGAAATATACGATCTACATGAAATAGACCGTCTTTATTAAATTTGCGATCTTGTTTCTTCCTTGACTTCAATCTCTCGCTCTTGGCTGGCACCGACTCCAACAATGAGTAATTTAATATTGCAAATGTTTAAATAACGATAGTTTTATATTTTTTCTTTATAAATTGATTGTATTATGTATGCAATGAATGATTATATATTTATTTACATTATGAATCGGCGTTTTCAGTATTTGTTGTTTAAATATAGCATATGGTACATAATATACGAAATTCAATATTCCTAACTAGTCTAGTTTTGGAGACGTAACAAAAATTGTCTAAAATCGACCACTTTGACGGTCCCCCATTTCTTTATTTTTTAAGATAAAAATAAAAAATATATATATTTGTCCTCTACTCAATGAGCTTTAAAAAATGACAGCCCACATGACAAGGTAAAAAAAAATTCCGCTCCTGTTTTATGTATCGCACCCCCATGAAAAGCAGAGTGTCGTTAATAGGGTTTCGTTTTGCCCTTTACGAAATTTCGCAGGCGCGTGTACAACAAACAACAATCTTCATTAGTTGAACTAGAATGATAAAAAAAAGAATTCAAATATTTTTATTTTATGAAGAAACAACTGCAAAAATGTTTGATAAAAAAAGAAACTTCTCCTTCGGTCGCTCACTGTTTTTTCATTTTTAAATTACTCAGTTTGATTCTAGTTCGACTATCCACAATGTTTTACAAAATAGAAGTGTATTTCATTGTTCTACTTCAGATCACCTGTTCAGGACTTAAGACTTCCGCAAGCGAAAAATATCATCGCCGACACACCAACATAAACATACCAAATTTCAACATGCTATATTTAATATTTTTCGCATTCGAAATAGCTGAAAAATCGAATATTTTTTGGCTGAACAAAGTAGAAACCTTCCTTAAGGAGTTTCAGGACAATTGGCGAACGGTTACCATTAAATTCAAATTTATACAGTAAACTCTGTATCCTAGACTGAATGCACCCTCCAAATTTTAAATCGATCGTGTAGAACGTTTTCTATTTATAAAGTTGCAAATTAAAAAAACGTATAGGAACGCCTGCGCTCATCGCTGAATGGCAGTTTCACGCACAAAATAGTATGAAAAAACATTATGAAAAACTGTCATTTCACTCAGTACATTATGACATTAATGACGAAATTTTCATCGTGTGCTGAGAGTGATTTGACAGTTTTTCATAACATTTAAAATATTTTTTCACTCCGACGATCGATGAAAAATTTGGAGGGTGCATTCAGTATATAACAAATAAATTGGAATTAAATAGTACCATTTTCGATAGTAACGATCGATTCGTGTTTGAGCTGAAATGCAGGGGACCAAAGTATGGAAGTTGGTCTAGTATTTTATACGTATCATCCAACATATTATAACTATTATTTATCACAGTAATTTTCTAATTATAATTTTTCGTTAAATAGCGATAAACAATTTTGTGAAGGCGAAATAACATTATCCAGAGTCGCAGGTACTAATACTTCATTCGTTATTAGTGATAAAATTGTGTAACGTCTTCTAATTGGAGTAGAAACCGAGGTTCAAAGGTTCAAACTTTTTCTGTCCTTTGGTCACAAGGTTTTCGTTAAGTAGGTCAAATACTAGGTCATTCGGATAAATTCCTAGTTTTGGTTTTTTTACTGAATTTTTGGGCGTACTGTACTGCTTCAATGTTTCGTCACGTAGAACTCTATATAACTCATAGAGCCCTCTAGGCATTGTATATTATGCATCGTTTGTATAGACAAAGTTATAATTCTGAACCTACGACCCCAGAGCCATTTGCGTTGTTTGAGATCCCATTATTTTCTTATAGTTTTGAACTGTTTCTTCCACGACGATCTTCTATCCACGTATATTCGAAGGGGGCTTCTCTGACACTTGGGAGTGGTTGATATACTTGTACACATTCATTCGAAGCAGATATTACAACTTTTGCATGTACATGTTTATTTAATTATTTTGGGGATACTAATTTATTTAGTTGAAATATTGAGTAAGTACGCGTATACCAATTCATTGTCTTAAGATATTCAGATTAATGCGTATACAAATTAAATGTTTAATACATGATTTTTCGCCCAGGCTGATAAAAGTGGCTGCATCACAAGCGTTTCAAATGGTCAACGAATGTCAAATAAATGTGCATTCGATCGAAAAAATCTATCGGTATTACACAAAGGTATACCTATTAGTATTATTTTATGGCATTGAAATTTTTCGGTAATACAAAACTGGTATATGTAAATAATGAGTTGGTTTTTATGATTTTTCAAAGAATACATTACAGGTATTACAAGAATTCATTAAGGTATATAATTGGATTTATTTCGGTTTGTTTGAGATTCTGTGGATTCTGTTTAACTAGTTTTTATTTTGTTGAGGTTTGTTTGCCTTTGTTTGAGTCTCGTTTGGTTTGTTTGGGTTAGTTTGTATAATAACTGTTGTATAATTATTGTAATATACTTGTAATATAAGTTGTAATATCAGTTTGAAATTAATCTCACGATAACAATAGGGTGGGGAGAGGGCATTACCCCTACCTCTACTCCAGCACAGGGACAGTGGAGTGGGAGTAGCGTTAGTTTCTTGCGACATCCAGCTAATTCAGACCCTTATACCCAGCCTACCTCAACAAACATATACAGTTTTAAAAGCATTTTCGAGTATCATTATAAAATGCAAAGAAATATTTATGAAAAGTGAACAAAACGGCTAAAGGCACTACTCAGAAGGGGGCACATGAACTAGCTTAGCGCTTACCGTGGTGCACGGACCGTTTAAAAGAAACAATCAATCGATCGCGATAAAGTCGACAACCATTCTTATCCCTCAATGCGCTTCCTCTCCCCCCCCCTCTTTCACTCTCTCTCTCTCTCCAGCCCTTTGTTTCTCGAATAGCACTCAAGGGCACTAAGAATCGAGTACGTACTCGTGTTCGTACTTTTTCTCCGTCCGTGTCCACGGTACTGAAAGTGCAAACCGACCGAGTGCTCTCCCCGTGCCACGCGTTTCGGACAATGCCCAAGACCCTTCGAGTCAAAACATTTATTATTCAGATTTCTTTTCTCCATTCTTTCGATTTAACTGTTTTATTTTTCCCTTTGACACCGGGCCAACACTCTCGGGCACTCCAGCGTTCAACCCTCCCGTCGTTAAACATTTATCGATTCAAACTCCATTGAGTACTCGACCGCTTTAACTCTCTTGATTACCAATATTTGCCGTCACACATTCTTCATTTTTCGTAAATCCCCTTTCACATGCATCACTGTAGGAGATCCTGCAGATGCCGGCGACGTTTGTGACTGCTCATTGGTATCCTTTTTCAGAATACTCTTGACTGATCGCGCTGGAAATAATTTTTTTCCAGGCTCCCAACTGTATTAACATTTGCTACAATTGGGAGCCTAGAGAAGACGTAGAGGGTATTAGGGAAAATCCTAGAGGGCGTCTGGGGTATCCTCCCGATTCAAATAAATCAGGATAAAACCAAATAAAATTTTGCAGGTTTGTACAGTGGTCCAAAATGTTCGACATGTTTGTTTTTGTAGAAAGTCATGCTTAAAGGGTGAAACGCACCTTCGAATATTGTTGATTTTTTTTATTTTTGGATATAACTTGTCAACGGGCGAAATAAAAATAAAATTGAAATCGCAAAACTAGTGTATTTTTTGACGACTAAACATTTACAATGGTGCTTGACGGATATACCAACAAAATGCGTATTGTTTATTGAAACAATATGTTTTTTTCAACTCGTATCTACGGAGGATTCCATAAGATATGAATATAACTTTGTACATGTGTAGAAGGTAGAAAAGTAGTTTACATGTGTTTCTTATTTTATCAATACCTGATAAAGACGGGGTGAAAACTACCCTTAAGTATTTTAGGTATATTGGCGCAGGAGTAGGTAAGAATTTTGTTTGGTTTAACTTCGTGCTACTTAACTCAGTTAACTTCGTGCTTCTAGAAACAGTTGGATTAAAATTGTTTAGTCACTGAAGTTAGGTCAATGTTGCTTAGCATGGATCACAGCACGAGCACATCCACTTCGGGTTCCCATTCCCGGTTTTTTTTCTCGTTTTTCCAATCATTCTCAAAAACGACATTTCATAATATCTTCTACGCTGGCAATCTCAAGCGCAAGCGATTTTTTAAAAGTCATTCCAAAGTCTGATCCACATGAATTTCCACGTAATCGTTGGGGATCTAAATTTTTTGGGACACGAACGAACCAAAAGATGAACAATAGGAAGATTCATGCTAATCGTGGTCGAAATCAAAGCTCGATCGAACGAAAGCACGTACTCCACGCGATCACGAGCTCGTTTTGATCACGAGCGAGAGAGGTGGATAGACTTCGTATGACGACAAAGCGAATTAGTGATCCTATCCATAGATCTTTTCTACATCTCGTTCTCACTCTACTGTCAGCCATACGCATACATACACGAGTTTCGTGTCGAATAGTCGTTCGATTTCTCGCGACCCTGTAACCCTCTCAGTCTGCATCGTGAACGTGTGTTGACTTGGATTGGAAGAAAGACCCAAGTTACGAGATTTCGCATGTTTAATGATCTGAAGTACGCCCTTCTATTCAATAAGGGTATGCATATAAATGCGTGCATGTGTATAGGACACACATACGGGGTGTCCTGTTATGAATGGATAATCTTGCAACTGTCGATAGGTCAGATCAGGTACTACTATATGCTGGAATTTCAGTTCAGTAAAAGTCCCATGATTCAAATGACAACTTTTGTCACTCGGTTAAAAAAATAGTCTTGGTTATTTGTTTTATCTAGAAAATCCTTCTTTTTTACCTTAAATGTTAATGAAAATTGATGAAAAAGATCTTGAGCAGAATTTTCATAAAAACCAATTCGAACATCTGACTGATAGCCTGCGTTGTAACGAAAAATGTGTTACGCCTATCGTGCCAATTACTTAAAAAGGTTGCTTCGTTATTATCGATTCATATCATTTGTAGAAATAGCATGGGAAAAACTAAAAGCAGATGATTTTTTTTCAAAAAAGAATATTGCGCCCGATCTTGAAAACCGTGGGACTTTTGCTGAACTGAAATTTCAGCATACAGTGAGACATAAACCGACTTATCGACAGTTGCAGGATTATCCATTTATAACAGGACCAGTGTTGGGCGTTAAACAACTAAATTTTCCATCAGTTCGTTAATTGGGTCAAAAATTATTTGCATTTAATTAAATTGCAACTAGACTATTAATTGGATGTTGCGATTAATTTTTTTCGTTTAATCTATGTTAATTCCAACTCGCAATTAAAACAATTTTCATACACTTTTTTAATTGTACTAAGAAATAACTACAACCAACAATTAACCTATTGAACTGTACAGATATCAGATAAGAAGATCTAAATATTATTATTGATTATTATGTATATTAATGATGATTGACATCAATCTTTTATTTGCTACTCATATACATATTTCAATAACTAACACATTTGTTCTGCCATCATACCGCGTCCTATACAATAATCAGTTTTGATTGTTCATTTTCAATTAAATACATTAAAAAGATTTAAAATTGATTAGTTTCTAATTGTGGAAAGCCACGGTTAACGATTGGTGAAATGTTAATCGCGACTACAGCAACTAACAATTAATTAGTTGTTAATCGTGAGTTTTCACAATTGCAATGAATTAATTGTTGATTGTTAATTGTGAGTTTTCACAATTGCAATTCATTAATTATCGATTGTTATAGTCGTGATCAACAATTAATTAAATGGCAATCTTAAGTTACCCCAGCAAGTCCATTTTGCCGAGCTCTGCAGGACACCCTGTATATATATAAATGAGTAAGTGTATATATGTATGGAAGTGCTATTGTAACCGAATGGCTGTGATTCCGACTGTCCTCTAGCGTCTCGCGCGAGAACTCATTTGTTTCTCGATCGAGATACTCGATGACCCTCTGCCGTGCTCTCTTTCTCTCTCTCTCTCTCTCTCTCTCTCTCTCTCTCTCTGTCTCTCTCTCTCTCGCTTCTACTTTTTCTAGCGCATCATGATCGTTAATATAACAAGATGTCAAACGCGAGGATATCGCTGGTACACCAGTATGGATTGACATAGTCGTCTTCAGACTCGACCCCGAAGAATCTTCAATCGATCGTTTTCCCCATAACTCTTGTATCAAGATTTTTTTGATGTCAACTTCTAAAATCTGTGGCTGATTCTACTTCTCTGTATCGAAACATTCATAATTACCCATAATTTATCTTCGATACTATACGAATGTTTGGGAGCCTTATAGGAATGGCGATAAAAATTGGATGCATCATCATTTCGTTTGTTCGAAGTCTGGTGCATTATTTTGCATTGATCCACTAATCGGTTTTCGGATTATATATCATACTTTCAACTGTCAGCAGTTTTGCACGCGTCCTTATGGGCCGTTGCTTACTCTCATAGATATGATGAGGAGCAGCAGAATGAAAATATGGTACGGAGTGTTTAAAATTTCTCATGTGGATTATTGATCTATAAAACTCTTCTTCGTATCAAATATTCGCAGCAAATATGTCATGTCGTTAAAAAGGCCCTAAAGCCATTTCGAAAAAAGAAAACATTCAACGAACTGTTGAAAAGTAACCAGTAGATGAACACATTCAAAACCGTATAATTCAACAATCAGTGAGAAACAGTGAGTTCTCAAATGAATACATGTCTTCCCATTCTACGTTCCTCGACGAATAAACTGATTTGCTTTTACGTTCGTTCCAATGTGAATTACTCGAGTCATCGTACGTCTATGCTCGTGTTCATCTGTGAATCACGTAAACGCGTGTGCGCAATTTGTCCAAAACTTGGATCCTCCTGTTGACTCTGCTTTTTATTTTCGGTTGCAAGGATCCACAGAGAATTTTCCTCCTTCGACGACTCTCAGACTTGACATCTTCCTGTGTGGGGTAGGAGATTGCTGCGTTCCAACTAGCTCACATTTCTCTCTTTCTCTCTCTTCTAATACTCATTTCTCTCTCTTCGAGGATGTCTGTTCGGCTGGGCACGTTGGAAATCACCACGGAGTGAAAAAGAGAGGCATGGAAAGAGCGCGAGTGAGAGAGAGAAAAGGAAAGAGGTCTTCGCATGCTGTTGCTACTGATGGTCTCGCTGATTGTATAATTGGGAGGCCAGCAACGAGCTACGTGCGTCACTCCGATGATTTAGTCCGTTATCCCTCTCCCCCTCTTGCTCCTCCTGTTCTCGCGGACCCCCTTACCCTCTCCTTGCACCACCGGACTTCGGTCAATCACGTCGTAATTACTTTTAATGTTGGACGAGTCGACTGACACAATATCTAACCCGACGACGACTACGCCGATCAACGGGCATACGCTCTCTCTCTCTCTCTCTCTCTCTCTCTCTCTCTCTCTCTCTCTCTCTCTCTCTCTCTCATTCTCCTTCGTTATATTCGTTTCAACGTACATTTCGATTCTATGTAACGTCAGAAAGGCCACTCTGTTGACGTTACGAGGCCAATAAGTACGCCCTTACGAGGCTCCTTCACCGAAATGTCTGTATATGCATATTGTTCGATGGTGTATAAATGAACGCGCTTTTTCGTCCCTTCTCCGTTTCTCTCTCTCTCTCTCTCTCTCTCTCTCTCTCTCTCTCTCTCTCTCTCTCTCTCTCGCCTTCGTTTCACCCCGTCTCGTCCTCTCACCTCCTTCACTCTGCATACTTCGCACGATCGAATTAATTGGTAATAGACCGGCCGAGAGGGAGAGAGAGCGAGCGCGAGCGCGAGCGGGAGGCAAAAAGAGACAAGGAGCGTTGGTTTGAGAGCAAAGCCCCCTCCCCATACTTCTTCAGGAATCAGCCATCATCGCAAATATTACGATTAATATTGATAGGACCACTTTGCCAATCTCGTGTTCGCACGTATACACATGCAAGAGTATCTTTTCGCTTCGCTTGTACATGGACTACCAATCATCGCAGAAACAGACTACTTTCGAAGAACACGGTTTTCGCGAGATTTTTCATGAGTTTTTTTCCGGCGCTCCCGAAAGTCCATATTTTCGAGTCCAGCCTTAAGAAAACTGTCGAGACGTTCGTTACCGTAAAACGGGATTAAATTGACGTTAAAGGTAACCTTGGCAGCTTTTGTGGCTACTTTAACAAAGCGCCAAAATACGGTTTAAATTTGTTGTTCAAGTTCATTATAATGTTGCTAAGGTTGATTGCATTGTGGTCAAGTTGATTTTGATCCCAATGGTAATTATAAGACAGATTAAGTGCTTATAATAATACTCTAGATACTTGACATTTTTAAGTAAAATGTTTCCTTAATGAAAATGACAATTTGATTGTAAAAAATCGTTGTTTTTCATTCAATTCCATGTATAATGCATAAAATATTAAATTTTTTTATCAAAAGTTTACTTATGTCAAAGTAACCCTTAATCTTTGACATAAGTTCCAGTTCAATGCCTTGCCAAAGAAACCCCACACTCGAGGTTACTTTGACAGTTTGAAAAAACATATATAAAATTGTCAGGGCTCGGTGGGGCCTTACTTTCTTATACATTCGATAGTCAAAGCACACATTATTCTATTGGAGCACAAACAGCTGGAATTTCGGATGTTAAAAACAAGTTACCTACAAAAAGCTTCCAAAACCTGTTCAAAGTAACCCCATTTTACGGTATGTCTTATAACTACTTTGTTGCCTACCAATACATTCGTTTGCGCAGTCAAGTCTCTGTACATGACGTTTCCACCTTTTCTATACGTACGCTGTGTTTCACCGTACTCGAACTCGTTGAATAAAGTATTATTCGAAACTATACAGACGAAATCCAAACGGATCGTGTGACAATCTTATTATGCGAAAACCTCTACATTGAGGATATTGTTGCCCATTTGTTGATGATGTGCTCATCGGGGAATCGTAAAGCGTGCAAAGCATCCACCAATCTTTATACGCATACTTCTTCATTATATATTTATATATGTGTTTGTGTATATATATATATATCGCAGCCAAGGAAAGAGGGCAGGAAGGAGAGATTTGTTTGAATTATTCAAATTAGATACGAAATTGAATGCGTGCTCTGCTCGTGTGCAGGTAATGACGGCACTTGCATATAAATGGTAATTATTGTCATTATTCCGCTCGGGGTAATTGTGTACCGGTGGGTACCGTTTGTATGTGCTGGTGCCTCCGTACGTTTTCGTATATAACCCAACTATACTTCTATATTTGAGCTTTTATACTACGTATACATCGCCGAGTCCAACTCTTATACACGATTCTTTTCGTTTGTACAATATGCACGTGTATATGACGGGAGTGCTTTGCCTGTGTGTGTTTCAGGCCCTCTTGGTGGCATAGCGCGTGCTCGCGACCTTAGTCTACGTGCATATACATATATATATATATATATATATATATGTATATATGTATATATGTATATATGTATATAAGTAGATTTGTGATGTACCGAGAATGCAACACCGCAGAGTGGATCGGCAACTGCAGCGGCGCCGTAATGTCGTGTTCCCATACACTAGTTGAGATAATTATCAAAATTGTTTTATTGTTGATATAATTACGATGGACATGCCATGTTTGGCCTCCTCTTTCCGCCACTAACACACGTTGGCACACACGTCTCTTATATACCCAACGTAGGAAGGAAAACGCACCTCTCCCTCACCCTCGCCCTCCCACTCTTTCTCCCTCTCTCTCTCTCTCTCTCCCTCTCTTTCTCTCCCTCTCTCCCTTTCTCTTTCTCTTTCTCTTTCTCCTCCTTCCTCCTTCTTTGTCTCACGAGTGCACGTATTGCATGGGAATATTTGGAGGATTGCCTCGACCTTCGAATAAAATTGAAAAAATTGTCTCCTCTCCTTGAGGTGAGGTGCTACTCGCTCAGTTGGTAACGAATCCTGTCATCACCCAATTGCAAATATGCTAGTGTTTTAGAGCAAATAATGAACAGTTTTCCATCCCGCGCTCTTCTTTTCTTCGGGCACCAAAGCTCATTTCGTACTGAAAACATTCATCGACTTTGGAAATATTTGGATCCAAGGTTTGGAGTGGCGGTGAAACGTAATTGGGATATGCACATACGCTGAGCACACGGCTTAATGAAAAGTGCAATCTTAATGTTGACATTTTTGGCTTATTGACGGGGTTATCCCGTGTGACAGCTGTTTTTTTTTTGCTTTTTTGGGACTCGATTCTTTCTGAAACATTAAAACATATTATGTTTGAATTTTCACCACACATTTATTAATATTTTTAAAGTCATTCAGAATATCCTAGGTCTATCGAACAAAAATATCGAGTTCAATCGACTTTACACCGTTCGAAAGACACTCCTGTGTAAAAAAAGTTGGTTGACAGCTGCCATGATACCGGAGGTTTTGCTCATCTGAAATAAAAAAATTAAACGGCATTTTAATTTGTAGACCTGAGGCTATCGCCGAAACTAGAATTTATTGAAAAATATCGAAAAATAAATTTTTGGCACGGTTTTAAACATTAAGCTCCAAATATCGTCATATTTTTTCGACTGTTTCAGGTTAAAATTAACTATAGCAGGTATCAGAAATATTCTAGTTCGGGTGAGAACTATAGATGTGCTGACTATACCACACAAATTTCAGCGAAATCCGTTCATTAGTTTTTGAGATATCATGGAAGCAAATTTTTAAAATACAGTTTCGACAAAAACGCGTTTGAAAGTTCAAGTACGATTTACAGAAAGAAAATGTCGACGCACGGTCTGATATGCCGGGTTCCATGTAACAGATACACACATCTTTTTTGCAGTTTGTGCAAAAAAAGATTTTTTTATTTTTCCGACCTGTCATATGGGATGACTGTTTTAGAAGACACATCACATAGTTTTCATCAGTTCAAGCCTGTGGGTCGTGGTAATGGTCCACTCCTAAATGGAGCTGGATCCATTCTCTGTAAGAACAACACAACATTCTGGACCAAGTTCGCATATGGGAAATAAGGGGACGATGATAAAGACAGTAATTAAGCCGCACGCTGCACACAAGTATTAGGGAGAGGTCAAGGAATCCGCAGCGAACTGTTGAGGGATATTTCGGTGGTATAGGAACGGAACAATAAAACGCGAATATGAGAACTCGTACCCTGGCTTTCATTGTCCGTTAGGTTGAAAGGAAGCGAAAATACATTGAATTCGAAGCGATATGAGGAAAGACAGTGACGCAGCCATATGAGCAAGATGAGGATGGCCGCTTTTCCCTCAATCTCGAGAGAAAGCCAAGATACTACGAGGGGAAACAATAAATGTGGAAAAATCGCAACAATACCCAAGTTATTAGCTTTGCGTCGAATTAAAAACGCTGCTCTCTCTCTCTCTCTCACTCTCTCTTGGCTTCACACAAGTAAAACCGAACTCTCATCAAAATCTTTTCTTCTTTGTCCCTCTCCGATATTACTTTTTCTCTTGTATTCTCATGATACTCCCTTATTCCTTTTTTTCGGTCATTAAGGCCTTAGGCCACGATAACGGGTATAAAATCATGTGCGAATTTAACGTTTTTTTTTTCGTATGAAAAAGTGATTCACTCACAAAATTAATTACACATCTATTTGGTATAAATATCAAGCTGTTAGAATTTTTTTTAATGTACAAAATGGCCGACTACTAATGGTTTCTTTTTTTATCTCTTTTTTAGGTGCTCCGCGGCGTGACATTTAGCATCCACAATTTTTTACCTAGAACAAAAAACATAAGTTCTCGTCAATCTACATTAGAATACCCAGAGAAGTACGTACGGAATTTAAAAAATATTGTTTTATTCAAAAGTTGTAGGTATTTGAACTTAAGAAATGAATTTTCAGTGACAAATTTCGTATAAAAATGCTCATAAAATGAAAAGTTTTCGATTAATCAGAAATACCGCACGTACTTCTCTGCGAAATGCAATTAGGAACATAACTTTTAAATTTCAAGTAAATCGAGTGAAAATTGTTGAAGTTATTTGTCACGCCAATGGGAAAAAAGATGTTTCGAGAAAAACGCGTTTAAAGTTCTCTCTACTTAATGGCCGTGCCAGACGTGGGCTTACGTTATACGCTCAAAGTCGGTGAAAAAAATGTTCTTGCTATAAACCGAATAGTAATTTATTCTTATGATGATAAAGCACCGTTTTAGGGAGAAAAAGGATTGATTTTTTGAAAATTTCACTGTAGTCTTACCCCTTAAGCATTACGCTGGGTGGTTAATTACAATTTTTGTAAGCAAACATAGAAACAAACAAACATTACGTTCATATTAGGCAAATAAACGAACGACCGCAAACAAACAAACCCAAAAACATTTGCGCATAATCAGGGGTAATAGGTAATTTGCGTATTTTCTGAAATTGTGTTCACAGATGATTATGTTCGTTTAGGAGAAAGAGACGGGAAAAAAAGTTAGAGAGGAAGAATGATTTGAGTGGGTTAAGGATGTTGAGTCCCTATGAAACATGTTAATGTTAATTGTTCAATCAACAGCTTCTTAATCGTCATGAAATTTTTACACGACCTCCTGAATACTTCATGTAAAAACATACAAAATTTTCAGAATTCTATCATCATAACTTCAATCTCCTTAAGGGTTGAAATAAAAAATGATAAGAAAATTCTGAAAATTTGGTATGTTTTTGTATGAAGTATTTAAGAGGTCGTGTCAAAATTTCGCGACGATTAGGAAGCTCGTGATTAAAAAATTAACATTTTGTTAAGAACAATTTTTAAAAGAAATTAAAAAAAATTTATCAATAAACTTCGTTTTGTTTCCGTTGCTTTCAGTATATTGTAGATACTACAAAATTGAGAGGTCAAAAAAAAAACTTATTGCAAAGTTACATCAGTTTCCATAAGACAGCATTTAATTTGTGAATGTTAATTGTTCAATAACGAGCTTCCTGATTGTCGTGAAATTTTTACACGACCTCTGAAATACTTCATACAAAAACATACCAAATTTTCAGAATTTTATCATCATTTGCGATTTAGGACTCAACATCCTTAAAATCTTATGCACTGAGGTAGTGCGAATCCATCTCAGTGTCGTATGTAAGATTTTCCAGATTCCTCTGAAAGTTAAAAAAAACCTTATATAGTGGGTGAATCAAACAAGTTCGTTAAGCTGTTACAGTTTTAAAAAATGTAAAATATAACACATCCCTGTCGTCATGAATAAACGTCTTGTCTCGTTGCGTATTTGTAAAGATTCGTGCCACTCATCGTCGAAATACCAGAGCAGTTTCAACTGCTCTCCAATTCAATGCCACATATAACGTCGGTACGAATGATATGACGGAGAAATGAATTATCTGATTGAGATGGGACGTTGTACAGTGTATAGATGTTTATCGAACACTCAAGGCTCGATCACTCATCACGATAAACTCTTTTAACTGTTACACCATGCATTCGAGTCCATATTATGTATTGGGACGTTGAATTTATAGTGATACATCCTTCGGTGTATGACTGCACTATGTGTACATATATACATATTCTCTGGCTCCTCCCCACGTTGATGGATCATTCGTTTCGATTCTGACAAACTCTCCGTCGAGCTTTCCCTTTCCTCATAATCCCCCTAGAGAAAAGTGAATGAAACGAGAACAATTGACAAAACTAGGAATTCAAGAATCCTTTCGGGTGTTTGAGGTCTTGAGCTTTGGAAACCTTTACCCATTAAGTGAACACTCTATGGTTTAGTAACCGTTCAGGAATGTCCGCGTGCAAAACGTAATTCGGAATGTTCTGTTGTTTACTTTAACTCCAAGTATTCCAAAATACGCCATCAGCAAAAGTTACCTCCGAATCGAACTTACCTCCGATTCAGCTGAAATTGTATAGAAATTTTTTTTGGCGAATACACACGCGCGCGTATGTGTATTCATAATAGAGAAGAGTAAAAGTGAAAGAGGAAGTAAATAAAAGGCGATCGGGCATAGAAGGCAATTAACCCCTCTAATGGGCCGCGTGACAAAACAAAAGAGCGAAAAGGAACGACGATGAGAGAAAAGGAGCCGGCAATTGCACAATAAGGTCTCTCTTCGATGAAACGGCATGAAAGGGAAGCGAAAGAGAGACAGAGAGAGGGAGGGAGGGAGGGATAGAGACGGAAATACCAGTGAGAAAGGGCAAAAGGGAAGCGAGAAGAAACAAAAAAGAACACACACAAAACGGAATGGAACAATGGCGTAGACCAAGTTGCCGGCCAAACATCGTGCTTGGCTTTCTTTCTCGACGCGCGGCGCGAGACGCCAAAAAGGAGATCGTTCCCCGACTACGACAACGACGACGACACCGTTCTATAGTGGGATTCGCTCCTTTCTATCTAATATGAGAGAGGGTTGTGTGCGAGAGATTCTCTCCTCCGAGGTTCAGGCTAATATAAAGACTAAAGGTGGTGCGAGGGAGCAATATCGCTCCGGATCACCGCGAACCTTACGCCAACGGAAGAGAGCGGGAACAGGGTGAGAAACATATAGTTCCACATGATTTTTTTTTGCAAGAGCTCAACACTCCGCGAGATTTTGTCCGTGAATGCCGGCATCGTTTTCTCAAAAAGTAGAGAAAAATCGATTAATTTAAACAATTAATTAATAAAGGCAACAAAACAGCGGTAGCGCAAATAAAAAAGTCGATTTCTCGATTATCATTTAAAAATTGGCGCGGCCAACGCTTCGTGAGGATGCGAGAAAGTGAAAGAAAAAGAAGGATGACGATAAGAGCGGGAGATCGAATGTGGGAATAAAAAGGGATGAGGAAAAAATGGGACGCGAAAAAAGAATTAGAAATAAAAAAAAGAGTTGTAAGCACACTCAGGGCTAAGAAAAGTACCACCCGCGGTGAAGTAGCGAAGCGAGAAGCCGTTGCGCTCGGATAGGAGCAGCTGACGCCCCCGAGTTCTTTAATTAAAACTGACCGCTGCTTGCTTTCCTTCCTTGCTCATGGGGTCGCAGAGGAGGGGGACAGGGAGGGGGCTTCACCCCATTGTGGCAAGCAATATCGAGATTTATTTCATAATACTTCTCTCTCGGCTATAACGTCGCGATTCTCTTTTCCTTTTCTTTTAATTCCATTACTTCGTGAAGACAAATCGAAAAATAGTGTATGATTTATGAAAATAGAGTGTTGAGGAACGCGTTACGTGAAAGGAATTGAGGCGGCCAACCACTTCAGGAGACCGAAAATTAGATGATTTAAAAAAAAATTTTATTGTAAAAAAATACTGACCATAATTTATTCATATTTCCATACATATCTGGTCTTTTTTTCAAGTTATTTAATGCATTAATGAGGTGTAATCCGTTGTGTCCCGTGGCGTGCCCTCTCCGCTATCCTCTTTTTTTGGCACGAAATTTGACATGTTTAACACTATAAAAAATGTTTACGCTTCGGCGAAATTACAGACACTGAATTTTATGCTTGCTTATTATACCTCTTTATAGTTTCATTACCACCTTGAATTACATGCAAGCAGTTCTAGCAACGCCGTCTGTTGGAAAACAGCGAAAACTTATTCAACGTTCTAATATATATATATATATATATATATATATATATATATATATATGTGTGTGTGTGTGTGTGTGTATATCAGGGTGGCTAAAAAAACTCGATTTTTTTCTCAACGGAAAATTGAAGTATGTTAAGAAAAATAAAGTCTTGCAAAAAATGAGGGTTCTAAACAATTTTTTTTAGTTGGTGCTCAAACGCCTTATTCATGTTTTTTTTTCATAATTATCGGAGTATTAATTTTTTTTTATCTCGATGCAGAAAATGTTAGCGCATGATCCAATGTAAGTCTTGATTTAATTTTTTCTGTAACAATAAACCATTTTCATTAAAAAAAATTTTACCATAGACAATATGTATTTGTAGATTAAGAATCACTATATGTACTTCGGATGTAAAAATTATATCAACCACTTGATGAACCACACGGTGGTTACATCACTGAACGTCTAACAAGTATGCGTATTTTTTTGGAGTAATATGTTGTTGTGGAGTAAGAAAACAAATGAAGAAAAAAATTGACGATAATTCGAAAAAATAAATAAAAGTCGTTTAAGCACTATCTAAAAAAATGTTTAGACGTCTCAAATTTTGTATGAATTATTTTTTAGTAACGTAGTAACTTTTTCCGTTGCGTACCGCGAAAAAAAATTCATTTCTTTTTTTGAACCGCCCTGATATATATATATATATATATATATATATATACACAATATATATGTATTAGGGTGGTTAAAAGAAAAATTTAATTTTTGTAAAATTACATTTTTATAAATTTGCATAAATGTTTAAAAACACTAAAAAAATGTAAAATATATATATACATACATACATACATACATACATATATATATATATATATATATATAGAGAGAGAGAGAGAGAGAGAGAGAGAGAGAGAGAGGGAGGCGTGAAATCCCTCACTCACGCATGCCAGGACCAAAAGATTGATCGATAATCCTGCCCCAGCTGTCATTTTTTTGTTTTCTTATTTTATCATTTGATCTCTCGGTGAGTCGCACAAAATGCCATAGAAGACTGAATGTTCGAAGACTCACAACCTCTGTCGCGATTTCGATGCAGTCTTTCCGTATCTTTCTCATTCGATCGCCAGATTTCGTAATCTTGTCACCTTTTTTTATACTATTCTTGCAAGTATGATTTTTCTTCGTAGTCAATCTACTCGTGACTTATCTGTGTGTTGATTTGCATATTCATAATGCGCGAGCACTAAGAACACCGGAGTATGCGTTAAGAATGAAGGAATACAAGATTCGTCCATTTGAACCTCCAACTTTATACATATATTTATATATTATCTATACTTTTACCTATACTCTATACTTTCATATAGAGACATCAGAATATACTTTTTCCATCGATTTACATATATATTAATCGATGGAAAAAGTAAATTCTGATGTCTCTATATGAAAGTTGGCTAATCAGCACATCCGGACGTACGGAGAACGGGCCAAAATTTGTTTACTCTCGGCTTTGGTTTTAGACACAACACGCTCCTCGGAATGGCCTTTATACGAATATACTTATATTTTTTTAAATGGAATTTCGTTGACACTAGGACTTACGTCATGTTGAGTATGTGAATAGGCTACTATGGGGATAGTCCTGAAATTCAAATGTCTTCATAATCACCCTTTATATGCAACGAACGACGAGTGCAACACGATGCGCTCGGCCTGCAAGGTTGCATACCTTTGTGCATAGTACGGGATTCATAGAAAATAGACAACGGAGTCATAGGAGTAGTGAAGATTCGGATTAGTCAGACTCTCCAGTTTTGTATCATTCCTCACGTTTCCCTACAGGAATAGATCATTTGGCCAAACATCGTGTAGGAAAAAAAAATGTCGACGTTAATTTTCACGTGGTATCAAGACTGAGAAAGGAGGAGGATTATTTCCTCTGCCTACTTGCTCCCAGAAAATGACATTGCAACTTCCCAACAAAAAATTGATGGAAATCCTTAACGACTGTCTCATTCGATACCTGGACGCGGGCTTAAGGTTGCACTTTATCGATTTTACATAATCAATGATGATGCAGTGCAACGAGAATGAGGGAATTCGATTTTATCGCGGCAGAGGAAAAAGAATTGGTGCGCGGAGATACTTTTGGGCGAGACATTTTTTTGCTAATTTTTATCATTGTTTTTAGAAGGACAGCTTTCTTCACCGTTCCTGAGATTAAAGGTATATTTTATTATTACTTTTGGCTGTTATATGGTATTTTTTTATTCATGAATCTTAAAAAATGGTGGGGGTAGAGTACCGTCTCCTAAACGGGTTGCGACGGATGTTGTCGGACGGCGTGACACGAAGGGTCGGTGATATTAATCTGAAAAAAAACCACCAACGATTTGTCTTTCATCAACCCTCATACGCAGAATATAAACCAAGGAAAAGTGAGCAATTTTTAAAATCGATAAAGTGGTACGCTTTGCAACTAAAACATTGGATATTCCCAAAAAAATTGCTACATTTTGAAATTAAAAAATACTTATTTTTGTTTGCATAAACATTGAGGTTCATATTTCAGGCAATAAGGTTAGAAAGATTTACATCGATCTTCATCAGAATCGGTCAATTAGATTTTTAGCTATACGTCACGCCGGTTTTGAAAATGCAGATTGGAAGACCGTGCCATACCTACCCCACTTTTAAAGATTAATCGTTTTTAAAAATACCACGTAACAGTGAAAAGTAGTAATAAAACATACCCCAATTCTCAAAAATGGTAAAGAAATTTTTCCTTTAAAAAAAAATCATGAAAATCAGAAAATGTTTTCCTCCCCTAAAGGGGTTACCTCCCTCAATTAACGAAGTAGATAAATTCGAGCATTGACATGGGCGGATGAGTAGTGTGATTTGTGTATCGTGGAAATACACGTTGGATCGTTCACGTCCGTACACACCCGTTCACTAACTACTTGGCGAGTATTCGCCTCTTAGGGAGCTCTACACCAATGCAAGTAGAAACAGACGTAATTTCTTTTCTCGTGTGCGTGTCTCGCACGTGTATAGACATTCTATCCCTTCTTTGTTTCCCCTCGTATCGCGGCCGGTCGATTCGAAAGCTTTCTTACCCGCCTCGGCCTCGTCCTCGAGACACGTCACAGTGCTGATTTTCTTGCCGCCGACACTTAACAGCGCACGAAAACTCTTTTCCCATCCCCCTTTTCGTAGCAAATTTCGGATTTCGCTTCTTTAATGTTTCCCGAAGCTCGGAGTTGAGCCAAGAAAATGCTACCCACGCTTCGAAATTGCCCCCGGTCGCACGGACGATCAACGTGGTTTAATGAGCAATTAGAAAACGGATGTAAATAGAGATTTTCCAACGTCGGCATTTGTTTCGCAAACTCGAATGGCCAACTTCATCCGTTGATGTCAACGGAAACGATGGTAGATATATTCAATCGACTGGGTCAAAAGCACTTTTTTCCCCCTTAATCCGATCGAAATAACGAGCCAAATTGTTTCTCGGTAAATAACTTTTTGCTCCATTCGGCTCAGACCTATCCTCATTGAGCTAAATTTGCTGATGAAGATATCAAGTTATATCTTTACTGTCGTATTACAAATTGCAAGTCCGAACAAACCGAATCACTTTGATCAAGCACATTGCCAGCTTATCGTGGTGATCGAATACACCTATACTCGTCAATAGGGTAGCTCTCTGGAAGTCCAATTTGAAGGGTCAGTATGATGCATTTTTTTCTAATAACACATTGGTCGGAATAAATTATTTTTTTCCCATCATGTTGTACACATGTTTGTGCTTACAATGTAATTTTTTCGGATGAAAATCTTTCATCCGAAAGATGAAAGAAATTCATTCCGCTTCAAATGCAATCTGAAGCGGAAACAAACATTTATTTCTCCAATTATATCCAACTGGCCGTGGGTTCACGATTCACTTTTCGAGATTTCGAAAAATACGAAAAATGACAGCTGCTCCTAACAAAACTTCATTTTTCTCTTGAAAAACAGCGTGCTGAAGTCATTGTTATTAACAAATGGTTCATCCAATAAAAAAAATGCAATCGTGAACCGAAAATGACTGCTGTTTGAACGCTGACTGCTCAAATTCAAGTCAAAAGTGTGAAAATTACTCAAGATATCAATCCCGCCGTTTCACGGCATGTAGTTTCGAGATAAGCGCGCTCAAACTCGACGGATCGTGGTCAACCCCACGCACACCGTTCCACTAAAATAGGTGTAACTTTGTCAATTTTTAGAAATTCCGGGCCCGGTTGCTCGTAAAATATTCTTAAAAGTTCACGCTATAACAATATGCAAAAAAAAAACGATTTTTGAAGTTTCCAAAGAGGGATACCCCTTAAACTGACAAAATAAAAGTAGAGACTTTGAATTCACTTCACGAGTCCAAAACCCCTCCTATTTCAACTCAGCCAAAATGACGAAGGACAAGAACATTGTCCTCGCCCCAATCGACTCAAAGATCTGAATGATTTTCTCCAGTCCCACACGACAGCGATAAAAAGACATTTTTTTTCCATCCATTGCACTTGATCTCGAAAGCTCCAAATATTCCAGCAAACTTTTCAAGTCCGCCAAAATTAATTAAAGTGCAGCGTGACAGTGGTAAAAACAGAAGGAAACGCGAGTCCAATCCCTCTGCGATATATATACATATATATTTTAACCCTCGTTTATCTTGGTCTCTCTCTTGCACTCTCTCTGACTCTCACTCTCTGTTGGTAAAACGGCGCAAGTCTTTTTCGACTTCCTCGAAGCTCTCAGCTGTTCTGCGCGTAAACACGTGCGCGCCAAGGGGGGGTCTTTGCGATGCGATGTGTGCGCGGGTGTTATACGACACACAAGCATGAATTTCCACGTCGTAGTTGTTTCCGTTCTCCCACACATTTGCACGTATATAGAGAGAGCGCGATACGTGTGCGAGTTGCTCACTATCGGGTGAAATTAGTGGCGCTTTCTCGAGTGTATAAGTTGGCGTGCTATGTATATGTACATATATATATATATAGCTGTGTGTGTGTGCCGTGTCGTGTATATGTGTGCACATAAAAGTGTGTACGAATGTGTAGTGGGTGAGTGGGTGAGTTCGAATAGCTGGTCGTGGAGAGAGCAAGAGACCCAAACGAGGGAGGCAAAGCCAGTAGCTCAGGCGCGCCGGAGCGACTAGCAGCCATTTTACTCGAACCTCCGCGAAAAATTGCCTCTACGAAACAACAAAACACGCGCAATTTAACCAACCCGTTCAACATTATATCTTGTGTCGTATTGTAATTCGATTAACCCGTCCGTGGCATATTTCCGAAGCAAAACTCAACCAGACGGTCGATCACAACAGTTTCAAAGGTTCCTGTGTATTTTTTCTCTTCCAACTCTCCGTTGGGTTTCCTCGTGGAGAAAATCCCGATGACGTGCTCACCCTTTTCTCAGCGGACGAGACGCTGTCGATTGCCATTGGGAATTGACACCACGGGTTAATTGACGCGACTGTCCATGCGCGATAATGTTGTTGTTTGGGTTGATCCGAGATCGAAAGTATCGCCGACGATCGGGAGTGATCGAGTGACACGCACGTGGTCGTGTTATACAAAGTGCGTAAGTGGGGAATCCTTCAGAATAGATTACGCGTGTGATACGTTGTGAGATACGAGGTATTTTTTTTGCTCGAGGAAAAGGTGAAAACAAAAAGGGAGGACCACGAGGGATTGGATACACGCTAGGTGAGCGAGATACGAAGAGTACCACTCTTGTCGCGAATTCTCTGCGCAGGACCGTTTAAACTCACCGCCTGCTTTGCATGCCTTGCTCCTCTCTCTCTTTCTTTCTCTCTCCGTCTCTCGTTCTCTACGTTCTTCCTTCTCTGTCTCTCTCGCCACCATGAACCACCTCTCCTCTTTACTCTGTCCTCGTTGGCAATAGACACCTCCCTCCTGGCTGGAACGAGACTCCACATCCAACCCTCTCCTTTCTCTACTCCTCTCAATATCTCTCTCTCTCCCCCCCTTCTCTCTCTCTCTCTGCCTCCCTCTGTCTTTTCTCTCTCTCTTTCAGCTCGACAGGATAGACCCATGAAAATTGTGCGGGAAATTACGCTGTACCAACCCCCTCGAGTTTTCTCTGAGCCAACCGGTGCACCCGGGCAAACGTTGTTCCTTAAATAGCCGTGTATTAGCTAAATAACGGAGGAGAAAATGAATTATTAATTCATTTACCCTTCAACGACAAAAACCGTATTGGAGTAAATGCTGATTGCGGCTACAGTGAACAAAAAACGAAATGGTGATACAACACAAGAAAATACGATTGCATTGCTGGTCGTTTAATTTATTAATTGAACAACCTGGACAAAATGACGATAGGATAAGGTTTTGCATTAGCAAGAATTGAAAGAGTCAAAACAACTCAGTCACATCTAGTTGTGAACAAAATTACGATAAGATAAAGTTTCGATCCTTTTAATTCTCAACTCAATCACAACTAGTGTGATCACAACTAGTTGTGATTGAGTTGATCACAACCAATTGTGATCGATCTAGTTGATTGGGTTGTGATCAATCATAGCTAGTTGTGATTGAGTTGTGATCAATCACAACTGGTTGCGATTGACAAATACACATGAAAACTACGAAAAAAATGAAAAGTTTTAGAATACTTATACTTAATTTACATTTATATTTACCAACATTTATTTTCTGACCGCAGATTTTAAAAGATGTTCATTGCTTAGTTTCCGCCTACTTCACTGCTTAATTGGACTGCGTCGCCGGGTGAGCCACTTAATAAAATACCAAGCCAACATAAAACTATTTTGTACAAATACGAAGCTCGCGTCCGTCAATTTGTTTCTTCGTAGTTTTCCTTGAGGTTATGTCCATCTCTACTGACACATCGCCACACACAAAACAGTTGACTGCATTCACACCATTGGCAGTATTGACCTAGAACGAGTCTGGTTTATACGAATTAGGAAGAAGGAGAATCACAGACCGATACAGAAAGTGGGGCATTGACGATGTGGGTTGATGTCCAGTCACATAGTCAACCCTTATGGTTCTCCACCAACGATGCTCCGTTTTCGTCAAGGTATTGGCGAACGTCTCGTGTCATTTGGTCATCGAGCTCGGTACGAAATGCAACGCACAACATGCCGGGGCTCGAGTAATTATCAATTAAAACGTGAATCGTCCGATTAGCGACGACAAAAATGTTCAATCTCTCACGTTTTATTGAGAACATCCTGCATTTTACGATAAAATGGTCGTAAATACTGCCATAACGTGGTTCATCGTGAAATTTTACAAATACACGCGGCCGTTTGTCAGATACTTGCTATCTCACAGCGACTCAGTCGCATCATCTCGTCTCTTCTACGTCTATTTTCACGAGTGTCAAAAAGCTCATAGGCAGAATGCATAGAAGAATGGGAAGACGAATACGACGGAGAATATATGACGAAGATAAAGACGCGGGGCGGCGAGCAGAGCACGGAGCACCAGCAAACAGCGTTAATGCTGGCTCACGTAATGAGCGAGTTGGCTCCAACGAGCACATATTTTCTTTTACGACGCCTAAATATAATCCTGACTGTGGGGGATGCGATATGTGTTCGTGCTTATTCTCCGTGCTCTCTAAATTCGAAGTCCAGTCCTCAGGCTGCCTCCTTCCGTCTCATGTACCCCATGGGATGGATCCCTCTGGAATTATCCAGAGGGGTGATGATTGAAAAATTCGTAATTATTTGCTATTGCATCATCTCTCCCACGCTCCAGTATCCTTTTTATGGCTATGTATGCAGTGATAGTAATGAGTCATATATACATGAGGTATTCCACGTGAATCCTGTGGATTTTTCCCTGACCACCGCCAATCCGATTTTTTTATTTTATAGAATTCCATTGACTCTAAAAGCTACCCTGAATTTTTTTCTACATTTTTCGAAACAATCCTTAATCAATACATTTTTTTCCCCGAAAAAAACACCCCGATTTCATAAACTGAAAAAAATTCAAAAAATGCGCGATTATATGTAAAAAATTTCAAGCTATCACCCGCAGTGGAAGTATGATTTTTCCTGTGCTGAATACGACTTCAATTGAAATTAATAGGAGAACTTTTTGACTGCTAACGAAAAAATCATTCTTCCACTGCGGGTGATAGCTTGAACATTTTTACATATAATCACGCATTTTTGGGTATTTTTTCAGGTTTCTAAATCGGGGTGTTTTTCCGGATCTTTTTTTGACTAAGGCTTGTTTCGAAAAATGTTTTAAAAAATCCGGGTGTCTTTTGGAGCCAATGGAATCAGATAAAAATAAATAAATCGAATCGACGAGGGTGAGGGAAAAAGTCCATCGGATTCACGTCCTCATATATATATATATATATATACACATATATGTGTATGTATGTATGTATAATTAGCGTTTCACTGACAAGGATCATCACTTGACTGCCTTCGATTTTTTTGGAGTGCATATATGTAATAAAACATTGAAAGCTTATTTGCATCGCTTTTTCGGCTATTTACAAAGCCGAAACACCGTTAAACATCGCTCTTTTCCATTGCAATTTATATCTTTCGGCTTTTATTATTTTTTATTTTCGTTACACTCTTCATTCTCGCTCTTCCGTTTCTCTTTTTTTGCCCTCTCTTTCTATTTCCCTAAACAATTTACACATATTTACATATATCCTCCCTCTCAGCAACCCTATTAATTTATTTCATACTCCCCTCTTATCCATTTCCACCCTTTACCCACTTTTCTATATATGGTTTCGCTTCCTTTGATATTGCCCCTTTTCCTTTTTCACACGTAATCAGGTGCTCCATTGTTTCTCGTTCTCGTTTACATATCCTACAAGTCCATTTCGTCCCCTTTTTTTCCATCCCTCCCTATGTTTCTGCACCTTATCCTTGCCCATGTGTCCTTATCCATATCTTCAATATCTTTTGCCGCCCAATACTTCCACGGTGCTTCGTGTTTGTCTATTATCGCATTGTATAAACTGTTATACGTCGATTTTTTAATCTGTTCTCTTTATCTCTCTATGGACTTCCTTTTTGAGTTTTTCAATCCCTTGTCTATTAAATTTTCTGTTATTTTTATTTCCTTCCCTCCTTTATCATATCTATTCTTTCCTTAGTTTCTCATTCCCTTGATGCTTTCATTAAGTCTCTTTCCCATTTCGAAGGTTTCCTGTTCGAGATTCCTCTTATGTCCTCTCAAACAAATATTCGACCATCTATTACTTTCCATTCTCATCACTATTGTTATATACCGCAGCGCTCTTTCCCTCATTTTGTACTCGAATGTTGGTATTCCTAACTCTGTTCTCCATACGTATCAAGCGTCGAAAACCATTAAATATATATTTTGTTATCGGTGAAAAAACGGTTTGAACGTGGAAACCACCCCTCAAAGAAAGGCGTGTCACCCCTTAACCCTACGAGGACACATCGGCTCATTGTGATCCAGATGAATTTGAAATAAAATGCTCACTTTCCCGAAAGTGGAAGTTTTCAATATTTGTCAAAGCAATTCAATTCTATACTTACCGAATTTCAATTATTATAACATTATAAGAAATATACATTATAATTGATACTAAACTTAATACTAAACTTAATGCTAATGATAATAAACTTATATACATTATATGAAATGTTTAAAGTATATCCCCGATGTTTTGCGATAAAAAACGACCGAAGGTTCGTTAATGGCAGGTGGATGAAACCCAAGCCGTGGCGTATAAGTGTGTCAACGAAGGGTTAATTTAATTTTCTCTCAATACTTCTCCAGTGAATTTTTCATCGCCTTACAATAGAAGAATTTTAAATGTTGTTTCATTCAGATCGGTGGACTGCCTGTGGCTGAAACTGCAAAATCACCCCTTGACGCGTCTTTTTCGAGGGGTAGTTTCCTCCCTTAACAACGCTTTTCTGCCGATTAAAAAAAATACGTATCTAATAGTTTTCAATGGTGTATCACGTATATGAGTTTCAACAAAACCGAAGGCGGACGCTTAAGTGACGTTCCTTGCGAGCCAAATATAAATCCAAGGTCATTTCTTTACTGATCCGATTAAAATAAGAAAAGGGTATTCTTTGTACCGCTGCTTCGTGTTTGTATTTTCAATTGTTTCCTACAGACTGCACTTTCTTTTTGCTTCACGTTAAGTCGAGAGTGATGAAGATAAGGGCGATTAGTCAGAGAAAGAGAGAATAGTTTAGACAGACGGGATAATTCGACAGTGAGCTTTTTTTATATTTTTTCGTGCCTTTCGGTGACATTTGCGTGTGGCCGAATAAACGACCGGTCCTCTCCTCCTCTCTCCCTTTCTCTCTCTCTCTCTCTCTCTCTCTCTCTCTCTCTCTCTCTCTCTCTGTCTCTCTCTCGCTCGCTTTCTCTCAACGTCCAACACGCCAGACGACAATTAACCTGGCAAACTGGCCGACCAAGCGGCAAAAGAGCCCCGCGAGTTCCGAGCCACCCCATCCTCCAATGCGTACAACGAGTATGTATATGTAGAGTTGACTATTAGAAAGGGAGAGACCAAGGGGGTGGACCTAGGCCCGTCATTATCGTGATTATTATTCCAGGGTGCCTTAATCACATCCTGTCGAGTCGTGTCATTGTTTCCTAAGCATTGTTATGTTCTTTATTCTACTATGCTGTATAGAACTGCGCGGAGCTTCGATTTTTTTTCGCCTTTACACAACTGCCCCGGCTATGTACCACCTACCCCTTTTCGCGAGTATTCTACACCCCTTCGATGATGATGAGGGTGGACGGTGGACTTTTCGATCCCGTTTGACTGAAAAATTAATAGGCTCTCTACTTGCTTTTTTATTGAAGATACTGCATATTATTCACATATTCATCATTCCGTATCGCGGATCGAAGACTCTTTTTTACTCACTCGACCCGTGTTTTATAGTGTATCTTGGATTTTTTCTTATTCGCTTCTACCTCGCCCTCAACCCTCTCGTTTGTGAAAAAGCACAGGTATAGCAGGTGTATATATTCCGAGGTAGGTGCGCGGCATTCGTGCGGCTAATTATCTGCCCCCGTTGATCAAAGCGGGATCTTATATCGAGCTCAACAGCCATAGAAAGAGGGAGGAAGGAAAAAAGCTCTAGGCACCATCGAGTACCTTCAACTACAGCTAATATCCCACACGGAGAAACCTTTGTAATTTTTACGCGTTTCCGGTTTAGTCACGAGGAGAAAGACAGAGAGAAAGAGAGAGAGAGAGAGAGAGAGAGAGAGAGAGAGAGGGAGAGAGAGAGAAAGAGAGAAAGAGAGAGAGAGCTCCGTTGGGAACTTTTCGTCCTCCGCTAACCCTCCGTTTTTCTCGAAAGCTGTCGGATATTTCTCGTCTTCAATTCCGTTGCCTTAATAGCCAAAATGTAAAGCGATAACACAAGTCAACAAAAAAATTCAGTTTGTATTTTACTGAATAAATTTTGATTCTATATATCAAACAATAACTAAAATCTCCATTTGTTACTTTTCAAGCTTTATTCTTTTACCATTTTTACGTTGGAAGATAAGTCTTGAAGTTTTTGGTTAATAGCACGAGCAACAGATAGCAGCACGTTTGAATAACAAAAGGAAACTTCATCTGGTAAAACCATTTTTCCTTTATTCGTTACGTGGCAGAAATCAAAATTTGACATCTAGAACCCAGACTCAAAATTTGTGTTAACCGGTGTAATCCACGACCCGTGCCATTCCATCGTTAGCTCACCCTCATTTTAATATATGCAAAAAAAAATCACATGAAATACCGTAGACTTGCAGAGGACTGGGCATCGAAGTCTATCTGTCAGGATTTTTTAATTGCGGGTCATCCTAACAGTCGACACATTTTTGGGGAAGGAAAAAATTCCCATGCACTCTTTCAAACCCGTCGAACGGCGTTCTTTCGAGTATATATATATATACCATCTTACTGTATATAGAGTCGCGTCGTGCCGTCAGTTCGTCAGTGGCGTCGAGATTGGTGGCAACGATCAGTGGCGTCGAATTTTTTTATTTTTTGTTACTCGGCGTCAAGACGCTGCCGCGTCTCTTGATGCGCCGATATCCTCGCTATGAGAAATGGATGTTGAAAAGAGTGTCCTGTCTTTGAAACAATTATTGGTGGCAAGTTTATGTGGGTCTTTTTTTCCCGTTGCGAAATACGTATTTTGGAGCGAAATCAAGAATTTTATGAATGTGCAAAAAGCTCTCAATAAATCGCAGCATAAAAGTGCTATCAAAGGGGTTGGGGCGGCAGAAACCCGTCAGCAATATGTATAAAATATCGTTGCTTTCGAAATGGGAGGAACGGAGAGAGAGAGAGGGGAGAGAGAGAGAGAGAGAGAGAGAGAGAGTACCGGCTAGAATATATGCTCTAATTTTAGGCGATTGCCTTCGGTCTCCCTCAACCATGGATTATAATTAGATACAGAAATATCCCGCAAGAAGCGAACATGAGTCCCACCACCCACTCTACCAACTCTGTCGATTCCGTGCTTGTAAGTTATACAGCACGAACTGGCCAATCTATACCAGACATTTCTCCATACATGCACACATACGCATGTGCACATGTGTGCATACGTATGCATCAGTGTACACATGCAATGCATTACACGCCATGATATTATGGTACCCGTAAGTCTATCTATAGTTACGTTGAAATGCGTTTGTACGTGCACGCACTATATACGAACTAGCTGGCGAACCCACCGAGCTCTTCATCCCGATATGACTGCTGTAAGCCGAGGTCTCGTACAAATCCGCAAACAACGAGAAACTACGAAAACTTGCCGTCACTCGTGAAAGCGCGAAGATTTTCTTCCCGCATATTAAACATTGCGCGGAATTTCGATTGCGCTCATACCCAAAGCGCTGATCCTGACGGCGATAAAACGCGACCAGGGGCTAATTTTAAGGCGTCCGATATAGAGCAAGATGGAGAGCGAGAGGGATACAAATACGTGGGTGCACAGATACGAGTTTTCGAGCTAATGACGTGTAGAAACGTGATTCGAAGAAGTGATTCGGGCACGTGGAAAATATTTGTCGATTCGTGCGCAATATTTATACGAAATTTCAGAATTCAGTTACAATTAAATCAGGCTTAATCGAGGACAATTAAAAATGATAATGATGGAGTGAATTTAGTTATTGGGCACTTAGCTGATTTGTGTGGTTTTTCTCAACTCTGTCATAATAGTAATTTGTTATTGAAAAAAAAAACGAAACAAACCCAAACGTTTATCTGACATTTCGGAAAGCAGTTTTGCTGTTAAGTACCCTCGGATGTTATCTGGACGAACGGTGCTGGTGAGTGATAATTTTAAATGATGATATTGAAAGTCTGTTTGGATTTTTGATATGGTGGCTAATTCGTGCAGTTTTCCTGAACTCTACCGCAATAGAAACGTGTCATTGAAGTTTTCGAAGGAAGCTGAGTATTGAGACGAAATTTTGAAATGCAGTCTTCATCCCTTACCTTGGCCAAGTGGCACGCACGGGGTGAACGATAATTTTGAATGATTGCCATTTCTGCTCATCAGCAGACCTTTACTTACCGTAAAAGTAATGTGTCGTTAAAACAAAAAGCCTCGAATTCGGAGCATGACACCATTAATGGGCGTTGAACGCATACCAAATTTTACATTTTGCTATAATCTTTCCAAAGATTGCAATACTGAGTAAAAATAATCAAGATCAATAGTGCACAACCAGCAAAATAAAATGGTAGATTATCAGTTCGTAGTAACCAATCGTGTCGTTGATCCTCCTAGATAAAATTTCCCAAAGTCTATCCTAACTGAACCGCTTTCTCACCCCCGGTAATCGTCCATTTATCCCATTTCCCAGAAAAAGACAGCCCGCTAATGGCATTTCGCTCATCCTTTAAAAACTGTCATAACATTGAAAAATCGTGTTTTGAGATTAGCTACATGTTATTTATAACTCCCAAAAAGGTTAATGAATTTCATGATAAATTACAAGCTAATTTACAGAAATATTGACGTCGCAGTGGCCTCACGAATGTGCACAATAAAAAAATAGAAATGCATTTTTTTTAAACAGCATTTTTGTGTTACGAGAGTTCTCTAGTGGATAAGCGATTTGAAAAATGTCTGTGAAAGGCGCCACATTCGTAGGCCTTTTTATTGTAGAGCTTTTGTGGCCTCGGCTGCATGGAGAACATAAAAGCTGTTTAATCTTCTGAATAACAAATACAAGCGAATCGATGTAACCATGCATACATACATACTTGTATATATATATATATATATATATATATATATATATATATATATATATATATATATATATATATATATATATTGGACATTCCTTGCTATTTCACTTAGCACGTGACCCCGACCATTTTTGGTTTCCCGGATTCTTTTGTAGAGTTGTTCACGATGAAAGGAATATCCACACGAATTTGGATTTTTTCTCTTCTCTTTTAGGAGTTATAATTTTCACAAAAATTTCTTTTTCGGAAGTTTTGGAAACGTTTGAACGCCGATAACTCCTAAACTAATTGAGATATCGACAAATGTCATTACATTATTATTTGTCATTTTACAGCCTACTTTCGATAAAAAATATGATCAAAATTATCAATTATCAATGTCAATGTTTTTTTGCTTCTAAAGTGAAAATTATTTTTTTTTAAGATGATCGCCTTTTTTTATTTTTTTCGAAAAATTCTCTAAAATAGAGTGACCCACTATATGATTTTTAAGACTAGGCTCATCGCGGGCCCATTTTTCCTTCTATTTAAAAAAAAATCAATTATATTTTTTTGAGGAGATTTTCATCATTTGAATCTCCAATAATGCTATTAATGATTTTGTGATTTCCAATTGGGCTTCGATAAAACGATTTTTGATAAAAATATTTTTTTTCCGTTAGTTTCTGTGCAAATAAAAAATTAACCATATATATATATATATATATATATACGGCCCAGTAAAAAAGAGCGATTGGATCACATCGAGATTAAACGACAATGACGTTCCGGCTCATATGGCCGTTAGAAAACTTGGCCCGGCACTTTTCTATCCCAGCCCTAGGTCGATTCTGTGCGTGTATGTGTGATGGTTCCGCGACCGCGTCTATAGTCGTTTACCAGGGGTGTGAGCCCGGATATCTCAAGACCTACATAGATACACCAGGGTAGTGAAGGTTTCCTCGTGATTCGGTTGATCCTCGGGGTTAGTATGAGAGCTCCTAATGCGGCAGCGGTAATTATTGTACAAACCCAATCGATATATGGCTCGAGGAAGAACTCGAACGAATGGGAACGAGGGATGAATGAGAAAAAAAAAACGAAGAACCGTGCTAGGTTTGATTATAACACGGAACTCTTGGAGAGTCGGCGTGAGTCAATCGACAAATGACATGCGTGTATGTATACGAGGGAAGGGAATTTTGAAGACTGTCGACTTCGAAGACCGGTCACATAGTAGCCTATTGTCCCTATATTTAACATTATGTAAGATGTTTTCAACATCACTTTTGGATAAATGTGAGTATATTTGTGCAATGGTCATTTCAGGGACCGAACTGCATGGAAAATCGAAAATTGGGCCAAGTATATATATAAATATACATATTCGGGGTGTCCTGTTATGAATGGATAATGTCGGTAAGCAGCTGTCCATAGGTCAGATCGTGTCCTACTATATTCTGGAATTTCAGTTTAGTAAAAGTCCCATGGTTTTCGAGATTTTGGGCTTGATATTATTTTTTTGAAACAAAAAAATCATCTGCCTTTGAGTTTTCGCATACCATTTATACGAATGATAGGAATCGACAACTTTTCTACAAATGATAAATATCGACAAGTTTCTACAAATGATAGGAATCGAAGCAACTTTTTCCATTAGCACGATATGCGTAGTATATTTTTTTTAAACCACAGGCTATCAAAATCAATGTTCGAATTGGTTCGTATGAAAATTCTGCATAAGATCTTTTTTCATAAAGTTTCCTTAACTTTTAAGATTAAAAAAAAGGCTCTTCTAGATAAAACAAATAACCAAGTTTCTTGTAGGAAAACCGAGTAAAAAAATGATCTTTTGTAGAAATGGCATGCAGAAAAACCAAAAGCAACTTATTTTTATCTCGAAAACCGTGGGTCTTTTACTAAACTGAAGTTCCAGCATATAGTAGGACACGGTCTGACCTATCGGCAGTTGCAGGGCTATCCATTCATAACAGGACACCCTGTATGAATGAATGGATAATATATATAAAAGACCAACCCTCAACAGGCCTCGACATCGACAACATACAACAACGAGACCCTTCGCGAGAACTAGGTACTCGCGAAGCGTGCGCTCCTCAAACCCATAATTTTCATATCCTTTTCGTTTCTCGTTTTTCATGGACATAAACGCACGACGTTCGCCTCGTCGACGTGTGCACCGACAAAACGGTGGGGAAATATCATTCAGTCCTGTCAATTTTCAGTACAAAGACATTAAAAATGGACGTTACATTTTTTTGAACTCTTCGTTAACACTCTCATATTCGGCCACAATTTTCACACACTGGGTCAATTTAACCCTGTACTTCATCCAACGACCATAAACAACCCTTTGGTCGGTGTCTATAAAAAAAAGTCAGCCACACAGTCTAAACATATCTCAATTTGTCTGCATTATTGAAATTTGGAAAGTATGAACATGAATTGTGAAAAATGATTGAAAATGCTTAATTTTTGGCAAGTGAGTATTATAGGGTATACGTAGAGTTAAACGATAACTCGTGACTCCAGCAAAGGAGACCAAAGTTAGAAAAAAAACGTGTACTTCCTTTTTCCTCCCACAAGAATCAATCGGATGGGAAACTTCAGAGTTTTTTTCAAATTACTCATGGACCGTATATTTATTTTTCCCGTGTAATTGTCCCTTGCATGGACGCTGATGGTTCTAACTGGCGTAATTTCTTTATTTTACGGTGAGATGCGCTAACAATCAGCTCGAAAATATTCATAGTGTATGGCGACTGCGCTGGTTCTTCTATCGAAGAGTGTACTCGCCGAATGCATACGTCGAAAAAAAAGCCTGGAAAAGCTATGAAAAATATCGTCTCAATAAATAAGGCGAGCGTGGTGAGGGAGCGTAGGTCATTCCGAGGTGTTCAAAAATTCAACGTAATCCACACCCGAGGAGACTATTCGAAGACTCTTTTTTTCTCCTCCTCCACTCTCCGGGTATGGACCAACCGGTACGAGAGCGATGATAAATTTGAATTAAAAATACGTGAATTCTCCTCCGCACTCGATATAGATACATGCAGGCATGAAAAAAAGAAAACAAGTATTATGGTAGTTACGTGCTCAAGGAATGAATAATGTCTCTCGCCGCGAATGAACGTGATGACGAAAATAAAAGTCGGAGCAAAAATCAAGAAAAAGAAACCCGCAAAAAGCCCCCGCGACGTCCATTGGGACCTCGATTCTTTCGCGAAATCGTGAATTATGCGCGCTTGGAATTTCGCAAATAATGCTCCGTTTTGTTTTTTTTTGTTCTTTTTTTTCTCATCGTCTTCGGACAGAAGAGAAAATCGAACGAGAAGGAAGTGGGTGTATTAATAAAACGAATAAATGAAAAAAAAAAGTCAGCAGCGCGAAGAACGGAATTGCGGACAATAAAATTAATCTTGCAAGTCGACGCTCGGAAAGACACATCAAATATTTAATGGTTTTTCTCGCGCGGTATCGTGGTATATAGACGCGCGCATCGGACGAGAATATTTCGCTTGGTAAAAGCTAGATATACAAGACGGAGTGAGAAGAGACGAGGGCTTGCCAAATTTTCCGCTGCACACGATACGCGGTGCCAAGCGTTTAATTATTCTTGCTTACTATTTTAGTGATCCTCTGCTCCGGGCTACATATATACATATACATATATAGTTTCGACAGCGGGGGCGCTACAGCACGCCAATCTCGCAGTAACATAAATAATTAACCATCTCTCGTCGTTCGTCTGCGCTTTAGCCGGTGTTTATTAGAGGTGATCTCGTCAGGGTATCGCGTAGAATTCGTGCCAGTTATATTTCATATCCGTCTTCTCCGAGAAATGAATTTTCAAAGTCTCAAACGAGAGCAGCGCTATTTTTCGTTGCACGTTATGCGAAGTAAATAGCACGTACATACACACGCACATCCACGTGTGTGTGTGTGCGTGCGTGTGTGTGTAGATCTATATACATATATGTATGTATATATAAGAACAGCCATACATGTCAAATCAAATCACACGAGCTTTGACGATTGAAAATAGAAATAATGTACGAGATAAAACTTGAAGCATGTACGAAGAGAATCTCAGAGTTCTATTTTGCATAATGCAGGAGCTGGACATTCATGATTCTCTTTGGACTTTGAGAGCTTCGTGAGAGCGAATTTATATATATATATATATATATATATATATATGTGCCACTCATAGAGGCCGTGAACAATAAGATCGTCGTCGGTCCCACACACGGCTCGAGTGATTGCCGGTTAAAAAATCAGCCGAGTGTGACAGCAGTAGAAGAAACACGCGTTTCTCTCGTTCTCTCAGGTCCACTCTTGTAACTGGCAATTCATGATACGCGAGCCGGTCTAACGAATTTTCCGCAAAAAGGGAAAAAATGTGGAGAACGTCGGTACGCGGAGCTGTGCCAATAATTGCATTGCTCGTGGGCGCATCAAAGTGCGAGTGGATGTATAGTTTGGCCCATGTAGAACGTAAAACACGGTTGCGAATCATGCCATCTAATTTTTACGGTGCGCCTCAAAGGTCTACTCCTCGTACATATAATTTCTAAGTGTTCCTCGACCGTTCATTAAATCCGATAATTAATTACAATCGTCTCCATTAACGGACGGCTTAATTGCTGTTATCCTTGGATTGCTCCGCGGTCATTCTCTCTCCTTCTCTCTGTCGTCTCTCGCGGGTTTCCGCCTCTAACGTCCTAGCGGTCTCACAATCAGTATAGTCACCGAACAAGGCTAATTGTAAGAAAAATAAGACGTAGATGCGGAAGCGAGACCATACGACGATTGGCTCGGAACAATTGAAATACTTATTTCTAAACCGTAGAAAAAAGTGAAAGAATTCCGCAAAACTATAGGTAATAATCATGGAGCGTTATATGTATACAAAATATATATAGATATATATAATACTTCCTTCTCATATATACATATGAAGATGAGAGTGTGCAAGGTTCAATAGCTGATCGATGACTGCCTAAACATACACGTTATTATGTCACTTGACTAATTACATATATTTCTTCTCGTACAATATACGCTTCAAAATTTTTCTTTCCAATTTTTTTCCGTCTACTGTCCGCCACCGCTCCGGCTCTGTCTTTCTATATATATATATATATATATATATATATATATATATATATATATACTCAGCTGTATATATATACCATGTGCTGGAATTTCAGTTTGGTTAAAGACCCGCGGTTTTCAAGATAAAAATGATCTGCTTTTAGTTTTTCGCGTGCCATTTCTACAAATAATAGGAATCGACAGTAACTAAGCAACTTTTTAAAGCAATTGACATGATATACGTAGTACATTTTTTTTTACGACGCAGCCTATCAAAGTCAGATATTCGAATAGGTTTATATGAAAATGCTGCATAAGATCTTTTTTTGTAAAGTTTCCTTAAGATTTGAGGTTAAAAAGTAGACATTTCGAGATAAAACAGATAACCAAGAGCATTTTTTTAACAACCGGATTAAAAAAGTTATCGTTTGTAGAAATAGCATGCGAAAAACCAAAAGCAGATGATTTTTATCTTGAAAACCGTGGGACCGATGCTAAAGTGAAATTACAGCATACAGTAGGACATAATCTGACCTATCGACAGTTGCAGGATTAGTCATTCAGAAGAGGTCACCCTGTGTACATATACGTACATATACATATATATATACATATCTGCACAGTTGCTACCAACGATCTTCCGTCCTCTTTTAAGCCACTAAAGCTTCGGGCCATATCATACCTACCGTTTCTTCCGATACATTTGATATTCTACGTTTCTCTTTTTCTTCGTTCATCATACAGAATTAAACAGTATAAAAAATGGATAGAAAACTAACGGGAAGCTCTACCGGCATACACGTCATCATAAAACATTGTCCAAGCTCGACAATAATACACAATATGTAAGACTAACGAGGGACATCACCTAAGTCCCCGCCTTCGATTTTGTTGAAACTCATATATGCGCCAAAGCCTTGAAAACTACCAGACACGTATTTTTTTATTGGCGAAAAAACCGTTTCAAAGCGGAGAACCACCCCTCAAAGAAAGACGCATCAACAGTCGATTTTGCAGTTTCATCCACAAGATGCTCACCGATCTGAATGAAACAAAAACCAAAATTCGTCTAATGCGAAGCGATGAAAAATTCACTGTAGAAGTATTGAAAGAAAAATAAAATTATTCGGTGAGTGGCGATTCTTTAGGGGTGGTTCCCTCTCATAATACTATTTTTCCGACGATAAAAATATGTGTCTAATAGTTTTCAATGCTTTATCACATGTACGAGTTCCAACAAAGTCACCAGTGGACACTGAAGTGATGTTCCTTGATTCTCTTTCCGAATGCGAAAAGTTGCGTTCATCGGTTCGTCCAATTTATCTCGAAATTATCCATCAGTCGACCGAGGCACTTCGCATTTGGCGCCGCATCATGATATCATTGAAAGAGCAACAAAAATTGGCAAAAGAATCGCCGTTACGCGGGTACATATCAGACGAACTGACAGTGCATAATTAAGAAACACAATGGGAAAGTAAGACCGCCAAATACACGGAAGGAACGGACTAAGAAAAAGCAGCTTCAAAAGTAAACGAAAAGCGGTAGACAGCCGGCAACGGAAATACTCACGGGGCACGGCTACTCCTCAAAAAATGGCATGGTATACACCAATGTATGTGTACATCGAGTATAGCATAGATACGTTTAGAATCGCAGGAACTGCACACGAAGGGAATAAGTACGTTAGACTGCAGATAGCTGAAAACATATACGTGTACATATAGGTGTGTGCACGTGTGTATGTGCGTATACGAGTAAAAAATATATAACCTACATTGAAAAAGAAACCCACACGAGTATCAGGTGGCACATGGCTATCTACTTCAGCGGTCGGTGGCGGACGCGGGTGCGCGGAAGAAAAGAATTAGCTAGACTGGGCGCGTCTCATCTGGGTCACCCACACCAACTTTTCGCTTCGCCTTCTCCGCGTTGCACAGCAAATGTGCATGTGAGGTATATACATATATGCAAACCCGTGAATGTGTCCGGTGTGTTATACTGGTAAAAACCAAAGGTTCGTCGGGCGCCTTTAGTTAACGTGTTAAATCATACCAGTTGTGCCCTTACGTTTCCCACGCGTACAGCAGAAACGGCAAAATACGTGTAAACGCGGTGGCGTGATATTTCTGTGCGCGTGCACACACACACACGCACACACGCACGCACGCACGCACACACACACAAACACACACACACACACACACACACACACACACACACACACACACACACACACACACACACACACACACACACACACACACACACACACACACACACACACACACACACACACACACACACACACACACAAATAAACTGGCGAGGCCATACACCGATCCACCCAGTAGCACCCTCATTACGGCGTAACGTTGGGGAGAGGGCGGAGGATTGCAGCGCGCGAAAGAGGCGAGCGTTAATTAAGAACAGACTCGCCACCCTCTAAGTAAGGAGCACTGACCAAGCCGTGTACAGCGCCTTCGTGTAGCCTGACCGCTTCTTTTCTCTCACTCTCTTCGCCCTCAACATACCCTTATCACGCTTCTCTCTCGACATCTCTATAGTAATCTCTATAGGTGTGTGTTTCAACACATCGTGGATCGCCAGTTTTGTACCGACTTGCGATAGTATACCTTCTTATATATACATTTATATACAAGTGTGTGTGTGTGTGTGTGTGTGTGCGCGCGTGCGTGTGTGTGTGGGTGTGTGTGTGTGTGCGCGCGTGTGTGTGTGTGTGTGTGGGTGTGTGTGTGTGTGAGCGGAACACATACATCGACCAAAACTCTTGGGGTGACTCTACTACATCCTAGTATGGTAGAATCTACGTACGTGTACGCTAGTCTCGAAGTACCCCCGTTTTCACTGGGCTGGTGTGTGTCCCTGCGCGATCAGAAGAAGAGTGGAAATGGAACGAAGAGTAGTGGCTTCGAACGAGAAAAAGGGGAAGAATCCCAAGAAGGAAATTAGCTAAGTCCCGGTAATATGCTGGATTGAAGGCTGTTGGTCTCACCTCCTTGGTAAGAATCCAGTAGAAAATAACATAAGATTAATGCGAGAGAAAGAGAGAAGGTACGAGTGGAGGGGGCAGCGCAGGCGGCGGTGGTGAAGGGAGGTCGAAGAGAAAAAAAAGACGTGGCGCTGACCTCAACGTCGCAGCGACACTGCCCAGAGGGTATTAGAGAAAGCTGACGAAGCGAAAATTCTCAACGGATAAAGTATGGAATAAAAGAAATGGAATGAAGCAAAGTGAAGAGGAATCGAGAGGGAGAGGGATTAAATTGTTTCGAACAATTAGAGGTGTGATCGAAATTGCTCGCTGAATCGAAATGGAGTATTATAAAAGTTGTATGTGCTGTACGGTATTTACTATGTATACATATATGGAGAGAGAACTGTGTGTAACCGCGTGTAAAGATAGACCGAGATCGAATCTGGAAAAAAGTCCAGATGAGAGAGGTGGGCCAGCACACATGTTGCAATATAGTTGGGCGACACAATGAACGCGAACGCGCCGGGTATTCTTTCATTTACCCTCCCTCTCCTTCTTTCTTTCTCTCGATGAGGTTGATGAGAGCGGACTAAAGAGCGCGAAAAAAAGTCACCCAACTGTTCATCCCCCCGAGCGACACAGGAGACGTGCATCCGTGTATACGTGCACATGTATACATGCGCGTAGAGATATACGTGTATGAATGTGTGTATACGTATATATTGAATCATCATCGCAGTGGCAGAGGAGCATAGAGGTGTGCGACGACCCCGGCAGAGAGCAGGGGTGAGCAGAGGCCCGTGTCCATTGTTTCCAACAGGTTTGCCAGCCCATTGTTTCAATCGTTGGGTTCTCATGCTTAGAGAGCGCGCACAGAGGGAGATGAAGAATAACCCGGTACCAGCATCGCATACTGGTCATTCTCTCGACCCCAAAACGGTTGAACAATGACCCTCGGTAAGCCGTTACATATATCCGATACAATGTCCCTACTGATGCGCTCACGAGAACAGCCTCGGCTGATTGTTGTTACACCGTTCTTGTCATTTTCATGTATCTCGCGTTCTCGCAGTGCGCATTTTAACTCGTCGCTTGATCAGCGAACCTTTGGTGTTGGAATCATCGGTTGATCAGCGAACTTTGGAGTTTGGAATCATTGCTTGATCATCAAACTTTGGAGTTTGGACTCAGCGCTTGATCACCGAACTTTTGGAGGAAGAAAATATTCTGATAGTGCGCTTTCGTGTCACTATGCGACAATGTGGATTGGGCGTGTGAAGCAAGGCTCGTTTGAGTAGATGCAAGCACGTTCTATTGCTGGCGGAGGATGTCTGTAGGTTCAGATGTTGATGGGTCCTGCTGTCGATTGTGATGTCATAGGCTGAATTGGTTGTACCAATTTCACAGCTCAGCAGCAGATTTGCATCGAGTGGAAAGGGTTGATATTGATATTTTAGCTAAGAACTCCGAAAAATACATTTTTTTTAATGAAATATAGATTCAATGGAAAATGTAAGTTTTATTCAATATTTTGGCGTTGAGTAAGCTTCTTTTTGTGATTTTCTTCAGTCAGCCTTGTCTAGACAGTGACGACTCAAACTGATACGCATTTTCCTCGATTTTTATGTCTTTCTGAAAGCGTTTCCCTTGCTCTCGACTTGCGTGCCAAGATTTTTCGAGCATTTATCTTGATCCTTTATTCCTGGCCCAACATAAGAAAAAAATCACTTTTCACGAAATCTGCAATCATTTTGCTAAACTTTTTAATAACATAGTCTTTGCATACATAACAAAATCTATTAGGGTAGTTCGAACGAACTCGTCGTCGCTTTGCTGCCATTGGCATATGACTGAATTAGTTTATAATAGCAGATAATAAAAAGGCAAGAAATTTCTTAAATGAACCGCTAACAAAACTCACTATGAAGTTTACATTCATTAGAAACTATGTGTAGTCACTTGGCCAATAGGTTGGCATAGGTCACATCAGTAGTCACTTGACAAAACATCATGCGGACTTTACCCGCACCAAGATATTTGTTTTTGTTGACTTATCTTTATGATCCTCCATTATTTTTTTTTACTACCCTTACCAGGAACATGACTTAAGTGTCCGCCTTCGATTTTGTTAAAGCTCATATAAGCGATAAAGCATTGAAATCTATTAGGCACGTATTTTTTTACCAACGGGAAAACAGCGTCGTCGGAGGAAACCACCCCTCAAAGAAAGACGTGTCACCCTGTAGTTTTTTCTTCTTCAACACTTCCATAGGGCATTTTTTGTTGCTTTAAATTAAAAGACCTTTGGTTTTAGTTTCATTCAGATTGGCGGACTGCTTGTGGGTGAAACTGCAACATCATCCCAAACATGCCTTTCCCTGAGGGGCGCCACCCTCAAGACCGATTTTCACCGATAAAAAATATCTATCTGATAGTTTTCAATGCTGTATCACATATATGAGTTTCAACAAAATCGAAGGCGAACACTCAAGTGATGTTTCTCGTTAGTAAAATCGGCAAGAAATTTCGGATACGCACGTGGCTGTTCCCTGGCCAGCTCTGCTGCTCTGGAACGAGCTCATCGAAAGACCAGGGGACCCTACCGTACAACATACTTTTACGAAAAACCTGCGAAATCTCAATTTTTAGCTCTCACACTCCCGACCCGCTTGTTCGCATCGCTAATTTCGATCATGGCCGAAAACGTGCGCGCGAGCCAGAATCACAAAAGGAGACAACAAAGATTGGGCTTTTCGGTTCTTTCTCCGAATTACGAAAATCTCTTCGAGCCCGCGAAGATGAAGGAACGTTGGTGCGACGTTTCGAGGAACAATATAGAACAACGGTACGATCGTATTCGCAGGATTGATGTCAAGCAAACTAATCCGCAAATTAAGCACGCGCCTTATTGACGCGTTGATCTTGGGCCAAAAGCTTGCTTGCTCGGGTGATGGGACATTGAAAGACCCACGGAGCCAAAACACTGATACGCGTGGAAAGAGATACGTCACTGGCAGTTGTAATTCAGCGGTGTTTTATGGGTGTATGTGTGCGTACACACATCCATGGAGCATCATGGGTGCGGATGGGTGCGCGTATGTCTTGTGATCGTCTCGATGCCGTAACTGGAATAGGATCACGATCGCGAGGACGCAGAGGGTTCGTTGGAGCATCTGGATGGCGTAGCCGCGTGTAGTCCGCGAGTATTAAATGCGCGGTGGCGAATAGAAGAGAGAGTGTCAGCGTGTCTCGGGTGGTAGTTGAGCTTGATGCCTGCCGAAGGAAAAGACGAGAGCTTGGCGAAGAAGAAAGAAGCGAGGGCAAGAAATCCGAATTACCGTACTATATATGTCGAGTCACACTGGGGTCTTAGCGAGACTTAACGAATATTGCCATCCCACGGCGCTGCCAACCTAGCCAAAGTGTACAACGAGCCGAACCATCACCATAGCCAACTATCACAACCCTACGTCACCCATACCCCACGTGTGTGCTCTCTCTATCTCTCTCTATCGATGTCTCCGCATCGATAAGACACTGCGCTCAGTTCGTTTCTCGGAATACTGGCTGCAGACACGTGACTGTTCTCTTTGCAGCCCTCTAACCTTCCCCCAACCCCTCAACGTACACACTGCAACCCCGTATCTTTCCATCAACTCTGTCGTCGAATTAATGTTAATCGAACCCACGCAATTTTTTCAATTAACTTCCCCCACGGTAGTGTCCAGTTTAATGTGTAATATACACGAGTGCATACACACATGTATATGGGGCATTCCACGCTATTTCACCCATCCCGTGACCCCGACCATTTTTTGTTTTTCTGTTTTTTTTTTATGATATCGTACCCCATGAAAGGAATTACCACACCAATCTCTAGATTTTGATCTCTTTTCTTTTACGAGTTATAATTTTCCAAAAAATGTCGCTTTTGGAAATTTTGGAAACGTTTGAACGCTCATAACTCCGGAGTAATTGAGATATCGACGAATGTCGATATATTACTTTTTTCATTATGAAGCATACTTTTGTTAAAATATATGGCAAAATTGTCAATTATCAATGACAGCTTATTTTTTACCTCAAAAGTAAAAACTGACTCGTTGAAAAGATGATCGCGTTTTTTTATTTTTTAAAAAAAATTCTCTAAAATAGAGTGACTTATTCTATGATTTTCAAGACTAGTCTCATCGTGGGCCCATTTTTCTTTCTATTTCTTTTAGAATTAATCATATCCTTTTGAGAAGATTCTTATCATTTTAATCTTTAATAATACTATTGATGATTTTTTTAATTCCAATTCGGCTTCGACAGGCCTGAGACGGTTTATTTCCATTCTATGCCGAATTTAACGGAAAAAAAATAATTTGTAATGAAAAATAATTTTTTTTTCGTTGACAACTGGCATCACTAAGTATTGAGGTTTAGTCATGGAGAATTACAAGATCGAGCACCGCATAGAAATTGTTGTTTGCTACATTATTACTGCATAGTTATTGCGAACGAAGTTTCATGGTCGTGTTATCTCGCGCCACGGCAATGTCAATTGACAACCAAGATCATGCGATTTGACGCTATTGGACTTCTTTCTTTGGGCTTTTCTGAAAGGAAAAGTGTATGCCAATGATCCATAGAGCCTTCCGGAGCTCAAGGAAGCAATTGGACGCGCCATTAATGAAATTAGTCCGCAATTATGCCAAAATGTTATTGAAAATTTCGTTAAAAGAATGAACGTTTGCCAACATTGATGAGGTGGCCATTTATCGGACATTGTGTTCCACACATAACCTCCATGTTCGTACCTCATATTAAAATAAAATTGTTCGTACTTTTTGAATTAATAATACGTTTGATCAATAAATAAAAATGTCAGGTAATTTTGAGACATCCTACAGGTATGTGACGGGAGTGTAAGAGTCGTTGTATTGCTCCTTTCGTCGTCTCGCATTCAACTGTGAAAGAAGCGAGCTACCCAATTTTTCCTCGAGTTCATGTGAGCTGGAAAACTGCAGGACTCGGTGGTCGCTACTGTATGTTCCTTAATTCTTGGACACCGCCTGTGTTAAGATGGACACGTATACATGCTCTTTCCTTTCTTTCAGTCCTGGGGTACAAGGAAAGGGAGAGAGAAACAAGAACCCTCTCTCTCTCTCTCTCTCTCTCTCTCTCTCTCTCTATTCCTCTCCTCCTCGTCCATCTCCGAGGGCATACAGAAAGTGTAGTCGGGCGACAGGCCAGATAAATTAGTGCGGGTAATGAAGACTGAGCTCCCCGTCTGATTAAACAAACACAGAGGTAGAGAAGACTCGAGACACCGTTTGTATCGGTGTGTATATGTATATGTGAGTTGCACATATACGCTGGGGGAAAGGAAGACGGATTGAAAGACGAATATATATAGAGAGCCTTAAAAGACGAAGAGAATACAGACTTTCTTCTGCTTCTTCTTCTTCGTCTTCTTCTTCTTCTTTCCTCGGACGTATGATTTGTTCGACCTCACTTGCGTCATCGATTTATTGATTATGCACTTCTTTTGTAGACACATCAGTGTTCGTTGGAAACTTCGTCTTACGGGCAAGCTACCGATCAATATTGCTCACTCCGTTAAATTCTTTAATTTGAGTGTAAATGATTTTTAGAAATATTGTTATACCGGACGTGTCATTTTATTCGGTTCCGGTCAAAATTTAGGCTGAACGAATACCCGATTTTTTCATGTATAATTTTAAAAAAAGATTGGAATATGATCGAAGTCGTATAGTTCTGGAGGAACGAGTGTCTTCTTTGTTTCGCATCCAGAATCATCGCGTTAATCGGTTTGTTCGCGCAAGTGTAATTTCTCGACTACAGCTACCACATACTCGTAGTCTCAAATTAACCATGAAATGTTTATCTACGGGGTGCCCTGTTATCAATGGATAATACAGCAACTGTCGATAGGTCAGATCATGTCCTACTATATGCTGGAATTTCAGTTCAGTAAAAGTCCCACTGTTTTCGAAATAAAAATCATCTGCTTTTGGTTTTTCGCATGCCATTTCTACAAATGATAACTTTTGTTGACCCGATAAAAAGAAAATACTCTCGGTTATCTGTTTTATGTAGAAAAGTTTTCTTTCTAACCTTGAATGTTGAGGAAACATTATGAAAAAAGATCTTATGCAGAATTTTCATACAAACCAATTCGAACATCTGACTTTGGTAGCCTGCGCTGTAAACAAATGTACTACGCATATCGTGCCAATTACTTAAAATAGTTGCTTAGTTATTGTCGATTCATATCATTTGTAGACTTGGCGTGCAAAAAACCAAAAGCAGATGATTTTTTTCAAAAACTGACATAAAGACCAAAAACTTGAAAACCGTGGGACTTTTACTAAACGGAAATTGCAGCATATATTACGATATGATCTGATCAATCGACAGTTGCAGGATTATCCATTCGTAACAGGACACCCTGTATATATATATGGCTGGGTAATTTTCCTCATGCGTACTCTGGATTGTTCGTTCCATATCTATATAGAGGAGTACTATGGATTCGAGTGCGCGCGTACCACGGTCCCATTATGTTTCACTCTGGTCCCTTTAATTCACGGGTACGACCTTATTTACATCGTTTAGATAGCGGCAAGCCACATGGCGACGAGCGATGTTCGCGCACACATCGCGGCTACGCGCGTCGAGTTTGGTACTTCCTGCGCACTGCGATCGAGAACACCGACATCGCTAAGCCCTCGTCGAGTACGCGCGATCGCTACCGCGATCACGTTCTTCACCAGAGTTTATTGTTGTGACGATAAGCCGGTGCATCGGTACTTGTAACGAGTGCTGTATGCACTTTGAGAAAGAGAATCATAGAGAGAGAGAGAGAGAGACAGAGAGAGAGAGAGAGAGAGAGAGAGAGAGACAGAGAGAGAGAGAGAGAGAGAGAGAGAGAGAGAAGGAGAGTGAGTACAATTCTGACGCGAGCCTCCTCACCGCGGCATTCGTCGAGTCCACGTGAGGAGTCTTTGATATCAAGCTCAGCCTTTATAAAATACCTTTCATCATCTTACCACGATTCGAAATAAACGAAACATCGTAACGAGACCATTTTTATCCTGCTAACGCTTATTGTTATAAACTTGAATTCGTAAATTTTGAAAAATTTGTATTTCGAAGTCAACACCAACTTTCTACAATGTATCTATGTGAAATCAGAACGGTCTACAATCTCTTTTCTCATTTCTGCACATTTTTCTAAAATTTCTTTCCTTTTTTACAATTCTCGACAATTTTTTAACTCCTTTCCTTACATTTTTCTACAATTTATCTCGCTACTAATGCTTCTTTATATAATCTTGGCTTCGTGAGTTTTGAAAAAAAATTGTATCTTAAAGTCAAGACCAATTATCTACAATGTACATCTAAGTGAAAGAACGGGACAGTTGTTGCGTTCAAATAATCAATATAGCTGTTTTTATTTTCAGTCCGCGAACTTATTTGTGCACCTACCATTAGGTTTCAATTACATTGAATTGATACGTGAAGATGAACCAAGTATGACAATAAGCCCATGAAATATTTTTCCGTTCAATTTTGATAACCAACTTTTCTTTTCGTCCCATTATGCCAAAAATTTGTGGGGCCATAAAAATGAAACAGTCCCATGGCGTTCTTCGTGCCAAAGAAATTCAATTATCCGGCTACTGACAGTTCTTTTTATAAGCTTGAATTCGTAAGTTTCGAAAAATTTGTATTTTAAAGTCAGGTCGAATTTTCTACAATGTATATCTAGGTGAAAGAACGGTCGAGTGCGAATTGCAGTGTGTTACTGACTTTTCCAAAATCTGAAGAAAAAAACTTTTTGTTTCTTGCGAATATTCCTTTTCCTTCGTTCTCTGGTTAGCTTAAAAATAAATATTTTATCAAGCCAGTTATTTTCACGTACGATTAGTATATTTTGGCAAAAAGAAAAGTGTGTGTGTGTGTGTGTGTGTGTGTGTGTGTGTGTGTGTGTGTGTGTGTGTTCCATAGTGCCTGTAACGTCCGTGAAAAATAAGTGGGAATTAAGACAAGCTGAGAATGAGACGGCGGAATGAGCGGACCTCTTTCTCCTTCACATTCGCAAGGACGTTCAAGTTTAAGCCGAAAATAAAAATGCTCGACAAAGTCCCGGTGCACTAATTATAGAATCCTGAGCTCTCTGGTGTAAAATCATGAGTTAGAATTTATATATGCGCGCATATACTTCTTTCAAATTACCGAAGTATGAAAGCACACACGCACACACACAGCATCGTGAGAATACCTCCGGTCATATATCTATCGCAATGCGCAAAACAAATTTTATTGCCGGCAACTGGTCGTTCTCTCCGCGAAGAATTTCTTTTCTCTTTAAAAAAAAATGTTTTCATACCTTTCTTTTTGCAGTTGTGCTCTATCTCGCACCCCCTGGGAATAGAAGTCAGCGTATCTCGCGTTGCCTCGCCTCTAGCAGGCTATCATGAATCACTGCGCCGGTGTTCATTAATAATTTCATCCACGCATTAATCCACGGCAAACTGATATTCGCCGTAGAGCGAGTATCGAAAAAAGTATAAAAATAAATGAACAGCAGTGCAAAAAAGAGAGGCTACAAAAACGCAGAAGTAATGAACTCACTTCGGAGCACTTGTTACAAATTATAATTAAATCTATGGCCTCTCTCTATCTCGTGTTTCAGGTTTTTCATCGTGGCATGCGACCTCGCTCGCGAGGATATGACGTCGCAGAACCACAGGATACGGTACGCTGCGAGAAACACACTGGTGAGTACAAGGGAAATCTTTTACGCCTTGTGGCCGATGCCGGAAAAAAGAAATTAAAATTCGAACACCATGTTGAGTTTTTTGGCACCAGGAACAGCACGAAACTGTTTCATTTTTATGGCCCTAGGAATTTTCGAAATAACAGGTCGAAAAGAAAAACCGGGGTGATTCTTTAGATAAGTGACTTATGCGAAAAATTTTGTTTTCTATTTTCTCATTCATTGGGTTATAAATGATGATACGCAGTCGGAGAAACTGTAAATTTCATTAACAATTTTTTTACGAGCAAAAGATCGTTAAAAATAATTTCGAGTTTTTCAAAAACCCAAACAAACCCAATATAAGCGTCAACTTTAAAACCCCATAGCTTTTTATGGGGGGGGGGGGATGAATTTGAGGTTCCCTCGACTGGGTATGATTATTTAAAACCCAATAAATGAGAAAAAAGCAAAAAAAAAAGTTATACTCTTTTTTCGGAAAAGCCACTTATCTGAAGAATCACCGAAACCGGTTATGAATATTGAAAGGAAAAATATTTGATATGGCCATACTTGGCCATACTTGGTTCATCTTCGCATGTCATTTTTGGGATAGTAAAAAATGGATACTATCGGAGCGCAAAATAAGAAATATCTATGAGCATTTTCTATGTACTCACAGATACTATTTCTATCACATGTAACTCACTTACATGTAGTAATAAAACACCAAATTTCACCAAAAGAAATGTTTCGACTTATACTACACTACTGCATAAACGGGGTCGATCCGACCCCTGGTCCTTTTTCGACAGCTGTCCTCAACACACGGGCAGGGCCTAGGACGGGGGCCCAATGTATACCTATAGAGTAGAATTGGGGGACCATTCAAACGCCGCACTGCGGTCAAATACATTACTCCATGTTGTGATAGTCAGTTAAAAGAAACATGGGGTCGAAACGACCCAGTGTGCGGTCGAAGGGTTTACCAACTCTTGAATTAAAAAAATAATGTTTCTGCATATTATTTCATTAGGTAGCTCCCTTTAAATATCAATACAATACGTTGACGTTAATCTGAGTAATGTGTTAGTGGAAATCCTTAAGAAACCCATAGAAACGAAGCGAGCTATGCAGAAACTTATCACTGTACACCGAGGATACAATAAGAATTATGCGATCCGAGTCGAAAATCCTATTAAAAATCACTCCGTTTGACGATTATGTTCGCCAAACGCATCAGCTGTCACTCGCGACGTTGCTAAGTCTGTGGGTGCTATTTCGTCGTTCTGACCATTTTCAACCGTTAATTGAAACTTTCTTATAATGTAGTGCTTTAACTACACGGTGAAGATTGATTTTCATATTTTTTACAATATCTATTATATCTAATCTATCGAATCCCAGTTTCCCAACGGGTTTAGTTGGATACGTAAGCAGGAAGATCACCATCACCGCACTTCCGGTTGACCGTCTCCATAAGATGACGTGCTTCGGTAACTGAAAGTGCTCGACTTGGCAGTTTTATTGCAAAAAAACTAAACGGTCAAAATAGCTCAAATATTGGCAACAGGCGGAAAAAGTATTCGTCAAAATCGTATATAAATTTCAAATCCGACAGTTAGATTCGTAGTAATGATCGTACCTCCTTAAGGTCGTTCCTGCAGCCGTTACTTCTGTCATGTAGCACTGAATCCTCGAATCCGACGTTCATGCAGTTGACTATTGGGATCGGGGAAGGCTGTTCCGTGTCCGGGGCTCTTTTTCTTGTTGATTCTCGCCCGAAGCGACGTGGAATCACTCAGAAGGATTCCGCAGTGCGGATTTACTTTATTTTTGAACAAAGAAGAGCGAGTGAGAAAGAGCTATAACGTTTCACGCGCGCGGGCTTGCAACGTCTTGTCGACTCGCGTGGCATCTTTGCTGGCATTTCGATGCATAATAAACGACCGGTTAGGCCCGTAGCAATACACGGATACGGCTCCGCGCTTTCGACCGGGATATGGACCGCGGCCGTTCCTCTCTCGAGTTTCGAGAGACACGGACGAGCGAGGGCGAAACTGCGTTCCGCGCGAGATTCCGACACCTTTCAGCATCTCCTATAATGTTGCTTACTCGCTTCGTACAAATCTTCTCTTTTTTTTCTCTCGTCACTTTGCAATTCTACCCTTCCCGCGTTCCCCGTGGCCCTTCGTCGCCATGGAACGCTTCGCCTATGCGTTATATCATTTATGCAAAGGCGTATTGGCTCTACTCAGGGGGTGAAAGGGTGTAGGGGAACCGGGCCCAAAGCGGACACACTAACAAGGTACATCCCTCGGGTGACACCCTTCGATTTTGTTGAAATTTGGATATGGTATAAAACACCGAAAAGTAAGCGAGACATATTTTTTTTACCGGTAGAAAAACGGTTTAAGGGGTGAAACCACCCCTCGAAAAAAGGCATCTCTAGGGCGGTTCACCTCTTAATTTTTGTTTGCAATGTCACTATAGTGGATTTTTCATTGCTTCGGATTAGAAGAATTTTCTTTTTTGTTTAATTAAAATCGGTGGACTCCTTGTGTGTGAAACTGCTATATTACCCCCAGAGATGCCTTTTTTCGAGGAGTGGTTTCACCCCTTAAAACCGTTTTACCGCTGATTAAAAAAAATACGTATTGATTACTTTTCGGTGCTTTATAACATATCCAAATTTCAACAAAATCGAACCGTGTCATCTGAGGGATGTTCCTTGTAAGGGAAATTAATAAATAAATGTAAAAGCCGTTATAAAAGATCATATTCAAATATTTTTTTTTGGTATCCAGTGCTAAATTCATCGTACTTTAAAAGTACATTCACACATTTCCAGTAAATCTTCAAAATACAGAGAATGAAACGAATATAAAAAAAAAACTAGTGGTAATATAATATAGTGGTAATAAAACTAGAGGTAATAAATAACAGCATTGAAATAATGAGGTGACCTTGAAATCCCTGAAGCGCCTCCACCTGCATAAATCTCGTAGTCATCCCTCGATGACCCCTACCGAACCATGCAACTTTAGTAGAAAAACGTTTTCTCCAAAATCTGATAAATTAAAACATATTTCTACTCCTAATAGTTGTTGCCTTACCCTGTATATGTATGTCGAATTTCCAACATTACTTCCTCTTCCTTCTGCAAATCGATCGAACTGATTGCGCTTGAAAAAAAGGAAGACAACGATTCCAGTAGCGTGCAAATCATGCCGTGGCTTTAATGTTGGACAGCCATGCTGGTTCGATCATTATCGTTGATTTTGAAATGTCCACCCACAATGGGCTTTAATAACTCTGATATAATCGTGCCGACGATTTTTTCGACACACGGCCGCAGAACATTTCCGAGGCGTGTACTACTCGTATATGTGCGGCATAGCAAGCGACTGTGCGAAGTCCGAAAGTATCGCCCCTTCGCATGGCATCGATTTGTGGCGCGGGATTCGCGACTATAAACTCGTACCCGTACGGTGAAAGGAGAGGAAAAAATCGCTATTACCGATTCGTGCGCGAATAAACGGGGCAGTGCATCGCGTCTCGATCATTCGGCGGTCTCTCGCGACGATAATGGATACGCCGGAAAGCGAGAGAACGAGAAGCAGAGAGCAAGAGAGAGAGAGAGAGTGATGAAACGAGGGAGTGAGATGGTTTAAATTTGGCCCCAGAAATGGGCGTATGAATGGTAAGCGTTTAGCGCAATTATTGGTGCATTGTCTACGGTACAATACATCGAGGCTGGGAGCATTCGCATATATGTGTATATATGTATATATATACACATACACACACACGCATATATATACACACACACATACAGGGTGTCCCATTTAAAAAAAGAAACATTAAAATAAATCGAAAAGATATTTAAGATATCGTAGAAAAAAGTATTTCCTACTAAAATTTATATGGCCTTGAGGGGGACATTTGATGATATTATAATACAAAATATTTTTTTTGTCAAACACGTCTGCGAAATGCCGTGGTAACTTTTCATTTTTTTTTTCAAAAATTTGAAATAAAATGCTCACCTTTCAAAAATTTTGAGTTTTTGATAATTTTTTCCAACAATTCAATGTTATACTTTCCGAATTTTAATTATGTACACATATAAAGAATTACTTAAAGTGTGTCCCGGATTTTTTTCAATGAAAACCGATCGAAAGGTTGTTAAGGGCAGGTGGATGAAGTACTGTCCGGGTCAAATTGACCCAGTGTATGGAAATCGTAGTCAAATTTGAGTGTGTCAAGGACGGGTTAAATGAAAAGGCATGGTTTTTATTTTTTAGGAAAATAGTGATTTTAAGACGAATCCAAAAGATTTAAAAACTTGTGTAGCTCAAAAATAAAAAAAGTTATGGCGGTTTAAAGTTTTGGAAATATCCGACGCTACATACCTATATTACAGTGGCACTACAATTTCAAAATGCGTATTCGATTCTATATCGAGCAGTATTAGCAGTTATGACTATTAAGTGGCAGTTTAAGGTTTTTTGAACAGCGCATGCAGGATGAACAAAACTGAACCCTTACACGAACCGAAAATGTGCCATCAAAATCCCATTGCCCACATCAGCATTACCGAAGGTGTATGTGTCTGTGTGTGTGCTCACACGGGCATAACGCAGACCCTACGGCTCATCATTTCTGCGGTATTTTGTGACCCCAAACCGCTTTTCAAACGCGTACCTCACAGCAATTGTTCGAGATTGTTGCCATTTTCCTCGATGCAGAGTCGCCTTCAAAATACTTAAGAATACACTTTCAAAATTTGCTACTGTATTGTGCAGAGTGCATGGAGAAATTCTTTGGCAAGCAGCGTTGATGCGATTTCATCATGTCAAGTATCATTGCTGGCCGTTTGCGGTGGATGACGTCTTTGAGGACCCCCCCCCCCCCCCAGAAAAAAGTCCGGGGATGTCAAACCACGTGACCTGGGAGGCCAGGAGACCGGACCTCAACGACCACTCCACCGTATCTCGAATGTTCCTTTCAAATGATCTCTTGCAGCACGTGCAAAACGTGGAGCCGCAGCATCTTGCTGGAACCACATCTTCCGCCTGGTATATAAATCGACTTTTTTCCGGAAGCCGCGACAAGTTATTTTGGGAAAACTCCAAATACCAATAGCCTGGATCCACCCGGGAAAGAAAAGGCCCAATCAGATGCTCGTTGACAATTCCACACCACACATTTAACTTTCACCGATGCTTGTTGTCGAGCCGAATAGTCCAATGTGAATTCTGTGCGGCCAAGTAAAGGCAGTTGTGACGGTTGACGGCCGCGTTGCTATGAAATATGGTCAACGCAAAAAGAACACAGTGAAAACCAAATCAAGTTGATCTCGAATAACGCCTGGGTGCCCACTGCCAAGAAGTAACCCGATTTGCCATATCCTGCTTAGGCAGGTCCTGGACGAGCATGCTGTGATATGGGTGGTACCAGAAGCCCGCAGAATTTGTGAGGCCGTCGATCGGGACATCCCAGCTCACGTTCGATCTGGCGAAGGCTGATCTAGCGATCATACGAGAATCGACTTAATGGACATTGATGAGATCTCGACGCTGTCCTTAGCGAGTCGTTTAGCCACGCCAGGCTCTTTGTTGGATGTTCGAAATGGTGACAACATTGTGATGCTGCCGATCTGGGTAACTTAAGCGATAGCTGATTGCCGCTCGCCTGTAATTCTGTCGATATATTCCTAGTGTCAAGAGAATATCGACAAACTCATAGGGACCGTAATCGGGCAACGTCCAGCCAGATAATGATCTGTTCTGCCACAGACCGTTCTGAACAGTCGAACTAAACTCTTCATCAATCGGAACAACTGGATCGCAAAAATTTCGTCGCAACGCAATTAACCGTGTCCAGACTGCCGTGCTCGAGGCATGTGCACTGAGGCTGCCTCGCGAGGCGGCTCGGCCAGTCCGGACGCGACTGTTCGGTCGATAAATACGAGATGCAAAAATGGTATGGGGATTGTGCGTTGTAGACGTTGAACGTGGAGCGTTGAACGTGGCCTCCTCGTATGGGCCTCGTGTCACACCAGTAACAAAGGAGTGGGGAGCGTACGAAGCACCGCACAAAGCGGAGACGCTGACAGCACGGAAATGGCGTGCAATATATCCAAAAACTTCAAACTCCCATAACTTTCTTGATTTTTGAGCTAAAGAATTGTTTTTTCCCCGTTGGATTCGCCTCAAAATCAATTATTTCTCCCAAAAATAAAAACTATACCTCTCTATTAAAAAAAAAATGGAATGTTACCGCGGTATCTCGTAGACGTCTTGACAAAAACGTATTACCCTCGGAAATCCCCTCCAAAACCATAAAAACGTTTGTGGAAAATACTTTCCAACACGGCCGCGATTTTGCGATTCCTTTTTATGCTTTTTGAAAAACGGGACACCCTGTATACATGTATATATGTGTACATATATATGTGTCTTTTGCATATCCTCTCAATTGAGGGCACCAGGGGCTACAAATGCCCCGCTCGCATTCCAACATCTCTTCCGCGGCCCTCCCGAAATTGCCATGTAAAAATCACATTCTATCCCATTGTTGCTGTATTGTTCGTATTCGAGGCGACGGCAATGCTCCACACTGACTTTCGAACAGTCCATAGTGACCGATCGTCCGGAAAGAACCTATATATATATATATATATATATATATAGGAGAGAGAAAGAGAGAGAGCACAATCGGTATGTAATACTAGCAATATTCGCAACAACCATGATTGCCTGGATCATTGGCATTCTCCATAGAGCGATACCAATTTTTTTCCAATCCTTTTCGTGCACATTGTCCACAATTTTTATTTCTATAGCTCGATTTTTTATGGCTAAGTGCATCGAGTGCACTCGACTTCAATTTCACGAACAACGATTTTTCATCTCGTTCGTGGATTTCTATATATGTATACACACGCACGCACACACACATACACAGACGCATATATATAAACATAAATAAATATTTATATATATACCTATGTATATATTTAGTGTAGCAAGTGTGCAGTTGGCGAGAATTTGGCGCTGATGCGTGTAATAAAAGAATATGGGCCACGCATTGGATATTGAGTTATCACTGGGGCGCAATCAATTTCGAGTCACGAATCCGCACAGTTATACGTGCGTATGCGCAAATTCAGTATGGCAACAATGAAATGCAACGCTGAATCGATGAAATTTTTCCTGGTAAGTGTTTTGGCTTGCGCCCTTCTTTCACGTGTCGCTGAATATGTGGGTATACCGTGTATTAGGGCGCGGGCTTTTTGTCGGCTCAGATTGGCGGTCATTATACGCGGACCAAAATTGGGCCTTAATTGTGCTAGGGGTAATGAGTCCAGGGTTGCTCTAATGCATCACGTGCGCTCATCTCTTTACCTCTCCCTTCTCCTCTCCTCGTTTGTAACACACATGGAAGTTCATTGTAGCTATAACTCCACTCCCCTGACCACTATTTGCATGCGTCATACACAATGCACCATTCAAATGCAATAATCGTCAATTTGCCGAGAAAACTCGATAATTTCTTCTAAAATTGCCGTAAAACAGTTGCAAACGCGATTGGACGCTGGGTCCATTCTATGAAACGTGAAGGAAAAAAATCATTCACGACCCAACGATCCAATGCTGAATGAGCCTTCATCAAACTTTACAATGTTTGATTTGCAGGGTGCCGCGTAATTGTTAACTTCGTCGACTGGAACGTAACGCCATGGCGAGTCTCATAATTATATGTTCGTTCGCATTACGTTTTACTTTTTAGTACATTTTTATGCACTCTTCCGTGGATTACGGTGGCACAGAAAGTAGAGAAAAAGACCACCCTGTCGGCAGAGGGAAAGAGAAAAGAAGCCGCGAGCGAGGAAGGAAGACTATACACAGGGACGTGGTATTATTTAATTGCTGCTCGGTTGTTTTTTCGTCGCTGGATAATTTGTGTACCTGGCGGGCAGTCCTCTCTCGTCCTCTCCTCATCCATCTTCTAATTTCATCCCTTTCTCGTCGACCAACTTAGCTCGTGCTCCTCTTCGCTCGTTTCTATTGCTTCTTCTCTCGATTCTTTCTGGCCCTCAGCTCTCGCCTCTCTCGGAGAACACTTCAATTTGTAGCTTATTTGAGGAGTATATATGTATATATTTCTACGTACACAAGTTTGCTCATCCAGCTAGAGTGGCTGTGGACTACTCCTAATTGCGCGTAATTACCTATGGAGGCCCAATTAGCTTGGATTGGCTGTGGTGATCCTGACTAGCCTCGGGAGACTCCTCGTTTCGCTCCTTATAGCTCCTTCCTCTCTTCCCCCTCCCCTCTCTCGATCTTTCTCTCTCTCTCTCTTCCAACTCCTTCCCTCTCGTATTCAGAGACGGATTGGAATGTAAGAATTGACTGGACTATCGTTCCGCGCGGGTGCCCCATTTCCTTTGTTTCGTTCATGATTAATTAGCAAAATAAGGATATCCTTCAATCAATTCGAAATGTAGGTGACAGGGTATAAATGAGCAAGAGAGAGAGGGGGGGGAGAGAGAGAGGTTTATTTAAGGAGGTACGATAGAAAAAGGGTCTAAATTTATTTTACCCACAGCTGCTCTGATTGATGTTTACTTATGTTGATTATTCGTATTATCGATTATAGTGTGCCAAATGTTGTGGTAAATGATGAATTCATTGCACGTGAACAAATGAAAACTAAAAAATTAGATTGTCAACGACTCGGTAGTAATCTTCGTAATAATATTAACGTAATAAAATTCAAGCCTATTCAAATAGGCTTGATTAATCTCAGCGGAATTAACACGATAGGCTGAATATAATTATACACATTATTGATACGTGATAAATGATAAAAGTCTATAAATTGTTGATTGCATATTTTGCGGCGGCTTCTATTCAAATTAATTTCAAAACAAAGCTGGATTACGTTCGCCGAACGCATCAGCTGTCACTCGCGACGTTGCTAAGTCTGTGGGTGCTATTTCGTCGTTCTGATCATTTTCAACCAGAAATTGAAACTTTCTTGTAATGTAGTGCTTTAGCTACACGGTGAAGATTGATTTTCTTATTTTGTTGCAATATTTATTATATCTAATCTATCGAATTTCAGTTTTCCAACGGGTTTAGTTGGATACGTGAGCAGAAAAACCACGATCACCGCACTTTCTGTTGACCGTCTCCATAAGACGACGTGCTTCGGTAACTGAAAGTGCTCGACTTTGCAGTTTTATTGCGAAATAACTAAACGGCCAAAATAGCTCAAATAGGCGCAAAAAGTATTCGTCAAAATAATGTAAAAATTTCAAATCCGAAAGTTGGATTCGTACTAATGATCGTACCTCCTTAACATCGTGAATGGTGAACTGAAAGACCTTTTGCCAAATTTCACATACTACGACGATGCGAGGACCGAAGGAGTCTAAAAAAACTGAATAGGATCACATCGTCAAGGTATATAAATAATGAGACGGACGCAAGAGCTCCCAGGACAATTCGTCATTAGTAAACAAATAGTTTGGGATGAAGTACGAGAAGGTCGGAGTTGTAGTGTGGGCCGGAGCCTACATAAACTAAACAACAATAAGGATCCGACGGAGCCAAAGGAAAGGAAGGCCGGGTGGGCGCTCAGCGCCCTATACACCAGAGAGAAAAGGAGCACCTGGTCCCTTGCCGCCTCCGCGCTTCGCCGTCGATGCTACGTGTCGTTTTCGTACGCACACATAAGAAATATAAAGTTGCGTCGTATACCTGCATCGTTGCGCGCTTCAATACAATAAATACGAGATGAATTCCGCTCCGAGACAGAAATATATCCGAAGGGTTCTGTTCATCAAAAAACTTTGTGCATCCGCGATGAATCTTACGAATCTACTTGCATCATTCCTTTTAATTGTGACGACTTACAAACACGTCCCCGCGTACGATCGTAGCCCTACTACACCACCTAACTATATTTTCTTCGTTGAATATTTGTATTTATTAAAGGTGAGAATAAATTCTGCCGAGTCATCGTCGATGAATTATAACCGATAGCCGTGGTTCCATAATTAATCGAGTTTTCTTCGAAAACGTTCGAGCGTCATGATATGCATTAATAACACTCCGTGTTATTGATTATTCGCCATACACAGCTATTAGATGAGCATGCTGAACGACCATTTCCATTTGTTTGCACGATGATACGAGTTATCAGGGAATCTTGAGTTGCAAGGCTTTGCTGGTTCGAAAACGTCAGCGCGATTGACGAACCGCTGAAAAACAAATTGGAAAACGCTTCGAAACGAGAGCTTGGAGGCAGGTTTGCGAAATATACATTATTTTGAATTCCAGATCAAGATCTGAATTGAGTACGAAAAATATTGCAATATTGGTACGTGGACTCGGGAGGGGGCGATTACGTGTTGGAGAATTGGATGAAATGATTCAGAAGGCGTCGTCGTGGCGGCGGAAGGGCATACAGACACTGTGCGTCCTCCAAGAAAGACCCGTCGTCCTTTGTCCCTTGAATCCTTGGTCCCTTTCTCGCTCCTTTTCTTCCTAGACGAGAACCGACGAAACGGTAGATTGCTCGCGAAAGAGGGAAAGAAGGAGTGTGCGATAGAACTTCACGAGAACGTAAGAAACAGGAGAGAGAGAGAGAGAGAGAGAGAGAGAGAGAGAGAGAGAGAGAGAGAGGAGAAGGGTGAGAGAGTGACTCGAACCCGCGGAGAGATTAACATGACAATGTGCCCACCGGTCACTCATTATGGCCGACCAATCCCAAGTGGCATCTTCCTCTCAGCAGTCTACCGTGTCTCCCCTTGCCCCCCTAATCCCTCACCGTTCTTCCTTAGTTTTACAAGCGCAGAGTTCTGTTCCAGAGCGCACACTATCGTCGAAAACGTCTTCAACCCATGCGCCCAATATATTCCTTCAAGGTCCATCAGAATCATGGTTATAAATAGTCGTTTGAATTTTCATAAATTAACATCCCACTCGCGCCTCCTTTCCGCGCAATGACATTGACAACAAACGAATCTCTACTAGGAGCCCAATGGACAAACAGGTTTTGCAGATTGTTTCCAGTTTTTCGGTTTTCAATGTTCCTTTCGCTTTCGTTCACCCCCACTGGGCTCTTCTTAGGTACTCGACTCGTTGCCTCACGATTTTCCATTAGCCGCGATCTTTTGAAAACATTTTGCCCAGTATGCGCGCTCGTTTCCACCCCTGTGCGGACGATCGCGCGCCACTCCCACGGCTCATCCTCTGGCTGAATGAATGCCAAAGATGGATCGTCATCTCTCTCCGCTGGATTGTGCGTTGCTTCACGGTGTACCTATGGACCAAAGGGACGACGCGCTGTCCCATTGTCCGCGTGCGTTTCCTGGCGAATTTTCTTCGAATTCACGAATTTCTTTCGCCTCGACTACGGAAAGATACGCTCTTGATCCAATATAGGATTGAAAATCGCGAGTGCGTTACGAGAAAACGAAGAATCGATAATGCAACAATATATACTCTTCGGTTTTTTCACGTCATCGATTGTTTTCCTTATTTTACTTGCTTTTTATTTCCACTAAATCCTTTCACCAAAATTCGCCGATTCGTCACCCAATCTTCGTTAATATCTGCACCATTCATTCCAGCCACGAAGCGTTTTTTTTTCACCAGTGCCTTCTCGAGCTCCATTGTAAAACATCGCGTCATTGGGAATCTACCACTCGACCAGATTCATCGAAGCTTGATGATTAATTTTCACGATTCGAATAATCTGATGCACGTGCAAATACTCTGTCCCGACCGCCCCCTCTTCCCCTCCGTGTCTCACGAATAATCCTCGTCACGACTGTCAGAAATTCAACGTTTGTCACCATCAGGTTCTGGAGGGACAAAATGAAGAAGAAAATATCCATCAACGGATTCCGCAGGTGTTCATCGACGGATATTTCGGGAAATACGGAAGAGATGCAAATCCCAAGATAAATTTTGAGGCGAATGAACAAAGTGGACCGAGTCGACGGGGATAAACGCGCAAACACTGGGGAACCAATGCGAAAATTGTGTATAATGGATTTTCGGGAGAGGAGAATTTTTACGGGAAAACGTCCCCGGTGCGATCGTTTTTCGGCTAATCGTCTGTGTCTCGCGGTGAAGGCGGAGAATGATGACAATGCTCGTTTACCTGCGGAGTTACTGGTGGACGGTCCCTTTTTGGCGAACCGTGAGAAATAGTGCCTCTCTCTCTCTCCCTTTTTCTCGGCTTGATGCTGCTGCAACGAAAACCATGTACCCATACATACTTACATATATATATATATATATATATATATATATATATATATATATATATATATATATATATATATTCACGCGAACCTGGAAACAGTCGGACGAAGGGATGAAATGAAGTGAGTGGGTGAAAGAGACGAAAGAAGAAAGATCTCCGAAGAATAAAGCGTGTAGAAGGGAGAGAAACACTGTAAGCGAAAAAAAGAAGGAAACGGTTCCCGTTGGACTCTGGGGAATTAACTGGTACGGAGGAAGGATGGAGAGAAAGAGAGCGGGTGGAATAGCCCTTATAGCCAAAAAGGTCCTCTATTTTACCTTGCTTTCACTCAAATGCTTACTCGCGCATGTACACCTAGAGAAAGAAAAAGAACAAAATGCGAAGCGAGATAGAGCGAGTGGGTGAACCATTGGAGCATTGATACATCTTATATTGGACCTGTGGATGTTTTTTCCTCTTTTTCGGTTCTCGAAGGTAAAGGCCACGGTCATTAGAAAACATACGAGGCATCACCGAGCCGAAGCTACTATACAGAGACGCTCATGCTTCCACGAAATCGTAAAGTTTTGGACAAAAGCGACTGTGACCGGTCCATGGGGTACTTCGGTATTTATTTTATTCTATTTTTTTTTGTTCACGAGTTTTCTTGGTGTGGGCACATATACGTGTGTGTGTGTGTGTGTGTGTGTGTGTGTGTGTGTGTGTGTATGACGCGCTAGTGTGTGTGCCACACATAGCTCATCCAGGTGATCCCTCATCGTGACAACTATAAAAATCCTTCGAGGGAGATGGCGAAACACAACTAGGATACACCACGACCGACATAGACTGTTTGAGGAAAGAATTTATCCCCGCGACGAACGAGATACACACACACGTGCAGAGGGCCATAACGTTTCGCGCGTAAAAGCCAAAAGCGACAAAACCGTCGGTATATTTTCTTTAATCCCGGACGCACGTTGCTCGCCACATTATAACTTCGACTCGCTATTCTCTCTGTGGATCTCAATCTCATTTCGAATAGGAAACCTTCCCCGAAATTATTTACGAACGTTGCTCTCGATGTATAACGGAAATTCTTGAAAATTAATGTTTCCACCCCTCGATTGCGTTAACCCCCCGACCGTTCATCTTTTTGTCAGCTGCTCTCATTCCTCGTTCTTACAGTTGTTGTTTTTTTTTCGTTCTCATCTGTTTCGCATTCTCTCAAAAGTTTACGTTGTCTCGCGATCTCGTGCGTTCCATGAACGAGGTCAAATTTTCACATGGGCCGAAGAACACCGCGAGGGGAACCTCGAGGTGGAGATATATGTCGCAACAGAGGGTGGAAACGTGTTAGTTGCATCAAATTAATTTATGCAACCGTACGAAGGAACCTCGTTGCCTCGGGACCAGGTGATGACCGACCAGAAAATCGTCACTGACAAACCCCTCGGACACAGCTTGAACGGAAGGGCCAGGGGACGAGGTGCTCTTCAAAACGGCGAACCTTTTGCCCTTATACCGTGACACATATGCAACAATCTAAACGGCGTTGTACACACATACTTATAGAACGCACGGAGCGTGTGAAAACGTCCGAGTTTTTCATTGTCTTTGAATTTCTCAGGGACTGGCTCGTACATAGATCGGGAGAGAGGTTAAACCCTGAGGCGAACCCGGACACTTGGTCCTGTTCTTTGACCACCCATAGAATTTGTTCCCTTCTGCATATATATATATATATATATGGGATATTCCACGCCATCCACATGAAAAAATATTATTTTTTTTCAGTAAATTCAGCATAAATTAAAAATGAACCGTTTTAGCCCTGTCGAAGCCGAATTGGTAATCCCGAAATCATTAATAGCATTATTGGACATTAAAATGATAAAAATGTTGTCGAAAAAATATGATTAATTCGAAAAAAAAAATAGAAAGAAAAATGGGCCCACGATGAGACTAGTCTTAAAAATCATAGAATGGGTCACTCTATTTTAGAGCATTTTTTGAAAAAAACTTAAAAAGTTGATCACCTTAAAAAAAATATTTTTCACTTTAGAAGCGAAAAATTGTTGACATGGTTAATTGGTAATTTTTCCATATTTTTTTAACGATAATATTCTTCAAAATGAAAAAAAAGTTCAGTTACATTTGTCGATATCTCAATTAGTTCAAGAGTTATCGGCGTTCAAACGTTTCCAAAACTTCCGTAACCGACATTCCTTGGAATATTATAACTCCTAAAAGAGAAGAGATAAAAATCTCAAAATTGGTGTGGATATTCCGTTCATGGGGTAAAACTTTACAAAAAAAATCAGGAAAATAGAAAATGGTCGAGGTCACGGGCTAGGTGAAATGGCGTCGAATGTCCCTCATATATATATATATATATATATATATATATATATATATATATATATACGTTTAACCGTGGACGCAATTCCCCTCTCGCTGATGCAAAAAAATGTCACGCACTTCCGTGTCCGAGACCATTTTTTTTCTCCTCTTCTACGAACGTAATTCATCGACGCGCACGAGGGTCATAAAATAAGCGGTGATGAAAAACCGATGGCATAATGAAAAGGGACAGGAAAACCCTCAAACAAGCCCCCAAACGGACCAACCCCGAAGAAACTTCTGTAGCGCGAATGAAAAATCGTTCGAACTGATTTTGAAAAATCGCTTCTCATGCCATCTCGAAAAACATGGAGTTTCGATGTTTCTTTTTGTCGTAAGAAAAAAAAGTAGGGCTGCACCACCGAGGCGACGTTCTATGAAAAAGAAAAAAAAATATCCATATTCAAAAGATCGTGAAGACAAAGAATCCCTGATTCCTCGTGTGACACCTCGTGAATATTTCCTTTTCTCTACCTGATCCCAACTAGGATCACAGAGATGAGACTATACGAGAGTTATCCCGATCTCCGATCTTCCTCCTGCTCCCCGTTGTCTTATTTACCCCTCGTTCATTCTCTTCGGATTGTCCCTTTGGAAAGAAAGCCACTAGTGATGATCTACCGTGCTCTGTATATGGGAGATGCGATATAGACGCGTGAACAAAGAGAAAACCTTTCCTCTTTCCTCTCTGTCTCTTACTCACCCCGTCTCTCTCTCTCTCTCTCACTCTCTCTCCCCTTCCAGGTTGTAATCGACCATAAAAATGTCTCTAGTGGGGTCCAGAATTGGTTAATCTCTTTTTACCTCTCGACACTAGAGATGCGAGCTTTATTCCGGGCGCTCTCCTCATTCTTCTCCGTTCTACTTTCATGACAAAGATTTAAAAAAATGTTCATCACAAGCGTTAGAATCGTTACGTTTCCTCCCAACACTTTCGCTCGAAACATTAACAATCATAATGAGAAATTTCGGATAATTGGTATATGTGCCGTCCGTATATTACGTCATCGTTTTTTTGCTGATTTTTTTATTTATGTTTATATTTATATATGATTTTCTACTGAATACTCTCTCGCTCGACGATTAATAAGCTCAAATTTATCAATGATAAATAATAATCAACAATGCCTAGCATAATGATTAACGTTATGCTAGACATTGCTAGAAATTTCTCGTTATGAGATTAATCATAATGAGAAATTTCGAATAAGTGGCATATAGGCCATCCATATATTTATCGATTTTTTGCTATCGTTAGGATTTTGTTATCGTCATAATCCAATAGACTTCAGAGAATGATGTCATTTTCTACTGAATACTCTCGCGCTCCACGATTTATAAGTTCAAATGTATCAATTATAAATAATGATTATGGTTTGAGATGATTTAAGATTTGGGAGTGATGACGTAATTTTCGATGAGACCCTATTTTAAAATGACGTAATTTATGGACGGCGCCATATTTTCGATAAAACGATTAGCTTTAACGATACCATGTTTTCAATTCTGATATCGAATTATCGGTATTATTCGAGCCCAATAGGGTATAGCCACCAAAGAGTGCGCGCTACCAAAAAGTACGCAGTGCTTTTAATTGTTTTTTTTCTTGTGTTGGAAAAACCACCTAGCCTGTCAGTGGCATATGTCACGTCAAGGTGTTGAACAACAGCTCGCTTCTTTAAGGTATTTATTTCCAATTTTATGGCTAATAATAGATTTTCGATCTGTTTGATCGTATTTTTTAACAAATTTAAACACGTTTTGTAAGGTTTGCGATTAATTCGCACCCAAAGAATGTTATACTCGAAATTTGTGATCCAAATTTTGTTTTTATTGCGAGGTTATGTCGCCGTTTTGCTTGCTTACGAAAATTATAGTGACCATCGACTAAAAACACGTATTTGGTAAGAGTACACACCCAAAGAGTGCGCACTCTTACCACTATTCTTTACCACTACTCTGCTCTCATGCACACTTTTAGCTTCAATGACAGGTTCTCACTGCCTACTCTTTGCAACACAGCACCCTAAGAGTCCGCACGCGACGAGTTCTAAGGTAGAGCCTTTTTTATATTTTTCGAAATTGTCACTTAAGTGCCTTAATGTTCCTGACTGACCAAAGCTTAATTTAAATAAGAAGTAAACAGTGTATCATCAAGATTGATTTTTCTAGAAATAAAAGTTTACAAAGTGCGTACTCTTTGCTGGCTTCACCCTATCGATTTTTCGGACTCTACTGCTAAGGCATCTTCATCAACAAATGCAAATATTGATAAGCGAACTACAATTCCTCGAGCGGGATCCACAATTCATGTTTCGTAGACATACGAAATTCAGGATCCAAAAACGATAAGTGTTACTATGTCACAGAGTCATGGTCACGTGGTTTCATTCATGGTTGCGGCAAGTGGCTATATATACAACGTACAATATACTCCATCTATACATATATATAAATATAGCCCGAGAGTGCCGAAGCTAGGCGAGCGCCCGTGAAAAGAGGGAGCCGGTGTGCCTCGAAGGAGTAGATGGATGTGGCGAAGCTTCTTGCCGTTTCTTGCCTCCGGTGGGTGAATGAGAAAGTGTGTTATGGACGTGCTACACGGTGGAGGGTTCGTGCGGAGAAAGAAGTGTGGAAAAGTCGCGTAACCGACCACGGTGTGTGCACTATCAAGCCCGTAGATTTTCACGCTTGAGGTAAAGCCAGGGGGGCTTGGCGAGGTCGCATTGGACGGCGAGGGGGGGGGGGGGGAGGAGGGAGGGTCGAAAGGGGGATGAAGTCTGTACTATAGTTAGACACGTAGGGGATGTTTTACGGTTGGACAACACGAGGAGAGTCTTTCACCACACACAGTCGACGGTATTATAGGCTGGCTGGTGGTAGTGCTGGTCTATGGTCCAACGCTTCCAAACGCCTGTACGAGTCTGAAGGGTGCAGACTCTCCCGGCTATACCATGAAGCACCAACCCCCTCGACGTCTTGCCACCTCGTGTGTGTCTGACGTTCCATGCTCGCCGTATCTCCCGTAGCGCGTGGTCTACAATACTGTCTGGCCTCTATGGAAAGGTAGGTTGGTTGTAAAATCCACGAGCAGAACGTCAGCCCGGTCGATTTCATCCTCCGTGCGAAGATATCCCGCACACGTGCTTTCGAATTTTCGGCAACGCGGGACTAACCTCAATGTCAGTGGGTCACGGGCACAATTGGTGCTCGCGATAACCTTTCGGCGACTTCTGCTCCGCGCCATGGAGTCGATTTTGTACATTGAAGTATGTTCAACGGATTAAAGTTTCACATTGCTTTTTTGGTTGGCCACGCACGTATTAACCGGCTCGTTATACAATTACGCTTGATCGATGAAACCCTTAGGCTGCCAATAAACAGTTCGAAATAAACACGCGGAAGAAAAGAGAACGAGCTAACGCGTCGATCACAATCGACCATATTTCAAAGGTTGGTCCACCATGAGATTCGAGAATTCACGTATCGCTAGCAACGGTCAGAAATTCCTATGACCTGGCCAAATTCCATGCCCCCAAGTCTTTCTCTCTCCACCAGTTCTATCCCACTATCCCCCCCTCCCGCTCTCTCACCCTCTCTCTCCCTGCATATCCTCATCTCTCCTTCCTTTATCCAGAGAGGGACAACAGGATTTTTAACGATAAATACGCGCCGGTTATAACTCAATATCGGCCATAGGGCGCGAGCCAAATGGGGAGCCGCGAAAAGAGAGCCCGCGAGAGCCATGAGAATACGAGAAGGACCTAGGGAGAAAGAGAGAGGGAGAGAGAGAGAGAGAGAGAGAGAGAGAGAGAGAGAGAGAGAGAGAGAGAGAGAGAGAGATAGCGAAGAAGAGAGCAGGGCAAAAATGTTCGGGATCGACCTCGAGGGCACGGAGTGAGGGAACATTAAAAGAGAGAGGACATTAAGAACCGCCACAGATCTTGTATAAGAATCCCTTGTGTCTCGCGATTCGGGAGAGGGAAAGAGGTTAAAGCGAACGATCGTGCAAGCGCGGATGAGGAAAGGAGAAAAAGCGGCTGGGGAGAGCAGGGCGCTATGGTAGATAAAGAAAGCGAGGAGCAGGAAAAAACAGCGAAAGATTATGGTGCCATACCGAAAAGAAGGTAGACCCAAGGAGAGAGAGAGAGAGAGAGAGAGAGAGGGGGGGGCGGGGTGATCTCAAGAAAGAGCATATATAGACGGTAAGGATGCTCACGTATGAGCCAGAACCTCATAACTCCTTATAATGTCCTCTTCCGCGGATGCCTAGCATACACCCCCATTCCAAACTGCTGCATGCCCACTCGCCGGGACATTGTGAACACTACAGTGATAGGAGGGTGAGGGAGGATCGGGACAAGGAGACCGCGCGATGGAAAGTCCAGATGAAACAAGAGCGAAAGAGAAAGGGAGATAGAAACAGAGAGGTAGACTTTGGTTACGTACTACAGCGAGAGACGTGGTCGTTGTCGTTCTCGTTGTCGTTGTTGGGCACCGTGCTCAAGAGGGTACCATACGTATCTTCATGCTCTATGCCTGTCCAGCAGCACGAGAAGCACCACCAGCAGCGAGAGCATCGACGTGTGCTGATTCTCCCTTTCTCTCTCTCTTCCTCCCTCTCTCTCTCTCTCTCTCTCTCTCTCTCTCTCTCTCTCTCTCTCCGAGGAGCTGCCCTGGGATTCAAACGCAGACATACACACAACCACGCATATACATAGAGTATGTACGCGCGCCATAAGGCTAAGTGCAGTACTCGTGAAGCCGTCCCTCCACCTCATTCCTTTGGGTTTCCTTCGTTCCGCTGCAGGGACACGGGTGGATGAGACCAACAAGCAGACTCACGTACTCTTCATGTGGAAAAAGACAGGCAAGACCATGCGAAAGAACGAGAGGAAGAGAAGGAGCGAGCAAGAGAGAGGGAGGGCGATAGGGAGGAAACTCCAACCCCACTGTGTACCAGAAGACTCTCGCCTGTTGTATTCGACATTGGCCCCACTTCGTGTGCATGCACCGAAGCGCGGCAATCCTACTTATGTTCCTTTTCTTTTTATTTGTTCTTAAGTATTGCGATCTTTCTCTCGCTCTCTCGATTCCACTTTGACTCATGACCATTCTCTGTCTTTCTCTCTCTCCAGGCGTCCTTTCACCCTTTCACCGTTGACTACATACGTACAGATGCAAGTCCTTTATGTATATGTGCCTTAGGGATTCTTCGACTTTTGCCGTTTCTCGCACTGTGGACGGCCTGCACAAGACTGGAATGAACGGAGAGGAGAGGAGGGACTTAATCTTGATATAATGGCCGCAAGCGACTGTCGCGCCTGGACCCAAAACGAGAGGCAAAGCGAAAGAAGGAGGGGGAGGGGAAAAAGCACGGAATCCGCGAAGACAATAGTTCAAGATATATCGTTAAGTCGCACCTTTCTCGCGTTTGTACTTCTCTCGACCACCCCCGTATACCACGTACATGTGCCCTTCTCCTCTTTTTATCTCTCTCTCTCTCCCTCTCGCTCTTTCTCGCTCTCTCTCACGCACGCACTGACTTTCTTGCAATTTAAATAAATATTTATGTCTTCCTTCTCTCGCATACTTCCTTATACCTTATGATAGCGTGTAGTAGAACAGTAGTAGTGGTAGTAATAGTAGTAGTAGTAGTAGTAGTAGGAGAGAGATAGATAGAGAGAGAGAGAGAGAGAGAGAGAGAGCATGATGGCGGTGGTTCCAAAAAATATGCAACCTTGTCGTTCGTCATCTTCTGTCATTTCGATGGTAGACACAAGCCAGGCGGTCAATCTGATTGAAACTCTTTCCGAAATATTGACTCACATTTTCGCTCAAGGCTGTCAAGCAAGACGCAAAACGTGTAAAACTAATCAAATAATGCATCAATTGATGCATTTGAGCAGATGCGGATACTTCGAAGTATCCGCACCAGCGTACAAGCGTCCGTGTTCCTCGACGAGCAGACATTTTATATAGCAAAAAACGAATAAGGCACTATAGAAATCGCGTCAAGCAGTGCTAGGTTGAGCCGATCCTCGGGTAATTGTTTGGCCATGTTGCAGTTCTTTTGCGCTTCCGACAGTAGGCTGAATCTCATTTTCAGTAATACACAGATACTTTTAGCAGGTCGGGTTTTCCACAGCTAAAACATGCCCTTCTGCAAATGCGATACAGTATTGCATGAGGAAAAAGTAAAGTGACGGTATGGAGTAGAAGCAAGACGGACGATATTGTAAAAACCCACAGGGCGAATCGAGGCAGGATATCGTTACACTTAGAGAGAAAAAACATGAGCAATTTTAAGAGATTTTTTAAACTAAGAAATAATTATTCTATATTTATCAAACTGTAGGTATGCTTTAAGTATATTTAAGTATACAAAATAATTTTTTTTAAATTTATTTATCATCATATCATTTTTCATCATTTATCATAAAGTGTTACAGCAAGGGTGGCGCGGGAGTTACGAATCGGCATGCAGTCTAGCTTCCCATAGACTTTGATTTGAAAAAAATTCAAAATTTTTTTCAGTTTCAAGATGTATAGTTTCTTCTTGACTATGATTAAAATGAAGAAAATGCAAATTTAAGAAAATAGCACGCATCTACCAAAAATCGACATTTTACGCAAAAATTCTGTATAATTTGGATAAAAATGTATTTTTTTTCTAATTTTTCGAAAACAATTTTCGTGAAGGAAAAGGTAGCAATATTATCAATATTTCGAATTTCGCTTTAAGACTTTAGGAAAATATTCTACACACATAGTTTTATCATTTAAAGAAAAAAAGACATTCTTTTTTTCATCGTTGTAAATGTACATTCCGGCTTAACATGAAAAGTCCAAACAACACACCCCAATGTTTTTAACCCCCCCAATTTAAACATCCCCAATGTTTTTAAACGCCGGGTTCACAGCTTCATGATTCCAGCAACGTATAGCAAGATCGTAGAACGTGATGACTTTTTTCTATCTGGCCGCTAATATATTTTTATTGAATCACGATAAACTGGAATGAAATTACAAATTGAGCAATATTTTTATTGCAATGTTATGATGGCGAGCCGGATCTAATTAGGAATCGCAGTCGTTCGTTTTCAATAATAAAAAAGTGTTCGCGAATGAAAAAAAAAAAGAAAAAGAAGCATGGGTACAGCGTTATCTCATCTCTCGCTTTCCAGAACCTCACGCAGATGACTCCCCCACAGAATCATAATCCGATCTCGTATTAAAGATCCACTCTGGTTTCTCGTCCCGTGTATATACGTCCACACACACACACCGGCACTTTATGGAGAACCCTATTTTTATGCAGATCGGGAGAACTGAGAGCGCCTGGAGGTGGGAAGATCCGGCCTCGTAAACGCTTTATAATCTCTGCGTATGGATGTACAGCATTAGCAATATATATATATATATATATATATATATATATATATATATATATATATATATATATATATATATATATATATATATATATATATATATATATATATATTTATATGTATATATATATACTCCGTCATGTATTCTATACTGTACCATACATACTTTCTCCCTCGCTTGTTCGTTTCGTTCGTAAGGCAGCTGCTCCTGATGCTCCGTTGGATGGCCTCTGTTTTTACTTTCTCAAATATTATATGTATAGATAAAACCGCATGTGTGTGGGTGTGTGTGTGTGTGTGTGTGTGTGTGTGTGTGTGTGTGTGTGTGTGTGTGTGTGTGTGTGTGTGTGTGTGTGCTTCTGTTTGTATTGGGCCAAAAAAAGACTCTTTCGTCGAGAAATCGATACTCGTTTTATGCGAAAATCTCACCCCACGTCATTCTACTATAACGAGTTCCCTCTTCTTTTCTTTCTTATCTTATTTTGCGATTACTTACTTTTATCAATTACGCATTCTCTCAATATTCAACCATGGTGGAGTATTCGGCCTCGGAAATTCGTCGTGTACAGGCCGTAAATTGTTTTTATTATATCCCGATCGATGTACGAGTTTGCGTGAGGCTCGGAAACGTCGCGAGATTATAAACGGCGAGAATAGAGAGCGAACGCATAAAAAAAAACGTCGTAGGACTCGTATTATTCAATGGAGATTTGAGTGTCTCCAAGGGTCGTGCAACGTTTCATAAAGACGGGAATGAAGGAAAAGGGAAAATAGAAGCCTGCTGGGAAAGCAAAGAGCCACGAGACACGCGAGAATTCTTGTTACATCGCTTTACAAGCCGAGCGAAATGTCTACGGAAGGGAGAGAAGAAACGTTGTTGGCGATACTGACGCGTGAACTCATTTCACGATTCCTTCGGGATCGTCCACGCTCGTCGGGACGCCCTCATTTGTAAGCTCCGTTTCATCGAGGAGGGTCCGCCAATTATCCCTGTGAAATATTGATGAAGAAACGCTCCGAGTACAAGTGCCCGTCCTAGAGATTGGTCGTGGCAAATTGTTGTTTCTGATCATCTCTCAATTTGTTGGTTATCTATATTTACAAGTTATGGCTTAACCAGCGTTCGCCATTTGTTAGTTGGGGGCTTCTCTACTGATTGGACAGTTGCCCATACGACGCTGTCCTATGCTTGTTTTTTTTTTTTCTTAAAAATAGGGAACAACGTATGTACAGTGGAAGGCAGTAATGAATTAAACGTGTATCTTAAAAAAGCCGACAGAATGTACCATTATTGCCAACTTATGAACGGTTTTGTAAAAATTCTAGACAGGACAGTGTGATATATTTCATAATCTGCTTCTGTTTAAAACCAACGTGTTTAAAATATACATTTTTTTTAAATCCAATTTAACCAATAATTAAATATCAAATCAAATATTTAAATATTGAATTTGAAATACTCTTTTTTTGCATCGGATTTAACCGATCAATTGTCCTTATTTTTGGTTAAAACTTGATCACAGCTACGATGCATAATCAATGATAAATCGAATAAAGAAACAGATGCGGATTTTTTTTTGATCGTTCGAAGATATTTTGACCTAATCTTCTTAAGTGCTTACAGCACAACTGGAATTGAGCTTACGATTCTCAAAGTTTTACTTTGAAAACGTGTCTATTATTAACCGTCTCGGTCTAAAAGATAACAAAGTCAGTCATGTCATAATCTTTATAGAGGCGCGTTAACTGCTTCGGAAAAAACAAACATTATCTTACACTATTGCATATCACAATCAACATCTGGCTACTGATACTTTTAGTAGTAATTAAATAATTGTCATTATAGCTTACAACGAATCCAGTCGTATCCTTGTTTTTCTAGATACAATTGAACTTTCATAATTTGTTTTTCATAGACAGGTGCACGTAATCTAAGGCCTTACACCACTGTAAACGTCGAAAATTAAGTGATTTTACGCGATTTTTTTTTTGGTGGAAGGACAAGTAAGAGGATAATAATATTCAAGGATGTTATTCGTCATATCTTTAAGTAAATGTAAAAAAAATTACATTACAAAATCATACAATATCGTGACGCTGGAGACATTCTTGCAAGGCATGCTGAATGTGAGAAATTCTGCGGCATGCAGTGTAACTGATGCAAATTTGAATTTCAAAAAAAATGTTAATTCTTTTCATCTACATGAGTATAGCTAGTGAAATACGGAGGAAATTCCGAAAACATGAATTTTCGTGCAATTGGCAAGCATTTAAAGTAAAAACTCAATTTTTGACAAAAAAAAGGACAATCATTTGTTAATAACTAATGCTATTATTAACTAATGGAAAATCCCGTACGTATTCGACTTCGGGGTGTTATTTTAAAGATGCGTTCAGAATTTGGAGTGAACAAAATGAAAATTGTTGGACTTATGGTGCGTTCCGTTTAAAAAAATTGTGTTCCGAGAAAAACGGTCGACGCATTGCACACGAGCCAGCCACGGACCTCTGTTTTACAGGTACCAAACTTTTTCCCCATTAGTCTGGATAGTTCAAAGTATCTCGTATGCCAATTTAAAAGATATTAATTGTTTTTTTAATTCTACTTAATTGTTTTTTTAATTGTTAGTCCTGAAAGTAATACAATTAATATTTTCCCTTTCAGGCTCAGATCTGGAATTGGTAATTTTTGGAATATTTGATGGAAAGCTATATCAGAAACATCCGTATCATCAATTTGGAACTTGCGATCCTTATTGTCACAATTTTTTTGAAAATTCGCCATCATCATTGTCTTTTTGATTGATTACATCGATATACCCACATTCCTCATTTTTTACAGGAAACTTTACTAACACGTAGTCTCCGAAGTTATATTGGCTAATTGAAACTTAACTTGGTACAGCAACTCTCTCAAATTCGATATTGAACGGAATATCATGCGAGGCGTCCATCTGTACAGTTTCTAATCTAGACTTACGAATAGCATTTTCCTGCGTGTTAGAATTGGGTCTGAATTCTTCGTCACATTCGGAGTTCGTGTGAATATCATCGACGGTAAATTGCGTCCTTCCTTCGTACTCCACTGTTCTGAAATTGAAATGCTGGACTTCGTCATCACAAAAGTTATCATTACCTAAAAGAAACAGCATAATGTCAGTCTCAGAAGTCTGATGATAACCGATATCTGACAATGCTAGAAAGTAAAACAGTCCCCGGGATCATGAAATGGTCCCCTGGGGCATAAAATGACAGGAGATAATGACTTAAATACATAAAATTGGCCTGGGACGTCAGTTTTCCAATTAGCAAAGAAATACCCACTTACAAAAAACATACACTCGATGTTAACGCGTTACCCCCACTTGTAGTGCAAAAAAAGGCCTTTTTCATGAATTTTTTTAAAGAAAAGTACAAAACTTTTTTAATCGATCAATATACCATCTTAAAGAACACATCTTGAAGACCTTTCAGTAATTTTTTTATTGAAAAATATTACATTGTTTAGTGGCAAATGGCCGTCAATGAAATAATGTTTTTATATACACGGTTTGCGGTGACCAACATTGCGGCGAAGTGGATCATCCGAAAAAAAATGCGGATGGATTTAGTCAAATATAAGTATAAGCTAGTCTTTAATCGAAGGATTTTAAAAAATATTCATTTTTCACAAAATGGCGGACAGTCAAAGTTAATGGTTCGATTTTAACGAAAAAAAACGGCCGTTTTTTGGCTATAAAACGGCCATTTTTTGTTCGAAAAAAAAAATCGAACGATTAAAGACTACATTGTTATGTATTAAATAAGCCTGCGAAATTTCAAGAAGATCGGTTCATTAGTGTTCGAGTAATCTTGGTGACCGACTTCAGAAATGCCATTTTGAGAAAAACGCGTTTAAAGTTTCAATTTCAGTTCTTCAATTCACGGATTCTTCTTTTTCAACGCTCATATCTCAGTCAATTTTGTTCGGATCGACTTGAAATTTTCAGGACATATTCTCAGATACTGATACTTCAAAAAAAGCAATAAAAAAAATCGATTTTGATTCAAAATCGCAAGTGGGGGTAACCCCTTAAATATGATCAAATAAGGCAGAGCTCTGTGAATGGATTTAAAGCAACGACTGTTATTTTTATTCTCTGAAAAAATTGAAATACTGTGAAAACTCCGACAATTGAGAGCATCTAATGCTCAAACCTCCCCCCCCCCCCCCTAGTTATTGTACTGCTCTTTTCCATCCAAAACACGGTAAAATTATCATTGTAAGATCGAAAACGTCGTGAAAATACTAATAATGCTCTTCATCTTGTAATGTTGAATTAGATAGAGATTTACAAAGAAAGAAGTTTCATGAAGGGACGCTCCGAGTGCGAGTGTCCATTCGAGAGATTAACTATGTCAAATTTTTTAATTCAATCATTATAATATGGTGATTTGTTATTTAACTATGTGTACAATGTTTCTCGATTAGTCATTTAACAATAACATGCTTATTCACAATAACGTTCCCATCATTTTTGAAATTGTTTTTAAAACGAACAGAGATACAGACCTATATGAATTCACTGACTCCAAGAACTGTTATTTTTACGCTGTCAAAATAAAAATAAATTGTGATTACTTAGATTATCAAGCGGTTTATTAGTATACTTATTTTAAAATTATATCGCTGCTCTCTTTATTCGGAACATAGTCGAAATGCCATAAATGTATTAATATTATATTTGGTAAGTTTAAGAAAGATCCCTAAAAAGACAAGCTGGACGAAGAACATGCTAGAAAAATTTGAGCAAATGTTATTTATACAAAGCAACCATGGGCTAAGGTGTGTACACTAGGGTGGCACACTTTTGAGTTCAATTTTTTTCTCTTTCTGTCACCATCCAATTATCGTCTTTAAAGAAAAATAAAAAAAATTGACGCGGAGGCTGCGAGCGGTCAAAAAATATTTAGAGGGCGCTCAAGACTCCTAACAATAATTTTTTTTATTAAAAAATGGGTTTTTTCGTCCACTTCTCACCCATGAATTTTACGCTTTATAATTTTTTAATTAAACTCGCGAAAGCTTTAGCCGGCCAATGAATACTGAGTGGTCGCTCAAGATTTTCGAAATCTAGAATTTCCGCCAAGAAATAAATCTCGCATAAAACCAAAATAAACAACGAAGTGTTGCATTTTCTGAATAATTTATTACAATAATTTGCAAAAACACCAATTAGGCGATATGTGTTATTATGTATTGTTGTATTATGGCGTCGCTCGTCACAGAGTACAGCTACGATTGGTCCGCAGTTTGGCTAACGACACCAACTGCGGGACGCATTACGATGCGCGGAAATCAGCTGCCATTTCAATTTTACAAATGAAACGACCTACAATTTTGTTTACGGACAAGAGCTTTAAATAATTATTTTATAAGATCAAAGATTATAATTCTTGGATCAGAATTGTGAGGTAAAACTGAAAAATCTGTTCTAAAGGAAGAAGGATTAATTATTCTAAAAATGTTCCAAAGCGACAAATTTATGAGTGAGAAGAGTAAAAAAATTGCCAAAATTGGAAATTTCGAAGCTCTTGAGCAACTACTAAATATTCATTGACCGGCTAAAGCTTTCGCGAGGTTAATTTAAAGATTATAAAGCGTAAAATGGATGGGTGAGAAGTGATTGAAAAAAAACGATTTTTAAAAGAAAATATGAATGTTTGGGAGGCTTGAGCAACCTCTAAATATTTGTTTACGGATAGCAGTTTTCACGACAATTTTATTTTTCCTTTAAGGAAGGGGATTGGATGGTGAGTAAAGGGTACACAAAGTAGAGCTCAAAATTGTTCCCCACCCCCCTAATATATACATTACATGCACACACCGACACACACCCACACACATGTGTATACGTGTCAACGTACACATTTATTTGCGGAAAATATATTTCTAAACCGCTACAATTATGCAATGTTGACTTCAGCACATTTGGCTGTTTTGCGAAAGGCCGGTTTCTTTTTACCAATTGTTGGTATTGGGGACATGACGTTCCTCGAAGTTGATTGTCTTCGAAGTGAATTTTTGCATACACGCAAACAGCCGTATGATTGATATTTATAGATGCATGTTTGCTCTGCACGTATGAAGTGCATTTTGTTGGACGAACGAATGCACTTGCACTTGCACCTGCTGCACAAGCGAGACGAGGGTGTGCAATTGAATAATTGAAGAGAGAAAGAGAGTACATACGCAACGTGTATCCAAATGTCGTAACGGTTGTGTGCAACCAAAAGTTCTGGATGGGGCGTTCATTCCGTCGAACACCCTTAAATAATATCATCCCTATATGCGCCTGAATGGAACTGCATTATAGGGACTGTACACGCCACGCCCTCTCGCGATTATTCCTCGTTTTCTTTTTTGCTCGTAATAGCAGTAATAGGATATTGAATCGATCGACGATAAATATAGAGAGAATTTTTTAAAAGTTTTCTCCAACTTGCTGCGTTTGAAAGCAATAAGGCACATTTAAAAAACAAAATTGTTGTGTGCACGAATTTTTCGGTCGCGGACCTGTCAACCTAACTCTAGGCCCGTCTGATAAAATGTATACTTTTTTACAGCAGTTTAGGAAAACACGGTCGGGATTTGTTAAAAAATATCGATATTTTTGTGAAAAAAATAGGTCGCATATTTGTGACCACAGCATTCGTTCGTGTAGCATATTTTTGTTCTTCGGCGTTATCAAATAATTGGCGAATCGAAATTGGTGAGAGGGGCGAGAGGGCCAGAGAGACAAATAGAGAGAGAGAGAGAGAGAGAGAGAGAGAGGGAGAGAGAGATTGATTGATTGATAAACTTTATTATGACCTAGAAGGCTATCGGACCAATTACATTAAGCAAATGAACAGAAAATAGTACAGAAGATGGTACAATGGAAATGCCAAGTACATAAAGCAACACAGATGATCTCATAGCAATGGAAAGATTCTATGTAATTAAAAAACTTAAAAACTTAAACTGATGGATAAGAAAAAGGAATAATAAAAATAATAATACAAAAAATAATACAATGGCAATGAAAATATTCTATATCATCAAAAATGTAAACACTAAAATCTATACAAATAAAACTTCAAGAGAAACTGAACCATCACCAATAAGAAAGCATTACACTGCTGTGCCTTGACGATGAAATATACTTTAGACAGAGAAAACGAATTAGTTTTCCACAGTCTATTTTCATCTCTATCATATAGGGATAATATTATTTGAGGGTGTCCTGTCTCTTTTTCGTTGATTTGGACGAGGGATTTCTTCATATTTCTTTACTTCTTCATGTTTCGTGTTTGGTTATTCTGTAGTTTAAGTTGATATTGGCACTGTTTGTCCCGCTTTGGTGCTTACCGCTAATTAGTTTAATTGTAGTTTTAGCTATATGTTCTCACATGGCATACTTAAGCGTATGCAACCATGTGAGAAGAGATATTATTAAACTCATAGCCAATTAGCAGTAACTTAAAAACTAACAGCTCATTATCTATAACTTAAAAATTAATACCTAATTAGCTATAACTTAAAAACAAATAGCTAATTAGCTGTGATTTTCATAAAAATAGCTAATTCGCTATAACTTAAAAATGAATAGCTAATTAGCGGCGATTTAAAAACTAATACCTAATTAGCTGTGATTTAAAAATTAGTACCTAATTAGCTATTGCTTTAAAAGTAGTGCCTAATTACCTGTGATTTAAAAACTAATAGCTAATTCGCGATAACTTAGAAACTAATAGCTATTTATCTGTAACTTAAATACATTAAGTATGCAACTATGTGAGAATATATAGTTAAAACTACAGTTAAACTAATTGGAGATAAACACCAAATCAGCACAAACGGTGCCAATAATGACTTAAACTAAGCAAGAACTGAACACGAAATATTAATATAGCTAATTAGCTGTAACTTAATATAGCTAATTAGCTGTAACTTAATATAACGAATATAACTAATTAGCTGTAACTTAAGGGGTTACACCCACTTGCGATTTTGAAAAAATCGATTCTTTTTATTGCATTTTTTTGAAGTATAAGGATCTGAGAATATGTCCTGAAAATTTCAAGTCGATCCGAACAAAATTGACTGAGATACGAACATTGAAAGAGAAGAATCCGTGAATTGAAAAACTGAAATTGAAACTTTAAACGCGTTTTTCTCAAAATGGCATTTCTGAAGTCGGTGACCAAGATTACTCGAACACTAATGAACCGATATTCTTGAAATTTTGGAGGCTTATTTAATACATAAAAATGTAGTCTTTAATCGTTCGATTTTTTTTTTCGAAAAAAAATGGCCGTTTTATAGCCAAAAAACGGCCGTTTTTTTTCGTTAAAATCGAACCATTAACTTTGACTGTCCGCCATTTTGTGAAAAATGAATATTTTTTAAAATCCTTCGATTAAAGACTGGTTTATACTTATATTTGACTAAATCCATCCGCATTTTTTTTTCAGATGATCTACTTCGCCGCAATCTTGGTCACCGCAAACCGTGTATATAAAAACATTATTTCATTGACGGCCATTTGCCACTAAACAATGTAATATTTTTCAATAAAAAAGTTACTGAAAGTTCTTCAAGATGTGTTCTTTAAGATGGTATATCAATCGATTAAAAAAGTTTTGTACTTTTCTTTAAAAAAATTCATGAAAAAGGCCTTTTTTTGCGCCTCAAGTGGGGGTAACGCCTTAAATACATTAACGAGTAAGGCCACTGTAACGGCCCAAAAAAAAGGTTTTTTCACTAATTTTTTGCTCCCGAAATTGAAGGTATTTGAAAAAAAACTTTTAATGGTGTTATCGGGCATACATTAAACTTTATTGTAAAATTTTTTTACAGTAAAAAAAAAACAAAATGGCGGTTCCACAGCTATCTTCCCGGGACATGTTTTGCTTCCAGGGCTCCGCGGCACGCAGCACCACTGGTGCACTTTTGAATCTAGAACAAAAAAAAAAAAAAACCATTAATCTAGAGGGCTATAGCTAGAGAATGTCGATCGGATTTTAAAAAGTATCAATTTTTGTGGATTTGGCGTGCGTTTGAAAAAAAATTGATTTTTGACGAAAAAAACGGCAAGTTTTTTGTTAATAAAAAATCAATAAATAAAGTTCTTGAAAATTCCGATCGACATTCTCAAGATAATGTAAATGTTCACATCTGGTTAAAATTTCAAGTAAAAAAAATGAAAATTGTTCGAGTTATGCTGCGTGCCATTTTGAAAAACCATGTTTCGAGAAAAACGCGTTTAAAGTTTTGCGAATAGTTTTTTATTGGAAAAAATTTAAAAAAAAAGTTAAAAAAAAATTTTACCGTTAGTCTGCAATCCCAGCACCATACATTTGTCCTTCGATAGCCAAATTTTCGTCTTCTTCGTCTTTCCTGGTTGATTTTTGGAGCGCGCGCGCACTTTTGGCCGCGTCGCTCAGAGATGTCTCCGCGTGCGTGATGCGTTTGGCGTCGGCTTTGATGCAGAAATTATATAACTGTACACCAATTTCCACCTCCAACATCTTGAATATTTGCAAGACGTTGGTAAGGCCGCCATTGAATATGCAAACAGCGATATCCGTCGCAATATCTAGTACAGTTTTTCCGCTTGAGGATGATTTGGGGGCCAAACTCCAAACGGTAGCGTTGAAACTTTCGTTATTGTTTTGAGTATAGGCCCCCAAGCAACGCTCCAGCAACTCATCCCGGCTGAATTCCATGTAGATGGGTTTGATGGCTTGATAAACCTCCTCACTCATTGGCTGATTGTGATGATACGCATCCAAGGCATTTTCTGCTTTCGCTTTCTTCCAACTGCACCAATTCTCCGAACATTTTTCGTGCTGAGGCTTTTCATCCGTTGACATTTTGTGAAAAAGGGTTGCCCAGATCTCATTTTTCATATTTTTGATGGAATCGGAATTTCGACGGATTGCTAAGCCGTAATAAATGCTTAGTTCGTCAATCAATTTGGCAGTGAGTTTTCCTCTTCCCCCGAGACCTTTTGTTCCTTTTTTTAAGTTTCTCAATCGAGTGCCCATTCTTTTTTGCACGTGATCTATGCACTCTTTTTTTTTAACATCAACATTTTCATAAGGCTTCGAATCCACGATGCCTTTGAAAGTTTTGGAATCGCCATCTCCGATATAATTGCAGTCGTTTCGGAGCAAGTTTTGACACGCTTGGCGGCGACCTTCATTTCCTAAGGACAACAAATTTTTTTTCGCACAGGACCTTTTTTTTCTTATTCTAGAGGGTTTAAACTATTTTTTAAGCCAATAAAAAAAAAATCGATTTTTCAAAAAATTTACAGTGGCCTTACCCCTTAAGTATGCAACCATGTGAGAATATATAGTTAAAACTACAGTTAAACTAATTGGACATAAACACCGAAGCAGCACAAACGGTGCCAATAATAACTTAAACTAAGTAAGAACTAAACACGTAATATTAAGAAGTATAGAGATATGAAGTATAAAAATCCCTCATCGAAATCAACCAAAAAGAGAGAGAAGGAGAGAGAGAGAGAGAGAGAGAGAGAGAGAGAGAGAGAGAGAGAGAGAGAGAGAGAGAGAGAACGTTGAAACGACGCCTAGCATTATACCAAGGGCTGAGGAGTCGGTTATTACAGTGCACGGAAGAGTATAAATGTATTATCGTCTCTATGCGTAGTTATTACGTAAGTCCGGTTGGCGTATCTGCGTATACGTATCGCAGAACTTCCTCCTCGCAACCCCTTAATTCGTTGAGGGCAGCAACGGCGACATCGAACCGCTATCTCCGAGGGGTAGTTGCGCTCACGTTAGCCATTAATTCATCTGTCCGTTGATTGCCTATGACCCACCAGTCCGCAACTATTTTCCCCGCACTTTTGCCTCACATGTGTTTACGCGTCTGTGTGAGCATTCGCGTGAGGCTATAGCCGCGTACGTATGCAGGAAAAGGATAGGAACGGCGGAGGGAGGGATAGTATCTCTGAGCCGAATGGCAAACGGCATCCCCCGGACTCTTTCTTCCCTCGCTACCGCCGACGTCACGATGTCCGCACTTTTCTAATTAATTTCTGACCCGAGGCCATCCGCAGAGTCACTAAGAAGCGCTCTCGGTGGTTTCTCCATCGATGTGTGCCTATATACGTATCTCTATATATAAACTTAATCTACGTGATATCTACTTCTTTTAACTCGCCACTCTGTTCGTTCGTAGAAACGAAGAAAGTTTAGCCTGCGCCGAGAGTGTACTTACCACGTAAATAGAATCGTTCTGAATCTTTTACGACTCTCTCGTTATATGCGTACACGCCAGACCCAGTTAGCTTGAGAAACCAACGAACAAATATAATGCGAAAGATGAGAAGTCATCTAGCCAAGAGCTTTACCTCTCAAGCACACACACACGCACACGTAAACTTACACATATGTAAGCTCAGATATTACGTAACGCTGTTCAAAATTGCGTGTCCATTTTCTGATTTTTTTCTTCCTTCAATAGTTTGCACATTATCGATAAGATGAACAAACAACTGCAGGCATTGTTCGTACTTTTCAATGCCACTATCCAGCTATTTAGGAACTGTATTCTGCAGCCGCGTGCCGGCTTTCTTGAAGCTTGAAAAAAGATGCGTGAGCCTGAAGGAAATTATTTGACAAGGATTACAAATGAAGAGCTGGTGAACAAAACCGAACGAGTCCACACTACGTCAAAAAAAAAAAATATATATATATACATATCTTTTGTGTTCTTTATGCACGCTTTTATTAGCTCCCGAAATATTTAGCATCGAATCCGGCTCCAGACATCTTGAAATTTGTTAAAAACTGCCTTCTTAAGGAGAAAAGGACTTGTCCATGGCTCGCTGGATAGAAAATAAATGGCACTTTCATTTGCAATCGAAACAGTTTGTGTGGGATTACTAAATTAATAATAAAAACAAAACAAATTTATATTGAATTCAGAGAATCTGTTTTATTTCATAACTGGATACGTCCATAAGATTTCCATTCAAAACCGGACTTGTCCAGAATAAAAATAAACAAATGGTAGTTCGTGTTTTGATTAAAGTAAAGCCAGGGCCAGGAATAGATTTGAATAGAGCCTTCATGTATTAAAGCTTAAAAGTTCTAACTCACCTCTATTTGTCTATTTTGGTTTTTGACCTCTCGTGTGAAAAAGTCAATCATGGACAAGGTCGATTTTGTTCGCCATCTGCATACATATATTTATGAGAATATTTGACTTCGAAGAGATTTGACTTTGAGCGTTCTCGCAGTGGTCATTCACAGCCTCATATTCAATAATGCGAAAACTATAATTTATTCCAAATTGATTCTATATAGATGTAACCATAGTTATATAGAAGTCATTCCAAGAATCGTCCTGTCAATCTTCCAAATTTCTAAATTTTGAGAGCTGTTCTCAGATCAGAATAGCCAAATGTGTTAATAGCTAACATTACATATATATATAATAGTTTTAAATGGTTAAAAATATAATGGATATATATATATATATATATATATATACACTATCGGCCAAAAGTTACCGGACACTTCAGATAATTACAAAACGTTCGATGATTGGATAATTGCCAAATAATGTTAGAATGATGTAGTTAATTTCATTTATTATTTTACGAAGATATTATATAGCTCTGTATACTTAATTTTATTATTTTAGTATAATTTTGCAACTATCTGAAGTGTCCGGAAACTTTTGGGTGGTAGTGTATATATGTACTTAAACAAACAGATATATAAAGTATACAGCGGTAGGCATGATCCTATCAATACATCCCTGATTCGCGATGACGATTGCAGTTATAAATTGTGCAAGTCTCCATGTGTATGTGTATAGGTGGAAATAATTCAAGTTGTACGGATCGTCGAAAAATTAACAATGAGTACGAAAGACAAATAGTACTTATCAAGTGCCATTTATCCACGGTTTAACTACATTGGGAAAAAACTCTTCGATACAAAAAAAAGTTAAAAATAATCAAAAAATGGTATTTACAAAAAAGGCCCATGGTAAAAAAGGGAAAAGTAAAATTCCTTATAGTTTATTGACACCCCAATCATAATACGGTCAACATAACTATAAGCGACAACTATAACTAAACATGCGATTTGGGTGGAGTGTCAGACTATCTATTATCCCCGAAATAATTAGCGTTTGCAAAAGGTTTGACCATATAGATGGGTTAGTTCAGTGCTATCACAAAATCGGCGCACAAAAACTAATATTGTACGTTAGGTTCTGTTCAGATAAAAATTTCACTATTCTATTCATGTTCGTACAATTCATATGATTAACATTAACATTTGTCGAGTATTAATCGCGAGCTCCGGGTGCTTCAGCTGCAGATTCTTTTAAATAACGTGGTGCAGTAAAATTCCCCGCACAAACTCTTTTTTTACACGAAATTTGACATGTTGAACACTATGAAAAAGAAAAATTATTTACACTTCGGTGAAATGACATACGTTGAATTTCAAGCTTGCTTATAGTACTTCTTTATACATGCGTAACCATTTCAAACTACACGCACGTAGTTCTGGTAATGACATGAGTTAAAAAAACAGCGAGAACTTATTCAACGTCCTAATAGCTTCGAGTTTCGTTTCATTTTTCTCGTATTTTCAAACCACCTATTTAAACGCTTTTTTTAAAACAAATGGTCCTTATAGACGAATTTTCCAGGGTTATCAAAAAGCTTTTGACTATCCAAATGAAACATTAATGGCGAACTGGAAATTTCCAATTTCTATTTTTCGTGTAAAATCATCGATAGCGCTTCCAATAATATCAATGGTTTAGTCAATACCGACCTCATTAATATTGCGACGTGTTATAATAATCCCCTATCTACCCCGTGGATAAATCGAGTGCCACAGGAGGCTTCCCCGTTTCCGAACCCGGTTAAACAAAAGAATCCCCGGGGCTAAGAGCGCAAGGGAGAGCAGAACGAGAAAAGAGAGCAAGAGAGCTGAGCTGCAACGCACACGGCAAAATCTCTCGCACTTTTTTTCCTTTTTTTTTTCGTTTCATTGAATGGGCTGCAGAGTGTATCTGCTTGGGCAGGTTAAGTGCCATTATGTAGGTCGGGGAAGACTATATGCTTGTAAAGATGGTGCGTTTTGCGAGTTTGAGTGCGTACATGCACGATCACAACGGCGCTGTTCCCGATGGACGACGGTGGTTGTAATAAAGCGTTAGGGCCCGGTGAACCTGGCACAGCAGCAGCGAGAGAGATCTTCGTGATGCTGGATGCTGATGACGACGACGAGGACTATGGTGGTGTTGGTCGTGGGCAGACTTTGGCATTGTGATGCAAATGTGTCTAATCGGCCGAGGCAACCGACCATATGTCCGTTGCTCTCTCTCTCTCTCTCTCTCTCTCTCTCTCTCTCTCTCTCTCTCTCTCTCTCTCTCTCTCTCTCTCTCTCTCCCCTTTTTCCCTTGATCCTCCCGTTCACAATTTCGTACACGATGCGACCAGCACTCTGGGCGATCATTTTCAACAGCACTAAAAGAACGCTGCGTTATGTGGCGTGGAAAGGTTTCGACTCACGACACAATAATTGCAAGAAATTCCCAAGAGTCGTAGCTCAAAACACTTCTTTCATTTTACCCGTCATCGAGGAAAATGCTATTACGCGCTTTGACCTCATCCTCATGGCGGATCAAGGGCAATGATCGCAAGTATTCCAGTCTTCACAATATCGCCGGACTTAATTAAAAATGCGCGCAAGACGGTGAAGCCATTCGAGCATGACTGGTATTCGATGGTACGAGTTTTCCTCGGCTTTCTTCCCCACAGATGGATCTTCACGTCTTCTTTGTTGTCATTCTTTCGGAATTATTTTAATACTAGTTCTTATACCTTCTTTCTTTTTGCAAAATTACAAACATTATTGCGGTTATCATCTTTTTAAAAAATTCAAATAAAAAGAGTTAGCGTTTTTGGTTTAATTTTTCCAACATGATCTTTGTCGTTTTCACTCTTTTTCCAAAATTTTTTAAATATTTCGCTGTTACTTTCTTGCTTTTTTCAATTATTCCGAAATACACACAGATATTTTTTTTTTTTACGAAAACTGAACAAAACTGTTACCACATTCTTTCCTTTTTCGATGTTACGTGCTTTCGCATTTGAAAGTGTGTTGTAGCTTTTCCAAAAAATCTGCGCAAAAATCGTATAAAAAGCCCAAACGTTCTAAATTGAAGGCAATCGTAAATATCTACGCGTGGGGAAATTTGTGAGACGGGAAAACGAGGAATCTGGAAATCGAGACCGTCTAGCCGCGAAAATAAAATACATTCAGCCTAACGATTACACATCGCGTGAACGTAGTCCCCGCCTGAACAATTTATTTTTTGACGTGCAACTTTGACGTGCAACGTTAACTTTTGTGTTAACAGGCAATGTTCACTGCCGATTGATGTATGTACGGGTGATATAAAAACGGGGTTCACGTGACGTATCGTTCCATCTCGCGCATAATCGTTGATGCAAGCGATACATTTTTACATTCGTACAGATATTACAACAGGTCTATACTGATACCAAGCAAAGAAACGTCGTACACAGATATAGAGTGTCTGAAGTGACCTGACATTAACATTAATTGATTAAACTTATTGTTTATTTTAAAAGCACGAATATTTTGATTATAATATAAGGTACAAACATGGAGGTTATGTGTGGAGCACAAATCCGATAATTGGCCGCCTCGTCCCTGTTTGCAAACGTTCACTCTTTTGACGAAATTTTCAATAACATTTTGGCATAATTGCAGACTAATTTCATTAATGGTGCGTCCAATTGCTTCCTTGAGCTCCGGAATGGTCTGTGGATCATTGGCATCCACATTTCCTTTCGGAAAAGCCCCAAAAAGGCGCGCAATATACAATGTCAGGTCATGTTGAGACACTCTTCATGTGCAACAATATACTCGTACTCGTACACACTGATTTAGCTTGTAGGTGAAAGGGCGCAATGTAAAAGTACTTTCCTGCGCAAATCGTGCGTCTTGCGTTCTTTCGTTTGAAAATTACAAACATAAAGATTATGGTAGCGAGAGCGGGAGAGAGAGAGAGAGAGAGAGAGAGAGAGAGAGAGAGAGAGAGAGAGAGAGAGAGAGAGAGAGTGCGAGAAATACATAATCGCGTGTCGCTTACGCACGTAGCGTGGAGAGCAACAGAACACGCTAACTCAACCATTACCCATTATTGCGTACTAATGACGAGACCGCGCGCCGGACACGCTTAGTTAACTATTATGTTATTCCGAATCGTGCTGCATGCGTATACGAATACGCACACACGTCAATGCATGCGTGTATGGGAACAAAAAATGAGAAAACATTGACCGATTATTCTTGGACTGTCGCATTTGTGACTACCGCTCGCTATTCTTACAATACTTTGACAGTTACAATATGCATACATAAAAAACCATACATGCACACACACACCTGTACCTAGGGAACGATGATTTTGAAGACGTTCGACTGCAATGAAAGTCTGCATACCAGTCCAGTTTTCCCATATTCAACATTGAATAATGTCTTTGGGATCACCTCTACATAAAAATAAGCATACTTATAGAGAGATCATTTGCGGGTTGTGCCCGGCCTAAGACAATGATGCGTTTAAAAAAATTGAAGGATCGTCCCGAAAGAAGCAGATGCCTTAAGGATGTTGAGTCGCAAATCGCAAATGATGATAAAATTCTGAAAATTTGGTATGTTTTTCTATGAAGTATTTCAGAGGTCGTGTAAAAATTTCACGACAATTAGGAAGCTCGTTATTGAACAATTACCATTCACAAATTAAATGTTGTTTTATGGAAACTGATGTAACTTTGCAATAAGTTTTTTTTTTGACCTCTCAATTGTATAATATCTACAATATACTGAAAGCAACGGAAACAAAACGAAGTTTATTGATAAATTTTTTTTTATTTCTTTTAAAAATTGTTCTTAACAAAATGTTAATTTTTTAATAACGAGCTTCCTAATCGTCGTAAAATTTTAACACGACCTCTTAAATACTTCATACAAAAACATACCAAATTTTCAGAATTTTCTTATCATTTTTTATTTCAACCCTTAAGGAGGTTGAAGTAATGATGATAGAATTCTGAAAATTTGGCATGTTTTTACATGAAGTATACAGGAGGTCGTGTAAAAATTTCGTGACGATTAAGAAGCTATTTATTGACCAATTAACATTAACATGTTTCATAGGGACTCAACATCCTTAACGGGCAACATTACATGAATCCGTACGAATTGAAAATATACTTTCTCACATATATTCACATATATTAAAAGGGTTTCAATAAGGACGGGTAGATGTTGAAACAGAATAAAACAAGCAGTATCGACGAAATTCTTTTTTTATTCAAAAGGCCTATGTATGCCATTATAAATGGAATATAACATCGTTCAAGTGTCCGCCGCGGCTTCTCGCGGTGGCACGAATCCGAGTGGTCCAATTTTCCATGACTCTGCCGCATAGATCGGCACGTAGGGCCGTCCTGCTGGAACCACATGTCGTCTACGTCCATACCGTTGAATTAGGGCCAAAAGAAATCGTTTATCATCGTTCTGTAGCGTTCGCCGTTGACGATGACAGCCTCACCAACGTCGTTTTAAAAAAAAGTACGTACCAATGACGCCGCCTGCCCAAAATTCGCACCAAATAGTAACTTTTTTTGGATGCATTGCCGCCTGGTGAACCTCGTGTGGGTTGATGTCGTCCCCACGTTTGGCTAGCAAATGTTGGGGATTCGACCGTGAAGGGCCACCGCGTTTGTCGTAAAATGGGCGCAATGCGCACAACGTTTGCACTAACGAACACTCATTTTGATAATAAAGTTTTATCATTTGGACCTGCCGTTCAATCGTATCACTTGCCATGGTGATTTGGCATCAGTGACTGAATAATAAACAACAGATTAGACAGACGCCATCAAAACAACATGGCCGCCACAGGCCGCCAACATCTACCCGCGCCAATTGAAAAACCCTATATATACCAGGTGTCCCACTTGAATCTGACACCTGGATTATCTCGAAAAACGCTCTTCTGATGAAGTATCGAGTATAGTAAAACTTTAAGGATTCAAAGGGGGATGTTAAAAAAAAATGTTTTGGTCAAAATTCAAAATGGTGACGCTATGGTGGTCGTTATGTTTTTTTTGTTCAATTGGAAAATTACATTTGTGATCAAAACATTTGTCAGGCAAAAACTAACAACTTGTGTAGGATTTTTTTTATAAAGTTCATAATTTTTAGGTGAGAACACAATTATTTACTATTTTAGCTCTATCCAGAATGTACCACTAGAAGGTACAGTCTTTAACATTCCTTATTCGAGATAAATCAAGTGTAAGATTTAAATGGGACACTTGGTATATATGGTTGATTCTCCCGAAATTAGCCCTTTGCAGGGTGACTAAGTGTGTAAGCAAAAATCTTTAATTCTTCCATTCCAAATTGCAATCGACTTCAGTTCTAATTGATATTACATAATATCCCTAGGGATCACACGGATTTTTCAGTTTTTTTTTTAATTTATCGGAATTGAAAGGAATAGTAGGGCCAGCGGAATGATGGTGACGAGAGAAACATTCTGGAAACCTTTTCGTATCGAGTTTTTATTGTTTTATTAATATCTTCTCCTTTTTCTTTGAATATTTATCTCGTTCTTTTTGTTTAAGCTTCTCTCTGTTTAAGCCTTTGTATCTCCGTTTTTCAGTTTCTCTTTTTCTACGGAGCCTCTTTCGATAGCTGCATGACAATTATCTAAGTGAATGATTTTTATGTAATCCCATGCACATCCATACATGCGTAACCAAGATGGTGCCATGATGCAAGAAAAATGACGATTCAAACGGATTTTCATGCACGGCATAACATGCTACGTTTTCCTAACCTAAAAATCTCACGTCGAGTAGGTGACTAAAATTTGCACTTGAACAGGTGAAAAGCAATTTATTTAATTGAAAAATTATAGAGTTAAGAATGGGCAGTGGAATGACTTCTTCTCCTGTAGAAAAAAAGAGTAAGTTACAAAAATGATACGTCACAATCACTCCCTTCGGAAAAGTAGATCTAGATGGCACTGCTCTGGCAAGTCTGATCAGCCAGCGCCATCTGTAACTCAATATATGAACTGATTTTCAGCTCTCCAGCGAAATGATTGAGAAAAACGATTACAAAATTTCGTTATTTATTGTGAGATACCTGCGCTTATTATTATTTTTTTCTGGAACGAATTAAATAAATTTCCAATGGTTTCAAGGAATGTTTTTTTTCAACTGACGCTTTTGAATTTTTAGTACCTCTTCACCGTGCTAATATACTCTAGAGGAATGATTTTCGTAGTCACAATACATAAAAAAAGACAACGACGATTTTTCTGCCAAGTCTGTTTTGTAGTGAGATTTCGAAATATTCCAACCTGTTATATTTTATTAAAACGTTGAAAAAATCGAATAGCATTTAGTTAAAAAAAAAGTTAGATTCCATAGAAAATGATTATTTCGGGAAAATTACCCATATACGATCATCGTTTACTGTCTAACAAGCCGAGAGACGCATTTATTATTCCTTACTCGCGTATTTAAGAATAAATTAAGTTACATGTATACAAACTAGCCTTTTCAATTCGATAGGTAGATGCTCATCTTACATCGTTATAAACTTGAATTTCCAAAAGAAAAAAAAAGACTGATCAGTGTTGCATGACACCGAAATTTCAGAGTTACGACATGAGACGCCATTCGTTAACTCTAGTGAGAATAAGGCAATAAATATGTCACTAACGTATTCTTATAATCGTATGGACGAAACAAAAATTTGCAAGTTCTGAGGTACGAATTCTTTCAACGCGAATTAGGGGAAACTGGGACTCGAAGTTGCAGGGTTAAAAAGTCACAGCAGAGACTTACGATCAAGAAGTGAAGCAGCAGAAATGTTAGATGGAGAGGACAGATGTGGCAACGTTGCTCTTCACGTCACGGATGCTGGTTGTGCCGTATCTGTCGACAGAATGACCTGCGTGGGGTGGTGCGAAATAAATGCAGATTTGTAACCTTTTTTTATATTTAGTCATTTTGGTCCATGCCTGCCGCTATTAGTATACCGGTATTGAAATCGTGTCATTGCATGCATTGACGCGTTCCTTATAGGCTGAATCCAACATTTTGTAACTAAGACAACCTAAAGGACAACGCAAATTTTTGAATGGTCAATTTTGGTGTTGGGCCTAAAAGTTACAAATATCGGGGGTAGGTTGTGATATGTCACAACCCCCAATCAACAACAATTTTTGTCTTGTCTCTTGTGGTCCGTTTGATCAAAGTCGCTCTGGTGAAGAATGGGTCCAATCTACTAATTACCCAAAATGTTCCCACCTGAAATGTGTAACTGGAAACATTACGTTCTATGTATTGCGATAGTGATTATTCCGATTAATTACCTTGTTGTTCAGTTTCATTTTGGCTTCATTACCTTAAGTTGTTTTTCATGATTTTCATGATTATTTTCAAAATTAAAAGAATTATCTTTTGTTGTGATATAAAAAGGTGCAATGTTTTCGTTAGCAAGCTAGGTTCGACGCCTACACATTTTTCTTTAAAAAAAAATGATTCTGATGATGATTCTCAAAATAAAATACTGATTAAAAAGCCTGTCTATTGCTTGTCACATGTCACCCCACATACTGTAACAATTAACCCCTGATGCGGGGCAAAAAGTTACACAGTTATTTTTATTTCAAACATCAAGTTCTAATAGTTGCGACAAACTCACAACTAAATAAGGCACATGTATGAAAGTTTATTAACTTCTTTATATGAAAAATATATTTAAAAATCTGATTATTCCCAAAGTGACATGTAGTAGGTAAAATTGATAAAAATGTCACAACCAGCTCCAGTCTCCCCTGATGCGGGGCAAAACTTACACTGTCATTTTTATTTCGAACATCAAGTTCTGATAGTTGCGACAAACTCACAACTAAATGGGGCACATGTATTGAAAGCTTATCAACTCCTTCGTATGAAAATATATTAAAAAATATCTGATTATTCCAAAGACGACATGTAGTAGGTAAATTTGATAAAAATGTCACGACTAGCTCAGTCTATCCTATCTACCATGGTGTTCAGAAACAGCAACGCAGTTGAAAAAAGCAGACGATTTTGCGGTAGGTGAGGTATATAATTTGATTTTTTGGTTTCGCTGGGATTCACATCGGGATATTGGACAGAGCAGTTGGTGGCCGAGTCCGATTGCTATAACTAACGTTTATTTTTAGGTGCCGATTATTTATGATTACGATTATTTCGGTCCGCGTATTCTTGAGACGGTTTATCGAATGTTTAGCATGTGCCCCTAGTCTCTTCGTCTCTCTCTCTCTCTCTCTTGCTCTTCCACCCCAGCAAAGCGCTTCTGTACGCTAATTCTGAACGCGACTAGAGCTCACCAGGCTTGCCAGTAGATATACTCCGCACGGTAGCAGACGCTTTGCTTCGCAAATCCACTGTGAAAATCTTGAACGTCCTCTCCTTCCTCTCTATCCCCCTTTTGCCGCTCTCGTCTTCTCCCACATTCAAGGCACTTCCAGCTCTCGGGATCCAATTCGTCGCACAGCTGAGATCATTTTTAAAATAAATTAACGAGAATATCAAGTCACACCCCTGTTTATCGTACCATTTATATTTAAAAAAATGCATTGTGTAACGCGAACAAGTTAAACTACTGGAATCAAACGTTTGCCCACGAGAGACCTTTCTTGCACCACAGTAACAATCATTATACTTATGAACATACACATGCCCATAATAACGCGCGCGCGCGCGTGTGTGTGTGTGTGTGTGTGAATAGATGTGTGTGTGTGTGTGTGTGTTTGTATGTATGTATGTATGTGTGTATATATATAGATATATATGTATATATATATATATATATGCACGTGACTTTAAATACCTCTCTCTTTCTATTTATTTCTCATTCGTTCGCAGAGTTCGCGTGAAAGGTATCTCTGCACTTGAGGCGCTTTCCAATTAGTACGTCTCCCATAGTTGCTATAAAGCGCGGCGGACACTGAGAAATCGTACGTAAACGAGTAGAAAATAGCACGAGGGAGAAAGAATAAAAACAAAAAGCAAAGCAATTGCTTATACAAATTGTTCGAATGGAAAAATATGATTGTTGTGCTTTCTATCGTTATTTTCGTTATTATCACTGTTAGACTGCCTTTCGGAAGGGCCAGTATTGTTGAAACGTTCATGCGATTCGGGGCATTGACGTATCTTCGAAATCGTATGAAATTCAGACCTATTTCTCCTCTTCAGCGGCGGGTGTCTATCAAAATGAGCTGCACGATCATTCACCTGAGCCAGCAACCTTATCTATTCACGTTGAAACACACAATTGATTATTGGATTTTGAACTTAATTCCCGCTGTTTTTCAATAATTTGTCATGACGTTTGGCGTACTCGGATCGTTTTTTTTTGTCCATTTCTGGTTCAGATTCATTAATTGTTGTTTATAGCGAAAAGCTGTTATCGTTTCACCCGATTTTAGCGACTTGTGGTATACCACACCTTCTCGATCCCAAAAAACAGACAGCATCATCTTTTGACTATGGATATTGCGTTTTAGCGTTGATGGACGTGGTTCACCTGGCAGTACCCATGGTTTTTTCGTTTCGGATTTTCCTAATAAACCCATTTCTCATCGCCAGTCACGATACGGTGCAAAAATCTCTTCCTCCTGCATCGTTCGAGCAGCAATTCAAAAATCGTTTTTCGCTTTTCGACTTGCCTCTCGTTTAATCGACGTGGTAACCAATTTTCCGGTTTTTTAGTCAGTCCAAGATTATGTAAACCTTTGCTAACAGCCATTTCCGTAACGTGTATCAGACAATTCTTCATGAGTCTGACATCGATCTCCATCGAGTAAGGCCTCTAGTTCTTCATCGTCAAATTTGTTCGGCTGTCCTAGACGTTCTTTGTCTTCAAGGTCAAAATAGCCACTTTTGAATCGTCTCAGCCAATCCTCTGCACGTTGTCTCTAATACAGCATGTTCGCCGTAAGCTTCTTGAAGCAAGCGATGGCTTTCGGCAGCACTATTTTTTTTTTTTAAATTAAAGCAAAAAAGCAAAGCCTCCCGCATACGCTGTTCCGTTGGTCCAAAAGCCAACATTTCTGATACTATAAAAAAAAGTACCGTGTTCAAGTGAATTCACTTTCGGATACCGAATATTGTAGGTTACGTCGAGCACTTCAACGCAGTATAGTTTTAGCGTTACTGCCACGAAAATAAGTTACCTCGTGTAATATAAAACAGCGTGAATTATGTTAAAAACTCAATAGACCGATAAAAGATATTGGAACCAAATATCGATTTCCGTGACAAGGCCGACGCGACTATGGCTTTCGAGGTTACGGCCGCTCGTCGCAACCGTGCGCAAGCTACATCCACGCGAAGTATCCAAAATGGAAAACTCAGCGAAACGGAAAGGCCAAAAACGTTAATCCTCAAAATTCGCGTTAATCTCTCGTATTCGAGCGAGGGCGTTAGTCTCGTCCAAACGAAATACCGAAGCGAAAAGTATATTTTGACGCGGTGATTCGAATGTCAGTTGATGGGACGAAACATCTCGTTCTACCGAGTTAAACTTTGTCCGAACACACGTGAACGCGGATTTGCTTAATCCAGAGAAGGCAAAAAGGAGAACTCTCGCATTGGAACGGGAGAATCGTGCGGGAATAAAGAGCTGTGGAAATGGTGCGGCGAGGAGAAAGCAGAGCGATGGATGGATCCAGAGGAGAGAGAGAAAGACGGAAAGCTAAATAGAAGAGAAGAGCAAAGGAACGTTTGCGGATAAATAGTGAGAGACACGACGCGGGAAGAGAGATACACGGACTTAGACAGATGGCGGACAGGGTTGTTCGAACGAAAGCGAGAAAGAGAGACAGCCGGAGAAATGTGCGAGAAGGTCGACAGCAACGAGGAACGGACTTAGCCGAATAAGAGAGAGAGAGAGAGAGAGAGAGAGAGAGAGAGAGAGAGAGAGAGAGAGAGAGAGAGAGAGAGAGAGGGAGAGAGAGAGAGAGAGAGAGAGAGAGAGAAGGGACAGCAGTCATGCTATATAGTGTTTAGTAGCTACTACTACTTACATATGTCAATATATACATATACATCTATGCGTATACACATGCCAAAGCTTCCTTGCTGTTTATTGCATGTATACGTATACATATATTTATAACGAGAGAACAACAGCGGAGGTACGTATATATTTATGATATATATATATATATATATACTATATACACTATATATATAGTGCGTGAACAGCAACAGAGCTTCGCGAGGTGGGGGTGGGACGAGGTGGGAGCGAGAGAGTGATAGCGGGAGAGAAGGAGCGAGCGAGAAGGGGAGTGAGGTAGTAGTATCGTGTCGGACGCTGGACGAGGCGCACGCTGCCTTGCGAATCCGAAACACGCGGTTTTTCACGCTGTATTTGTATTTATATACATATTTATATATATACATATGTATATGTATATATATGTGTGTGTATATTGGTAAATATTTATATATTTATATATGTATATATATATATATATATAGAGAGATAAATCATAGGTTATAACGTTTCGAAAAAAAGACGAATGTAGGAAACAATAAGAAAATACGAGAACGCTCGTGCCGGCGTAATTGATAATCAAGCGAGAGCGTAATACGTCGTGACAGAAGTGACCGATGGAGCGGTACGGTATAATTTGAATCGGCGAAAATTTCGGAGCGCGCGCGACGAGATCGAGAGTATGAAGAAAGAAAAGAAACGGTCGACTGGAAAACGTCTTCGCGAACGAGAAGAAGAATAAGAAATGACGCAATAACGGTGAACCGTAAACGGCCGGTTGAGCCGCACGGGAGACAGGCTTCCTTCGATCGAACATTTTTCCAAGCGAATGTAAATTCGAAGCCGTCCATCACCGCACGAATGCGAACGCACAGCCGAGCCTGGGTATCGCCGAAAATGGAGGACCGTCAGTTTCGTACTTAAAAACAAAAGAAACACGAGGTAGCTTGTGACAAGGGTATCGACGAAACGAGGAACCGAGGAGTTTCGAAAAATCGCGCGGATGAGGGTCGCGGTCACGAGGTGAGAAGGGGTGGAGAGGCAGGGGATTAACCGCCCGAGACGGAAATTCCATACGTCGTACATCGATAGAAGAATTTGAAAAGTCCTATGCGTTCATATACGCATGAAAGTGTACTTATGTGCAAACTTTGGTAAATGTATGATCAAATGTGAAAAAAAAGATATATATATATATATGTATAAAAATCCATCGTGCATCGTCGCCCATGTGTGTGTGTCTGTGCGTGGATTGTATACGTCAGTGTGGCAAGGCGCCAGTATAGCACGTGAGAAAAAGCTTTTCCATCTCTCCGCGGCTGAGTAAGCGCGCTTGGGAAACGCAGCGGGACCGAGCGACGTGAAGAAGCGTGGTTCGATTAAACAACAAATAAATCGAGAAAATTGACGAAAAGAAACGGCCACGCAGACGAAGGAACGGAAGTCGACGATGCGTTTACGGGAGTTGGGCTCGGCGAGAAATCGAATTTGGGCCAAGGGTCGTGGGTGACGAAGGTGGCCAGGGTCGAGGGAGGGCCAGGTTGATAAGGGGGCGGTTTATCGCTTCGCCGAAAGAGTTCGGATCACTGGGAGGGAACGGGTCGGCAGAAGAATTTTCAAGCTCCCTTTACCGTGGATTACGTCGGTGCGCCGTATTCTGTGTAAACAAATAGAAGCGTCGGAAGATTGAACTATGCGTAGACACGAAGCGTGAAGCATGATGAGCAGCCGCTGAGCGAACGACGGACACACAAGTGTTTATAACAAATTCGAAGCGAGTTACTTCGCGCTGAGGAAAATAAAGAAGCTACGACGAAGTGGAGACGCCTGTTCGTAAATAGTGCGTGCTTGTATTCTGGTATTGAAACACGGGGACTACGTTGTTTCATTGGATGAGAAAAAGAAGTTTGGCACTCACGCTCGAACGTGGTACGTACGAGAAGTCTGTTTCAAACGATATGTTTTTTGATTACGTTGCAGCCAGGAAAGTATAGTCTTCTCTGCGATAAATCGTGGACTACATGCGAGGATAGGGAAACATAGGGTGTCTCAAAATGACCTGACAATTTTTTTTTATTCATAAATCGTATTATGTGTTTGAAAAGTACGAATATTTTCATTTTAATATAAGGTACAACCATGGAGGTTATGTGTGAAACACAATATCCGATAAATGGCCGCCACGTTCCTGTTTGCAAACGTTCACTCTTTCGACGAAATTTTCGATAACATTTTGGCATAATTGCGGTGTGATGTCATTGACGGTGCGCCGAATTGCTTCCTCGAGCTCCGGAATGGTCTGTGGAACATTGGCGTGAACTTTTCCTTTCGGAAAAGCCCCGAAGAAAGAAGTCCAATGGCTTAAAATCGCACGATCTTGGTGGCCAATTGACATCGCCGCGGCGCGAAATAGCACGATCATGAAACTTCGTCTGCAACAACTATGCAGTAACAATGCAGCAAATAACAATTTCTATGCGTTGCTCGATCGTATAATTCTCCATGGATAAACGTCGATACTTCCTGATGCCAGTTGTCAGATATTGGCACTCTACGTTCGCCACAAAAAAACTGCACGCAATTTAAAATGTCAGGTCATTTTGAGGAAACCTTCGTATTGATCTGAACGATCAATCTGGGAACGTACGCGAGGATAGATAAATATATAAGAAAAATAAACGCGTTGCGATAAGAAAAAGGGGGTTGTGAAGGATACACTGACGTGGGGAAGAGCGCGTCATAAGTCGACCTAGCCTTACCAGTACAGCCAGTAACTACTTGGGAGAAAGCCACGAGGTCGAACCACGAGGCGACCAACATCGCGTGCGCCTATCCCTCTCTCTCTCTCTCTCTCCCTCTCTCTCTCACTCTCTTGCCTCTGACCCTTTTCGCCACCTCGTCTGTCGCCCCCGCGAATGCCGTCTGTACGACACACGCACGAAATATTTACGGAGCAGCCCGCAAAAATACGCAACAAAGCCTACTTTAAAGCTCAGCCCGGAATTATTCCGTCGTTGCGAATGCGCTGAATCGAGTCACCTTTTTCATTTACATGCAGCCGATACACGGATATGCAATTAATTCCGGGGATCGTTAATAGCGCAACGTACAACACTTCGCGAGAGCGTAGCCGCGTTCGGACAAGCGACTCCGCAGAGGCCCGCGAGTATCAAGAAGACAAGGGGGGGGTGCGGGTTATTGGGAGTGTTTTGCGGAGGCGTTCAACCGGCACATTGCAATAGAGAGATACGGAGAGCCGCGCGAGAGAAAGATCCCGGTCCTTTCATTTCAATTGTTCATTCTATCTTCAGATCGCGTCCAGCCGTGTAAAAAGGAGGGAAAAAAAGTACAAGTACACGACCGAGGAAAATACCGAAATAGAGCGAGACAAAGAGACAGTGAGAGAGAGAGAGAGAGAGAGAGAGAGAGAGAGAGGGGGAGAGAGGGGGGGGGGGAGAAGAGTGTACCGCCTAAACACCGTGATATTCGGCCATGCACATCATGCCAGTAAAATCCCAGAGACGACGCTCCGTTTTTCCTGTCGAAAATCTCTATGTCGTCAAGAATTATCGAACCGTCCCCAAAACGATTGTACCTAAAAATCCGGCTCGAGTGTGAAACGGCATCACGTTTTTGTAACGAAACACACACGCACGCACACACACACACACCTTTATATATATATATATATGTATGATTTTCGAACGACTCAGAAATCGAACTATAATTTACTCTAATAATAATAATAATATATATATATATATATATACAATCCACAATAGTGTGTGTGTGCGTGTGTGTTTGTGTGTGTGTGTATATGTATGTATATATATGTGTATATATATATATATAGATATGAAGTAAATACATTTGTACCACCGCGAATCCATCCAAACATTGATAGACGTTTGCAGACCTTTTCGAGTCATGCGGAACTCCAAGACTCGTTCGTGTCCCAACACAAACAACAGATCAAATTCTTCGTGTTATTTTTCCGCGTTCAACGACTATAACGATATTTATTTTCGAAAATACTTTCCAAAAGAATCCCCTTGCGGCAAACTTCAAAATTCAAATTGATCGGTCCTGTATCGACGTATTACCTAAATTATAACGTTCTTACGAACATTTCAGTTCAATTGAGTCGCCATTTCTGCAGTAACGACACATATTTCTCGAACGACACGCGTGCGCACACTGCTCATGCCGTTCGGAACTTGCATTAGGACAGTTCTTCCATACGAAGTTATTTTCTCGTTCACTTATCTACTGATGTATCTTCGCCGCGAGCCAACGTTTTTGTGATTGTAATATCACACGTTCACCGATGTTAAGTACACTGAACGGTCGTCCGCGTCCCGAATGGTACTACCAAAGAATGAACCTATGTTGATATAGCGCATTTCTATACGAACGTATTTGCTCACACGCACACACAGACGCACACATAGGTGTGATGTGTATACGCCGAGCGGTGAATTACGTAGAGACTTTAATTGCCGCGCGTTAGCAATTAACACCGGGCGGACGCTCGTGGTGTAGTCTGTTCGATGATGAACGCGCGATAAGATCCCAACGTTTATTGTTCATTAAAGCGTGAAACAGAATGAGGAAAAACCCAGTACGTAACGACAAACGGGATCGAAGTATCGTATTTAATTGCCAAAAGTTGTATTGACTGTAAGCCTATGTAGATATATATATATATATATATATATATATATATATATATATATATATATATATATATAAATATATATAAATATATATATATATATATATTTATAAAACGGTACTTGTCGGGACCGAATGTACATATTTCAACAAACGTATACTTAGATGTACAATAGCATTTATAAGTGTACAAAAGTATCCGCATTCACATGTACATCCGAATAAGGGTAATAAAATCGGTTTTAAAGTTTATATGTAAAACGGTTAATAGTAGGACCAATTTTTATACGTACTGTTACTTGGTGGGTCCAGGAATATTGCAAGAAAATGAGTGGGTTCATGCTGAAATAGTTGGATGCACTTGGCAAATGTGAAACGTTTATTAATTAATATTATTGAATATTAGCGAAAACAATAAGATTTTCTTTTCCGATGTTAAATATTATTATTATGAATATATTATTTCAAGTAATTAATTGTCCCTAACTATTTGAAATAAACAACAAAAATACTTAAATGCCCGGTATCGAATGAAATAATTTAAAAAAATAATTTGAAAATTTCAATTTCGTGAAAAGGAGCATTTTACGAAAAATTCATCCGGGTCACAAAGACCCACTGCACGCTTTTTCGTCTCACATCAGGATCACAAAGATCCGCTGCAGACTTTTTTCGTCTCAGGTATTGGGATGATAAAATCGGTCTTTCACACACAGATAATACATAGTCTCGAAATGTCACCGGTTATTTCTTATTGCAAAATATATATATACAACCTAATTATTGTTATTTCATCTCAAGGCTGTAGCCCCCGCTGGGCTTAGTCGCGTACATGATTCCGGTAAGTGGATTCATCTGAAGTAAAAAATGGAAAAATATACTTTTAATACAATGTTAAAGCTACAAACTCACAGGATATTTTTTCAAAATTTTGAAAATGGCCTAAATTGCACTGTTTTTAAAGAAAAAGTCAATTGTGGACCAAAAATAACGACTTTGAACGTTTATTAATAAATGGAGAAACATATGGAACAATCATCCGGTCAGTCGATTAAATATGTTATAAAATATGTCCAATCCAAATTGGAAGTAAATCGGACGGTTAGATTTTGAGATATGATGTACGCCAAATTGCAAAGTATACTTTCGAGATAAACGCAAGAAAAGAAAACGTACTAAATCCACTTTTTCCGTATACAGTTTTCGTATAAATGTTTAGGACTGCTCATTATTTTCGGTGCTTCCTTATGGTTTCGGATACGGGCAATACGAATAGGACTTTTATTTTGTTCTAGAATCGTTTATGCGTTATAAACAATTTAATTATTACAATGACGATTGTGACCAAAAAGTACATTTTGTAGAAGAAAGTTTGAAACAAAATATGTTTCTTTTTTAATTGAGTATAAAAAAGGTCTCGTTTTTTTTTCTAGCTCCATTAGTATAATGGAAATATGAACGAGGAACATTTTTGTGAGAACGACGGAACGATGAGTGAAAGGTAATGCGATTAATTTTCGCCACATATCTCCATTACTAACAGAGCTGAAATTAAACATATTTTTCAACATTTCTATCTATTAAGTGCATTCTTTCGTCCCAATTGTTATTTGAAAAATTTAATCGCAAGAAAGTGCCTTTAATCGTTCGCAAATCACATTTATTTTTCATACCTCCAGTCTGCGATTCCTGCACCCTGTAACAATCGAACAGCCGGATTGGACAAATTCATATCAATGCCCTTAGAAACCATACATTGTACCGGGCAGCTCTAGAACCGTATGGCAACAGGACGTTCTGACCTGCTCCACTAAAATCGTCATAACTCGGTCAATTTTTCAAAGTCAAGACTATGCAATAAGAAAATAAAATAAACCAAAAATCGATTTTTTTAAATTCCAACGTTATGCATATCCCCGGACGTACTGATGAAACAAGCTCTGTTGCGATCGTGCAACTTGTGGTCCTGATCTGCATCTCTAGGGGAAAAATTGATACTGTACGACCGCGTGTAATGGTGTATATCGGTACCTATCTAGTTTCGTAATGGATAATACGAGGACCGAACGAGTTGTGGTCCTGAAATATACCTTTACGAAACAGAACAGTTTGACAGTGTACGTCCGCGTGTAATGGCTTATATCGGTACCGTTCTCGTTTCGTATTGAATAATATGAGGACCGACGGGGTTGTGGTCCTGAAATATAACTTTACGAAAAATAATTTGTTGATGCTGTACGTCCGCGTGTAATGGTATATGTCGGTACCGGCTCTATTCCCTAATGGATTATACGGGGACCAGGCAGATGATTGTATGATTTGTGGTTCCAGCATGCACCTTTACGCGAAAGAATAATTTCGACGTGTACATATACGCGTAATGGTACAAAACGGTACCATTTGAAATGTCGTATAGGTCAATAGGGGGACAGTGGAGTCCACTGAAATGACTGGTACGACTTCGTACGACTTCACGTCGATCCATCGAAACTTTTTTTTTCTATAAAGGTGCATTTTGCTCACACGTGGGGGTCTTAACGAGTGCTATGGTCTTGGCTTTGCAGTTTCAAGAAACTCCCATCATACTTTTATTCAATCTTTGGAATGTTTATCGAATATTTGTGTACCCTTTCAGCGAAGAACTTATAAATTTTGAAAAAAAAGAGGGAAATACGTGAAAATGGCAAAAAAATGAATTTTTTTCTTACAAAGTAATGAAGCTTCTGATTTTTTAAATCCACAGACTTAATTGACAATGAAACGGCAAAAGCGAAGAAAAATGACGTTCGAAGAAAATAGTGATGCGTTTATTAGAGCACCAATTCTAAATGTCCAGCTTTGAAACATTAACCGGGTCAGCCCATATGACAGCTGTTGTTTTTGCTTTTTTGGGATGTTTTATGAATCATCATACACACTATATTTAAACTTTTACCACAATTTTTTGACATTTTTACAGTCCCTCAGAATTTTATCAAACAAAAATAATGACTTTAATGAATAATAAATGTATATTCGGCACTGAGTGGATAACGTTGTGGAAAAATGTATTAGTTACTCTAATACAGTCCTCGATAGGAAAACATTATTAGTCATTGAGTACAGACAGAAGATAATATATAGTTTTAATTTGAATATTATACTAAGCCTCGGAACAAAATATTGAGTCACGGCTCACCCAGCAATCAAGTTACTTATTGTCGTGAAACGTACTTTTTGGAAACAGAACTGTTCGATTGCGTACGTTCGCGTGTTATGGGATATACTGGTATTCCGAAGTTTTGTGATGGATAATTTAGGGTCCAAACGGATATTCGTAAACAGATTGCGGTCCCAAAATGCACTCTTGTAGTGGAAATAATTGCTATGTATATATCTACGTGTAATGGTACAAAGTAGTACCAATCATTTGAAGAGAGTCCAATGTCCCCATATTGACCGATACGACATTCCAATGGTACCGTTTTGTACCATTACGCGGAGATGTACATGTCGAAACTATTCTTACTCCTAAAGGTGCATACTGGAACCATAAACATAGAATCATCCGCCTGGTCCCCCTATCATCCATTAGGACATAGAGTTGGTACCGACATATACCATTACACGCGGACGTACACTATCAAGCTATTCTTTTTCGTAAAGGTATTTTTCAGGACCACAACCCGTTCGGTCCCCGTATTATCCATTAGGAAACGAGAACGGTACCGATATAAGCCATTACACGCGGACGTACACTGTCAAACTGTTCAGTTTCGTAAAGGTATATTTCAGGACCACAACTCGTTCGGTCCTCGTATTATCCATTACGAAACTAGAGAGGTACCGATATATACCATTACACGCTGTCGTACAGTATCCAATTTTTTTTCCCCAGAGGTACAGATCAGGACCACAATTTGCACGATCGCGATCGAGAGCTTGTTTCATAAGTACATTCGGGGATGTGCTTAATCTTGGAATTTAAAAAAATCGATTGTTGGTTTATTTTATTTTCTTATTGCGTAGAGTCTTGACTTTGAATTGGTTCAAAAATGTTGTAAAAATTCCAAAAATTGCCCGAGCTATGACGTTTTTAGTGGAGCAGGTCAGAACGTCCCGTTGCGTTACGGCTCGGCTCTAACGCCGCGCGATACAATGTATGGTTTCTAAGGGCATTGACTTTGCACAACCAGGCTGTTTGATTGTTACGTGGTGCAGGAATCGCAGATTGAAGGTACGAAAAATAATTGTGATTTTCGAAAGATAAAAAGAATTTTCTTGCGATAAAATTTTTCAAATAGCAATCGGGACGAAAGAGTGCATTTCATAGATAGAAATTTTAAATAAAAAATGGTTAATTTGAGCTATATTTTATATTGGTAATGGAGATATAAGTGACGAAAATAAATCGCATTACCTCTTGCTCGTCGTTTTGTCCCTTGAAAGAGATCTTTTCATTGTCATTTAAAAAAGTAACAGATTTTGTTTCACACTTTTTTTCTACAGAATGTACTTTTTTGTCACATTCGTCATTGCAATAATTAAATTGTTTATATCCAAAAAAACGATTCTAGAACAAAATAAGTGTCCTATTCGTATTGCCCGTACCCGAAACCGTAAAGAATCACCGAAGATATTGAGCAGAATTAAACATTTATACGGAAAAGTGGATTTACTACGGTTTCTTCCCTTGCGTTTATCTCGAAAGCATACTTCGCAATTTTGCGTACGTCATATCTCAAAATCTAATCGTCCGATTTACTTTGGAATTTGGATTGGACATACTTTATATCATATTCAATCGACTGACCGGATGATTTTTTCATATGTTCCTTCGTTTATTAATAATAAACGTTCAAAGTCGTTATTTTGGGTCGACAATCGACCTTTTCTTTAAAAACAGTGGAATTTGGGTAATTTTGAAAATTTCGAAAAATATCCGGTAAGTTTGTCGCTTTACCATTGTACTAAAAGTATATTTTTCAAATTTTTACTTTAGATGAATCCACTTACCGGAATCATTTACGCCACCGAACCGTGCGGAGGCTACAGCCCTGAGATGAAATACCAATGATTACGTTGTTTATATATATATTGCAATAAAAAAACGGTGCCATGTCGAGACTATGTCCTATCTATGTGCGAAAGATCGACCTTACCATCCCAATACCTGAGACAAAAAAAATATATAGTATCGATCTGTTGTTTAACATCAAGGTTATGCATAGCCCTTAGTAATACGTCAATTGTACTGGGCTAATCATTTGATGAAAATATCAATATTATGACAATTTGAAAAAGAATACGCGCATTGGGTTTCCGCGGTCGGTGTAACTGATCTATTATTTTAAATGGATACATTTTAAATAGGTATATTGTTTTGGGTATTATTTTGTATTCGGAATGAACCCTACGTCGATACAGTGGGTCATTGTGACGCGGATGGATTTTTAGTGAAATGCTTACTTTCACGAAATTGAAATTTTCAAAATATTTTTCAAAATTATTTCATTTGATATTTTCCTAATTTCAGTTACACAAACATATCGATATTTTTAAAGTGGTTCCCTGATTATTTTCAATGAAAACCCACTGAAGGCTTGTTTATGCCAGGTGAATGAAGTACTATCCGAATACTTTATCTACCTTTCCAAATTCACGAAGCGAATGAAAATCGTAGCCAAATATAACTGTTTCAACGAAGGGTTAAAAACCTATCATATTAATTGTATTCATATTTTTTAAAAGTAACATTATAATTAATATTATTTGAGAATGTTTCTGACCTTTTTCTGTTCAGTGAACAACAATTCAAAAATTAAATTATCAAGTAACGCAATGAATTTTATGATTTCCGCGAACATTGGTAAAATTTTATTATCATTCGCGTACTACATGCTGCCTTTGCCTATTTTCATTTATGCTTTCAGCCAAAGTTCGTGCATTTGCCTCTATGTCTTTTACCGGGCCGTGGTCCCCATAAATACCTTTCATCCACACATGCAAGGTCCTGCTAATAACCGTTAAACGAAATTGGGACCGGTCCCCGCATCATCCGTTTAATCTAAAAAAATATCGGGTCCGTCCCCGTATGTGACAAATGTCCCGGTATGTACCGCTGGGGGTCGATTTTGGTACCGATAAGTACCGTTTTATAAATATATATATATATATATATATATATATTAATATTTATATTTATAGTTATATACGCGCACACACACACAAAATTGAATATCTATATACAGTTACGTGAAAAACTTTTGGGCCATCCTATGTCTCAGGCGTATTGCATTGAAATACGACGGTGGGGAAAAACAAACTAGTTGTGACGACACGTATTCACTTATATTTGGCAACGATGAATTGTATATATACATATTGTTCATAATTTTTTTCTTTTTAATTTTATTACTTCTGCGTGTGAACATAACAAAACATTACAAAAAATGTTGAAAATATCAAAAAGAGATTCGACCTTCCTCACTTGACTCCAAGAGGACCTTACCGGCTGTCACGCACGGATTTTGATAAGTCTCAGATATCTTGTAGAGGGACCTACCCTGAGTACCTGAGTAAAGGGATTTTATACAACGCTCTTTAGTTTTCGAGAAAAAACGTTCGAAAGTTTAGCTCGTAGCTAGGATACCGGTACGGTTGCTCCTTTTTCGAACCAACGGCGTGGCCCAGTGTGCAAGTTTCCCGGCTCTGACGCTCGAGGTCCAGAGTTCAAGTCTCGTGATGGCGTTTTTTTTCACAAAATATAAATAAATTCGATGGTAGATGCAAAACCGTCTAATTATTTATTATTATTTTATTTATTTGTTTAATTTTTTTATTCATTTTAAAAATTTTTTAGTTTCCATTTTTTTAAAAATGATTTATTATCATTTTATTTTTCACACAGAAAAAAAGAGAGGAAGAAATTATAACATCTTTCACAAGAAAGTGCAGTCTATTATTTTTCATTGCAATATACAGGTTTTTCTTACTCGCTATCACTGTGGTCGCTTGTTAAATCAGAACAATATTGCGGGCGGTATTTGTCGGAAAAGCAAGCAAAACACAAGACCAAAGAGCAACGCGCACATTGTATAAAAGCCATGGCCTTGCAGGCGCATGGAGTTTTGAGCAGCGTTATTGTGAAGCATGCTTGATTGACATTTAAAAACAGCGGTCTTTCCTCAATCAACTTTGATGCGAACCACGCATATTTAATCATCGGCGCGAAAGCATCGTTGCTTTGGAAAGCAACGATTTTTTTCCATTTCTCATTTCCACTTTTATCCAAAATCAGATTCCGCAAATGTGTTATAGATCGCTAAACAAGAACCCTGAAAAAAGTTTGCGTGATTTTCGTAGTTCGAATCTGCCCATGGAAATTTGAGAAGTTAGAAGAAAACTATTTTCGTTGCGTTCCAACGATGCAAAATTTAAGTCCATTATTTTTTTGCAAAATTCAATCTGGCCTTTTGATTCTTGCTGCTGATGTGTGGCTTTTTTACACCAATGCGATCAAACGTCATACAGCCTTCGGACGTAGGGTCACTCTACGTCGACCAATATCGGCACGATTTTAAGGATGTTGAGTCCCTATGAAATATGTTAATGTTAATTGTTCAATAAATAGCTTCTTAATCGTCACGAAATTTTTACACGACCTCCTGAATACATCATGTAAAAACATACCAAATTTTCAGAATTATATCATCATTACTTCAACCTCCTTAAGGGTTGAAATAAAAAATGATCAGAAAATTCTGAAAATTTGGTATGTTTTTGTATGAAGTATTTAAGAGGGCCTGTTAAAATTTCACGACGATTAGGAAGCTCGTTATTAAAAAATTAACATTGTGGTGAGAACAATTTTTAAAAGAAATAAAAAAAATTGTCAATAAACTTCGTTTTGTTTCCGTTGCTTTCAGTATATTGTAGATATTACAAAATTGAGAGGTCAAAAAAAGCTTATTGCAAAGCTACATCAGTTTTCATAAGACAACATTTAATGTGTGAATGTTAATTATTCAATAACGAGCTTCCTAATCGTCGTGAAATTTTTACATGACCTCTGAAATACTTCATACAAAAACGTACCGAATTTTCAGAATTTTATTATCATTTGCGATTTGGGACTCAACATCCTTAGCTACGTAGTTCTCTCGAAATGCCTACCGCAGTTTTTCGTGGATCTATAACGTACTTCCTTTTCATAGTTTTGTTAAGGTATTCCGTAGTTTTTTTACCAATTCGACTTTTGGCCCACGACGAAATTGTTAATTTATATTTACAAATAATACGATTGACCGTACTTTTTCCAATGGATAAAGTAGTTGCAATGTCGCGAAAACTCTTTCCTTCAGAAGAACGTTTTAACACGATTTTACGCTACTCAATGTTCGTGTGTTTCGCCATCTCGGCCAAAACAATACTAATTTTTCTTTGCCACGCATGTTCTGAAACTAAGTGCGTAAGAAAATGCAAACGAACTGTGCGTACGAAGCCGGACGAGATAGTGACCCGATAATTCGCAAACCCGAAAACCGGACACTATTATTCATTTAGTCGGTTTAAAAAAATTCAACGATTAGCTCAGGAGTTCAATATTTTATTTCTTTACTCAAAAAAAATCGGGTGGCCCGAAACTTTTGCACGTGACTGTATACGTCAGATTTGCCCGCGGCTGCACAATGTATGACGAAAATTTGGTTTACATGTACATCAGCAATGAATTTCAGGGTCACATCGTTTTAAGGTTATGTACCGAGATCATTATTGAAAAAAACGTTTTTTCTACAGTTTGATAGATACTCGTAATCACATCGACAAAAAAAAATTAAAAACTGAATTGGATTATGATTAAAGCCGATGAAAAATTGAACATTGAGTATTTGCTTGAGAGTTTTTTAAAAATAAATGCTGAAGTGCATTGCGTGCAATATTTTTCTAAAAGGAAAACAAGATTTTGTCAGTTTCTACTTGATGAACCCAACTGAAACAACGCGGAGAAAAATTCTGAAAGCTTTTATTGTCATACACCAAGTATGGTTGAAGATAAAGCTTCAGCTGTTTTTGGGCCAACGTCGCCCACACAGACCGACAGCAGTCCCAAAAGTGATAGATATCGTCTCAGCATATGGTATTCCAACCCTACCTGCTCAATGTCAGCTTAAAATATGAGTGTACAAGCAGACATCAGAATTATATGTTATTAGCTAGATAAATATGAGGTCGGAATATTTTCTACCTATCATCTGTGTTCAATGCTGGCTATCAGCACATCTGGCTGTTGTTGAGACTTTTCTTTTAATTACGTTTATATAAATATACTTACATCGATGTGGAGGTAATATTGAAGACGTTGGGGTTCACATAAAATGTTGAGTATCGGGATAAGGAAATGTTATAAGGACGATCGAATGTGAAACAAACGAGAGAAAGAAAAGAGTGTGTGTGTGTGAGAGAGAGAGAGAGAGAGAGAGAGAGAATTTAGCAAAGCGGAAAAAACAAAATAACAAAATAAAGTAACGAGATTTATTCAACCAAAAGTTATAGTTGTTTTCGTGTATTTGTGTCCGTGTACTAAACAATTGTATTGTCAATAATTTGAACGATTCAATTTGTTTCGCTATTTATTCGTAAGTTTTATTTAAAGAAAAATCAATTTTTATAATCTACTTTGTACTTCTTATTTAAATTAAGCTTTGGCCATTTAGGAACATTGATTTAAATATAAATCTTAAGTAACAATCTCGAAAATATGAAAAAAGGCTTAAACTTATAACTCGTCCTGTGCGCACTCCTAGGCTGCTGCGTTGCAAAGAGTACGCAGTGAGAGCCTCTCACAGAAGGTAAGAGTGCGCATGCGAGCTGAGTAGTGGTAAGGAATAGTGGAAAGCGCGCGCACTCTTTGGGTGCGTACTTTTACCAAATACGTGTTTTTAGTCTATGGTCACGTTAATTTTCGTAAGCAAGCAAGACGGCGACATAACCTCTCAATAAAAACCAAATTTGGATCACAAATTTCAAGTATAATAACATTCGTTGGGTACAAATTACAAAAACTTTACAAAAAGTGTTTTAAATTGTTAAAAAAATTAGATCAAACACATCGGAAATCTACTATTAGGCATAAAATTGGAAATCAATACCTTAACGAAGCGAGTCGTTGTCCAACACCTTGACATGACATATGCCACTGACAGGTTAGGTGGTGTTGCCAACACAAGAAAAAATTAAACGATTAAAAGCACTGCGTACTCTTTGGTGGCCCGCACTCTTTGGTGACTACCCTATGTACATGCAGTAGCGGTCAAAAGTTTTCAATCATTTGGATGATTGCAAAATTATATTATGATGACATCAATTGTTTTATAGAGCTATATAGCATCTTCGTGATATATGAAATTAAATGAATTTTATTATTCTAATATAATTGTCCAATCATTCAAAATGATCGAAAGCTTTTGATCGGCACTGCGTGTAAGTATATACGTATATATATATATATTGATGTATGTATGTATATGTATATATGGAGCTACATTTCGACGAGGCAGGACCGTGAGAAAGTCGAACGGATCGAAAATTGAGGCGATTCGCAGTAAAGGATGTAATTCTTTTCCGTGACGCCTCTCCCACTCGAGTTCGATCTCGGACGTGGAATTAAAAATCGGCGAAACCCTGCTCGCAAGGATCGATAATTTTACAATAATTGTGAGTTACCTCTTGGCTCTCAAGGTCTCTCGCGCGCGTTGGCGCGTCTCAGGTTACTTACGCGCGCTCTCCCTTGCTAATTATCCTACAAACGTTCTCTCTCTCCCTCTCTCTCTCTCTCTCTCTCTCTCTCTCTCTCTCTCTCTCTCTCTCTCTCTCTCTCTCTCTCTCTCTCTCTCTCTCGCAGAGCGGATTATATTGGCAAAAGAGGCCACATGTAACGACCAACCATCGGTTATTATATTCTTCGAAATCTTTTCCTTCGCTATCTTCCTCCTTATAATACCCCTGTGAAAAATAACAAAAAATTGTAGAAGTTTTATACACTGCTAACTCGACCGACTTGATTTCCCCATCGATAAAAGCATTCGCGACAGTATTATTCGTCCCTCGTGACAAATTCATAACACGTCGTTGATGTACTATTATTTTTCGCCGCACGATCCAGACGCGTCGCTAAATCGAACATTCTGAAGGCTCAAATGAGAGGAAGGAAACAGAGGGAGAAAAAACTGAATACTGCGAATAAGCACATTAAAAGTCGAAGAGATCGCGAGTACGCGGTCCTCGTGGGCAATTATGTACACGAGAGATCCCCGGGTGTTTACAATCTAGAGCTTATGACGGCAAGTGGGCAATCAGTCCGGCCAATTAATGAGTCCTCTCGTTGCGGGCATTCGAGACTCTCGAATTGGCCTGTTCTCGAGTCTAAATTCCTTAATTCCCGGCAATTATGCGCTCCGCAGGAGGACCCAGAGAGGGAGTAGGGCAAGGGAGGGAGGGAGGGAGAGAGAGAGAGAGAGAGAGAGAGAGATTCGTAATTAGCACAGAGTAGTTGCAAACCTCCGCAAAATGGCGCCAATGTGAATCCGCGCTCACCCGATCAACTCTCTTTTGGCACTTCAAGGCGGAATGTCCATTTAGACGGGAAAAAAGTAAGCAATTTTTGAGGGATTTTTTAAACGAACATGTAATTATTCTACATTTTTCAAACTGTACGTATACCTGAATAGTATATTTAAGTATACGAAACAATTTTTTTGAATTCATCTGACATGAAAATGGCGGAACTGTGGCAGAGTGTTTCAGCACAATTGCCACGGGAATGCAAAAAAATTGAAATTTTTTCCAGTCAGGACATGTACTCGTATAGCTTCTATTTGACAGCAATTGAAATTAAGAAAATTTGCATGGAAAAAGTGTTTTTTTTTTTCTAGTTTTCCAATAACAATTCTCGTCAAGTGGAAGGGAGCAATATTGGCAATATTTCTACCAAGTTTCTATTCAATCGGCTTAATTTTTTTATCGTTGTAAATGTATATCTCCCTTTAAAGAAGGGACGTCATCGTAAAAGTACAAAAACCAATTTTACGTCGGCCCGAATGATCGCTTTCTCTTGCTGATTCGCTTAAGCTGTTAATCAAAGTCTGGTTTACCAATTAAGTCTCGACTGATGAAAGTCGTCGCTGCCATGATTATGTCGCGACTACACTCCAAAAAAAATATTTCATTTAAATAGGATCTACTTACGGTATTCGATTCATGAATCCGAATATCTCACAATTAATTTATTATCGTCTATAATCAAGTACAAATACTTCCCAGTATAGTGGTAAAATTCCACGCCAAGTGACCGAGTTTTCAACGAAAAAATATGACTCTAAAAACCGTCTTACTCATACGGCGCTTTATGGAGATGACGCGCTGGTCACATTTCTATCTAATAATATACACCCTAAATAACTGTAGCCTGATATAAACTGCTCGAGCGTGTGAAAAATTCGAAATAATCGCTAACGACAATAAAAACAGGGGGTCGCCGAACGTTTAAAGAAAATATTGACGGTAAAACTTGGAAAAATGTAACAAGCAGACGAATTTTCGTAGCCACGACTTTTCAGAGAGAATGTCAATATGTATAAATCCGCTAAATTCGCGCATCGTTCGTCATAATAACCGATGGTAACGTATTTTTTATTAATCGCCACTGTAATTTACGGATGATTCAAAAGGGTCCTGCTTATGCCCCTACAAAATACGACCCTCCGCAAAAGGAATACCTCACATTAAATCGGTTTTTTCCTTCCCTGGCGGACTACTACGATCCTATTTGTTGAAAATATATTTTTTCATTTATTGCCCGCTATTCTTGTTGAATGTTGAATATATTCAAATTCAATAAATGAAGATTAGATTCGAGCACATTTTTTCTTTGAACGTATGGGAGATATTTTTTATCAAAAAATATCTTCATTAGCGTGAATAAACGTCTATTTGATTCAAATATATGTTTCTGTTTAAGTCTGGAAAGATCGTTCCGAATGAACTAAATCTTTATTTGATAACATTATCGTGTCTTTAATTAAAATACACTGTCACTTTGAACATATTAAGAATAGATTTGAATCGTTGATATTTCAATTTACATATGTATATTTACCTTAAATAGTATTAAATTTACCTTAAATTGCGTTCCCTTAAATAGCCAATGTATATTTACCTTAGAGCTTTGTGGCCATCTTATGAAAGGTGTATGTGAATCAAAAGAATTGTGGTTTTATATTTTTGTACAGCATTTATACATATATAATGGGTGTGGCAACAGCGTGAAAACGATTAAATACATTTCCAGCATCAAAAAAAAAAATGCCATGATGAAAAATCGGTCAATACTCACATTCATGTGAGTAAGTATTTGTTCCAATAAAAACAGACCATTACTTCAATCGAATCGAAAAGTGTTTGACTCCCCGAACATCCTATTTAATTTGAATTAAAAAAAACGAAATAGATACATTTGGTGGATTCAACTAAACTGCTTTTTAACAGATGATACCGAATCATAGACTTATTAGGAGTAAATAAAACATATAGTTATTAGACAATATTATATAGATCTTGATTTCACTAAATCAATATCTTTAAAATAAATCATTCAAATAATGAAACGCAATAGGAAAAAATGGATTTCACGACAAATCTAGTTAATTCAAATAAGAAAGAATCAAATAGACACATCTAGTTAACATCAATAGAATTTTTCCTTCAGTATACAGAAAGATCCGTTTTCCGCAATTTTGCGGTTCAAGGCCTCGAAATTTCGGAAAACTATACACCAAAATTGTGTCCCGAAACATTTGAAAGTCCTAATTTCATCCCAACCCGTGCGTTCGTAATAGTCTCAATGATTCCCTAAGCTCAAGATGCGATAAGAGCCGCCACCCGTAAGCTTAAACCTGTGTACACACGCGTGGCTAGACCAGCTGCTCGTCTATTATAACAAATATCGGCAAACCCTCGTCCTTTCTCCATTTCACAAACGATAACGAAGCCTCGTAAAATTTTACAGCCTCTCGTCGCGCGTGTGTCGTCTGCCTACACGCACACTCATCTACGTGACGTTAAACATTGGCGAATAAAATGTAATTTTTTTCTCATCTTCGCACGCGTGAAAAAAAATTAATTCAATGGAATCGTTATGCCGAATGCTAGTCATACACGAATGTGACTGTGATAACATGACTATGAAGTTGCAATTGTGGGCCACATTTTCAATGAATATGTTTCAGATATGAATATTCATTTGTAGCAGTGTTGAATCGAAAAAGATGAAATTGGAGAACGATGAAAAGGGTCGACAGAGCTGGCCCGGCTGATTCGATTCGAGTTTATGCGTGTACGCCCGTCGGATCAGGCCGGATACGCTCCCCCCCCCCCCCCCCCCGCTCATCCCTCGGTGTCCTCCGCACTTAATAATTAATAGGCCTCTGCTCTCGCACAAGAGCAAATTCGAACCCTCTGTTGTGTCCGCCCTACTATATATGTCGTCGTATAGTTGGGGGGGGGGGGGGCGTTAATTAATCGCCGCTTCGCCGGCAACGCACCACACACTGGCCGCGCTAATTACAATTTATAATTAAGCAGCAAAGTTAACTTCCTCCGATTTCTGTGGGGGGCGAGAAAGATAGAGAAAGAGAGAGGCGGAGTGGGGTGAAAGGGAGACTTGGCATATGAAGAAGAACCCCGAGAAGCCCCGGTGTGAGCAGATTATATACATGGGCTGCCTTGGGCCCGTCGTATAGACACCATTGCCGCCGCAAAGACGAAGCTCGTTGGCTCGCTGCGCTGTGCGAGACTCGCAATTAATATGATTAATCGTTCCGCGAATTAACAACCGGCCCAAACTCTTACGGATACAAAGTTTGCACGGGACTGTTAGGTGTCCGTTATAGTCGTCTGCGGATAAAGCCGTCGTCAAGGCGATCACCGATATTTCCGTCGCGTAACTTCAAACTCCAAAGTGGACCCGGAAAGCCCGAACTGTTTAGTGAAGATTGTAGAAAAAAAAAACGTTCGGGAAACTTGGAGATTTCATAATGATTTTATGAAATCGCTGGTCCAAGCGAATGTGATCATCACATTGTTATGGAGACATATCGCTATGGTTTGCTGTGTTGGCTGTTTCTAATCATATGTGGTTTTAAACGCCCGACGATTTTTGTTGTGCTTTGCGCTTTTTCAGGCAGTGTTATTTGACGTGTTAACAATCGAGCAGTCTATTCTTTGCCGAATAATACAGATTTTTGAATCCGTCAATGACCTTATTCGCAAAGAGTTTTTGTTCGTCTGTAGTTTTTCTTCCTGATGGAAAAAGTGTTGATTTCGTTGAGCTTTTTTTTAAATTCCTATGGAAATATGTAGAGATTGTTTGCATACGTTAAAAAATTAAATTGAAAAGGCAAGTACTGTACAATGCATAGTTTTGTATACGCGCAAAAACGTCTTTGCTTTTTGAGGAGCCCGGCTGAATTTCTGCACAACTGTGTATCATGGGAAGTAGGGGGATTAGAGACAAGAGACACAAACGGGTGAGCTAAGGTTGGAGGCAAAAAACCAGGTTTTTCACATATTATCGAACTTTACTAAATCAGTCACGAACTTAAAAAATAGTCTTCGTTGATAAGAATAAAGAAACCAAAAACTAAACCTTGCGAAAGAATGCGTTTTGCCCGTCGGAGTGGCAAAGCGGGCAGAGCTTTTAGCATAGGATGTAGTGATTCAAATAATGAGGTCAATCAACCTTGATAGCTAGATATTGTTTAGTATTTGGTTATACTCAACATTTTTTGTTTTATGTATCTATCACAACCATTCAATCAGCCTATACACTATTATAGTCGAGAATCACACTTATTTAGGGTAAAGTCAAATTTCACGTAATTATTCTTGACACATATCGCAGTTATAGGAACCTCTGCCTGCACAAGAAGTGCAAGCCCATATCTCACAATCATAGCACTTAAACCAGTCTTCTGTTTGCGGATCTATGTAAACTTCGCTGCACATCAGTCGTCGGTACTCGTTTGTGTCCTTTTTATTCTGTTTTGGACGTTTTTCACCTTTTTCTCCCCCCTTCTGCCTTTTCATACTTGTTGAAGGTGTAAGATATTTTGAATTTGTCTTTGCTGCATCTATCCTCGACTTTTACCCGTACCCGACTTGCCCAATGGCATGCTTGTTTTGGCACACTCATAACCTCGAAATCGGCACAACAGACGACAAATCACATCACTGATAAGAAAGTCCCAAAATAGCATAATAATATCACTAAACTAGTAAGAACACATCACAAACCACATTTGACTAATCAGTAGTCATAAAACACCAATTATTTGATCAAAACTAGCAAGAATCTTTGTTTACAACTTACCTTGCAGCGTGATCCGTCGTTGCGGGGAGACTACCTCTGATTGGCCGACGCCCGCGCCACCTCCGTATACACACACAATCAAACTAGTGTCAGAGGCGCGAAATTTAAAAACTCGATTTGGGCAGGTTACCCGTTTTAGGCAGAGGGCTGTCCATAAATTACGTCATTGTAAAATAGGAGTGGGGCTTTGGTCGTTGGATTACGGTAACGATAATTGGATTATGACGATACGAAGGATAGGATGATTTCGGGGAGGGGGCGGGGGGATCAGCAAAAACTGATGACGCAATATATGGAGGGCCCTTAGTCTCTCCAAGCTATAAATTCATTTAATAAGAATCAGCAAAACGCTTTCCATTTCGAGGGAGTTCTAAATTTCAGGAAAATATCTCCTTGTGTCGTAAGCTTGACAGTTTTTTTTTTCTTTTTTTAGTAATCCGTCCAATTTTCGTACGGAAGGAAAGAATGATCCAATGAATATACAGAAGGAATATTTGAAAAATCCATCCTCAGGTTCGTATCCTAAGGGGGGTTCAAATTCCCAATAGAGTATTTCAACGGTGTAACATTTTTATTCAAATTTCTCATACTCGAATGATTCTTTGTACATATAGAGACTATTACAAAAGAAGTATGATGATTTATAATAAACACGTGTAGATTTTAAGCGCGATTTTGAATAATTTTCAATAAAAAAAGGAGGGATAATGACCAACGATTCCATATACAAAAACATTTGAAAATTTTATTATACCAAATAAAATTCTGCAGGTAAAAAACATTCACATTACTGTCTTGTCAATATATTCCGCTCCCTAAGCTGGCCATGTGAGTATTGTGATTTTTTTTACAAGAAGCTTCCGCTTTGAGAAATATAAAATTGAAAGACACATGTACTCATGTACTGACGAGCGGACGATCGAAGCTCGGATTCACTAACCGGGGTAGCTTCGTGCGGAAAAAAAACATTATTCCTGTGGTCAGCTTTAAGGGTGAAATAAATGGATGAGGAAGCAATGCATACACTTTCAACTTGTTAAGCATCACAATTAAAAGATGTTTCACTGTAATCTACAATTAACCGACATCTTGCTCGTGTCCGTTATCTTAATAAAGGGAGGCTAGAAGCGGCTGTCAGATTTATTTCTGCACTGCTACTGTCAGCAGTGACACTTGCTTCTCATCATTTTACCGCAGCACTCTATTCGATTTTCGTTCAAACGTGAACGAAAATGATCCTGATGAAATGAACGAAAATCGCTCTACGTGAAAATGATCCTCGAACTGCCGCATGGAAATTTCACATGGCAAAAAATGCCACATGGATGAATTTCGAAAGACGACCACAAATCGAAGCCCTCCGTTGACAGTGAACGTTGAAAGAAGCAATTTTTATTCGCAGTCAGCTGAGTAGTGAAGAAAAATAAGTAACGGCAAATCATTTGTGACGTCAAGGGGATGATCGGGGGGGGGGGGGGATGAGGGCGGGCTTGCTCGTGCGGTTGGCGCATTGGCAAGTGTGTCACATTGCGCGCCGCGGCTAATGCAGCGAGGCAGGAAAGCTTTTCCCGGTGCGGTGGATATAATGGTGCTGATCGAACAATCGAGGTAAATACACGAAAATATATTCTCAGGGGAAAATGACTGTCATTAGCGAAGAGTGGCTGATGGCGTGGGGCTACGTCAGCCGTCGAAATGGGTCGAATGGACGGAAGAAGAGAGACGAAGTTATGGATCGCGTACGGGAAATGGAAACGGAGAAAGCAAAAGCGAGAGACAGAATAAGGGAGGACGAGTGACGGGAGGTGACGAGGAAAATGGCCGTCGCAAGGGTGGTTAAATCCAAAGAAAAAAGGATAAAATGACTATCCGAAAGAGAGGAAGGGAGAAAGCCCGTTTCTTTATTTCTGCTATTATCATCGTCCGGGGCAAAAATGGGGAGAGCTTCAGATCGGCGGAAATCAAATGATGAATCTACGTCGAATCGTTTCAAGTGCTCGTCGAGGGATTCATTTGTAAACAAGAGGCGCGGCCACTGACAGGTCAAAAAGAGAAGAGCGGATGAACGAACGTCGCAAACCTAAAGAGAATAAAAACAAACTCAAGGCGACCGGACGTGATTAATATTTTTTCGGCTCGCGCCCTCGTAAAGCGTTATCAAAAAATTTACGCTGATGCAGATGCATGCATGGGAAATTGCAAATTCACCCTCGATCATTTGATTCAAAACACACGGTGGTTCATGTTAAAATCATCTTACTTTTCTACGACCCAAGAGAATGTTGAGACGCTTTTATCCCTGAGTCTCCCTAAATAATTATTCTATTGTTTTTTTTGTGGGTATTTCTACATACGCACGTTCCGGGCTGATCCCATCTTTTTTACTCTTTATCCTACACTTTTCCGTCCACTGTATGGGGTTCCTTAGAGATCCCTATATGTTACCCCCAGCCGCCCCTGCCAAATTGCTTCCAAGTTGCTTCCAAATGAAGTCACAGGGAAACTGGAAAACATGTGCCAATAGAGACTGTATTGAGGATAGAATGGAGGGTGTATTGGATGTTCGTTTGTTCAACGACGGAGAATCTCAGTCAGCCAAAATGACTCCTCCGAGTGACCGACGTTCGAATCAATGAGCACCTAAGCGGTCACCCATCCAAGTAAGAGCTCACGCCGACGCTGCGCAATACGGGAGATCACCAATGCAGCGCAACGACCACGCCTTCACCCTACCTTTAGTCCCATCGTCGTTTATCATTATTATGAATAATTGCAATTACATTCGTCCCCTATCTCGTCGTGCGGTGAATCTCGAGCGATTTGAGACGTCGATAATACTCGCTGTTATATTTCCCGTATCGTATACAATCTTGGCGGCATTGCTCAAAAACTTGGCTCATATACCCGTGCGTATATTCTCACCCTCATTACTCCTGACACACGCACACATATATATATATACAGGGTGTTCTGTTGAAAACGGATAATCCGGAACTGTCGATGGGTCAGATCATATCCTGCTATATGCTGGAATTTCAGTTTACTAAAAGTCCCACGGTTTTCGAGATGGAAATCATCTGCTTTTCGTTTTTCGCATGCCATTTCTACAAATGATAACTTCTTTGACCCGGTTTAAAAAAAATACTCTTGGTTATTTGTTTTATCTAGAAAAGTCATATTTTTAACCTCAAATGTTAAGGAAACTTTATGAAAAAAATATATTGTGCAGAATTTTCATACAAATCAATTCGAACATATGACTTTGATAGCCTGTGGTGTTAAAGAAAATGTACTACGTATGTCATGCCAATTACTTTTCAAAGTTGCTTAGTTATTGCCGATTCATATCATTTTTAGGAAAGGCATGCGAAAAATTAAAAGCAGATGATTTTTTTTCTTCAAATAACATAAAGCCCAGGATCTTGGAAACTGTGGGACTTTTACTAAATTTAAATTCCAGCATGTAGTAGGACATGACCTGACATATCGACAGATGCAGGGTTATCCATTCATAACAGGACATCCTGTATATATATAAATGTACCGATGAGTTACACGTATGTATGTACCTGTACGGTAAATATGGACTCGCTATGCTTGCAGGGCTTATATATTTACCCCGATGGCTCACCGACACACGTAAATATATATTCCATATACTACACTCACTTATCCGTATTATCGAATTACCGAGTAAGAAAGAAAGAGCTCCAAGTTATACAAGAGAGTGAGGGGCGACGAGCTTGATTGTATTTTTCTGAATCAATATCATTAATGTTATACAGCGAGGGTGCCTGATGAGAGCGCGATCACTGCGCAACTCTCCTTCTCCCTCTCTCTCTCTCTCTCTCTCTCTCCCTCTCTCTCTCTCTGTCTTTTGCTCCTTCTCATTTCTTCTCTCTTCTTTTCTCTTGAGTACTTTCTTCATTGGTCTTCGCCGAGGAAAAATTCCTATCAGAAACTCACCCATACATACGTCTCGACAGCCCTCACTCATTTATCAATAATATACACGAGCACCCCGAGTAAGAGAGAAAGAATGAGAGCGAAAAACATCTACAATATAAGAGAAATTCCATCCTCTTCCTCCTTTATTTATTCCATACCACGCTAATGAGAAATCAACGACAGCCTCGAGACCTCCGACAATACAGTCAAACCCAATGCGGGCTATTCTTTCTTCTCCATTCCTCACGTTTCTGTGGCAATGTTGTTGTTCATCGTGGAAAAATACGTCAAGATATTAACATATTCTTCATTCATCGGGAATCCAATACAATCACGTAGACACTTGAAGGTTAAGTGTGCTACGAAATTAAATGTAAAAAAGACGATAAATAAACACCAAACTTTTCGTCCGCTTATGCATTCTTGGTGCGTTCGATTCTTGATGGCGGATGATTCCGCAATTTGTGTGATGCCTGTATAAGCTGCAAATCGACGAAGTTCGGGTGTCTTTTATCCTAACATTTGCTGAATGCTGTGCAAAAAAAATTACGAAACTTTTTCATCTCTAGTGTTTGTGTTTCGAATATCGAAATGGGTTTCGTTACTCAAATTCGCCATTGGTCGGACTGTCGACGACGGACGTTTTCAATTCTGTCGCGTCATTTTTATAGTAATTTCGCGAATAGACAAGGAAGTTATTCAACACGGGAGCCTGGATATATTGACGTTAGGGCGATGGAGCGATCACCCATACGCCAAGCAGCCTGGGCTCGAGTCGATACTGGGATGGGTGGCCGCTTAGCCACGGCTTGGGCGTTGACGACTGGGCTGCAGATACCAAGTATTCTGGTCGTAGCGCGAGTTAAAACGCGATAAAATATAGCTGTCTGCATATTTGAACACAGGTTTTTCACAGTTTCCCTGTGCCCGCGTGCGAATGCTGTATGGGCATTAGGGAACAGATACATTCAGAATCAACGCTCGGCGACATTCAGCAGACATTGGCAATAATGAAATGGCGATGAACGTGAAAATGGGATAGGAAAAGTCCGCAAAGACATCCATTTGGTTCGCAAATACTAGGGACATAGAAACATCATATTGTGAGAAATAAACACTTGTAGATGCGAATTCATTACGCGCACATTGATAAGTAAAAACATATACAGGGTGTTCTGTTATGTGGATTACCCTGCAACAGTAGATAAGTCAGATAAGATCCCACTACGAGGTGCAGAAGTATGAAACTGGAATTTCCCTATAGATGGTGCTCGAAAACAGTTTAGGGCCCGTAAGACCGCTTCTGCAGTGCCATCATCTCCCTCTAACAGCTGACGAAGATTTTCAACACACAACAACCCAAGTTCCCGACACCCATATATTTTTCTATAACCTTAAACATGTCGAGTTTTGGGCCTACGGACTATGATTTGCGGACAGCATTGGTTTTCTGTTATCATTTGAAGACAACTGCTGCAGAATCGCATCGAATGCTTCTCGAAGCTTACGGTGAACATGCTCTTGGTAAAACACAGTGTTTCGAGTGATTCAAAAAATTCAAAAATCGTGATTTTGACGTGAGAAACGAAGAGCGTGGGAAACCACCGAAAAAGTTCGCAGACAACGAATTACAAGCCTTATTGGATGAAGATGATACTCAAAGTCAACAAGAACTCGCGGATCAATTGAATGTGACGCAGAAAGCCGTCTCCGTTCGTTTTTATCATTTTCAAACAACAGAGGTGTAATTTTTACACAAAATTCCCATTTCATACTTCTACACCTGGTATATGCTGGAATTTCAATTCAGTATAAGTCCCACGGTTTTCGACATAAAAATAATCTGCTTTTGGTTTTCCGCAAGCCATTTCTGCATACGATAACTTTTTGTGACCCGGTTTTTTAAAAATACTCGGTTATTTGTTTCATCTAGATAAGTATTCTTTTTAACCTTAAATGTTAAGGAAACTTTATGAAAGAAGATCTTATGCAGAATTCTCATACAAACCAATCCGAACATCAGACTTCGATAGCTTGCGGTGCAAAGAAAAATACGATGTAGAAGTTTGCATCGTTGGAATGCAACGAAAATTCATTAAAAACAATTTATCGCTGAGTTTTCATTGTCGTCCAGAAACCATTTTTACACATTTAGTCTGAAGATTTATAATAAAAATCGTGAAATAAGTTCAAGTTATTTTGGGAGCCTGTATTTGCCAAAAAAAATTGTTCTACAGAACTTTCGTTGCATCCAAACGTTGCAAACTTCAATATCATAGATTACTGTACTACGCATATCGTGCCAATGATTTCAAAAAGTTGCTTAGTTATTGTCGATTCATATCATTTGTAGAAGATAACAATTAATAACACAGCGCCCAAAATCTCGAAAACCGTGGGACTTTTACTGAACTGAAATTCCAGCATATACTAGGACACAATCCGACCTATCGACAGTTGCAGGATTATCCATTCACAACAGGGCACCCAGTACAAAAGTACACAGAATCAGGAATGTACGTATTACATGAAATATGCATCGACGTAACAATGATGGTTAATCGCAGCTAAAAGTCTCGCGAATAAACGGCGTCGCGCAATCGACGAGTTTTATCCTCGTGGTATGTTTCATTCATGAAACGAATATTCAATGAAACTCGATGATTCTCGCACGGAGGAACGAAGGGCGTGAAGGATCGCTTCGGAAAAGACGCAAAGTAGCCGTATGGTACACATAACGTGTTGACACGTTGGAATAGAGAAATAGGAACGTGCTCTCAACGACGAAGAGTATATACGACGTGCGAGAAATCGTAATCGACAAGCCTCGTCACGCACCGCGATACCTGTATGAAACCGGGGGAAAGAAAAAAAAAACTCGAAGGAAGGAAAAAATCTAATCGTGATTAGGGTTCAGGGTCGAGGAGAGAGCCCAAGGTATCTCACGTACTTGTCACGACGATCTCTCTTGGGAAAAAGAGAGCCGCGCGAACGCGACTCAAAGTGTCACTATGATTATTAATTAAATGCCCGGGTGGGTTGGAGATTTCATCGATGTAAATGGCCGTGGAAAAAGCTTGGCTCTGGCATCGTGACTCACATACGTTCGGCGATTTCCTGGAAAAACGAAGCGTTTAACACGATCGAAGAGAGAATTATTTTCAACGTGTTCAATGAGAAGAGAAAAATAGATAAAAAAAATCTTGGCTGTACCTTCACTCGTATTTGCGGTTTTCTCTTCGAACCTCAAACGTTCATAATCTTTCTGGTGTTTTCCGTGATTCCTTTGGCGGAAACTTATTTTGCTTCGTACGTTTACGTACGTTGATTAAGGTCTATTTGTTAGTTTTGTTATACGGATTTTTTTTTCGTCAGACTAGTGTTTTAATAGAGTAGCCAATCCTTTCGGAGCTAAAGTGCTACACAGAGAAAGGGAGAGAGGGAGAGAGAGAGAGGGAGAGAGAGAGAGAGAGAAAGAGAGAAAGAGAGATTGTATTAGATTAGATTAGTTTATTATGCCTTGGTGATACCTTGAATAACAATCAAATAAAACAAAATCAGAGAGAAATCCAAGAGAAAAAAAAAGAAAAAAAGATATACAATAAAAATAAAAATACAATAAAATAAAAAAAAAATAAAAAAAATGACATGGGCCGTTGAAACTTCATACCGCTGGAGATCTACTAGGCATATGCTCACTTTCGCAGGTTACATTCTGAACAATCCTAAGCACACCTTAGGATATAAGAGAGAGAGAGAGAGAGAGAGAGAGAGAGAGAGAGAGAGAGAGAGAGAGAGAGAGAGAGAGAGAGAGAGAGAGAGAGAGAGAGAGGGAGAGAGAGAGAGAGACACTTTTACTTTTACACTTGTACACGAGCTTTTGCACACACGGGGAGGTCGTAGAAAAGCTTGAAGAGCTTTGGTGTGAGTTAATTAGAGCCGGTTCTATATATACGCTCGACTCATACGCCCCATCGACCTCGACTCCTCGGGGCCTCCTTCTCCCGTACTCTACTTCTTTCTTTTTTCTCGCTTTCTTTTTCACCCTCTCTCTCTCTCTCTCTTTCTCTCCTTCTCTTTCTCGCCCTCTTGCTCTTCTTTCGCTCCTCACTCTCTGTATCTTAGCCAGCGATAAGTTGGAAAGGGGTTTCGAGGCTACCGAACTGAGGGGGTTGGTGTCGAGCTCTTGGTCGTTTTATATCCGCAGTAATATCTAGTACGTGCTGCACAGGTCTCCGCCTCGCGCTTATTAAAAACATCGAGAGCCGTCGCTTGCTCCCTCTGAACCAACGTAAAGACTTTTTTGTGCCCTCGCCGACGCTCTGGCGAAGCGCTAATATCCGAGAAAAGTCAAGCGTCCTCGAGGTCAAAGCTTATTGCATCCCTCAAAAACTCGGTCTGGTCTGAAAAAGGGAAACACACACACTGACTTTTTGAGAAATTGGTGAATCATGCTACCCCTCAGCAAAACATTCCACATTGTGTAACACTTACAATTTATAGTGCACACCAGATTCTATTTCGTTTCTTTTTGTTTTGAATTTCAAGATATTTCTTTCGCGAACCCGAATTTTTAACAATCAACTGAACTTCGTCTATAATGGGGCGAAATCACGTTCCGGTATACTGGGAGAATTACACATGGAGTTACTGAACTTTTAACAAAAAATTATCACTCGAAAAATCGTCCCATTTATGGGGCACTTTATGGAGATGATAGGTTGCCCATATTTCTATCTGAAGGGTGTCTCAAAATGACCTGACATTTTGAACTGCGCGCCATTGTTTTTGTGGCGGACATAGAGTACTGGTCTTTGAAAACTGGCATCAGGAAGTATTGAGGTTTAGTCATGGAGAACTACACGTTATTTGCTGCATTGTTACTGCATAGTTATTTCAGACGATGTTTCATGGTCGTGTTATCTCGCCCCGCGGCGATGTCAATTGGCCACCAAGATCGCGAGATTTGAAGCCATTGGATTTCCTTCTTTGGGCTTGTATGAAATAAAAAGGCAGGATATACGTTTAGACGGGGAAAAATTGAGTAATTAAGTAAATTTTGAAACTTTCAGAAAATGTTCTACATAAGGTAAATGTCCCAATTATTGAACAGCTAAGGATCTGGGGGATTAAATTCGGTGAGAAAAAATATAAAATAAAAAAAAAACCATCGCTTTCATGTTCAAATGATAGTTTGATTTTTTTACTTTCCAAACATCACCCTTTAAATTATTTTTAAATGATTTCAAATGAAAAAAAGAATAACAATGTGAAGCATGCAAATGTCCCAATTATTGAACACTGGAACTGCCTATGTCCCTAATATTGAACAGGAATGTCCCAGTTATTGAACACTCTCGAGAATTCTTTTTCCGTTCTGAAAATATTATTTTGGGTACAATATTAAGAAATAAAAGCAAAATCAAGCACTTAAATAATGTTTTATTAATCATGTAAAAATACAAATATATATTATTTAGTCCCTTTTGACAGGTTTTTGGTTCATTCGCATTTGGTTTATTTTTGCTTTTCAACTCGAACTTTATTTTATTTTTCTTTTCAGCTTCCTCGTTTTCATGTTCTGTTTTTGTTTGATTTGGTCGCAGCTTTCTTGTTTTTCGACTCCAACTTGATTTTCTTTTGATTTACCGCTCTGCATATAGTGCGGTTTTTACAACTTCCGCACTATATGCAGAGCGACGTCTTTTTGCCGCCATGTTTATGCCGTTTTATTGGGAAAATTTTGTCCCTGACATATCGGAGAGCAAAAAATATTCAACATTACATTCGTATTTTTAGGTTACATTTAGATTATATTCTCTTTTTACTTTTCTTTTTATGTTCATTGCACGAAAATACAAATAAAAAATATATTTGACGGTCTTAGAGTTATTATTAAAAGAATAAAGGTAAGTTTATTCAGGAACTTACAGTTTTTGTTTGAATAAATCCGATTCCCACGATCTGTCACACGTTAACTGTCTCGATGTTTTGATGGGTTTAATGACGCCATCTTGGAGAATTCGAGTGTTCAATAATTGGGACACACTGCATTTTCTATGTCCCAATGATCGAACACCGTATTTTTTAACAAATAATTAATTAAAAACATTTTTATTCAATTGTCATTTGTAAGAAATTTTCCGAGGAACCTGAAACGCCTTTGCTTTTTGAGATGCGACAGTTTTTGAATTTTTTATGCCCTTACGCACGAAGCGGCGCGTCTTAGCAAACACGATAAACAGTTACCACGAGACGTCAAATCGAGTCACCGTTGCTGATTAAATAATTTTTTTCTCCATTAATTAAAGCTTTTTTTGGACAAGTAACATTTCGATAGCTACAAGTTCCATATAGGTAAAGAAATTTTTATAAATAAGTAAATGCATGCAGGTAAATGAGAAATAGTAAAAATACAAGATTGTGTTCAATAATTGGGACCTGTTCAATAATTGGGACATTTACCTTATACTGTTTATATATGTATATTGTTCTATCGTTTAAAGAGAAAAAAATGAAACGATCTCTTGATCGTTGTAAATGTCCCACCCAAAACGGCGAGGGTTTACTCACGGCGAGCAGCAAGGAAGGATACGTAGCCGATAAAAGTGAGGGAAGAATGCGGAGACGACGGTCGGCGAACTAAGTTTAGTCCCTAAACTCACGCTTTGCTCACATCCTGCGATATGAGAAATTTTTTTCGCCACCGTTCGTCGATCGAGCCGTGAGAATGGAAAAGATCGGACAAGAAGGACGAGGAAGATCGAAGGAAAGGGAGAAACACGCGCGTTGATGACTCGAACTACTCCCTAATTGTGCCCCATCACACTGGTTGGTGTCCTACGGGGTGAACCGCAAAAGCCACCCCAATTTTCGGCAGATGAGAACCAGAGAGATATGTCTATATATATATAGCTGTATATATATATGTACAGCAATGAGCGGGTCCTTCACCCTCACTGGACTTTCTTTGAGCAAGTTATATACATTTGCGCTCGGATATAGACGCACACACACACACACACACACCTACGCACACCCAAATATATGTATACATACACACAAGTGTTTGCTTGTGCGTACGCGTGCGTAAGTTCTCGTGTTTGTGAGCGAGGAACGATACGAGGTAGATACGGAAAGAAAAAGTAACCCTCGTGTAGCTGGTGACTCGACAAGAGCGAGAAACCGAGAGGGAAGGAAAAGCGTCGGTGGTGTCTCTATGTTGCTTCGGACGTCTATCTGGTGTGGCATGGTGGCGCCTGCACGGTCCGTCGACATGTGTCGGTGGCCAAGCACGCGGAAAAGCACACACAACCACCCTCTCTCGTCTCTAAGTCCTCTTGTGCCGCCTCTTTCCCCTGTACGGTACATATACATATGTACTATCCCCGGACCTTGGTCACCGAAATCTCATCCCACTTTTTGCACACACACCCAACCCCGGATGCTTCCGGAAACGCTTCTAATAGTTTTCCGTCGAGAGTTCGGAATCTACTCGAATATCTCTCTCCTTCTCTGCCTCTTTAAGTAGAAATATGTATGTGTGCGTGTGCATGTCCATACAGGGTGTCCTGACACGAATGGACAACCCTGCAACTGTCGAAAGGTCAGATCATGTGATAGTAGATGCTGGAATTTCAGTTTAGTAAAAGTTTCACGGTTTTCGAGATAAAAATCATCTGCTTTTGGTTTTTCGCATGCCATTTCTACAAATGATAACTTTTTTGACCAGGTTCAAAAAAAAAATCCTGGTTATTTGTGTTATCTGGAAAAGTCTTCGTTTTAACCTTAAATGTTAAGGAAACTTTATGGAAAAAGATCTTATGCGGAATTTTCATATAAACCAATTCTAATATCTGACTTCGATAGCTTGCGGGGTAAAAAAAAAGTACTACGCATGTCGTGTCAATTACTTCTAAAAGTCGCTTTGCTATTGTCGATTCGTGTCATTTGTAGAAATAGCATGCGAAAAACCAAAAGCAGATGATTTTTTTTCACCGAAATACCATAATTCCCAAAATCTCGAAGACCGTGGCACTTTTACTAAACTGGAATTTCAGCATATAGTAAAACATGATCTGGCCTATCGACAGTTGCAGGATCATCCGCTCACAACGTCACACCCTGTATATGTATACATATGTTATCCAGGGGAATCGGATAGTATAAAGAAAGCAGGGGATGCGTTGATCTTTTCGGTTCGAATTATTCGTCCTTTCCGCCCACATCCATCCAGAAAGCTTCGTAATCGCCTCATGTTTTTTTCTCTTTCCTCTTTTTCTCGCTTCGAAGCGCTTCTCGCTACAACATATAGGTGCGTTTAACTCGTCATTGCAGGAAGGCAACATTCGCGTAACATTCCTTGTCGTACACCGAGGAGGGAACGTGTCGCCATCAAGTCGGTGCACGTGGCGATGGGCGACGATTGCCAGTCGATCGGCAATCGGAAATTGTACGTTTTGAGAACGCGAGCAGGCGATTCGTGAAGGATTCCAAAGCCTGATGTGTGAACAACGGGCTGAAGCTTTTGCAAAAAAAAAAAAAAACAAAGCAACAAAGTTTCGTGTTTTTTCCGCTGCATGAGCTTCATTGCTCACTGAGTCGAACTTGCTTCGAAATACTCTCGTACACATGCGGATTTACGGAGTCGTTAAGATCGCAGAGGTATCGCGAGTGTGCGCAGTCGGATAGGAAATCCTCATTCGGGAAAGGTGCACGCGAGGAAGCGAGAGCGAGTGGAATCTCCGGATGGAATATGAAACGTGCGCAGGAGAGAGGAAACTGAGAGCGGGTCTCCACTGAGTTCTGTGTTATGAATACATTATATATACTCGCTTAGACTTTCTCACTCTGTATATATATGTATACGTACGTTTCAGTTCCCTTCGCGAAAACTAGCGCACATGCGCCGTGTAATATCGCGGAGGCTGTTGCGAGACTCCACCCTGTACCAATGTACCCAGCGACAGGACCAGTAAGAGAGAAAGAGAGACAGAAACAGCATATTATCAACACACACACACTCACACACACACACACACACACACACACACACACACACACACACACACACACACACACACACACACACACACACACACACACACACACACACACGCACACACACACACACACACACACACACACACACACACACACACACGCGCGCGCGCGCGCACACACACACACGCACACACACACACGCGCGCACGCACGCACGCACACACACACACACACACACACACACACACACACACACACACACACACACACACACACACACACACACACACACACACACCCTCACACACACACACCCTCACACACGCACACACGCACGCACACACACACACACACACACACACTCACGCATGCACGCACGCACGCACGCACGCGCACACACCCACCCACCCACCCACCCACCCACACACACACACACACACACACACACACACACACACACACACACACACACACACACACATCATCGACCTTCATTCTACACGATCAACCCCTATCCCAGAGTTTCCCTCTAATTATAGATGCGCGCTAACGGAGCTACCCCCACTCCGCAATTTACCAAGCCTATCTCTGGTCCTCTTGCGAGATCGCGCGACCGAGCGAGGAGAGAATTGCGCGCCTCTTTCACGGACACACACCTACACACACACACACACACACGCACGCACGTACACACACAAACTCACCCATACACGCACACGCACACCCATATACACACATACACACGCACACCTACACACACAGTACTATACGGACGGACATGCGCGCACACACACACCTACATAGAAAGACACACACACCCTCGCGCACACACACACACACACAAACATACACACTCGGATGCTGCGAAATCTCACGGCGCGTCCGCTGTGGGAGGAGCTCGATCATCACTTTCTCTACCCCTCGGACTTTGCCAACCCTGCATAGAGCTTTTGTATCGCAGCCCCTCGCGCTTGTTTTGCGTAATTACGTACAGCGCTCGGGCTCGCGCCGGATAGGCGTTAACTAACTTTGTCTTACTACCCGCTCATTCGCGCGCGGGCGCACGTTTGCAGCACTGCGCAATGAGCTGTGTACGCAAAGAGGTTACCCCTTTAGTCTCCCAGCACCACCGCGAAAAAGCTCGGGTACCTCGACAGGATTGGTTGGCCAATCGGACAAGACTCCCGGGCGTCGTATTCCCGAGTAAATTTGTTCTTGTTTAATTGATGCAGTTACGCATTTGTGTGTGTATGTGTGTGTGTGTGTTTGTGTGTGTGTATATATAAATGCGAACTTTTATCGTGAAGGAGAACGAACTTGACACGGATCGATAAAGTGCACCCGTTCATTTACTTTATCACACGCATATATATTTATATATTCTTTACACCTCAGGTGTGTTTAATTACTATTCGGAAAAATGATATATTTAATGATTATATTATTTGTTAACTTATTTCTAATATAAATAATGTACGTTATTTGAAATTTTCAGAAAACACACAGATAAAACGCGCGGATCGAAAATACTTTTGTACCTATTGTTTAAATCTATAAATTTAGAGAAATTTATCTTCTAGGACCGACCTCTCAGGATACTCAGCGGTCCCCAAACTCAATATTGCTCAAAGCCCAACGCCTTCGAAGTCCCCTTTGGCCAACTGTATGCATATTCAAACAAAAGTCCACTGCGAAAACTTCCCTATCCCCAAAAACAACGATTTATTTCAAAAGAATGTTAAGGACCGTTCTTAAGGATGTTGAGTCCCTATGAAACATGTTAATGTTAAATGTTCAATAAATAGCTTCTTAATCGTCATGAAATTTTTACACGACCTCCTGAATACTTCATGTAAAAACATACCAAATTTTCCGAATTCTATCATCATTACTTCAACCTCCTTAAGGATTGAAATAAAAAATGATAAGAAAATTCTGAAAATTTGGTATGTTTTGGTATGAAGTATTTAAGAGGTCGTGTTAAAATTTCACGACGATTAGGAAGCTCGTTATTAAAAAATTAACATTTTGTTTAGAACAATTTTTAAAAGAAATATAAAAAAAAATTTCAATAAACTTCGTTTTGTTTCCGTTGCTTTCAGTATATTGTAGATATTATAAAATTGAGACGTCAAAAAAAAAACTTATTGCAAAGTAACATCAGTTTCCATAAAACAACATTTAATTTGTGAATGTTAATTGTTCAATAACGAGCTTCCTAATTGTCGTGAAATTTTTACACGACCTCTGAATTACTTCATACAAAAACATACCAAATTTTCAGAATTTTATTATCATTTGCGATTTGGGACTCAACATCCTTAAAACGGCCAGATCTACTGATACCAAGCGTTGCGCGCACAGCTATTTTCACGCAAGAATATATATATATATATATATATATATATATATATATATATATATATATATATATATATATATTCATATCCCATGCGCGCGCGTGTGTGTTGGTGTGTGTTTCTATCTATCCATATCGAGCATGGCTCTTGGATTCACCGGTCCTGTTATTATAACAAGTAGCATGATTATTGGTAATGGCGCGTGGCATTTAGTAACACGTATATGTGTCTACAGCCATATCGGCCACAAAAGAATATGCACGATGGAAAACTGGCTCCTTAACTAACCTAACTAACTCGAGTCCAGGTAACGATAGTCGAAGTGTATGAACGATGCAGAGAGTTTGAGAGAAAAGAAAATAGTGTGTACATGCACATATATATGCACACACACGCCCGCACACACACACGCACACGCGCACACACACACACACACACACACACACACACACACACACACACACACACACACACACACACACACACACACACACACACACACACACACACACACACACACACACACACACACACACACACACACACACACACAGAGAGACACGCACACGCAGAGACACGCACACGCACGGACGCACACACACACGCACACACCGCACACATGTAAGCCAAGACGAAAATGGAATTCAGCTCTTCTCCGCCTCCGAATCGACGTCGCTCTCTTTCTCTATCAGTTTCTCATTTCTTCACAAGAGCCAGGAGGTAAAATCGGAATATGTTTGAAAAAAAGAAGGGCGGTGGAGAGAGGGGCTGAGGGCGAGAGAGACAGATGAGAAGTCTCTCGAAGAAGGCGTATTCGACAAATCGAAGTGCTCGCGAAACGAGAGGAGCCGCGGAGCTAAAGTAGAAAGAGAGCTTGAGGAATGAGAATAAAAGACTGAGAGGGTGGGAACCGAGAAAGATGTATACATATACATATAAATATATATATACACGTTCTGATATAAGAGGGGTTGCCTGACGTATATACCGATATATATATATATAAGCACACATACTTCGTATACATGTAGCGTCGGCTTTCCCGCGCAGGCCCTATGCAAAGTAGGTTGGCGCGGCGGGGGTGGGAAGTAGAGAAACGGCGGTGGCTGACGGTCAGAGGGGGTCGGTTTTTGCAGGGCCGATGAGGAGAGGGCGAACGAGGACCTCGGAGCTTCGCGATGAGGCAAACAACCCCTTAGTTCTGCCGTAGCGGTCGCAGACGCCCCCACCAACGTCACGACTCTCTCTCGCGTATAGTCTTCGAGCTCCGAACGCGTCCTCGTCTTCGTCTTCTAGACCTCCGAGGGGGCGCTACCCCCAGCCACCCCGCTAGTCCGATCCCTGAACCTCCTCGTTTCGCCCGGTCTATCTTTTCGTCTCTCTCTCCTCTCTCTCTCTCCCTCTCTCTCTCTCTCTCTCTCTCTCTCTCTCTCTCTCTCTCTCTCTCTCTCTCTCTCTCTCTCTCTCTCTCTCTCTCTCTCTCTCTCTCTCTCTCTCTCTCTCTCTCTCTCTCTCTCTCTCTCTCTCTCCTCTCTCTCTCTCTCTCTCTCCTCTCTCTCTCTCTCTCTCTCTCTCTCTCTCTCTCTCTCTCTCTCTCTCTCTCTTTCTCGCTCTTGCTTTTCCCGCCCTCTGTTGTCGCTTTATATCTCTCACGCGCGCGAAATCCGTCGTCCTCGCGACCGCGGCTAACCGGTCGCGGACTCTTATCCGGCCTCGGCTGCGCAATAACAATCGGCATTTTTATCGTTCTGGGATAAGAATTTGAAGAGGATAAACAGTTTTCTTTTTCTGTCGGATGAATGCGTTATCGTCAAGTTTCGCCGGTGTCAATGGGTACTCGTTTTGATGATCGAATCTATGTGGCAAAAAATATCGTTAGTGGATCACCGCGAATTAAGGTGTCATTGATACGTCATTCCGTACCTTCTTCCATATCGTTTTCTTTCTATTCACGTGCCTGGAGTAATGGGAAACTCGCGACACGAAAAATACAATGGATACAGTGCCGAGGTATATTTCTTTTAGTTCTGAGGAGATTATTCTTCCGCCTTCCAAGTCCAGAAGTATTCATTCATGGGCGAAATTAAAAGTGAGCCTGAATCGATGCATTGCCATAATTAATTTTAGTACAATATATATATATATATATATATATATAAACGAAAATGATACCATAAAATGGAAGCAACTGTTTTTCCCTCAACTATGACGTATCGGATTGACGTACTGCAATGCAATGTGCTGTTTAAAAGTACGGGCTCATAATGGAGAAAAAAAGAATAGGAGAGTCGATTACGGCGCAATGATTCAATAGCCGATGAATACGTACGAGAAGAACGAATCGAGAGGGCAATAATTAAATGACAATCGGATTAAAGTGTGCATCGTTGGATTTAACGTTACGTCACCTGTGTATTGTAGTTCGAGAATTTGCAATACGCAAGATCGGGTATGGAGGCGAGCTTCGAGTGTTCTTCGCCACGTTCACTTTATTCCCCCTACTGGATAACTACCATTAATTGGTTATGGAAGATGCAAGCGATCCGTAATTACAAATGCAAATCGGCTTACGACGACGCGATGCAATAGCGCGATACTCGCACTTGACACACACACACGCACGCACACACACCATGTATTGAAATATAAGTATGACAAACGTTGCGCGTTACGATCTTACGATAACATTGTGCACCCACGTATCTCATTTATATATATAAAAAAAAAAGAAACAACTATAACGTATAAAAAGCCGCGTGATTTACCATGAAATTCTTTAACATATTTGATTCAGTGGTGCACTGCGTTACATGGGCCATTTGTCCACCGATCCTACACATACTGGCGGATAAGCAGAACGATTTTTGTCAACGTATAAAACGGAAAAATAGAGTGCAGTGCCGATCGCGTATAGCGCTTTTTCCCTTGAGCACCGCGCTCCATTTCGATCGAAAATTTGCACGATGAGAGACTATAGAGCAGAATTTTTGTGACCGACGATAAAGATTGTCCGGCGTTTGTGCGCGGCGCTCCATAGCGGAGTAAATCCCGCTGTGACGTCTCGTCGTCAGACACACGCAGGCTGTGAATCTCACGCGAGAACGTGCTAACGAAAGAATTAAAGTCGCGGACTTGGCGCCGGAGAACTCAACGAGTATTCAGAGGGACACAGAAAATGTATGTGGATGGTCTTGTTTGATGACGAGCTCGTTTTCATTCGTCTTGATACCGATGCCGGTTGAGTCCTTGCGGTTCTCACTCTCTCTCTCGCCTTTTCATTGCTATACAAGCGCGCACACACACACACACACACACACACACACACACACACACACACACACACACACACACACACACACACACACACACACACACACACACACACACACACACACACACACACACACACACACACACACACACACACACACACACACACACACACACACACACACACACACACACACACACGCACGCACGCACGCACGCACGCAGAAAATCTAGTTCGCTTCTCAAGAATCAAGTGACTGGATCGACGTCCCTTGTCTCATTCGAGATGTATCCGGAATCTCCGTCAGTCTCGTCGCATTCTCAGATCGTCGCAAGATAACACATCGTGTTGCCCCTACAGTCATATTATTACAGTATTTCTTCTGTGGGTTCCCTACTTCTGTATAATGCCTTTATCAGCAAATATCAATTCGATCGGCAGTTCGAAAAATCAGGATGTACGAGCCGGAGGAAAAATTTACATTTACAACGCGCACTCGATTATTACAGTTTTGAGAAATAAATCGTATGTATATTTCGATCATTGTAAAGTCACGTGTCACTTTCCCTTGCACTCTTTGGTGCTTCCTTCGAATGCGTCGTTTGTTTCCGAACTGTCAATAAGTTTGTACGATTCGAACGATGATACGAAAAATCGGATAAAAGTTTTCATCGACCTTCTCCCGATGCGATCCAAATGGGCGGAGGTTTCGGAGTGTTATGTTTCGAGGAAAGTCGGACGATGCGAGAGTTTCAAAAAGTGGTGAATCTCGGTGAATCATCGATCGATCGATCGATGGTGAATCATCGATCAATTTTATGATGAATAAGGGATTCTGGTTCCTTTTTATTGCAGACCTACTTTCTCAGTCGCTTATTAATAAAAATCTCGATATGCATATTTGTAAGCGTAGAACAGTGTTTTTGTTTGTAGTCTACGGATTTGTCGCGGCGTCGTGGAGGCGTAGGTAGACGCAATGATTGAGCGCGACGCGTCTGTGTGGCATGTAGTCAAGGTGTCGTTGGAATGTACGTGGTATTGAGACTCGCGACACTCGGAATATGAGGATAAATACAGTTTTATCGATGGAGAGGCGAATGGTGTGTCGGTGGTTAATTGATTTGGCTCTCTCGGCGACGATGACGAAGAGGAAACAAGAAAGAGCAAAAGAGGGAGAGGGAGAGAGCGAAACGACAAGTCCGGTAACGAGCCTCTCGTTTTCGTTACTATCTCTGTCCTTCTCTCTCTCTCTCTCTCTCGCTCTCTCTTGCTCTCTCTATCTCTGTCTCCCTATCTATCTATCTCTCTTTCTCTCTCGTTATCTTTGGCCTCTCGCGTAAGAGGTTCAGGAGAAAGAAGGCCCTTTCTCGTGGCCACCTCGACTTCGGTGGATACATGGAATGGTTATTACGGGTAACACCGTGGGGAGACTCGTAACCTGGCCACATGAGTTCCCCCTCGCTCTCTCTCTCTCTCTCTCTCTCTCTCTCTCTCTCTCTCTCTCTCTCTCTCTCTCTCTCTCTCTCTCTCTCTCTCTCTCTCTCTCTCTCTCTCTCTCTCTCTCTCTCTCCCTCCCTCTCTCTCTTTTTATATACAGCCAAGACTTTGCTGTAGGTCCAAACAGTTCCAACACCATATTCACTGTTTCCTTTTTTTCTGTCGCGCGCTTCACGCCTCGAAGTCTCCCTTCTTAACGGTTATAAAAAATGATTCTCGCAGCCAAAGACATGTAAATTTATGAAGACCCCGGAGCCTATGCCGACTTCTCTCCCGGGGGTCGCCGGACGCGACAGTCACTCTCTCTCCCTCTCTCTCTCTCTCTCTCTCTCTCTCTCTCTCTCTCTCTCCCTCTCTCTCTCTGTGTGTGTGTGTGTGTGTGTGTGTGTCTCTCCCCCGTGTTACTCCTTACTTTTCAGCGATTTTTCTCCTCGCGATGTTAATCTTGCCCTTGATCTTCTTACAGGATAAAAAAAACCCAAGTGTAACTGTTTTTCTACGAAAATAATGCACATTTGCATTTTCAATCCCCTCGATACCGTTCCTCTTGGGGTGTAAAAAACAATTAGTCGATTTCGATCACCGAGGCAATCGAAAAAATCTATTGACAGAAGCTTTCCAAATTATAGAATATAATTTTAATAGCAGGACATAAGTTTTGCGTTCCATCGAATAGTTGATTAATAAAGGGTCTTTAATTTCTCTTTTTGGCGCCACGGTTTCCGGACTTCCTGTCGCGATCTTTTTACTCTTATAACGAATCAAGATTTCTCGTCCCGCTTCGTATTGAGTTTCCTTCTCGCGATGCAAGATTATTTGCGCGCTCGTGCTGAAACGTGTGACCGTATGTATAGGGTGTCCCTGTTTTGAATGGATAACACTGCAACTGTCGACAGGTCAGATCATGTTCTACTATATGCTGGTTCAGTTTAGTAAAAGTACCACGGTTTTTGAGATTTTGGGCTTTACGTTGTTTTTTGAAAAAAAAACCATGTGCTTTTGGTTTTGGTTTTGTTGCTTGCCATTTCTACAAATGATATAAATCGACAATAACTAAGCAACTTTTTTAAGTAATTGGCACGATATGCGTAGTACATTTTTTTACACCGCAGGCTATCAACGGCAGATCTTCGATTTGGTGTGTATGAAAATTCTGCATAAGATCGTCTTTCATAAAGTTTCCTTAACATTTAAGGTTGATAAAAAGACTTTCCTCGATGAAAAAAATAAACAAGAGTATTTTTTTGAAAGCTGGGCTACAAAAGGTTATTATTTGTAGAAATGGCATGCGAAAAACCAAAAGCAGATGATTTTTATCTCGGAACCCATGGGACTTTTACTAAACCGAAATTCCAGGATATTGTAGGTCGTGATTTTCACAACAGCATAGTTAATAACATAGTTAACCCTGTTTAAATATGATGCGGCGTAATTGTAGGGACAGGATTAGGCTGTCTGCTCAAAGCAGCGTTTTCTCCTCGAGATCCTCCCATCAACCAAGATTTTCTTCAACGTCTTCCTTTATCGCATCTACCGGCGCATTTTCTTTCATACAGAGATTTACGCTCGACTAACCATAATCACAGTTGCAAAAGTGAAAATCAAATAGGGCAAAGTCCTGATATGTCTTGATCAAGGGCTTCTTGCTTCTCGCGACTCTTTGACATTTGTTTCTAACGTTTCTTTTTTCTTCGTGTTGCAGGACGTGAAAAAGTCGAAGGAGCGTAGATGAGGCCTACTGTCTCCCTGTCTGGTGAGTGCCCCTCCGCCGTCATTATTTTTATTTAGAAAAAAAAACAAACAAAACTGAATAACGTGATCGAGGTGAGAAAATGAAATGTTCGAACGTCTGCATTCCTTTTGGCCAAGAGCGAGCGGGGCTGGAATATGCAGGAAAAAAGAGGGCGAAGCGAGTGCAGTGCGCGGAACGAAAAAGCAATGATGAGAAGGGGCTACGGTGAGGAGGAAAAAGGATTTTTTTTTCTTCCTCTTTTTCTTTCTCTCTTTCTTCATGATGCCCATGCGGTGTGCGTGTATTGGTGTGCTCCTCTCTTCCACATAAATACGGATTTAGTCGCGCGGTTTACGACCCAAAACGTGTCGAGATCGTCGAGTCCGAGCCGCGCCTAAATTATTAAAGTCGTAAACGATCGAAATCGTCGTTAAACGGCTCTCGCGAAGCCGAACGTATTTCCCTTTTTCTTTCTCGTCTTTCTCTTTTCCTCTTATTCCAAACTTCTTTTTTCAAAATGCCCCCTCCCCCCTCTGCCTCTCCCTTTCTCTCTCTCTGTATCTTTCGTTCATATCCCCTACGCATTGGAGTTTTACCACTCGCTTATGTAGTGTATATTTCGCTTCTCGAGCGAGTTCGCAAGATCGTCTTTTTTTAAACTCTTAGCCATTTTTCATTGTTGGAGTCTCGAGAACGACGTTCGATTCGAAGTATATTGAAGTATCGAAGTATCGAAGTATAGTGTGCGATAGAAAGATCACACACACACACACACACACACGCGCGCGCGTATTCCTGTATAGGGTTATGGTCGAAGTGCAAATCTTTTTTATTCCCTTCGAATTCCCTGCGGACTTCATTTCGAGTCCGTCTCGTGTCAGAGCACCGCACAGTTCTCTCTCACTTTACTTTTCACTAACTCCTATAGTCGATATATAAATGTATATGTAACACGCGATATATCTACACTCCTCGCTCGATATTATATAAAAGTTATATTTAAACAAAATAAACAGAAGAAAAAACACGTGCTTCGTTTTATGCTGCATAAACTTGACTTCGTCCAACTAACACTCCGCGACGACCAATCTGCGAATTGCTTAAGGGCGGTGTAAAGCTTTTGCATTTTTAATTTCGTCGTTATCGCCTGATTTATCAATCGTTAAAATGTTGATTCATCGATAGCAACGTATCGTGAACTACCGTTAAATGGGGTTACACGGAACAGGTTTTCGAAGTTTTTTGAACGTAACTTTTTTTTAACATCCTAAATTTCAACTTTTTTCCTCCAATGGAACAAGGTGTCTTTTGGTTATCAAATATATAAGAAAGTGAAGCCCTGCCACAGCCCCACAATTTTATATATAAAAAAGTGTCAAAGTAGGCTCAAGAGTGGAGTTTCTTCGAGAAGGCATTGAAATGTCACAGATTGAGGGGTACGTTGACATCTATTTGATAAAAAAAATTTAATGTTTTAAGCATTATTACATTAAATTAGATGAAAAACAACGATTTTTTACAATCTAACTGTCATCTTTATAAAGTAAACATTTTACATAAAAAATATCAAGTACCTGGCGTACTATTGTAGGCACGTAATGTCTTATAATTATCATTGAGAATAAAATCAACTTGAGCAACATTACAATCAACTTTAGCAACATTATAATAAACGCGAACAATCAATCTGAGCAAGAATATAAAAAAAGGTTTGAAAATAATTAGTCTGTGTCCTCGTACACCACCTATCAGAGTAACCCCAAAAACTATCAAAGTTACCCTTAATATCAATTTAACCCCGTTTTACGGCACGACCGGCTCATATTCTTAAAACTTAGCGGCGAACCTTTTCAATGTCTAAGTTACCAACCTGCCTAATCGCGAGACATGAGTGAACAACGTTATCATCAGTGAACACTTCAGAAATTCGATTAAAAAAAACCTTTTGGATTCGAAGATCAGTGGGTCATCGAACTCGATCCAGTCATCGATTAGAGAGACGACCGATTTTTCTTGCCGCGCTAAAATTGTCACATAAATATAAATACGTTGAGCTAAGAAAAAAAAATAATGTATATTTTTCGCACCGACACGAGGAGCCGTAAAACGACTTCCGTATCATGCTTCGTGGCTGTAACGTACCGATTGAAGTATGCTGAAAAAAAATGCGTACGCTCTGAATATTCAGTTTGCACCAGAGTAGCGTTTCACGACCGTTCCAAAGGGACGTCCGAATGACAACTAACGACCGCCGAGTCGCGCGAACGATATCATCGATCGATGTATCAGCGCGCGTATTCACGCCCTGAATAATTATCTTCATCGAAGCATCACGAAAAATAGCCTGATCTCATTCGCCTCCTCAACGTCCAAAAGCCCAATTACATCCAGCTGAGAAAAAAAGGCACCCTTATATACGATCGAGACTACCGTTATCTCTATTCTGCCACGCTGCTCTATTCTTCAATTTTCAATTTTCCGCAAATATCCTCATCGACATGGAGACGTCTCGCCACCTCCGAATGCGTAAGTCCATGGAGAAATTCCGACATATATCATTCGCAGTTGTCAGGCCTATCTATCAGCAGAGCACACTTGTATAGTTTAGATGCTGATAAACATTTTTAATAATTATTTGAAAATATATAATCTCACACGAAAACATTTTTAATAGTTTAATAAACATTTATAATATCTATTTGAAAATATAATATCTCACACGAAAACCAACCAGAACTTACGCCTGTTTCAGCGTGTGTCTATAGGAAGTGACACAAAAAAAAATCCGTCGCCTTTTTTTGGTAAAGTCACCAGAATTATTGATAGAAAATTATCAGGAACTATAGAACTCAGTCGCACGGACAAAGAACTCCCGGTAATTTATGGTTTTCTGGAAAATTATCTGCTACGGGAGGGTAGTAGATCATTTTTCCAATCACCTTTCTTTTATAAGATCAACGAAAATCTATTCAAAATCTAGTATATCTAAATCTATAATAGAATGGTAAGTCTCTTGGTAAAAACCATCAGGCACTATAGAACCCAACTGCACGTGAAGAAAACTTGTGACCTGCTGGCAAATGCTCTGCTAACTTCACTGACACTGTTTCTCCGGTTGCAGATTCGTCAACCATACGAATATCGCATATTAAGGAGTCAGTTCACTTTGGAGCCACGAAAAAAGGCTATTTTCACGAGTTTTTTTGAGGATTTTATAACAGATATGAATATAAAAGTTGTTGAGCTTGATAAAAAAAGTCTTGAAATACATTTTAAAAAATTTTTATTCATTTTAATTCATTTTTAAGTACAAAAACTATAGTTTAACGTAACGCCTCAAAAATAGGTGGGCTAGGTAGCTCCGTCACAACTCGGCAACGGCTTGTGTGAAACAAAAAAATCAAAGTCCATTAGATTCAGTATGACACCGGCTACAAAATGACCCTCGGATATAAGGTTTTATCAAAAAATAAAAAAATGGCGGATGAAAAACGAAAAAAGTATTTTAAAAACGCGTTTTTTCGCAGTTTTTCGCAAAAAAAGAGTACAAATGAAAATGTTAAAACCATCGAAGGTCATCTTGTTGCGAATCATGTTTACAATATGTGGTTCAAGTTTCAAGAGAATCGGTTTATTAGTTTTAGAGATACGATGGAGCTAGATTTTGAAAACGTTGTTTCGAGAAAAACGCGTTCGAAGTTTATACTATGAAAAACTCTTACCTAAACTCAATCGGCAATTCCTGCAGCGTACAAAATTCAATATTTCTGAATGTACGTACTTCCGAAAACAGTAAAAAAAATCGATTTTTCGAAATTTTCAAAGTGGACTGGCCCCTTAAGTGAAAGTTGAACCTTGTTCCTCGATATTTTAGAAATATTTTAGAAAATGTCTTGAAAATGTTCAGCATATTTTATAAAATGTAAAATATTCACAAATATGTTAAAAAATGTCCATCGAGATCCGTGACGTATAAGAAGTTTAATTATATCTTGACCATAGAAGGAAAAGCGTGTATTTTCGACGAATTTCGCTGTTTTATTTCCGAAAAGGCAAAAACGCGTCGTAAGCTCACACAAAAATATGCGCCGCGTACGGAGAGAATGCCTTAAGCCAAAATGTGCGTCAGAAGTCGTTTGCGAAAATTCATTGTGGAGATTTTGATTTCCAAGATGCTGCTCGCTCCGGTTGGTCAGTTACTATTGATGTCAATAAAATTAAGGCTTTTATCGACTATGTCCGGTATTCGACAACTGCAGAGATTCGAAGTAGCCTCAACATTGACACATCAACTGTTATGAGACGTTTACGGAAGCTTCATATGGTAAACAAGCTTGATGTTGGGTGCCGCACGAACTGAGCGAAAATAAATTAATGGACCAAATTTCAGCTGGCAATTTTCTGCTCAAACGCCGTCAAAACGAATCGTTTTTGAAGCGAATGATTACTGGCGATGACAAGTCAATTGTCGACAGCAATGTTAGTCGAAAAAGATCAGGGTCGAAGCGCGGGGAGGCTGCTTAGATGGTCGCAAAGGCTGGATCACAGCCGAAGAAGGTCATGCTCTGTATCTGGTAGGAATGGAAAGGAATCATCTATTATGAGCTGCTGCCACATAACGAAACGATTGATTCGACCAAGTACTGCTCACAACTGGCCAAATTAAAGCGCGCAATGATGAGAAGCGCCTGTATCGGTGACTAGGAAGGACGTTGTGTTCCATCAGGGCAACACCAGACCACACGATTCTCCGTTGACCCGAAAAAACTTACTGCAGTTTGGATGGCATGTTTTGGTGCATCCACCGTGTAGCCCGGACCTGGCACCTTCAGACTATCACTTGTTCCAGGCATTACAGAACAATTTGAATAATAAAACCTTCAGTTCGCTGGGCGTCCTCAAAAACCACTTGCATTCCTTCTTTGCCCGAAGATCTCAGGTCTTCCATGAAAGGAGGATAACGAAGCTTGTCAATGGTATAAATACATTGAATAGAATGGAGCATATTAAGTTGATTAGGAATTATGCATCGACCCAATATACAACGTGTCCTGTTATGAATGGATAATCCTGCAACTGTCGATAGATCAGATCATGTCCTACTGCTGGAATTCCAGATGAGTAAAACACCCACTGCTTTTAAGCTCACAATCATCTCTATTGGTTGTTCGCATGTCATTTCCACAAATGATAACTCTATTAACCCGGTTACAAAAAAATACTCTTGGTTATTTCTTTTATCTGGAAAAGTCCTCTTTTTAACTTCAAATGTTAAGTAAACTTTATAAAAAGAAATCTTATGCAGAATTTTCATACAAACCAATTCGAACATCTGACTTTGATAGCTTGCAGTGGGAAAACATGTAACACGCATATCGTGCCAGTTACTTTATAAAGGTGCTTAGTTATTGTCGATTCATATCATTTGCAGAAATGGCATGCGACAAAACGAAAACAGATTATTTCTTTCAAAAAATAACGTAAAGTCCAAAATCTCGAAAACCGTGGCACTTTTACTAAACTGAACCAGCACATAGTAGGACATGATCTGACCTATCGACAGTTGCAGGATTATCCATTCGTAACAGGACACCCTGTATGTATGTATGTCTGTGCGTGCCTGCGTGCGTGCATAAGTATACGTATGTGTTTGAGTGGGTGTGTCTATAAGTGCATATGAGAAGAGATAAAAGTCTTTCTTTTTCTCGGCACATCGCGCTAGTCGTCACGTATCAGAAATACGTATACACATATCCACACATATACACCACTACTTACCTATCTACATACATGTACATATACATACTTTACGTATACGCACACGGTGTAGAAGAGAGAGGGAGGGGGGAGAGCGAGGGAGGGTGGGAGAGAGAGAGAGAGAGAGAGAGAGAGAGAGAGAGAGAGAGCGGTCCGGGTGGGTGACTACAAAGAAGCGAAATCGATTTGCAATTTAAATCGATCCTCGTACGTGCCTGCAGGTCATTCCGGCTCTGAAAACCCGCGCTACCTATATGATGCTGTGCGCACCGCGCACATAGCATAGTAGAGCTGATACCGCGATGCTTCAACACACTTGCCACAAGCTCCGCCAAGAAATTCCCTCCCGACGCATCCCGAGAGCACGGAAGAATAAAGAAAAAAAAAACGTCGAAAAAATTGCATGGATGGCGTAACACGATCGATTTCCCGGCGTCTCATCTCCTTCTCCAAACGTCCCCGCGAGACGTCCTCGCCCGCGCTCGCGTCATGACGAGAGACACACACGAAAAGAAAAAAAAATGCATCGAAATCCTCTTTTTTTTTGCTTCGACATAGCCAGCAAAATGTCACACGTAGTCTCGCGTCGCGGAAAAACTTTTCGTTTCTGTACGGTGAGCACTCGGCGCGTTTCTTCTTTTCCATTATTGGGCGCCTCGAGCAGCGATGCAACACTATTTTTTTCTCTTTTTTTTGCCCTTTTCCTTATTCCAGCCGCTTCGTTCTCTCACTCTCCCGGTATGTATGTATATACGGGGCGCGTGCGTTCGCGGGGAAAGAGCAACGCGACAGTGACGACTCGTGCGTAAGGGTGAATTCGTTTAGCATACAAAATTTACGTTACAGCACACGTAGATGCCGCATATACGTGTGTGTACGAGGGTACATGCGCAAGGGCTCGATAGGAGAATAGCTTGAACCATCAAAGCCCGGTAGTTGCGCCCCTTTTTTTGTCACCAGTCTTCGTATACGGGTAAAAAGCTCGCTCGTCTACGTTAAAAAGTCAAAATCCGGTTTGGCACACGTACATACGTACGAGGATACATGCGAAGTAACGTGTGCCGCGAGGGATTGAAAATTTATTCGTCAGCTCGGCAGGTCACACTTGGAGTGAAATTCAAAATCGAAAAATCCACTCTGCCGGTATTTGACAACGATCTACATGTGTATAACTGTATATAAGAGGGTGCTTTCTGGTGTACAACTGCATAATTCAAGCGGATCTCTCCTCGATAAAAGTCTCATTGCGCTCTCTCTCTCTCTCTCTCTCTCTCTCTCTCTCTCTCTTTCCCTCCCTCTCTCTCCCTCTTTTTATCCTACTCGGTCTCCATCCGGCTCCCTTTTCACGAGGAGAGAACGATAACGACGCCAAGCAAACACCCTTAATTCCCACTTGAAGCGGCGAAAAAGAAGTGGAACCGAGAGAAGTAAGTGTTAGATCAGGGTGTGAGAGTCTCGTTATACCCGGGAGACGTTTTAATTGAGTTTCTCGCGGTCTTAATGATCCGAGGCTCGCAATGCCGCTTCTTAAAGAGACGATTTTATGGTCCTCACCGAGAAGGAGAGGTATCTCAAATTGGAATGAAGGAATTTCAACGATTTTCGACACTTCGTGAAAGAGCAACTTTCACCATTCTACAATTCGGAACAAACAAGGAAAACCTTGATGTTTGACACATTCGTTGATTCGTTCGACACCATTCCTCGAATTTTTACCCTGCGTTGACACACTGGGTCATTTCGACGCGGACGAATTTGAAATAAAATGGCCACTTTCCCAAAGTTACAAGTTTTCCAAACTTTTTTACAATTCAATTTCATACTTTGGGAATTTTAATTATGCAGACATATTGAAAAATGTTTAAAGTGTATCCCAGATTTTTTCTCAAGAATGACCGACCCGAGGGTTGTTCAGGGCAGGTGGATGAAGTACTGACCGGGTCAAGATGACCCAGTGTGTCGAAATCGCGGCCAAGTATAAGGGTTAAGCTTATTTCCAGACTTTGGGGAAGACATATTTTGACCATGAGGCTATGCCGTCTATTTTAATTATTTTGTCAATTGTGCGAGAGGTTTTTTTGACTGCCAGTGAACATTTCAGGGCAACCCGCTTTAGCCTGAAATGAGCCTAAACCGAAACATATTTTTCGAACTTGTATTATTTTACGACGTCCAGCACGTTTTTCTTCTCATTTTTTAGTCTCGCGCACTAGGTTTTCCCTATCGAGTAAGTTGGCCCTTCAATAGTGATTCTGCTATAGAGGAAGACCCGTGAATGAAATCACACGATGAGGAAGCAATGCGCAAGTTTCCAATTTCCACAGGTATTTTCTCATTCATCCCTGCATAATGCGCTCATCATTAAAAAAAACCGCGCGTTGTCTTAAGGATGTTGAGTCCCTATGAAAGATGTTAATGTTAATTGTTCAATAAATAGCTTCTTAATCGTCATGAAATTTTTACACGACCTCCTGAATTATTCATGTAAAAACATACAAAACTTTCAGAATTCTATCATCATTACTTCAACCTCCTTAAGGGTTGAAATAAAAAATGATAAGAAAATTCTGAAAATTTGGTATGTTTTTCTATGAAGTATTTAAGTTAGGAAGTTAAGGTTAGGAAGCTCGTTATTAAAAAATTAACATTTTGTTAAGAACAATTTTTAAAAGAAATAAAAAAAATGTATCAATAAACTTCGTTTTGTTTCCGTTGCTTTCAGTATATTGTAGATATCACAAAATTGAGAGGTCAAAAAAAAACTTATTGCAAAGTTATATCAGTTTCCATAAGACATCATTTAATTTGTGAATGTTAATTGTTCAATAACGAGCTTCCTAATTGTCGTGAAATTTTTACACGACCGCTGAAATACTTGATACAAAAACATACCAAATTTTCAGAATTTTATCATCATTTGCGATTTGGGACTCAACATCCTTAATATTTGAGCGAGTCAAATTGTCTGCCAAATTTGTAGTACCCAAAACATTGAATATTTTATCGTATTTAATTTCATGCGTCCTTTTGCCGATTTCAGCAAAATTCAATCCCATCGTTTTTCAGTGGTACCATTCGTGTGTGAAAAAAACCCCTGCAAGCTCGCAATTGAAGGCGTAAAATTTTTAGACGGAACAAATTTAAGAAATTTTGATGGAGTCTTAAACTAAGAAATGATTATTCTACGTTTGTCAAACTGTAGGTATACTTTAACAGTAAATTCAAGTATACAAAACAATTTTTTCAAATTGATTTATCATTAATGTTGCGAATTGGCGTGCAGTGTAGCCTCCCGTAGACTTTGATTTGCGCAAAACTTCAAATAAATTTCATCTCGAACATGTAGAGATTCCATTTGACAGTAATTAAAATTCGGGAAAATGCAAGATCGAGAGACCGGCATGCATTTATAAATAAAATCAATATTTCGGAAAGAATTTCTGTAAAATTTGGATTAAAAAAATAGTTTTTTTTTTCTAACTTTTCAGAAACAATTTTCGTCAATTAGAAGGTAGCAATGTTATCAATATTTCTTTTATGTTTCAACTCAATCGGCTTGATAGTTTTTGAGTAATCCAGCACACCAATCTCGAAAAAGCATTTTTTAGAAAACCACGTTTGAAGTTTAGGCCCGCTCCGAATCCGATTGGTGAGGCACAGCGTTGCCGGGCTGTACGTTTGAAGTGTTTCGAATTTCGCTTTGAAACTTTGGACAAACATTCTACATACATAGTTCTATCGTTCAAAGAAAAAAGAAGAAGAAAACCACTTTTTTATCTCTGTAAATACATATCCCACCTTAAAGAACAGCGTTTTCCGATTTCAAATTCAATTCAAATAATACCCATTTTTTGGCAAATATGAACCGCTAAACCGACCGTCGTCGAATTCAATATAGACGATGCTGTGTAGTGAACGGTACTCTTCACTTGCGAAACGTTTCATCCTGCATCTCAAAATGTGTCGGTATCAGAGCACCAACCAGAAACATCCGTCCGCCCATGCTCGTATTTTCGCAAAATCTCGAGCAAATGTGACATTTCGACATTCCTATTGAAATCTGAAAAAAAAAACGGCTTACCACCGAAACAAAGCTTCCCCGAGGATGCAGCATCCGAAGATTGCTCTACTTTCGGAAGCAACGCCCTGACTGCCGTAAGCCGCGAAATGAATGGCATTCGAGCGTTCTTACATAGGAAAATGAGACTTTTCCTCTCTTCTGTTACTTTTTATTTGAGCCGCGTGTAGGCGAACGCGGCGTCTTCAATCTATTCGAAGGTGAGATGGGCGACGGTGGGCTCGAAGTGGGGGACGAAGTCACGAGTAGGAGACGAACTCTACGCAAGGAAAGATGGAGAAGAGCAAAGAGAGAAGAAAATAAGCGAGTGGTAGAGAGTGGGGTAGGGATGAGGCGAAGAAAGAGGGAGGACGACGGAGAATGTAGATTCGTACGTGGAAGGCGGTCTGGAAAGTCTCTCAGGCGCGAAAAGATTCCCGGGTCGAACAAAGGAATCGCGGGTGCAGAGTCTCTCCTCTTTCACCGATTCTTCGAGAGAAAGCCGCCCCTTCTCGACTAATGCCACCCCTTATGCATCCCTCGGTATGGCGAATACAACGAGATAAAGAGAGAAATAGCCTCTCGTCTCTCTCTCTCTCTCTCTCTCTCTCTCTCTCTCTCTCTCTCTCTCTCTCTCTCTCTCTCTCTCTCTCTCTCTCTCTCTCTCGGTGTGCCCTCTCGTCCTCAGCACTGGTCCTCAGGGGCCAGAGAAAAACCGAGATGGAGCGAGAGCGAGGGTAAAGAGAAATCTCCTTCGCGACGCCAATCCCTCGTCTTTCTTCCCGACCTCTTCCTTCTTCCTCTCCTCTTATATTTATTTGCCTCGTTCTTTCCTCTCCTCACACATATTATGTACCCAGGAACACACACGTACGCGTTAACTCAGCCCCTATGACGATATTTCCCTATCGATTGATACGCGAGCGAGAGACACCCTTGATGCGCTGGCCTTCTGTCTACACTTCACACTTCGCCGGGCCACCCCCTTTGCTTCTTTTCTTCCACAACCCCCCCCCCCCGGCCCCCAAGCTTCGTCGCTTTCCTATCTCTCAGTCTCGACCACCCTTGCCTTTCAACCCCCTCCCTCTATTCTCTACTGGAACCTCTTATTTCTCACACTCTTCAATGCGCTTCAACTATTCTCGTTTACTGCCTTTCATACTATTCCTTATTACAGGACACGGGCCAAGGCTGCCCTGCCTCGTCGAAGTGCCCCACAGGGGTGTATGCAAAGATGCGTTGAGATTAATATATGTGTGTGTGTGTGCATGTGAGAACAAAGTTACAGGTAGACTAGGTGGATGTAAGCGATTTTGAAAACATTCACACTTCCTTCTCATTTTCTCGTAGCTTAACACCCCGGAAACTAGCCACCTCCAATGTCTGCTCAAGCAAAGGAGCATTGAGAACTATCGGCGGTTCTATGTAGATACAAAACTTTTGCCAGTGGGAGGAGAGAATCGATTGATGGTAATTGCATAAACGGTCATAGCTGCATGGAGGAACATCTTAATTTCCGAGCCAATCTCACTTGAGCAATTCCGATATAAAGGATGTCTCAAAATGGCATGACATTTTAATCTGCGCGCCATTCTTTTCGTGGCGAACGTAGAGTACTAATCTTTGACAACTGGCATTAGGAAGCATTGAGGTTTACACGATCGAACAATTGGAGAACGATCTTGGAGAATTACACGATGGAACAACGCATAGAGATTGTTATTTGCTGCATTGTTACTGCATAGTTATTGCAGACGAAGTTTCATGGTCGTGCTATCTCGCACCGCGGCGATGTCAATTGGTCACCAATCGTGCGATTTGACGCCATTGGATTTCTTTCTTTGGGCTTTTCTGAAAGGAAAAATGTATGCCAATGATCCAGACCATTCTGGAGCTCAAGGAAGCAATTGGACGCACCATTAATGAAATTAGTCCGCAATTATGCCAAAATGTTATTGAAAATTTCGTCAAAAGAGTGCGGTTGAGAAATTCTGAACCGAAATATGTTGGATCTTTGAATAAAAAATATCCTTTCGTGATCTGGTGGACGAATTTGTCGGAGAGTGTCATAGTGCACCCCCATCGCTGTATGGATTAGTCAGAGACACCAGGCATACATAGGGAGTCCTCATTGGGATCCTATTGGATTCTGCACTGTTCGATTTAAGGTATACTTTGAGCAATTTATACTTTTCCAGATGACATTCATACTTTTTTGAGATCCACTCATTTTGTATATCTATATATTATGTTTAAAAAATTCAACAAACAGAATGCGATGGTCTTCATGAAGAATCCTATCGGTATCCGTTTCCTTCCGTTGGGATCGAAATTGGATTTGTTCATGGGATTCCAATGGGTCATTGCTATTAGGATCTAATGTACGAGCATGGCGTTTTGGATCTACTGCGATTGCCTATTAAATATTTATCAGGAAGTAGAAACAAGTATAGGAATCCAGTTGGATCCCTATACTTCATTATGTAATCGCGCTCGTATACAAACACTGGGGGGGGGGGGGGGGTGAAAAATTACGCAGAGAAATTCGATATCGCTTCGTTCTTATGAAGTCGAAGTTGAACTCGGCTTGAACTTATTTCCTGCTGCAGGGCATTATTAAAATTCGGGCGAACATCAGCGAAAGGCTGTGGTAGGAAAATCGGTGATACGGATTTATTTGGAAGGGGGAACCGTCTCGGGTACGAGCGAGCAATAGCCACGCGACCGTTATGTTATTGCTGTGAGTAACAAACGCGGTAATATAATTATGCTAATGGCCTGCTCGTTACGTAGTCTCATATATACCATCAACTTTCCGCATATATATATATAGACAAATACATAGGCATACGAATACACGGAGACGACGAGGCCTATCCAGATGAATTGTCGTTGCCGTCAACGTCGTCGATTCGACACACATCAGGGCCATAGCAGGTACTTATATTACGGACATGTATGTATACGCACACGTTCTTCCAAACTGTTATAAGGCACAAAGTTGTCTTTCGGCTTCATTTCTATCATCGTGTTTCGTGAGAATCGACGTTTTAAAGTCGTACCCATCATCATACATATATATGTCTCTTTCTCTCCGCCTCTCTCTCTCTCTCCCCCCCCCCTCTTTCTCTCTCTCTCTCCCCTCGCTACTGGTGTGTATGTAACTCCGCAACTATCGAGCAAAGTGAATGCAACGTCGGTTATACAGAAACAGGAATTGTTCGTTACCGCGAGCTCCTTTCAACAGGAAAAAAAAGAAAATGAGACAGAGAGGGAGAGGAAAAAAGATAAATTGGTTGAACAAGCCCGGACCACGCGACCATTACCAGTTCTACCTATAATACGAATTAGTATACCACACGGTAACTGGTAGATTTACGGTAATCAAATTATGCTAATGATCCATCTCTTCGCAGTGTCTGTTTGTTCGTTCGTTCTTCCACAGCCTCGTACCCACCACCTTAATTCGTCGGGTTCCCTGGAAAACAGGAAATTCTCCTATCTCGACCCCCTTATTTTACGCTCGAATTTCGTTGCACAGCGTCCTTATCGAGAGCCTGAAAAGAAAGTATACTGATGTACTCGAAAACGAGAGTATTATCTGGTGATTATACGTCTACGTATGGAAATCGACAAGAATAGACTTCGAGATACAAGAATCATCAGTCTAGCTACTGAACAGTTTGTGCTAGTACAGTGCTCCGATTGGAGTTTAAAGGGCTGGCAGGGAGGTTAATGCGAAAGTACCAATTGTGACCGGAGAACGCATCTCGAGTGAAAAAACAATTTCGATTTTTTGACAAAATGATCTAATCTTTGGTAGAGTTCACTATTGTTTCGGTTAAGTTGAATTGCTGATGTTGATTAGAGACAGGTAAGTAAACACGATGAACGAACTAATTATTAATATAATAAGAACGGCTCGTCAGAAATTTTCAAGGTTATGGCGCGATTTTTTATTGGTTTGTTAACCGTCTAATGGGGCAAGATGAATACGAGCTATAGTGAAGCTGCAACCTTCTACAACGCACCCCTATCTATGCTAGAGAGGGTGAAATGAAACTAGTAAGGTCTTCGGTTCCTCTTCAACCGGCGTTCCTACCAGAGGAAGAAGGAGAACCTACAAATGATATAAATAATATGGAAGCTAAATTACTCGGACTAAATACTACAGAACTTACAAGGAACATCGTTTAAATGTCCGCCTTTGATTTTATTGAAACTCACTTATGCGATAAAGCATTGGAAACTATTAGCCCCCTACTCTTTTTATCAGCGGGAAAACATTTTTACGGGGGGAAACGACCCCTCCACGAAAAGCGTGTCACCCCTGAATATAATTTTTTTTTTCAAATATTCTGTAGTGGATTTTTCATCCCTTCAGATTAGAAGAATTTCGGTTTTTGTTTCATTTAGATCGGTGGTCTGCTTGTGGCAAAAGCTGCAAAACCACCCCTCGATCCGCCTTTCTTTGAAGGGTGGTTTCGCCCCTTAAAACCGTTTTTCCGCAGATTAAAAAAACATCTGTCTAATAGTTTTCAATGCTTTGTCACATATATGCGTTTCAACTATATCGACGGCGGATACCTAAGTGACGTTCCTTGTTAGACTGACTTATCAAATTGCTGGTATTGAGGATGGCACCATATTTATATGCAAAAATCGCCAATAATTCGTGTCCGGCATGCTTCCAGCGCTGTTCCATTTTGCTCCGCATATGGGGTAAGATGGGAAAAATAAAGGTTTAATTAAAAATATATATTGAATGCTAACATTCAGGAAGACCGATTTTTTTTGTTTCCCAAATTGAAGGATTAGTAAATGTTGATTAGTTTAAAGGAATAATTAAAGTTGACCGATTTATATTCATTGTTTTATTTAAACATCACCTTGGCGTAATCATTTTGCCCCGAGTTCCTCTATAAATAGAAATGTGTTCCTTTTTTTTTGTTCATTCGAAACTGATTCATGTTCAGTCATATTCGTTGCAATGACAAGGCGGAATAATATCGTTCTACAAAGTTTTTTAGCTACCTGTGAAGAATTTGAATATATATATATATATAGGGTCGAAGTATAGGAGCAAGAAAGAAAGAAATGAAACGGATTTTCATTTCGCATTACGTACCTTTGTCTGTGACGTGAGAACATTGCGCCCGAGGGTGACACGAATAATATAGGCATGCCTATTCGCGTATACGCACGATGATCGAACCGATCGAACGCCTCGATTCTCCGGGGATCGGAGCCCTACAATGATGCTTTTCTACCTACATAGTACCAGACCCGAAACCTTTTTGACACACGATATTTTTCCGTGTGCCGCTAAGGGGGGTTGCCCGGATCAGGGCAGAGAAACGGTCGACCGAGGCGACTTTTTTTCAAGATGTTCACATGCGCGCAACTGCAATTTATCCAAAGCCTTTTCCATACGAACGACCATGAATGAATCTCGTTACATTTCCGAGACGTGAGGTAATCTTTGAACGCAGCGCTGTATAGGGAGCAAGCACGTGGAAGGAATGCTAGTTTTTAATTGCTCTTGAAATTGTCTTTGTGCTGGTCTGAATGCATCGATTATTCTTGACGTAATATCATTAGAGGAAAGTGAAATCTTTGTGAGTCCAATGAATAATGGACTCCCAAAGTTCTCTTTTCGTTCTTTCATAAATCTTGATATGTAGTATGATAGATAATATAGTAAACCTAAATCTTGACTTAGTAACTGTGCTAAAACTAAACTGTGTTATAAACCTAAATCTTGACTGATAGTATGAGTTGGGAGTAATGGGCGCGCGGTCGATGCACGAAATCTCCCATGTTAAGCATCATTGGCCTGTCCTGATACTTGCATGGGTGACAGCTTGGCCATGCTTATACCCCCACTGCAAGCTGCTTGTATCCGCAAAGCTTTTTGCAATTCCCACCCTTCTTTGCGTACTCGTTCAACCCGAGATGATGGCAGGGATGCTTTCATCCTCGCGAACCGTCTTAATTGACGCTTAATTGATCCCAGTGAAATCATACTTGTCGCAGCAGGCAGCAAGAAATAGCGATGGTGATTCGCAGTCGGTTCTGATTCCTGGCATATAAGTATATGAGTGTGTGAATTTCCGACCCCCGTTCCATTCACGAAACTAATGGAATTCCCCATGTGATCAACATTATCAAATAAGATATCAGGTACCGTGCATTGACGCGAAACGGGAGACGTTTCAGTTTCTTTCCGCTCTTCCTGAAAATGCAATGAAAATGATAACACTAGGATCACGTTAAAATAAAACAGTGCATGAATCAGTCAACTTTAGTTATTTTTCAAAACTAATCAACACTTATTAATCTTTCGATTTTGGAAACAAAATAATAAGTCTTCCTGATTGTTAGCATACAATGTATATTATTGATTAAACCTTTATTTTTCCAATCTTACCACATATGCGGAGCAAGATAAAACAGCGCTGGGTGCTGATGGGTCACGATTTTTTGACATCTTTCGCACATAAAAATGGTTTCATTCTCAATACCAACTATTTGATAAGCCAAACGTCTGAGTTCTGTAGTATTCACTGCAAATAATATTGCTCCTATATCATTTAAATCATTTGTAAGTTCGTCTTCTTTCTCTGGTAGCAACACCAATGGGCTTACTAAATTCATTTCACCCTCTCTAAACGTACATAGTGGTAGGTTGTAAAATATTGCGGCGTTGCGAGATATTGTATTCATCTTGCACCATTAGGCGGGTAACGAATAAACAAAAACTCACGCAATAACCTTGAAAATTTCAGACAAACCATTCGTATTGTATTGATATATTACTACTTTCATTGTGTTTACTCAACTGTCTCTAATCAATTTCAGCAAATCAAATAAGCTGAAACGATGGTAGACTTTACCAAAAATTAGATTCTTTTGTCTAAAAATCGATATTGTTTTCACCCTCGAGACGCGTGATTCCGCAACAGTTAGCACTTTCACACTTATTCACCTCTCCGCCTCCTCTCCAAACTCTAACTAGAGCACTGTCGTACACACTGTTACCAAACAGTATTATAAACCTAGCTACTGAGCTAGTTACAAACCTAGCCACTAGGCCAGTCACAAACCTCGCTACTGAGCTAGTCACAAACCTAGCTCGTAAGCTAGTCACAAACCTAGCTACTAAGCTAGTTACAAACATAGAAACTGAGCTAGTTACAAACCTAACTACTGAGCTAGTTACAAACCTAGCTACTAAGCTAGTTGCAAAACTAGCCACTAAGCTAGTTACAAACCTAGTTACTAAGCTAGTTATAAGCCTAGCTGCTAAGCCAGATACAAACCTAGCTACTAAGCTAGTTACAAACGTAGCTACTAAGCTCGTTACAAACCCACCTAATGAGCTAGTTATAAACCTAGCTACTAAGCTAATTACAAGCTTAGCTACTAAGCTAGCTACAAACCTAGCTCCTAAGCTAGTTACCTAGTTACAAACCTAGCTACTAAACTAGTTACGAACCTAGCTACTAAACTAGTTACAAACCTAGCTATTAAGCTTGTTGCAAACCTAGCTCATAAGCTAATTAGAAACCTACCTACTAAGCTAGGCTTATGATTCATCTTACCTCGTGCATTCGTCTTTCCCCGAATTCCCCTAGATGTGGAAAGAGTGGTCGTCAGTGACACACTGGGGGATTTCTAACAAGGAACATCACTTTAGTGTCCGCCGTCGAGTTTGTTGAAACACATATATGTTATAAGGCATTAAAAACTATTAATCGCGTGTTTTGTTTTATCAGCGAAAAAACGTTTTTAAGAGAGGAAACCACCCCTCAAACGAAGGCATGTCGAGAGGTGGTTTTGAAGTTTCACACATAAGCAGTCCACTCATCCGAATGAAACAAAAACAAACATTCTTCGAAGGTAAAGCAATTAAAAAAATCCACTATAGAACAAATTTCAAAAAATTCAATTAAGGGGTGACACGTCGTTCCCTGAGTCGTCGTTTTCCCCCTTAAAAACGTTTTTCCGCAGATACAAAAGATACGTGCCCAATAGTTTTCTATGCTTCATCACATATGTGGGATTAAACAAAATCCGAGGCGGACACAAAAAAACGAATAGTTACAAAATTCAATACCATCTCAGATTACGAGAAGTATTTAAGAAAAAAATATAAATACATTATCCGTACTCTTTTCTTTCTCTCGTCATTGGCTATGATATATATTTTTCGCCGATTCGTTAGACATTTATTTCCGAGTATATTAACAACGCAAGTACCATTTTTTTATATCGCGCAATTTCTACGTTGAACTCCATCGATGCTTCAAAGAATTTGCTTTCCCGCGAGAAATGTCGCGCTCGACAATTTTCCGCGATCGCGATTTAATATCATGAGGTTTTGCCTCTCTCCCTTCCTCCGGCTCGAGCTCTCCGTCTTGCCCTTACGCTTTTGGCAAAGGCAGCACAAATAGAGAGAAAATTAAGTGTTTTGCGGGAGAGAGAGAGGAGAGATTTATGACGGCAAGGGGAAATAATTAAAAACCGTCTGACGACCCATTCCCCTATTGGAGCTAGAGAAGTCGATTACCAATCGAATTCGATCGTACACGAACGAGCCTGCAACGAGCCGAGGAACGCGAGTGAGCGATAGAGGGAGAGGAAAAAGAGTAAGAGAGGCCTCCTCTGACGCCACGAGACTGGCGACTATCGATCGTTTCTTCCCGGAAAGTCACGTTTTTTTTGCTACAACTACCGAGGCAAGTATTTTGCTCGACTTCCAGGCTCGTCTTGACGAAGGGGTTGCTCGCGAAATTCTCGAACCGCGCTGCAATCCGCGCTCAATTCCTCAAATAGAGTTATTCCGATGGTGTTCGATCGTGGTTTGGTGGTAAACCGCAAGTTCACGACGAACTCGTACTCCTGCATAGTACTCGTACTCGCGATCATCACCATCCCCGGACGAACTTCCGCCGATAATTCTCACGGAATATCTAACTTGCCTTCTGTGACGACGTGTTTCACTCATTTTCAAGATCGTCCAAACGGCCAGTCCACCCTCACCGCAGTTACTTATTTCCCACGAAAGCATTCACGGGAATTGCACAACTTACCATCCTTACAGGCTGTTGAATCGAGGGGGGGTGACATCTCTAAGCAAGGAGATAATTGCTGATTTTTATGATTTTTTTTGTTCAAAAGGAAGAATTTCTTCGCCATTTTTGAGACTACAGGGAATTTTTAATTACTACTCTTGGTTGTTAGTGGTATTTTTTATTTTTATTAATCTTTGGAAATGGTGGAGGCATGGAGCGGTCTTCTAAACGGGTTGCAGCGGATGTTGTCAGACGGCGTGACACGTGGCGTAGGCGGGATTAATCTGACAAGAAAGTATGAAGATTTTTCTTTCATTGACACTCATACGCAGAATATGGACCAAGAAAAAGGAGGAAATGTTAAAAATTGATGAAATGGTACGCTTTGAAACAAAAAGATTGAATTTTCCGAAAAAAATGGCTACATGTTGCAATCAAAGAATGTTTTTTTCTGGTCTTCAGAAAAATTTAGGTTCATGATTTAGATAGTGTGGTTAGAAAGATTCCCACCAAATATGAGCAGAATCGGTCGATTAGTTTTTTAGGTATACGTCACGCCAGTGTTGCAAATGTAGTTTCGAAGACTATGCCATACGTCCGCTATTTCCAAAGATTATTTAAAAAATGACAAAAATACCATATAACAGCCAAAAGTCAAATAGAGTCTAAGTCTCAAAGAGTCTAAGTCTCCCCGAGTCTCAAAAAATGATGAAGAAATCTTTCCTTTAACGGGGTATCCCTCTCTGGAAGCCCAATTTGGAGGGTCAGAATAATGCATTTTTTCTAGCAACACATTGGTTGGAATGAGTTAATTTTTTTTCCAGCATGTTTTACACCTGTTAGTAGTTACAATGTAATTTTTTCGAAATAAAATCTTTCAAAGTGTTCGTGGTGCTGCAGTTGGCGTTGCAGATTCCAGCAGCAAGGCCCGAAACGGCGGGATCTCTACCAGGCTCAAATGCAATTTGAAATTTAAAAAAAAAAAAAAAATTTTTCCTTCAAATATATCCAACTGGTAATGGGTTCAGGATCCACTTTTTGAAATTTCGAAAAATACGAAAAATATCAGCTTCTCCAAAGAAAACCACATTTTTCGCTTGAAAAACAGCATGCTGAAGTAATTGTTATTAACAAATGATTCATCCAATTAAAAAATGCGATCGTGAACCGAAAATGACTACTGTTTGAGCGCTAACTGCAAATTCAAGTCAATAGTGTGAAAGTTAGTCAGAGCGATTTCGGCACCATGTAAGTGTCCTTCCTCATCATCGCGATCTCGTTGCACACCAAATCTATGCAATCTGCGGGCAGTTCGGACCTTTTTTGAGTGTTCCTGTGCTTTGATGTCCGCTTTCGTTACACGTGAATCATCCTTAACCTCTTCGTTGGCATTGACGCAGTAGTGCGTCAAATAATTCGGTGCCCTGTTTGGCATTGACGCAATAGTGCGTCAACCTTTATTTCACTATTTAACTTGCTCTGATTTGAAATCGGAGCCTCACTCGGGAGTTTTTGGGCTCGCTGTATCCGAATTTGAAGTCAAAATTTGGAAATTCAAAATGGCGGCGCCAATATCGCGGACAAACATCAAAAACTTTACTCGATTTAGATGAAATTTAGTACTATGGGATTTTTGAGGCCGCTTATTACGAGTCTGAACACAAAATTCAAAAATGTTTAATGGCGATTCTAATATGGCCGACGAAAGTGAAAAAAAACAGCTCGATTTGGATAAATCTTGGTACTCGGGGGTTTTCGGAGACGCTGAGGGTGATGCTGAACTTAAAATGTAGGAATTCTTCATGGTGAATTCAATAACATGAAGCATAATACAATAAATAGATGGAAATATATAAAGCTTGAGTACCGAGTTTCATCTAAATGAATCTGTATTATTTGTATTTTCATTCGCCATATTTGTTCGTCATTGTGAATTCCTGAATTTTGAGCTTATATTCGTAATAAGCACCCTCAAAAAACCCAGAGTACAAGTTTTCAGGATAAACAAATTTTCCTGCCATTTCGGGCAGTTTTTGTCGAATTCTCTCTACCAACGAAGGGGCGAACCGCCCCTTCTTCACACTTTACACACTGCTTCACTCAAATAGGTGTAAGTTCGTCAATTGTCAGAATTTCAGAGGCCGGTGGGTCCTAAAATATCCTTGAAAGTTCACACTATAACAATATGCAAAAAAGCGCTTTTTTTAGTTTCCACAGAGCGATGCCCCCTTTTTAAAAATCTTAAAAATTGGCAAACTTTTTCCTCTCTCCCTAGCCTGCCCTCTTGAAAAAACTGGAAATCAAAAGATTATTTGCCGCGAGTTCATGCATCGCGCATTCTCCTCAGAGACGTGTGCCCAGCGTGGAAGAACGAGAAAAAAGTGGGGCAACGATAAAAAAAAAAAGTAATTAATTCAAATCGAAATCAAACTGTAGATGCTGTCTCGGAATTGCGAATCGGGAGCTCGTAGAATGAAAAAAACAATTTCAAGCGGAATTGAATTTTTTCACGCTCCCTCTTTCTCCCCGACGTTATATTCTCGCTTTTTTTTCGTTTCTTTTTGGATGTTTTTTAGTGGCTCTGCGAGGAGTTTAGAAAGTACCTATGTATAGAGCTCTCGCGGTATGAGGTGTTATGGTGTGAGAGCTCCCATAAAACACTCGTGTCGCGGGGATAATGTCCCACGAACCCGCGCGCGTCTCACGTCACAACCGCCCCTCCCCACCCTCTCCGCTGTAGGATCCCGGCGGTCCTTAAACGCGTGGACCATAGAATTTTCATTCGCACGGTTTCATTTCGATTAAGGCTCCCTTCCGTACAGTCCTCGCTCTCTCTCCCTCTCTCTCTCTCTCTCTCTCTCTCTCTCTCTCTCTCTCTCTCTCTCTCTCTCTCTCTCTCTCTCTCTCTCTCTCTCTCTCTCTCTCTCTCTCTCTCTCTCTCTCTCTCTCTCTCTCTCTCTCTCTCTCGCTAGGGGTGGCGAACACAGAAGAACTTCTGTGCTAGGGCCCTCTCTTGTATACCTACGAAGGCTAACGTCTCCGCGCGGTCTTTCAGAGGATATCCTTTTCCGGCTGGATGATACTGTGCCGAAACCTCTTGCGCTCGATAATTGCGCCGCGTTTCAACGCCCTTAAGGGATGAATTTCTCATCCGGTTTTATATTATAGCAGTTCCCTCGCAGTTCAGTCGTTTCGTACGTCGATCCAGCCCGCGGCTAAAGTGCCAACTAAACGCGTAAGAATGCGTCATCAAAGGCAACACACTGACGGGGAAAAAATTGTGCGGACGCTGAAAAAATCGGACTGAGAAATCAAATTTTTCTCACGTGAGGAAATGTATGCCTTCCCAGCGCAAAGTCGCATGAGAGAAAAGATAGGTACACTAACGAAATAGATCGTCATTGTGATTGAAACTTTGGGGGGCATCTAGAGGCCTGAAACAAATGACCAAATTCCGAATTTGTTTTCTGGTAAAATGTTGGTGAAAAAGAAACGAATCTTTTTCTTAAGAGTTGCACCTAGTTTGCGGCTGGAAAAAGGAGGTGCTTTCGTGATTTTTTTTTCTTCAGAAATTGGTGCAGGTTTTTAACTTTTTTTCATAGTAAAGGGTATCATTTCAAGTATCTTTGACAATTTTTTTATTGGGAAATATTTGTAAACGACGGAGATACAGTAAATTGCACAGACCACTGTCCAAAAAAGGTCCTTCACGGTGACCACTCCTGCTCGGGAACAAAACATCTGAAATCATAAAACCAAATGAATTTAATTTTTATACCGTATTATCTAGTGTTTAATCGAAGGATTCAATAAAATAGTGATTTTTGAAAAAATGGTCACCGATCGAAAGTAATCATCGAAATTTCGATTTAAAAAACACTATTTTCCTTGATATGAAAAAAGTATGCATTGAAAAAAAATCCTTCGATTAGGGACTGCCATTTGATAAACAAAAAATGTCTGTGAAATTTGAAGCAGATCGGTTTAGTTGTTTTTTAAATATTTTGGTCACCGATTCTGAATAAGACATTCCAAGAAAAACGCGTTTAAAGTTTCACGTCAGGCATATACGTAGATTCGCCGGACCTGCCTTTAAACGCTAATAACTTCCCATTTTTCAACGGACCGATTTGAAATTTTCAGAGAATTCTTTTGAAAAGTTGTATTATAAGAATCCGTCGTTGTATTATCATCCGTCGTTGTATACTATAAGTATGTATAATATATGAAACGAACGTTGTATAATATATAAGTTTTATATTATAAGAAACGAAAAATCGATTTTTTCAAAAATTCCAACGTTTTTCTGTCCAAAGTTGTATAGTATATAAGTTGTATAATATGAGAAACGAAAAATCGATTTTTCCAAAAATTCCAACGAGGTGTAACCCCTTAAGGGTACAAAGGTACATACATCGAGGCATTCAAAAAACAAAAACATTGCTGCCAGCAGATGATGAAATTTTTTTGCAATGTTCGACGGTGGACATTCTCCAGCTTAAACGGTCCATCGTAAATGTAAAAACCAAACGAGTTATTTAAGGGGTAAGGCCACTGTAACGGCCCAAAAAAAAAGGTTTTTTCACTAATTTTTTGCTCCCGAAATTGAAGGTATTTGAAAAAAAACTTTTAATGGTGTTATCGGGCATACATTAAACTTTATTATAAAATTTTTTTACAGTAAAAAAAACAAAATGGCGGTTCCACAGCTATCTTCCCGGGACATGTTTTGCTTCCAGGGCTCCGCGGCACGCAGCACCACTGGTGCACTTTTGAATCTAGAACAAAAAAAAAAAAACCATTAATCTAGAGGGCTATAGCTAGAGAATGTCGATCGGATTTTAAAAAGTATCAATTTTTGTGGATTTGGCGTGCGTTTGAAAAAAAAAATTGATTTTTGACGAAAAAAACGGCAAGTTTTTTGTTAATAAAAAATCAATAAATAAAGTTCTTGAAAATTCCGATCGACATTCTCAAGATAATGTAAATGTTCACATCTGGTTAAAATTTCAAGTAAAAAAAATTAAAATTGTTCGAGTTATGCTGCGTGCCATTTTGAAACACCATGTTTCGAGAAAAACGCGTTTAAAGTTTTGCGAATAGTTTTTTATAGCCAATAAAAAAAAATCGATTTTTCAAAAAATTTACAGTGGCCTTACCCCTTAAGTCAGCAACGAATACGAGTCATTGGTGATCGTCTATTTATGAAATCATTTTTTTTTAACAACGCGGCGATGAATCGAATCTCGAGCCTGCTTGCAAACTCCTTTGACAAAATCGTCAATAACATTTTGGCATAATTGCGGACTAATTTCATTAATGGTGCATCCAATTGCTTCCTTGAGCTCCGGAATGGTCTGTGAATCATTGGCATACACTTTCCCTTTCAGAAAACCTCAAAAAATAAGTCCAATGGCGTCAAGTCACACGATTGGTGGCCAATTGATATCGCCGCGGCGCGAGATAACACGACCATGTAATGTCGTCTGCAGCAACTATGCAGTAACAATTTCTATGCGGCGCTCGCTCGTGTCATCCTCCATAACTAAACTTCAATACTCCCTTATGCCAGTTGTCAAAGATTAGTACTCTATGTTCGCTACAAAAAAGGCGCGCAATTTGAAATGTCATCTCATTTTGTGACGCTCTTTATATAGAAAACGGATTTGTTTATCGCTATTAGAAAACGTGTTCTTTGAAATACATAGGAACCGTGTTTTCCGAATACTTAAAGGGTAATCGCTTGGCCTAGTACTAGCTTATGCACTGAGTACTGTGAGGAAGACCCTGAGTTTCTGACGATAACATAACCGAAGCTCAGTGAAATATAGTCGCCTGCACCGGCACAGGTTTTTCGCAGTTTCCCTGTGCCCTCATGCATATGTGATACAGTGGTGAGTTAGAAAGGGGCGGCCATGGGCAACGCTTTGAGGGGTCTCTAGGGAACTGAACCATGCTAAGTGACGAGGGTGGAGTAAAAGTACAAAGTGCGGGATCCTACAAAAGCCCGCAAAGGCATACGGAAGACGAAAAAATATACGAACCTTCGCGTTGCATTCTCCCAATTTTTCCTCCCTCGCAAAGTGGTCTGCTAAAAAGTCCATTAAAGAGTAAAAGTAAACGTATACTTTAAGAAAAGCAAGAAAACGCCGGAAAAGAAGCAGCATTCAATTAAGTTGGAACCAAAAGTTTCGGTGACCTCTGAGACGGGGTGAAGAGGTCCGTAGTATCGAAATTAATTTGATGCAGTAGTTTTACCTCGCTGCAAAAGTACGGTTGCTCGAAGGCTTCGTTTAAAAATTAAATTCTGAAGCATGAGGATTCACGTGATCCACGAATTTCTATATATATCCGACCCTATACATCATGTCAGAGTACACTCTAGCTTGGAGGAGGGTTGCGAAACCTCGTCCTGCTACCTCATCGCGCGATGAGTCTCTTATTATACATTTCTTTTCTCTCCTACGCTTCTTTCGCCTTTAATTCTTCGTGAAACCCTCGTGCTTCTTCTTTACTCTTGTTATATTATTTTGCGCCCTCCGCCCCTTCTCCCTCTCTCTCTCTCTCTCTCTCTCTCTCTCTCACCCCCTCCCGCCGACCGTCTCGCCCTTGCGTCCTTCTTTTCTCCTGGTTCCGCTATTTGCACGATTGCGCGGCACAGTTCGCGAAGGGAGTGAAGAGGGAGTGGTGGATGGTGGTGAACGCGAGGCAAGAAACACGACTTAGGCTCGCGGTGGCGGGCACGCCGGTGTAATTATGCCGCGCAGTGATTGGCGTGGTTCGTGGAAAAGCAGCAGCGACGACGTAGCAGCAGGACTCTTAGAAGGGTAGTTTGAGGGTGAAAGCAGCAGGGAAGAGAATGAGAGAAAAACGCACCAGCTCGACGTAGCTAAGCGCAAGGGGCTATTCCCCGTGGCCGGAGCTAGAGAGTTGAGGACTGGTGTAGGTGCTCTATTGGAATGAGAACGTCGTTGTACGAGAGCTACTCCGCGAAGGGAGGGCAGGGGAGATAAAGCACGGGAGAGCAGGGTGGTTTTTAGCTCGAATTCATTAGAAGTAAAAATCGATAGGCGACGCTCTCACCACTCTCCACCACCACCTCTCCCTCCCTCTCTCCTTCGCTCATCTCGTCTTCTATTTTATATACGTCATCCTTGCCCTCTCTTTCTCTCTCTCATGCTCTTGCACACTTTCTTATTCGGCGGAAGCTAAAAAGGAAGCGCGCAGGAAAAAGACGCTCGCAATACATATATATGTGCATTTATATATAGATATATATACAGGGTGTCCTGTTATGAATGGATAATCCTGCAACTATCGATAGGTCAGATCATGTCCTACTATATGCTGGAATTTCAGTTTAGTAAAAGTCTCACGGTTTTCGAGATTTTGGAATTTATGTTATTTTTTTTCAATCACCTGCTTTTGGTTTTTGCCTGCCATTTCTACAAATGATATGAATCGACAATAAATAAGCAACTTTTTAAAGTAATTAGGTAGGTTAGTAATTATAGTTAGGTAATTATATTAGATGTTGGAATTAATTCGTAGCGTTTCACAAGAGATGGCGTAGGTAGTACAGAATTTCGTTGTTACCGACAGTCATGTATCCATCGTGAAACAGCTATCATTGAATGTAATTTGCTGTACATAACCTCTTTTTGAATAGTAAGTAACAATACCTTATAATTTATGGAATACGTCAACATTTGTGCCGAATAAAGTGTTTTGCGGGAAGTTTTACTTCATTACTTTAATATGAACAAAAGTGCTGCTGAAACTCATCGGATTAAAGTGGAAGTATATGGTGAACATGCCCTAGCTGAGCAAACGTGTCGAAAGTGTTTTGCACGTTTTAAAGCTGGTGATTTCGACTTGGATGACAAGGAGCGACCTTGCCAGCCGAAAAAATTGAAGATAATGAGTTGGAGGCAATGCTCGATGGAGACTCGTCTCAAACACTTCAAGAATTGTCTACCTAATTGGGAGTTCACTTGTCAACGGCAGGAAAACGTCTTAAAACCTTGGGCATAATCCCGAAGTAAGGACATTGGTCCCCATATGAATTGAAACCAAGGGACATTGAGAAGCGTCTTTTGACATGTGAACTGCTGCTTCAACGGAAGAAAAGAAATGGTTTTTTGTATCGAATTATCACTGGTGATAACAATGGATCCATTACGACAATTCGAAGCCCAGAAAGTCATGGGTTAAGCCCAGCCAACCATCATCATCAGTGGCAAAGCCAAATATCCACGGGTCTAAGCTCCTGCTCTGCATTTGGTGGGATTTGCTGCACGACAATGCTCGTCCGCATGTCGCAAAACCAGTACAAACATATGTGGAAACACTTAAATGGGAAGTCCTACCCCACCCGCCGTATTCTCCAGATATCGCTCCTTCTGGTTACCATTTGTTTCGTTCGATGGCTCACAGCCTGTCTGAGCAGAAGTTCACTTCTTACGAAGACTGTCAAAAATGGGTCAATTCGTGGATTGCATCTAAAGACGAGGCGTTCTTCCGACACGGTATTCCTACCCCGACCAAAAGATGGTCAAAAGTAGAGGAAAGCGATGGGCAATACTTGTATTAATGTTTTTTCATAAAAAAAATGCTACGAATTAATTTCAAGTCCTAATAGGTAATGGTAGTAGGACATGATCTGACATATCGACAGATGCACGATCCATAACAGGACACCCTGTTCATATATATATATATATATATATATATATATATATATATATATATATATATATAGTAAGAAACGAAAGACGGAGAGAAGAGCTCCGGTATAAAGCCACCCTCTTCACCGAGTCTCTTTTTGGCTCGTGCGAAAACTATGGCGTCAAAACTTGTCGGATTGCTAGCTTTTTTCTCCTCACTTCCAATATTCTGACACATGTCTTTCGAGCCTCCACAATCCCATCTCATTCATTTTCATCCCACACTTGTCACTTGACTTTTTCCAATTCCCGAGAGATCCCCTGCGGGGTTACGTCTTTCCTGATGCACTGCTCCATCGAATTCGAAGGAGGGCACAGGGAAGCTGGGAATCCTGTGCTGCTACAGGGGGCTATATTTAAGCTTCACTTATGCTTACGTACGAAAACTCAATAAAAATGCCACACGCTCGTTAGCGGTCGGACCAGCGTGCGGCTAAACGGTCACCCATTTAAAGGTTCGCTTAGGCCAACGCTGCTCGACTTGGGAAATCCACACAGTCGCAAAACGACTGCGCATCTACTACTGTCACCGTTCATGAGTTATTATTTCATCCGCGTCTCACGCCCTGTACCAATAATGTATTATATTAATCAAAGAGCAGAAAAAACGTGAACATCTGTAAAACGTGACTTTTGTTACATCAACCGTTGCGTGATTACGCAGCCGTCTAGTTTCACTTGATTGGTGATTTGTCAACGTTTATCTCCGCTGCCTTCAATAGAAGGCGAACCTGACGTTCGACGCGACCGTTCGATTTCCGATGCCCACACATACACGCGGTCACTTTTCCTGTCATGTTACGTGGCGGTAGAGGGCGGAAAAACAATGAGCACGAGAACTGTCGCGAGCGTAACAACGGATAAGCAAAAGAGGGAAAAGTTGCCGCATTATGATTATGTATCTTTAATGCCGAATCGATCCTTATCCGGAACTGTAACGGACTGTGCATATCGCAGTATGTATCATTGCCATGGATATGTGAGCGGGCTTATAGCCAAGCGTTCGCGATTCAGCGTTGATAGCTCGCGAGTGTAATTACTTTTTAATTTGAGGCCTCTCTCTGTGTCGAGCTGCTTTGCCGCGATATATACACTTTGTACTCTTTCTCTCGCCCTCTCTATCTCTCTTTCTTTCTTTACTTTACGTATCGCGATATCGATCTTTATAAACGTGGCGTAATGTGGAAAACTGGGTAAAAGTATCAGTACTACGTGTGTCGACTGTTCTGCTACGAAAGGCGTCACTTAGACTGTACTATCTCGTACAGGCTGATTTACAATTGACGGCAACACTTGGTATAATAATATTCTCAACGTCAACCAAAGCAAACATTTTCGGCTCCCGCCTCTCGTCCGGCTCCGTACAGAAGTGGACACGTTTTATACGAGTTATTCGCGAGTCTCGAAAAAAATGTGCCTAAAACGGGGTTAAAGTGACATTGAGGAGAAATTTGACAGTTTTTTGGGGGGCAGTTCAACGGAGCGCGAAAATACGGTTTTAATGTGTGCGCATTTGAATGTGTTTAAATTTGTTGTTCAAGTTTATTATAACGTTGCTGAAGTTCATTGTAATGTTGCTCAAGTTGATTTTGATCTTGATGATAATTACAAGACTGATTAAGTGCATATAACAATACCCTAGTTACTTGATATTTTTATGGAAAATGTCTCCTCGATAAAGATGACAATTTGATTGTAAAAGGATCGTTGTTTTTCCATTTAATTCTATCTATAATACATAATATATCAATTTTTTTATCGAAATGGTGTCAAAGTTACCCGTAATATTTGACATGAGTTGCACTTCAATGTCTTGTCAAACAAACCCCACACTCGAGGTTACTTTGACACTCAAAAAAAAATGTCAAATTGTGGGGGCTTGGTGGGGCTTGACTTCCTTATACATTTCATAGCGAAAGGAGCCATTGTCCTATCGGAGCAAAAAAAATTGGAATTTAGGATGTTAAAATAACAGTTGCCTACAAAAAACTTCCAAAACCTGTTCAAAGTAACCCTTTTTTTATTTCTCCTGTGAATATGATCGTCGACGACGTCCCTCACTTCAGCACTGCCGGATCACTCCCCAACACAGCTCTCGGATAACTTTTTTTTCTCGATATTTTTATCGTTCGCGAAAAAGCAAAAACGAAAAAATCTCACGACCCATTCTGAAGCGTACTGTATGTGTTATAAGCGAGACCGGCCGACGTGACTCGAGGCGTTAAACTGGACTCGATGAATTGCTGCAGTACGAAAGACACACATATACCTGTATCTCTGGTATGGATTGTACTCAACCATCGGTATAGTATGTACGCAGACGAGCGCGCCCGCGTTCGCTTGTAATAACGCGAAGGAATCGTTGTCGCATACTCGCATGTCTATATATATATATATAACAAAGTTAGAGAATGCTGCAATGACCGAGCATTACGTGTGCCCGGAAAATTACGGACCTTTTCTCGGCTCATGCCCGCGCGGTTCTCTGTAATGTCCGCATATTTTTCCCGGTAAGGACGAAAGTGCGCTACACCAATAAAAGGCGCACGGTATTTTTCGCCTCGCGAATAGCCGTGTGTACGGCTCGTTTTCGGGTTATGGATTGCTCGACAGGTGGAAAAAAGAAAGGATGACAATTGCTACAAAGAGCTCCGTCACATTATCGTTCGAACGTAAACACGTAACAAATCCATTTGTCTGATTGGTTGATGTGTATAGAGGGTTGACTTTTTAAGTGGTTTTTTTCAATTTGCAACTATTGCAAATCACGGTTGAACAAAGCCTTTTTTATAGGGTGTAGATGCAATCATTCTTGTCCCCGGCTACCCCTGGCTACTCATTATCCCCATACTCAATATCATGCAAACCCCAATGGTTTCAAAATCACCTTCGGATAAATGCATTTTTTTGCCAAGATCGTTCACCAAGAACACTCTTGTCCCCAAAATCAACAAATCATTTGTACAGCTGGCGATTAATATTGCATGGCTACGATGCGTTTGAAATATACTTTCTCTATATATAAAGACAACTATGTATGTAGATATAGATATAGTGTCTGTGGGTGGGCGTACTTGTATGTAGATATGTTTATAAATTGCTCCGGACTCCTGAGGGGTAATGCTGCCCCCTTCACCCGCTTCCGCATAGTATATACGTATATATATATATATATATATATATATATATATATATGTATGTAGATGCATGTATGTATGTATGTATATATTGGTCTAATGTCGATTGTTTTTCCAATCGATTGGTTCGATTCGTAGAATTGTAGGGACAAAACGATGTGGCCTGCATGACATCCTACGACACAGAAGTGCATGTCGAACAGGAAGAATCGTCCTCGCGCACTCATCAGGCGACGTTACCGCAGCAGGTTTGCCATATGCTGTTTTTCTGGGTCACCCGATAAACACGAAGAGACATTGAGGAAATGAGGAAACTGCGTCGGCGATGGACTTCTTCTATCTTTCTTACCGCTAGGGGTCGCGAGAGATGAACACTCGTAGGGGTTGGCTCGGTCTCGTGGCGACGCGAGGGCTGATGAACACCAAATTAACGGCAACCACTCCAGCTCTATCATTAAGGGAAACGAAAACCTTTTTCCCCTTTCCCTCACACACACACACACACACACATACACAGAGCCTCTGTAACGGTAGAGCATCAAACTTTTCGGAAAGACAAATTTTGGAAAGAAATTTCCGAAATTTGGATTGTTTGGATTTCCAAACGAATTTTGGAAAGACATCCAAAAAGATGTAGAGAAATAGATGATGGACTGATCCACATAAGCGAAAGAAAGTCAAGACTCATCAATGGACCATATTCAACAACCTTGCTGCGGGAACCATTGCGATCGAATTCAAAGCACAACACGTATGTGCCTGTCACTTCCATTGATACTTGCAGATTTTTCAAACGCCAATTTAATCGTATGCGGTCTTTCTAATTATCGTGCTTATATATATATATATATATATATATATATATTTATATATACACGCAGCCCAAACAGCTTCATGAGTGATCGACAATTATAAATAGTGATACAAATTGCACTGCAAAGCGTTCATCAAGCGTATGTCCAAATTCGAAATAAAAGGTAGCAAGTCAATGACGATCCTTATGACGTTTCTTCGAAGTTAATTACAGGCTGAAAGGTGAAAAAGAGGGCGAAAGATGTAACGAAATCGAGAAAGCGAATTAGACAAGTATCTGTATATACTGAAACCGCGAAACCGGCGAATATACCGGGTGAGGCAACGTCTTCTAGCAGTAGAAGTATTTTATAACCTTTTCTAACTTAGGAGAAAACTTTTCCGACAACAGTTGTATAGTTTGAAGGGGGTCATCGAATGAAGGCTGAGGTTTATTCAGGTAGAGGCGCTCGGAGATTTCAAGGTCAACTCCACTTATTTGAACGGGACTATTTTTTTCAGAATTTTATGAAGGAACCAAAAGTCACTTCGCATACCAAATTTCAAGATGATCGATCAAGGTTTAGTATAGAAAATCGAGAGAAAACAAATTTCCATGTCTTTAGCCTAGAATCGATTACAAACGGTGCAAACGAGTATTCCGATGAAAGGTGCTTAAGGTAATGGCCACCACTTCCAATGCACACCTGCGATCTGATTCACATTGATTGCATTGCTTACCAATCACGTCAGTCTGTGTTAACGAACAGGCTCTAATTGAGGTTTGAATAGTTTAATACTCGGAAAAATCCAAGTAAGATTTCCACAATAGACACATGTCTTTTCAATCAAAAGTAGTAGGTATGAAGGAATTCCCTTATGTCAGTACAGTGTGGAATTTTTTGCAAAATGTTTCCTTATCGAGAGCACGTTTATGTCATCTTAATTTATGGTGAATGCCATTAAAATGCAACAAAATGCCACAATGCAGAAATGCAACGTAATTGGCAATCAAAATATTGATCCTTACTTCATCGATGGATATTTTAAGAGGAACTCTTACGTGAATTTCCTAGAACATCAATTCAGACCTATGTTAGAAGATCTTTCATTGAACACACGATGCATGATGCACGATGTTGTTCCAACACGATGGATGCCAGACTCATTTTTCTTAGACAGCAAGAAATATCAGTGAACCCTTTTTCAATCGTTGAATTGGACGTGACGTGAGGGGACTTTGACAGGCATAGTGGACAGAGAAGTGCCGACTGCTGCGGATAATATACAAAGAAAAATAATTAGAGCCTATTCGTTAATACAGCCTGACGTGCACAATACGACAATACAATCAATGCAAATAGATGACAAGGGTGCATTGAAAGTAGTGGCTATCACTTTGAGCACCTTTCATACAAGTAAATGTTTCCTTTCTAACCTAAAATCAGGGAAACTTCCCTGTTATCTATTTTTCATACCAAATTTTGATCGATCATCCTGCAATTTGGTGGGTGAACTTATTTTTGACCACGCAACTGAAGATTACGTATTTTATGGGGGAACATACATTTACAACTATCAAAAAATCAATTCAATTTATTTCCCTTCAACGATAGAACTATAGATGTAGAATATCGTAAAAAGGAGTTAATTTGAATAGGTTTTGGAAGTTTTTGTACGTAACTTTTTTTAACATTCTATATTCGAACTTTTTTTGCTTCAATAGAACAATGTGTCCTTTGGCCAACACACGTATAATAAAGTCGAGCCCCCAAGCTCCACAATGATTGTTGTGACAAAGTAACCTCGAGTGTGGGGTTTCTTTGAGAAGGCATTGAAATGCTACTTATGTCAATTGATCTGAAGCAAGATTGACTTTAAGCTTAGGTAACGTTTATTGTATGCTGTCAGTTGCAATGATGTTGTGTTTGTGGCTTTATAATATGCTCCATTCAGGTTTTGGTTGACGTGGTAATAGTGGAATACTTATAGGTTATGTTACCGAGCAATAAATGATCAAGCTGCACTACTGATGTATAATTGGTCTCCCAAACAATAATTTTTATACCTAAGTGATTTAAGAATAGCTGTTGAAGACTGAAATCGTTTAATGCTAGTTGGGACAGACAAAACTGATAATATATAGGTAATTTAACTTGTAAATTCAGTTTATGTTGTATACCTACGATTAATATATATCAAGATCTTCTAAACTGGAGCCAATTTTTATTCATATTTACCCCATTTCTGCAAAATAAAAAAAAAACTTAAAACAGGGGCAAGATGATGCGAGGGATCATCGTGTCCATGCTCAAGGGATCATCTCGAACACTGGGATGTCCAAGATGATCCTTACTTAAGATTTAAAAAAATGAAATATTCTTATCGAAACCCTATTAAATTGAATATTTCGAATATACCAATCGTAAGATAAATAAATATGCCAGTAGTAAACGCTTTCAGATTTTGATTATGTTGAATATTTTTGAAATTACAAGCCTTCTCCCCTAGGAGGATCATCCCGTACACCTTTTCCCCACTGTACACCTACAGTTTCATAAATGTAGAATAATTGTTTCTTAATTCAAAAAATCTCTCAAAATTGCTTAATTTCTCCCGTCTAAATGTATATCTTGCCTTATTGAAATCGGAGAAAGTACTCTTCTGTAATGATTCTAAATTAATTTATTTCCTGATCAAATCCCGAATTTCTATCTAATTATAATGTAACGAAAGAGTGGTACCGTTTCTATGTATATATATATATATATATATATATATATATATATATATATATATATATATATATGTATATATATACATATAAGGACACGAATAGCGGGAGAAAAAGAGAAACAAAGTTCCGGGTAAAGCGGCGCCAGATAAGACTTAATATTTGATCGCGAGGCCCGGCTCTCTTGACTCAACCACGAACAAGCACAAACCTCCCTTTGAGCATCCCCTCAAGCCGCCTAACGATCGATGCACCCTCCAACCCCAGTCCGTAGGTTTGCCACACAGTTTTCTTCGTCGTTGGCCTTGCCCTCTCGTTTGTGTGTATATGTGTGCAACTGAGCTCTCGCGCCACCACCATGTTCAACCGAGATCCTCCGTACTCACCCTACTCTGATTGACCGCAGAAGAGGAGGGGTGAGCAGGAGGAACGGGGGCGCGGTACCATCCCTCTGTCTCGACGACTACCGGTGCTAAATCTGTTGACACATTCGTTCTCCTTCTCTTTCGTTCCTGTATCTCTCGCCGTTTATCCCCTCGCGCGGCGAGCGCGCATTTCCGATTCCGTACACGCTGGCACGATCATCGGGCCGTTTTGCCGGACGAGCGATCGCACCGACTGGACATTACTCGCGAGTACAACCCAAACGTTGTTCCCGCGAGTTTAGTTCTTTCTTTCTCTCCCTCTCTTTCTGCCCCCCCCCCTCTCTCTCTCTCTCTCTCTCTCTCTCTCTCTCTCTCTCTCTCGCTCTCTCTGCTCTGCTCTGCTCTCAATGACGATCTCAGTTCAACCGCGTTCATTTCCGGCGGGATTTGGAATAATGAGTTTTTAATTTTTCGGCTTAACGCATTCAATCGACAAACTTTGTGAGTCCGTCGTAAAATTACTGTCGGCTGGAGAACGCGAGAAAATTCGTTCTACCTGTTTGCTCGCTCGCGTGGAATATATTTCTTTTTTCTTTTTCGTGCTACAACTGTTGGATCTCATTCCAGCAAAAGCTTGCTGGGTTTGAGAAAATCTAGTTGATGTTTAAGGGAGGACACGACTGTAGAATTGTCGAAAAATCGTTTACGTTGGAAACACTTTTGAAAAATCATTTGAACCTTTGAAAATATGATGCTTTATTCCTTTATAGATGAGAAAATAAATATTTTTAAAATAGTTTTCGAGCTATTTTTTTAAGGGTGTCTCAGAGCGCTGAAAAGCGTACCGAATACGTCAAACACGTTATTTTCTCAAAACCATGGTTTTGAATTTGGCACGCAGCAGAAGTTTATGGCGTTATTTGATGGGAGTTGAAGGCGCCATTGTGGATTTAAAAATATTGGAATTTATTGTCCACTGATAGAAGAATAAAGTATTTTGAAGCCCATTTCGGAAAGTATTCTTTTTACATTTGAAAAAATGTCTGAAGTTCCTCCCGTTAAATGTGAAAGAGTACATCGCTAGTTAATAAGCTCCGTGTTTACGCGACATGCTGTTTCTCGTATTCCAATGCGACTAGGTACTTCGTACTATGGCTGACGAGTCTGCATAAACTTAAAGCCCAAAAAGAGGTCGATTTTCAGTTTTATTTGCCGTCGAGAAGTGTGGTACAGGTGTGACGAGGTCGGGATTTTCCACATGATGAATACATATTCTCACTAACTGAGCTTTTTGGCGTAAAATATTGATCATCAGGAAAGTTACTATTATTGAAACAAAGTTGCATCACTGCTGCCCCGCCAATGGGTACACGTACTTCTAACGACTAGGGGCATCCGAAATGAAAAATCGAAAGAATGGAGGAAATGGAAGGTTGCGACTAGGGTTGCTCAACGTCCTTTATTTTAAAGAATGTCCCCATTTCCAGACCCAAAAATGGATCTTGTCCCCTACTTTGATAACGTTGGCAATTTTTGCAGAAGCTAGACTCCAACGTGAAGGCACATACTTACGTGCTGATCCACGACGTATACAGAATCATCGCTAGTTTGAAAGAAAAGATAAAACAAAGAATTGAAAATTGCTTTTTTGAAATGGCAGTCTAGCAAACTCTTCGAAAAGTGTCCACTTCTCAGACTGAAATATACACTACCATATTTTTGGAGTGGTATCGAAATGTGTTGACATATCATAATCGCGATTCGATTTTTCGGAAAACAGTATTAATTTCCATTGTTTGCAGCCACTGGAACACACGAAAGAAGTTAACTACTACGATTTGTGCAATATTGTTTAAAAACTACAGATATCTAATATTAACTTAGGTGCGTCGTATGAAGAGTTCTGTATATTAAAGCCTCTCTTGACGAAAATAATAGAAGAAAAGAAGCGTGAAAAAGTTCTTGAAAAATGGATTCAGATTCTAGAATCAACAGATGAAAACAAGTATCTGCTAAAAACAATACAACACGTATTTTCCATCCCAGTGTCTAACGCCCAGGCCGAAAGGATGTTTTCCTTGCGTACGAATACGTGGACCAAAAACCGAACCAATCGTAAGTTAGATATTGACACTGTAAAGGTGGAACTACAAATAAAATCAAACTTCAAAATGCAATGTAAAGAATTTTATAATTTCATTATAGAAAACGAAGAAGCTTTCAAAGCAGAAAAAAGTAACACCAAGTATACTGTCAAAAGAAAGTAATTTTGTATTTGTTTTTATGATAGGTATTTTTGCCTTCTGTCGATTATCAAATAACGAATTACTTACTATTGGCTTCAATGAACAATTACGATACGTGGCGTATTAAAATTGCTCTTTTCATTAATGAATGTCGCTAGTGATACCATAACAGAGCATTTTATTGAGAACAACACGACGTCCCTCATATTCATCCTTGGTCCATCTTACCTTATCAAATCCTTTACAACACAAAACGGGAGCTGGCAGCCCTAGCTGCGACGAAGTGATACGAAGCTCATTGGACACCGCTGGAAATCACGTACGAGCTTTGAAACACGAATCGAAAGAGACGAAACAGCCTAACGAAGGGCGAAGAGGGGAGGCAAGAGGGTAATACGCGTATGTTCGCTGTATTCACGATACGACGTATGCCCTCAGGGGCAGAGGGGAGCTATGGAGGGGGTGGTTGCTCTTCGGATAACGAAAAAAATTTCCATGTCGAAGCGGCGGAATCGATTAGACGCCGCGGTCAACTCCGACCCTGTCGAACCACAGACTCGATTCTCCCTTGCTCTCTTTCTCTCTCTCTCTCTCTCTCTCTCTCTCTCTCTCTCTCTCTCTCTCTCTCTCTCTCTCTCTCTTCCTCTCTATTGAGCCCCGAGTCACGGGTCGAGCGTATAATTATCGGAGGCACGCGAGCTCACGGATTCTATATATACAAGCATAATGTAAGATACCCCAAGAGCCTCAAGTCTTATACAGTTCTTTTTCTCCTTACTCCCTCTCTGTCCTTTATTTCTTCTCGCTGATTCCAGCCTATATTACCTTCTCCCGTGCCTCCCCATCGCCCTACGCCCACACTCACAGACGCACACGTACACATTCGCAAATTAAATCCATATGCATATACGTGCATTTACACCTAAACGCAGAGACAAACATACACGCACATATATACACGTACATGAATCAGGCCCTAACATTTTTTTTCAATCGCATCTTCGATTTCGAGGACACGACGCGCCTTGAAATGAGCTTTGTATAAATGTTCTCGCATTGATCCAAGGGTTACTTAAGGCGTTAGGCCACAGTGACGGGTATAAAATCATGTGCGAATTTAACCATTTTTTTCGTATGAAAAAGTGATTGAATTATAAAATTAATTTCACATCTATTTAGTATGAATACTAAGCTGTTGGAAAAGATTTTTTTTTTTTTTTTCGATGTACAAAATGGCCGACTACTCGAAACAACTTTTTTCCAATTGGCGTGACAAATAACTTCAACAATTTTCGCTCGATTTACTTCAAATTCAAAAGTTATGCTCCTGATTGCATTTCGTAGAGAAGTACGTACGGAATTTCTGATTAAGCGAAAACTTTTCATTTAATAAGCAGTTTATGAGCCGTTATAGCGAAATTTTTTACTGAAAATTCATTTCTTAAGTTCAAATACCTACAACTTTTGAATAAAATAATATTTTTTCAATTCCGTACGTACTTCTCTAGGTATTCTAGTATAGATTGACGAGAATTTTTGTTTTTTGTTCTAGGAAAAAAATTGTGGATGCTAAATGTCACGCCACGAAGCGCCTAAAAAAAAGAAAACAAAAGAAAATATTAGTAGTCGGTCATTTTGTACATCAAAAAAAGATTTTCTAACAGCTTGATATTCATACTAAATAGATTAATTGTAATTAATAACTAACTAAATAGTGTAATTAATTTTTTAGTAAATCACTTTTTCATACGAAAAAAAATTGTAAAATTCGCACATGATTTTATACTCGTTACTGTGGCCTAACGCCTTAAAAGAAATGGGACTCACGTAGTGAACGTGAAGACGATTGTCTTCCAAAAATCGAAGCTCTCCGGAATCATCTGCCCGTGTATATGCTCACATATGCGAGGGTGATCAGAAAAGTTCTTTGAATCGCTATAAAAACATTTAAAAAATAAAAAAAAAATGTTTCATTTTTCTCCACAATTTCCTTCTACTTCTGTAAATTTGGAATACTGCCTTTTCGGCTTTCCTATTGCTTCCTCAAAAAACATTTTCTTGACTCTCAAGAAACTCCTCCATGGCAGCCGTAACCGCGTCATCATCAACGAATTTCTTCTTCTTCAGGCACAGGTATTTTATCACTGCACGTACCTCACGTTTCTCCATATTTGAACCTCTTTAACAACTGTTTGCACAAAATAATGAATAACTTAAAAATAATACGATCAAATCGACTGACATTCATAAATATTGTGTGACACACTTCATAATGAATATCAAACTACCACCAAAAAGATGATATCAGTATGTGCTTCTAACAAGGAACCTCCCTCAGGAGACACCCTTCGATTTTGTTGAAATTTGGATATGTTATAAAGCACCGAAAAGTAAGCGATCCGTATTTTTTTATCGGTGGAAAAACGGTTTTAAGTGGTGAAACCACCCCTTGAATATAGGGGTGGTTTTCGTTTTTCCTCGATAACGTTATCGTTCTCAAATGCAATGTATAGTACACGAAAAAATAAACCTCGTTGCAATTTGAAATTTTTTTATATCTCGTACCGTTTAAACGTTATTGACGAAAAACGAAAAACATCCCCATTTTTGGGGGTGCGTTTCACCCCTTAAAAGCGTTTTTCCGCCGATAAAAAAAAATACCTATCGCTTACTATTCGGTACTTTGTAGCATATCCAAATTTCAACAAAATCGAACGGGGTCACCTGAGGGATGTTCCTTGTAAGAACTTTTTGATTCACCCTAGTACATGTCTATATGGTTGAGTCAATCATCGTGTATCGAAAATGTAACTACACTCGTTTCATCGTTTTCGACTCTTCCCTGATCCGAAATGGTCCTCACCCTCTCTCGGCGCCTTCAATGCACGCAATTACATTCGTCCGTATGAACAGACATGATCACATATAGCCTCTATGCAGAATGCATGCTCGGTTTCGTTCGTTAATACGCGAGAAAACGGGTTTCACACAGAGAAAAGTCTGCACAAAATTACCGTAGTTCATTTTATATCTCGCACTCTCTTGCTCCCTCATATATATATATATATATTCTTTGCGAAGCACCAGCAACATAACATCGAGTATTCTCGTGCTCGAAGCTATACGGGGCTTATATCTTGCCGAGTTTCAGAGCTATAGCAGAAACGACTCACGGTCTCTCGCTCGGCCCCTCCATTACCATACGATTTTCATGTTAGCGCCTCCGGGTCCCGAATACCGCCGCGACCCTTTGCATTATATGCACTCTTATACAGGGTGTCCTGTAATCAATGGATAATCCTGCAACTGTCGATAGGTCAGATCATGTCTTGCTACATGCTGGAATTTCAGTTTGGTAAAAGTCCCACGGTTTTCGAGATTTTGGGCTTTATGTTATTTTTTGAGAAAAATCATCCGCTTTTGGTTTTTCGCATGCCACATCTACAAATGATACGAATCGACAATAACTAGGCAACTTATTAAGGGGGAATATACCTTTGTGAGAGCAAATTCAAGGGTAATTTTTGACAATTTATTTTAGAAAAACAAGACAATATTTTTAAATTCGCTTTTTTAAACATGTTGGTACAAGTCTTAAAATAGAACAAAACATTTTTTTTTAATATTTTGAAACAAAATGACGGCGCAGTAGTCGATGAAAGAAAACTCCCTTTTTTTCATAGCCCTCTACGGGCGTATTCGCACAGGTCATTCGTTTCGAGCTAGAACAAAGAACGAAAAACATTTTGAAAGTAGACGTAAAAAACTAATCCAGTACGTAGGGGTTTTTCAAAATAGTGATTAAAAAAAAAATTGCGTCAATATGAAAAAAAATCGTAAGAAATGGGTCGAATGTCGATCGTGAAATTTTTAAATCTCAACTTATCGAAAAAATCCTACGTACTGGACAAGAAAATGTTGTCAATGAGCTACAGTTAAAAGCTGTAAGTCAATCGATTGAACACTCGAGGCGCTACGCATACGCCCGTGTCTGAAAACCTAGTTTCGAGAAAAACGCGTTTAAAGTTTTAAGCACTGTAAAATCATGGAAATTTTGTGTTCACCTTTAATCGGCGATGCCTGGACCACACAATAAAATCTTTTGAATATCATTTTTGGAGAGTTAAGGGACCTTTTGAGCCGATAAAAAAAATGCTTAAAAAAATGTACAACAGTATATTCCTCCTTACAGCAATTGGCACGATATGGGTAGTAGATTATTTTTACACCGCAGGCTACTAAAGTCAGATGTTCGAATTGGTTTGTATGAAAATTCTGCATAAGATCTTTTTTCATCAAGTTTCCTCAACATTTAAGGTTAAAAAGAAGACTTTTCTAGATAAAACAGATAACCAAGAGTATTTTTTTTTAACCGGGTCAAGATAGTTAATCATTTGTAGAAATGGCATGCGAAAAACCAAAAGCAGATGATTTTTATTTCGAAAGCGGTGAGACTTTTACTAAACTGAAATTCCAGCATATAGTAGGGCGTGATCTGACCTATGGACAGTTGCAGGATCATCCATTCATAACAGGACACCCTGTATATGTGGTATACATACTTATTTATATGTATTACCTCATCCCGATGTATGCACGGCCGTCTATATGCGTTTCCAGGCTGCTTATAACCAACTCTACTAGTTCACTATCAGAAGACGATATCACTACCGCGCGCAACTTGAACGGCCCTCGCGTTGCGTGTCCTAATCTGAAAGTATTATTATCGGAGTGAGATGCTGCGCTGATACCCGTACAGAAACGATTCCAGCTGGATCCGATCGTTGTACAAGAGTGGATAGGTGAGGGAGTCGCGCGCCGATCCAGTCGTTCAATTCCGATTGAACGGCGTTTTAATTGCATTCGTCGTTTGGCCAAATGCCGTCTGAATCGATCACGTATTTATGTATTTTGAAAATTTCATCAGCGCATCATTGAATTGCGTGGGTCAGTTCGCGAACAATAGAATCAAGTGGCATCACCTAGGTTGGTCGTTCTTTTTGGGATTATCAGTATACTCGTAAGGGCTCACTGTGCACTGGGAAATTTTTCCATGCTCGTTCGTCTGTTGGAGCAGAGTGTTTTGTTTCCCCCCGCAGCGTCTCTCCTGTACTTCTTTGGCTGACAAATCTGAAATTATTTATGAAAATAGTACATAGTTATTTTTAAATAGGTTTATTGTGGTTAGTGAGTGATATATTTATAAATATTTTCTATTTTACGAGTTCCAACGTTTATTCTTGCGAGTTTTTGCGTATTACTCTTCCCCATTGAACCCCTTCCAATCACTCCCTATCCGCACTTCACTTATCTGACCCAACTTCCGTTGCCTCCACAGTCGTCTTACGTGATTCCTGTAATAGCCAAAAACAGCTCATTTTTGGGATTTTTTTTGTTGCAAATCGCGATGATAAATTTCTACAAAAATTAGGTATTTGAAAAAGTGTCATCTGCAGGACACTGTGTGATTATTTTGCGTGAAAATATTCAATTACAATCAATTTACAGTCGATGTCCGAGAAGCACCTCTCGAAAACGTCTTTTGCTGTGAGCAATTCCCTTCTGGACCAGGTTATCCAATGTAAAATAATCAAGCAGATTTCGTTAGTACACTAGTTTCTCCTATGATTAATCAAATAAATTTTCGAAAAATCGAATAAAAAAAAAATGGCGCGTGTTCAAAGTGAGTCTTGATTTTTACGAAAAAAAGGAATTTCTTATTCATGATTGATTGGCAGTATCATCGGTGTATCTTTCGATGTATGTATTTTTTTTAATGATGATTAATATCATGCTGTCAATAACTGTATACCGTACTGTATGCTGTCAATAACTGTATACAGTACTGTATACTGTCAACAACTGTACACAGTACTGTATCCGGTCAATAACTGTATACAGTACCGTATACTGTCAATAACTGTAGACAGTAGTGTATGCTGTCAATGACGGTATACAGTAATGTATACTGTCAATAACTTTATACAGTACATATGCAGTAATAACTGTATACAATATTGTATACTGCCAATGATGATTGACAGTACACATCGGAAAAAAAATCCTTCGATCGAATACTATATTTTTACATCTAGAAAAAGCCGTAGAATTTTTAGAAATATCGATAAAATAGTTTTTGAGATATTTTGAGATAATAAAACGATAAAGCAAAACGGCGATATAACCTCTCAATAAAAACAAAGTTTGGATCACAAATTCCAAGTATAATAACGTTCGTTGGGTGCAAATTAATCGCAAACCTTACAGAACGTGTTTGAAAGTGTTGAACAAATAAGATTAAACACATGGAAAATCTATTGTTAGTCATAAAATTGGAAATATATACCTTAACGAAGCGAGTTGTTGTCCAACATCTTGACATGGCATATGTCATTGACACGTTGAGTGGTGTTGCCAGCACAAGAAAAAATAAAACAATTAAAAGCACTGCGTACTCTTTGGTGGCGAGCACTCTTTGGTGGCAACATCCTATACTCATTCCAACAAGTCAATACGCCATGTGCAATCGAAGATCCTTCGAGATCGTCCGTTTCTTCATTTTCCCACGTGGAGTGACGAGTTCGATGACTCTCTTGATGTCGTTCCTTCTCTCTCTCCCTCTCTTTATTCTCGTCGTACAGACTCTACACATTGCTCGTGTATATATTTTGTTAGTTTCGTCGCGAAATAACCGACAACGGTATTGAATTCCCTGTTTTAAACGAGCCCGAGGCGCGGCGCCGCGAACGACAACGACGACGACGTTGTTGCGCGTTCACCAATAAAATCGCGAATCGCCCACGCTTTCAGCTCTCGAAACGATATCGCTTGGCCACTTGGAGCTTGTGTGCCGTACCCGCTATCCACCGGAACATCGAGACATCGTCGCAAACTCGTCCTCTCGCGTTTCTCCCTTTGCGCACGGAATACACCTTTTTCCCTCATCGTGTACGATCTTTTCCCTCGACGTCCGAGAGAGAATTAGCCGCGAGACTATTATATATTTATATTGGAAATATCTCGACACCGGACTCTCTTTTACCTGTTCTTTCTGCGCTCGTTTCGTCTCCCTCGTCGTAAAATCGTCACAGTCGTCCGAGAGAAAGAGAAAGAGAGAGAGAGAGAGAGAGAGAGAGAGAGAGAGAGAGAGAGAGAGAGAGAGAGAGAGAGAGAGAGAGAGAAGAGAGAGAAAGAGAGAGAGAGTGAGAGAGAGACAGAGAGAGGAGCGAGAAAGAGAGAGAGAGAGCGTGAGAGAGAGACTCGAAAGAGAAAGAATGTTTCTCGACACTATGCCCGTAAACATATTCATTCAGTCGTGTACATGTGTATTTCATATACTTCTCAAGCACATCATATCGACTAAATCGTGCATGTATTGGTCCGCACACGCACACACACACACACAGACATGACGCACAATCACAGCAAACGAGAAACTTATTCGTAGGTGGCGATGATAATCGTTACTCGCATCCCTCGTAAACTCTTCGACAAATTTATTTATTTATCTGTATAATTTCTTTCGGATAATATATACAGGGTGCCCTGTTATGAATGAATAATCCTGCAACTGTCGATAGGTCAGATCATGCCCTACTGTATGCCGGAATTTCAGTTTAGTTAAAATCCCACGGTTTTCGAGATAAAAATCATCTGCTTTTGGTTTTTCGCATGCCATTTTCAGAAATGATAACTTCCTTACCAGGTTTAAAAAAAAGACTGTTGGTTATTTGTTTTATATAGACAAGTCTTCTTTTTAACCTTAGATGTTAAGGAAACTTTTTTTTGAGGAAAAAAGATCTTATGCAGAATTTTCATACAAACCAATTCGAACATCTGACTTTGATGGCCTGCGATGTAAAAAGAAATGTACTACTCATTTCGTGCCAATTAATTAAAAAAGTTGCTTAGTTATTGTCGATCTATACAATTTTTCGAAATGGCATGCGAAAAACCACAAGCAGATGATTTTTTTCAAAAAATAACACAGAGCCCAAAATCTTGAGAAACGTGAGTTTTTATACTAAACTGACATTCAAGCATACAGTGCTATAGTAGTAGGACATGATCTGACCTATTGACAGTTGCAGGATTATCCATTCATAACAGGACACCCTGTACATATATATACGTACAAAAATCGAAATGAACGCGATGGACGACAAAATTGACTATACGATAAGAATTTATATGATTATTTATTTTCCATATTTATATACATATATATATATATATATATATATATATATGCCGTTTAAATATAAATACGCGAAAATAAATAATCATATAAGTTCTTATCGTTAATTTTGTCGTCCATCGCGTTCATTTGGAATTTTGTGCGTTGTCCTGAGAGGCGAGATAGAGAGAGAGATAGAGAGAGAGAGAGAAAGAGAGAGGGAGAGTACAGTGCCGTAGCGTGTATAATACGAGATTCATGCAAAATATATTCCGAATGCCACGAGACCGGATCGTGCCAGCGGCAAAAAGTGTCGAGATACGATGTGCCAGCGCGACTGTACAACCGCGCTATTGAGCATTAGGAGTGTATGAGAAGAGAAAAAAAATGTAAATCTCGATTCGCCACTCGGTCTCGAGCGCCCTGTGCGGAAATTTCCTCCCGGGAGCGTGCGTGCGAGATATTCAAAAATATGGGCGCGTGCCCGGTCCGTTTATCCGAACGGGTGCGTTACTCTATGCGGACCCATTCTCTATATACATGTATCCGTATATAGGCAAATTCGCCGATACGAAAAAGTGGAAAGGCGAGAAAAAAAATATATGCACCGCGCTCCGCATCCTCGCGCGCGTATCGACAGTTCATGCAAAGTCGCCCAAAGATCGAACGCCAATATATGTATATATTTATGACCGTGCGTGCGTGTGTGCGCGCCAAAGTGAAAAATTAGAATTAGAATCGAAATCGGACGCGTTCTCGTGCATCTCGAATCAGCGCGTGGAAGAAGCAGCAGAAACGACGATGACTATGCTGAGAGCAAAGGGAATGTGCATATTCAAATCAACGGGGAGATCTACTAGCACGAGCCGGAAACGAGACTGGTGGCGCATAGATGTATGTGTGTGTGTGTGTACGTGTGTATGTGTGAACGGGGGGGGGGGTCACCACCGAGAGTGGTGATTTATTTAATGTACAATTCGCTGTTGATGTTTTCCGATGTAATCCGAGACGCTTGCTGATCCATGAATAACAATTATCGCGAGAACAATGTTTCCACATAGGATTCAAGGATAGGTTACCGTAAAATAGGGTTACTTTGAACTGGTTTTGCAAGTTTTTTGTAGGTAACCTTTTTTTAACCTCTTAAAGTTCAACTTTCTTTGCTCCAATAGAACAATGTGTCCTTTGACTGTCAAGCCTATAAGGAAGTCAAGCCCCACCACCCCCATAATATGATATTTTTTATTAACGTTGAGCCTAGCCGTCTGGTTATCGGACGAACAAGCGTATGTTATTCGTCCGGACAGCGGCTAATTTCACGCGGTTCACGCTGTACAACGCTCCAAACAAACAATCGCGAACACACAAACCCTAACAAATCAACCCAAACCCAAACATACAAACGCAAACAAACCACCCGAAAAAACAAACCCGAACCCAAATAAACAAACCCAAGAAGCCCAAATCCGAACAAAACCAACCGACCCGAGCCAAAAAACACACCCAAACAACACAAGCCCGAACGAACCAACCCAAACGGGCACAAACCCAAACGACACAAATCACAAAAAAAAAACTAAACCCAAACACATCAACCTAAACCCAAAATAACAAACGCAAACAAACCACACCAAAAAACAAACCCATACCCAAATAAACGAACCCAAACTCAAATAAAGAAACACAAAAAACCCAATTCCAAACAAAAACCAACCAAGCCAAGCCAAACAAACACCCAAACGCAAACAAACCTACAAAAACAAAAGCCAAACAAAACCAACCAGCACAAACCAAACGGACCCAAACACAACTAATCAACCCAAATCCAAACACAACCAACCAACCCAAACCCAAACAAAATTATGAAGATTTTCTTCGGATGCCTACGTGTAAATTATTCTTCCGGATAGTTTGTTTAACAATTTAACAGAATCTATCCGGACAATTATATATATATATATATGTTATTCGTCTGGATACTAGTTTACACGAATCACAATAATATGTATGCCTACTGGAAATACGGCGTGAACTGAGCCGCCATCCGGACGAATAACATACGCTTATTCGTCCGATAACCGGACGGGGAGACACTCGGTTTTATCAAAGTGTCAAGGTAAACCTCGAGTGGGGTATTTTTGACATGCAACTTATGTCAAAGGTTGAGGATCACTTTAACATCATTTTGTTTAACAAATCAATATTTTTTGCATTATACGTGGAATTACTTTAAATGAAAATCAACGATGTCTTGCAGTCAAATTGTTATCCTTATTAAGGAAACATTTTACATAAATATATCAAGTACCTAGGGTACTATGATAGGTACTTAACAAGTCTTGAAATTATCATCGAGTTCAAAATCAACTCGAGCAACATATAATAATCTTGAACAACAAATATGAGAAAAAATAGGAAAAAAAAGTATTTCAGCGCTATTTTGGCGTATTTTGGCGCTTTCTGTAGCCCCAAAAACTGTCAAAGTTACCCTGAATGTCAATTTAAGCTCGTTTTACGGTACCATTCGTGACTATGAAAAATTCGATTTTTTTACATCATTTGCATCTTTAAAGTGTTTAGAACGCGCGGGTAAAAGGTTATTTCCATCTTCTAAAGTATTTTAGAATGTACAGCCTGTTGGGCGAAACCGTTCGTCGGCTGGAATACAAATCGCTGAGGCGCTTGTAGCGTTTTTCTGGAAATAGCATTTTTCAACGGACGAAACGATTCACATGAATCTCTGCGCAATCGAAAGGAAATTCAATTTACGGGGCCATGAAGAAGCGATTTTTGGGTAAAAAAAATTTTGGCCAAAATTTTTTTTTTTTAACGGCTACTATTTTGTTATCCAGGAGTTTTTCGGAAAACAAAAAACGACTAAGCCTCCCAACTTCTGTCTAGTTTAATAATTTCAAACCGGTTTTTGTTTCACATCAACTGGCACTGAACTTTTTTTATCGGAGCTCGAGCTGCCAGTTTGGATTTTTTTAAATAAATCAAATTGAAATTTACTTTCTATCGATAGAAGAATAAAATACGTTGATACCCATTTCCACAAGTTTTTATCAGGGTGGCACAATTTTAAGCTCTTTTTTTTCTTTTCCTCACCATCTTCCTCAAAGTAAAAAAAAATGTCATGTAATCTGTGAGCCGTTAAAAATTATTTAGAGGTCGCTCAAGCCCCCCAGCGATTTAAATTTTCGGTAAAAAGTTCGTTTTTCTTTGTCCACTTATCACCCATGTATTTTACGCTTTATAATTTTCTAAATTAACCTCGCGGACGCTCTAACCGGACAATGAATAGTTAGTGGTCACTCAAGAGCTTCGAAATTTCCAATTTTCGTAAATTCTTTTTGACACGTCTCACTCATAAATTCAACGCTTTGTAAAATTTTCAAAACAATCTTTTTTTGTTTAGGAACGTATTTTTTAAATTTACCGCACACTTCTAACCCAAGAATTATAATCCTTGTTCTCATAAAATAATTCTTTCTCGCTCTTGTTCGTAAGCAATATTGTAGGCCGTTTTATTCGTAAAACTGAGTTTGTGATAAATTATTATAATCAATTATTCGGAAAATATAACACATCGCTGTTTATTTTGTTTTAATGCTACAAGGAATTACAGTGCATGCAAGAAGTATTTTTTGGCGGAAGTTCTGAATTTCCAAAACCTTGAGCGACCACAAAATGTTTATTGGCAACGTTGGAGCTTACGCGCGGTTAATTTAAAAATTATAAAGCGTAAAATTCACCGCTGAGTGTTTAAAAAAAATCGATTTTTTTATGAAAATTTGAATTTTTGTCAGGTTTGAGCGATCTTTAAATATTTGTTGACCGCTCACAGCTTCTGTGACAATTTTTTTCTTCTTCGAATCAGATAATTGGATGTCGAGAAAAATGGAAAAAATAGAGTTCAACATTGTGCCATCCTAGTATTTATTTTACATAAAAAAAAAATTCCCGAAGTCCATGCATTTTTCGTGCCTCTCGACGCATTTTGACATAAAATCCATCGTTTTTATGAAAATGGTTAAAAAAAAGGCCGACTTTGTAACGGCGATTCGACTGATTATTCGCATCATAGAATGAAATAGCTCGGCCCTTTATGACGTGTTTCGCATAGCCTACGTAACATTACGAGCATTGTCATAGCCAGAAGTGAGCAGATACGACGACAAGAAATAATGGACACGGAAGTTCGCGTGAGAAGAGGTGCAAAAATAACCGTCGCAACGAATTTGCATAACTGTATGAAGAATTACATAAAGTAAGGCCGGGTAGGCAAAGCCTCTCGATATTTTCTTCCGATCGACTTTGCTTTATTGTATCGAACTCGTCAATCAGCAGATGCTCCATGCCCTTGTGGCGCGCTTACCTACGCCCAATCCGTCGTACGCATATATTTCTACGCTCACATTGATATGCATAATATGCGCGCGAGCCGATTCTAATTCAAATTACAGTTTCTCTCAACGAGATCTCATCGGGAGCCGGTAGAGGGCGCGTAGCACGTGTGTGTCACGGGTCGCGCTTCCTTTGCATATGCGGTCCATGCAGCAAAAAAAAAAACTCTTTTCCTACCTGGAAATTATTTACATAAACTTACCCGGCGCGATTGTCAGGGCGGCATTTATTTTTAAACATTATTCTCAAGTTGAAGTCTTCCTGCACTTGTCATTCGTGTTCAACTTTATACTTTGTAATTCTTTAATTAATGGACGAGGCGAGAGAAGAAAAAATAGTTGCGCAGTTTTCCCATCGATTCGCCCTTGGCTGGTGGATTGATTCGTATGTGTGTGTAGAGAATTAACACAATGAGTGCGATCGCGAGAGACAGATATATGTATATATATATATATATATATATATATATATATATATATATATATATATATATATATATATATATGTATAGAGAAAGAGAGAGAGAGAGAGAGAAAATCCTTGAAAAGAAATAATTTGAAAATTGGACCGTTGAATTGGGGGATTCTCGTTTCGGTACCTTACATGTTCGCAGGACAATGAGCGGTAGAAAGAGATCGGAGGATACAGACCCGCGGCCGTGATCAGGCCAATCTCATCCATGGGAATCACTTTTCCACGCTCTCCGTACCGTTTGCAAACTCCACTGGGCGCTTTACCGCACCCCTATATGTGTCTCACCACCAGCAGAATATCAACCCTCCCCCCTCATATCCCTAGTCATCCTCCCATCACTTCCTTGAATATATAATAATGATACACCGGATGTACGGTGATCATTTATATATGAGGTATTCCACGTGAATCCGGTGGACTTTTTCCCCGACCCCCACTAAATCGATTAATTTTTTTTCATCTGATTCCATTGACTCTAAAATACACCCTGATTTTTTTTTACATTTTTCGAAACAACCCTTAGTCGAAAGAAAAAAATTCCGAAAAAAACGCCCCGGTTGAAAAATCTGAAAAAATTCCCGAAAATGCGCGATTATATGTAAACATTTTCAAGCTATCACCCGCAGTGGAAGTATGATTTTTTCGTTAGCAGTTGAAAAGTTCTGGTATTAATTTCAATTGAAATCGTCTTCGGCACAGAAAAAAATCATACTCCCACTGCAGTCGATAGCTTGAAAACTTTTACATATAATCACGCTTTTTTGCGAATTTTTTCAGATTTTAAAATCGGGGCGTTTTTTCCGAAAAAAAATATTTTTGACTAAGGGTTGTTTCGAGAAATGTAAAAAAAATCTTTTACAGTCAATGGAATGAGATTTAAAAAACTAATCGAATTGGAGGGTGTCAGGGAAAAAGTCCACCGGATGCACGTGGAATACCTCATATACATTATTTTATATATAAAGCATATGCGGTGTCCTGTAATTGATGGATAATCCTGCAACTGGTGATAGGTCAGGTCATGTCCTACTATATGCAGGAATTTCAGTTTAGTAAAAGTTCCACGGTCTTCGAGATAAAAACCATCTACTTTTGATTTTTCGCATGCCATTTCTACAAATGATAACGTTTTTTACTCGGTTTTCGAAAAAATCCTCTTGCTTATTTGTTTCATCTAGAAAGGTCTTCATTTCAACCTTAAATGTTAGACTTTGATAGCCTGAGGTGTAAAAAAAGTGTCCTACGCGTACCGTGCCATTTACTTTAAAAAGTTGCTTAGTTATCGAAATATAAAGCGAAACACCAAAATCGTATGATTTTTTCTTCAAAAAATACCATAAAGCCCAAAATCTCAAAAACCGTGGGACTTTTATGAAGCCAAAACTCCCGCATATAGTAGGACGTGATCTGACCTATCGACAGTTGCAGGATTATCCATTAATTACAGGTCACCCTGTATACATAAAGCAATCGAAAACGAAAATAAGATTCTTCCGTAGTGTTCGTATGTAAGCAGTTTAAAGAGCACTCTCTCGCCCTCCCGTACCACGTACGTATACGCACGTGCACACGCATACACGTAAAAAAGCCCGCATATATATTCGTATTGATTAGAAAAAAAAGGACTGGCTTTCCTCCTCTCGAGTTCCTACAAAGCCGATGAGAGCACAGAGGCGTTGCCCTTAATTCCCGTCTTTGTCCCAGTCCATGATAGACGTAATGCCTTCGTACACGTCGCGAATGCGCTTGTGTACGCATGCGCACACATACACACCGCAGGGAAAAGAACGAGAGCCCATCTCCCATCACTTTGTTTCGTGAATCGTGCGTAAATTCGTCTTTTTTTTTTTCTCCTTGCCGACACTCGATTCGCGGTACGAAATACTCGTCGAAGGGATTTGGAGCGAAAGCACGAGGTATACAGACAAGGGAATATGTCGCGTAGATGGACGCGAACAGAGTGGGGAAAAAAGAGAGCGAGAGAGTCGGGAGTGACACTCGGAGTAGCGAAGACCACCGGTGTGGTACGATATAGGTGTACATGAAGGGGCGTTAGTTAGGAGAGCGGGGCGAGAGAGAGAGAGAGAGTGAGAGAGAGAGGGACGGAACCGGTGAGTTTTCTGAGTCGATATGAGGCACCCCAAAGGTCGTGCTTCGGATGAACGGATCTAGAAGGGCCCCGGTATGTAAGAAGGAAAGTGAGAGCGACCACGCATGTGTGTACGAGAGGGGGGGGGAGGGAGAGAGAGAGAGAGAGAGAGTGAGAGAAACCACCGGAGGGGTAAGACGTAGCGCCAATTCTCCACAGTACGAAATAAAAAAAAGCCCAGGGCCACCGAGAGATCAACCCCCGTGAGACAATAATAGAAACAGTGCCCAACCCTCTCTGGGCTCCCGAACCGAATACCTAAAGTACATGATACTACCCCTTCGAGGGGACACGCGCGTATATTTCGATGCACACATACACATATATGATTTTTCGGTCGTCAGTACCAATCTTCCTTCCATGTTCCGAGAGATAAAAAATTGCAGGATTAACTCTTAAAATTACGTCTCGAACATGATATTTCGGAGTGGCGAATTCTCCGGAAAGATTCGGCCCAAGAGATCGTTCTATCGTAATATCGTGATAGCTCGTATCGATACCTAAATGGCAAACAATCTTTCACCTTGCTATGAATCAATCCCCTTCTTGCTTCATCCTCACACATGCCCATATTAGGTGCCCGTATGTGTTATACGCAGATTTTTCTACCCTATCTATGTTATATATATATATTCAACAATGTAAACGGCCTGGGCCGAGGCCACGTAGATACAATTAAAATACGTTGCGGTATGGAGATCGCTGCCAGAAAACGCACCCCTATACCGTAGAACACTCTCCCCCTCTTTCGCTCTTGCAAGCATCCCTTCGAGACCGTTCTACCTTGCATTCTCAAGCATTCCTGCCATAAAGACAAGTGAGATAGAAAGAACTTTCGGTTTGCTATCTTTCGTTCGATTCTTTTCTCTTTTCATTCATCGATTTATGCGCGGCCATATGGACGTCGTGGCACGATGTTAGGTTCGTTAGATATCTGGGCCAGGTTCGATCCTTTTTTTTTCTCTCCTCTTCCTGTTTAGTTGCTCGTGTGTACCATTGCACTCGAATCCTAGATTCGTTGTTCCTTTTTTCCCTGCAGCTCATCGTACCTGAGACGTGAGATCTTTGATTATTTATATTCTCTCTTGTCCTGACGGGCTGTATATTGTATATAGGGTGTCCTGTTATTAATGGATAATTCTGCTACTGTCGATAGGTCAAATAATGTCCAGATGATGTCTACATGCTCGAATTTCAATTTAGTAAAAGTCCCACGGTTCGAGATTATGGGCTTTATGTTATTGTTTGAATAAAATCATCCGCTTTTGGTTTTTCAAATGGCATTTCTACAAGTGATACGGATCGACAATAACTAAGCCACTTTTTAAAAAAAATCGCACAATATGCGTAGTACATTTTTTTTACACCGCAAGCTATCAGATCAACTGTTCAAGCAAGCCATCAGATCGAGTCAGATGTTCGAATTGGTTTGTATGAAAATTCTGCATAAGATCTTTTTTCATAGTTCCTTAACATTTAGGGTTGAAAAGAAGACTGTTCTGGATAAAGCAAATAACCAAGAGTAATTTTTTTTACTGTGTCAAAAAAGTTATCATTTGTAGAAATGACATGCGAAAAACGAAAAGTAGACGATTTTTATCTCGAAAACGGTGGGACGTTTAGTAAACTGATATTCCAGCATATAGTAGGACATGATCTGACCTATCGACAGATGTAGGATTATCCATTCATTACAGGACACCCTGTACGTGTATAGGTTCTTTCCTGTGCAAGCCAATGCTGCAATCGATTATAGGCCCGAATCGGTTGAGATTTTTTTTCTTCTTTTTATCGATCATGGAAGTTCGGCCTGACAATAGACGAGAGCATCTCCTACATATATATACACGGTTGCATGCTTACGGGTACGCAAATGTATATATATATATATATATATGTGTGTGTGTGTGTGTGTGTCTAGTAAAGTTGAGATAGAGAGAGGGCGCACGTGAATAGAAACGCAGAGGCGTTTAACGACGCACCGCCCCGGGCCAACATCCCCCATTGGCGTCACAGTGCACTCGTTCTCTCGATTCGACTTTCATACATACAATTTCATTCCTAACCCCTTTCCAATTTCCATTGTCCTCGTATCGGCGAGCAAGAGTCATTAAGAAAATCGGCACATCGACGAACTTGTATTATTATTACCATTGCTGTCATTGCAATTTTTTTTTGCTATTTTTTGATCGACGACGCAAATAATGAATTGCTTTTTTCGAAGTATAAAGTCGTAACGTTGAACGTTGATTGTCCGAAAGACAACCGCATAATTACGCAAATTTGAAATTGTATCTTTCTCGCCGAATGGTGAAAAGTCGAACAATCGCCTCCATGCAGATTCGATGCTAATCTAGACGAGGAAAAAAAGTTTGGTTCACGTTTGCACTCGATACGCTCGTGTAGGTATGTAGGTTTTTAACCCTCGCGTCGAATCGAGCCACGTGCGATATTTTATCGGCCGATTCCTCTCGTAGGCACCGACGGAATGCTAACGAGACTGCTATCTACGATTTTTAGATCGTTCGACGAGACGTTTCGGAGAAGTTATTCGTAAGATGGAGAGATCCGAGAGATCCGATTTCCAACACCGAATTGACGTCAATGAGGTTTTTCTGCTGTTGTCGTCGTTGGAAACGAAATCGCTTTTTCGTCCGTTTCCATAATTATTTGTTGCGAACAACAGCACCCCCTGGAGGTATTTTTTGGGGAGTTACCAGATCCTACCATATAGCCTCCAGGGATTTGACCGCATGGTCCCGACGTCTGCATCGTTGGAATGCAACGAAAATTCTTTTCCTATATTTTCATTATTTTACAAAGTTTTTTTTGCGTACTTAAGGGGGAATATACAGTGAGCGCAAAATCAAGGGTGATTTTTGACAATTTATTTAAGAAAACAAAACAATATTCTTTAATTCGGTTTTTTATACATGTTAGTACAAGTCTTAAGGATGTTGAGTCCCAAATCACAAATGATAAGAAAATTCTGAAAATTTGGTATGTTTTTGTATGAAGTATTTAAGAGGTCGTGTAAAAATTTCACGACAATTAGGTATCTCGTTATTGAACAATTAACATTCACAAATTAAATGTTGTCTTATGGAAACTGATGCAATTTTGCAATAAGTTTTTTTTTGACCTCTCAATTTTGTAATATCTACAATATACTGAAAGCAACGGAAACAGAACGAAGTTTATTGATACATTTTTTTTTATTTCTTTTAACAATTGTTCTTAACAAAATGTTATTTTTTTAATAACGAGCTTCCTGATCGTCGTGAAATTTTAACACGACCTCGTAAATACTTCATACAAAAATATACCAAATTTTCAGAATTTTCTTATCATTTTTTATTTCAACCCTTAAGAAGGTTGAAATAATGATGATAGAATTCTGAAAATTTGGTATGTTTTTACATGAAGTATTCAGGAGGTCGTGTAAAAACTTCATGACGAATTAAGAAGCGATTTATTGAACAATTAACATTAACATGTTTCATAGGGACTCAACATCCTTAAAGTGGAAGAATTTTTTTTTTTTCAATTATTTTGGAACAAAATGGCGTCGCAATAGTCGATGGAAGAAAACTGCTTTTTTTTCATAGTCCGCTATGGGGCGTATTCGTACAGGTCATAATTTTCAAGCTAGAACTAAAAACGAAAAATATTTCGAAAGAAGATTTTTAAAAACTAGTCCAGTACGTAGGGGTTTGTCAAAATTTTGATTAAAAAAAAATTAATTTAATATGAAAAAAATTAATAATAGTTAATATGAAAAAAAATGGTGAAAAAATCAGTCGAATATCGATCATAAAATTTTTTAATTTCAACTTATCGAAAAAATCCTACGTATTGGACTAAAATCTTGTGAAGAAGCTATAGTTAAAATTTCAAGTCAATCGCTTGAAAACTCGAGGTGCTACGCATACGCCCGTGTCTAAAAACATAGTTTCGAGAAAAACGCCTTTAAAGCCATTTTGTTTCAAAATAATTTTAAAAAAATAATTTTTCAAGACTTGTACTGACCTGTACAAAAACCGAGTTTAAAAATATTGTTTTGTTTTTCTTAAATAAATTGTCGAAATAGACCCTTGATTTTGCCCGCACAAAGGTATATTCCCCCTTAATTTATAGAACTCTGAATAAGCAAATTCAAAAATCAAAATAAAAAATTGATGGATTTTCGTAACGAAGATTAGCAGCGAGAAAATCCAGAAAATGAAAAATAATCGTTTTTAACGCACTCCAACGATGCAAACTTCAATCTCATTTGTATTGGGACGCGCCATGTGTGACGTTCACATTGGAGTCCAAGTCGATTACGCGCTATTTTCGGATTGACGTCGTTTGAGAACTATTTTTCCGTATTTTCAACCGAAATTTGGTGGAACCCAAAAAAATATGATTTCGTGATCCCGTGCACCGTTTGTTAGGGAGTCCCAAGATGCACCCACGTCCCTATAGGGATTTGTTAGGGAAATCGCACAAGTCCTCATTGGGATCCAATTGGATTCTACACTGTTTCCCGCTGAACGCTATTCGAGAATCTTTACCATGTTCGAATCGAAAATATGCGAAAGGTCACGAGAAAAAACTGGGCATGCTGAAACATAACCTGCACACTTAATGGACTTGTACGTGTGTGGTGATGGGTCAAAGTTTAGTGAAATAAATAACTAACGATAATTAACGTGGATTTTCAGTGATGCGATTGAAGTCGATTTTTAACCCTCAATCCGTGAAGGTATTTAAGGCACCTTATTTCCATGAACCTGGATCGTTTTTGTTTTCGCACTACCAACCAAACAATTGTCAATGAAAAAAAATCTGAAAAAATTCATGGTCAATCTTTAGGCCGTACTTTTCAAGGAACAACAGGGTTTTTTTTCTTTCTTATTTTTAATATATTTTTTCCAACAAATATTCAGCAACCTGCGAAGAAAACGATTTTGGGTAAGATGAAAATGGCCCACGTGCACGGATTGAGGGTTAAGATATACTTTTTAAAGAGATTCATACTTTTTTGTGAACCACTTATGCATACTTCAGGACATGATCTGACCTATCGACAATCGTCGAATTATCCATTCATCCTTGGATGACACCCTGTATATATATATATATATAATAAAAATTAAAGTCGTTCGAGCAGTGCCTAAAAAAATTAGACCTTTCAAATTTCGTACGAATTACTTTTTCATAACATTTTCAGTAATATTTTCCGTTGAGTGCCTGTATATACATATATATATATATATATACAGGGACACCCTGAATATACATATATTTTTTTCGCGGCACTCAACGGAAAATGTTACTGAAAATGAATGAACTGATGAAAATGTTATGAAACAGTAATTCGTACACAATTAGAGAGGTCTAATTTTTTAAGGCAGTGCTCGAACGACTTAAAATTTTTTTTTTCGATTTTTCGTCAATTTTTTTCTTCATATGTTTTCTTACTCCAAAACAACATATTACTCCAAAAATACCACGCACGCTTGGTAGACGTTCAATGATATAAACACCGTGTTCTTGTTCATCAAGTGGTTGATGTAATTTTCACAACCGAATTACATATGCTGATTATCAAGCTGCAAATTGTTTATGGTAAAAAAAATATTTAAATAAAAATTGTGTATTGTTTCAGAAAATATTAAATCAAGACTTACATTGGGTCACGCACTAACGTTTTCTGCATCGAGATAAAAAAAAATTAATACTCCGATAATCATGGAAAAAAACCTGAAAAAGACGTTTGAGCACTAACTAAGAAATTGTTTAGAACCTTCAAATTTTGCCAAACGTTCTTTTTCTTAACATACTTCAATTTTCCGTTGAGAATAAAACTCAATTTTTTTTACCCACCATAATATATATATATATATATAGTGTTTATTCAAATCCAAAACTTCTCTGAAGGTATAGACATAGCGACACGCGCTAATTACGTTGTGCAATAGACAATCGACACTGCGTACCGTATAATCTACAAAGTAACGAGCAACGGAGTTGAATTTTTCGCTCTTCGCTGCCACCCTCTCACGTCCTCTCTCTCTCTCTCACTCACTCTCTCTCTCTCTCTCTCTCTCTCTCTCTCTCTCTCTCTCTCTCTCTCTCTCTCTCTCTCTCTCTCTCTCTCGTTTTCTCTCTCTCACCCGTTCCGCCTTTTCTTCTCCACCGCCGCTAGCTCTATCTCCGATTCTGGCATTCAGGTTCGATGTCCACGGGGTAAAATTACTATCCACAGTGGCGATCGAAGCTGTCGAACGTCGTGATTCGCTCTCGCACGTACTATCGATGGCCGGATTATGCATTCGTGGAGCAGGTAAACGAAAAATCAACGTGATCAGAATCTCCACAACTCTCTAAACCCTTGTATTATATATGTATATATATATATATATATATATAAATTTCTTCTCTCTCTTTATTCCTCGAGGCGACGATATCGGAGTGTCGGATCGTGGTTGAAGTTAAATACTCAAGCTCCTAAGAGTGAAATCCCGTATATATGGGGCAATGAGGATATATAGACGCGAATTCGACTCGATACGATCATTGGCACCCTCCAAGAAAATGGCCGTTCCGTTTCTGGTACAAGAGTTAATCGGTACGTAATGTGCCAATTATCGTTGCAGTGTGTGCATGTGTGTGTGTGGCAACGATCGAATCGATTAAAAATCCAGCGAGATTGAGGATGTTTATTATTATCATCGTGGATTATCGATGCTTCGCATGCTTAGAGAGCGGAGATCCATGGAAAGCGTGAGAATCGTTGATCATTTGAAGAGCTGATCCTCCTTTTTCTCTCACCCTCTCTCTCTCTTTCTCTACACTCCTGTCACCAGCAAAAGTCAGCCAGCAAGCTTCCAACGTATTTACCAATCAGGCTCTCTCAATTACGGACCAATCACTCATCCCCAGTCTCTTTCAACTGTCAATTAATTCAACGCTCTCTGCGCGGGAGACGAAACAAGCCACGATGAATACTCCTCCAAGCGTTCGGAGATAATAATACTTTTTGTTTTTTTAACTCAAGCTTCGCTACGAATTTCTTAACGGTGTAAATACACTGTAATACACTTTACGCATGGAGAATACGTGTAACGAGATGTACGATTTGTTATCAAGGTATTTCATCGTCCGTGTCGATAGCTCGATGATTTTAACCCGTTTACCGTTGTATACATACATACACGTACACCCAAATCGACACACGCACACGTATGTGTCGGACTCGTATACGTACGTAGGTATGTGTATGTAGGAAAGTACCAGTTATACCGGAAATGGGCGTGAGAAAGGAGCGAGCAATCGGCTCGAGTCACTAGACACACACACACACACACACACACACACCAGAGCTAAACGCCAAAGTTTAAAACCGAAGTAGCATAACTGCGGAAGCAGATATATTTTTCAAAAGTAAATCGACGCTTGAACAAAGACGCAGCAGAGCATATAGAATACAGTAAAAAAAAATGTTCTTTATATGGCGAGATAATTGTTTAGTCACCGGAACCACATTTCGGTTCAGCCGATTAGCATCAATTAATCGGTTCCAAGATAAATGAATGTGCGGCAATAAACAGCGAATTCCGAATATCACATCTTGAATTTCGAAATTATATTATGATATGCAAATGATCTTCGTCCCGTTCATGGAACGATCGTTATTTAAATTACTCGTGTCTTGACGGGAGATCCGGGTCATTTATTATCCTGTTGTTAAGAGGTTGTGCAAATTATTTTGCAATAACAATGTACATTAATTTATCTTCTGTATCAAAGTGCAATCCGCTCCAAATTATGCTTAAATAATTCGAAGACCTGCAGCTAGGATAATGCCATGGAATTCGAAGATTTTCTCATAATTTTCTATTTCATCTCACGCACACCAGCAGGTATATACGAAATAATTTGCGATTCTATCTCCCTTGCTCCCTTCTCTGTCTCTCTCTCTTTCTCTCTCTCTCTCTCTGTCTCTCTCTCTCTCTCTCTCTCTCTCTCTCTCTCTCTCTCTCTCTCTCGCTCTCCCGCCGTTCCATCCTTGCATCCAAACACTTCCGGCTCAGTTCCTGCACAACCGCCTACGTAACTAGAAGCAACACAGATACAGTTACATCGCGGCGGAATAATTCTCTCTCATTCTCGTGATTCTCGTAGCCAGAAAGACAGAGACACAGTGAAAGCGTGCGCGGCGAAGGGGGCGGGGCGATGATGGACATATACATTCGCATTCCACAGAGTTCGTGGAGTGGACCCGCACCAGAAGCAGCGAGATTGGTATGTTGCGTGCATCGTTGAAGAAAACTGGGCACCGCAAAAGAACGAGTCTATATATATATATATATATATATATATATACATATACCGGTAGAAAGAACGGATCGAGAAAGAGTAAAGGACCAAGGGAAAAGAGAGTTGAGCGATGGTCCCAAGATACGCACTGATGGTTTTCCCATGCTAACCGTGGAGACGACGACGACAACGACGACGAATCTTCTTGCGGGTGTTCTCATGCGTGCGTACGTGTATGCGTGTGCGTGTGCGTGCGTGCGTGCGTGCGTGCGTGCGTGCGTGCGCGCGCGTGTGTGTGTGTGTGTGTGTGTGTGTGTGTGTGTGTGTGTGTGTGTGTGTGTGTGTGTGTGTGTGTGTGTGTGTGTGTGTGTGTGTGTGTGTGTGTGTGTGTGTGTGTGTGTGTGTGTGTGTGTGTGTGTGTGTGTGTGTGTGTGTGTGTGTGTGTGTGTGTGTGTGTGTGTGTGTGTAGGGGTGTGTGTGTGTGTGTGTGTAGGGGTGTGTGTGGGGGGGGGGGGGTTGTAGGGGCGTGCGTGTGTTCGTGTAGGTGTGTATGCGTGCGTGTGTGAGGGTGTGTTGTGTGTAGGGGGGTGTTGTGTGTAGGGGGGTGTTGTGTGTAGGGAGGTGCTGTGTGTAGGGGGGTGTTGTGTGTGTGGGGGGGGGGGGCGGGTGTAGGGGCGTGCGTGTGTTCGTGTAGGTGTGTATGCGTACGTGTGCGGGTGTGTGTTGTGTGTAAGGGGGTGTTGTGTGTAGGGGGTGTTGTGTGTAGGGGGGTGTTGTGTGTAGGGGGGTGTTGTGTGTATGCAAGGGCGGGGGGGCAGGGGTGTGTGTGTTCGTCGGTGTGTAGGTGTGTGTGTGTGTGCGGGGTGTGTGCAAGAGGGGGGGGGTTGAGTGTGTGTGTAAGCGTAAGCATATATGAACGTAAAGGCATGTTGCGAGAGGAGCGCATTGTCAATTCGAATTCGTGAGCCCCCACGCACCTGTTCGTCTCTCTCGTTCTCTCGCATACTCAAGAGATGAGAAAGATCTAATGCCTCGGCGATCTCGAGCTGATGGTATATTTTCACATTGAGTTCTCTTCGCCCTCACCTCTCTCTTCCGCTGGTTCAATCTTTCGTTCGTTCTCCCGTTTTAATACCTCAAGAAGATGCAAACATCGCGACCGTCTCGACGAGCTGACTTGGTACCCTTCGCGCGATGCCATTTTCGACCCCCCGTACCGCCCCGGCCGCAAGAGGACCACAAGGAGAGATCCCGTAGATTCGAAAAAATTAATGGATGCCGGTTATGTATTCCGTTCCCATATCTCGTCGCTCAGCGCGGAGTTTCGGGACGAGAACGTGCTCAGCGGAAAATACAGTTGATATCCGACTTCTCACCGTGGCTCTGTATATTTTACGCTCGTGTACGCTTTGAGTTTCCATTCCAATACGCGCATTTCCTGTTTTTTCTTTTTTCTTTTCAAATTGGGACGTAAAAATGACGAGAATGTACAACATCCTTCATTGACATTTCATTGGACCCGTCCGTACGGACTCGATTTCTAATGAGGTTTGCGTGTCCTCGGCTGTGCGCCATCTACACGAAACGCGCGCGTCATTACGTTACCCAATCACGCGTATGCAATATTTTATAGCCGAGCGCGAGAGGGGCGCGCGTCGAACGATTAGCGAATCGAGAACGCGGCTAATGCGTACAGGAGAATGATGAGAACGCGCGTATATACGCGGGAGATTTTTCTAGGTGTAGCTTCCTGGCTCGATTATGTCACAATTAGGGTAATTAGAATTACGAGAGCGACCGGCACACGAGCGTATACTGCATACCGTGAATAAGCAACGATACGCGCGCGGATCCCGAAACACAGATGGTATAGTATAGTAAAAAGAGCACAGTACGTGCATGTGCGGACGATGTAGCGAAAAACACGAGATTACGTTCCAGGCTATGCAGGCATGCGTATACACACGTGTGTGTATATATATATATATACAGAGTGGACCATTTAACGTGACCAACCCAAATATCTCCGTTGCCTTAAGAATGACGAAAACAAACCCAAACAAACCCAACAAATCCGAAATATTTTGGTAAAAAATAATTTCAAGGTCGTTGAAATGATTATGAATATGATAGGTCATTGGATTTGTCTAAATATCAGCTACAGCGTCTGAATAAAAAAAAAACATGTCCCCATTTGAAAAACCATTGATGGCTTTGAAAACGCAAAAACTGTGACCTTGACAAAAATTAATTTTTCACCACTGTATCAGCCCTTTGAAATCAATAAAACTACCACCTGACATTTTTTTTCGTCCCTGTAAGGGTGACGAAGATATTCGGGGTGGTCAAGTTAAATGGTTAAAACCCAATGGATAGTATATAGGGTGGTGACCCTATATACTAACCATTGGGTTTTAAACTCAATACCCGCTGTTTCTTTAGGTGGTAACCAATTGCCCGCTTTTGTGAATCAGTCCCAGATTATGTAAACGTTAGATAACAGCCATTTTAGTGACGTTTAACATATCAGACAATTCTTTAAGAGTCTGACATCGATCTTCATCGAGCGAGACTTCCAATTATTCATCTGCAATTTTTTCAGCTGTCCTGGACGTTCGTTGTCTTTAAGATCAAAATCGGCACTTTTGAATAGTCTAAACCAATCTCTGCACGTTGTGTCAGATACAGCACGTTCACCTTTAGTTTCTTGAAGCAAGCGATGACCATCAGCAGCACTTTTTCTTGAATCAAAGCAAAAAAGCAAAGCAAAGCATATGCTGCTTCGTTGGTTCAAAACCTGACATTTTCGATAGTAGAGAAAAAGTAGTGTGTACCCGTGAACTCACTCCCGAATGCTGAATATTGTAGGTCATGTCGAATAGTTCTAAACAGTATAGTTTTAGTGTTACTTCTACTAAAATAATACTAGTTACGCCGTCTAATATTAAATAGCGCGAATTAAGTTTAAAACCCAATATATATATATGTGTGTGTGTGTACACAGATGCGTGTGTGTATGTGTCACTTTACGATGTTCTGAATCGAGCAAGAGGTCTGTTCCACTGGCAAGCGAGATAATTAGGCTGGCCGGAGACAGGACGTGCGCATTAATTAATTAGCCCAATCTAAGTCCACTTCATCGCTCACCGCATGTACGAACCTCATATAATAGCATCATTCCGATCGTGTACACTTGCAACGCAAGAATGCAAGCTCCAGTTGAATTTGGCCAATCGCAATTTGTTGTCATTTTGTCATCGCAACGTTGTCATTTTTGGACTCGATTAATTCGATCAATGGGGAAGAGGCACCATATATCAGATACTTTGGTTTGAAAATTAAAACAAAAAAGTAAACAATTGCCAAGGCGTTTAAATGTTATGATTTTACGGTCTACATGTCATCTACAAGATGCTGATAATTATTTTATACGTTACATTTGAATATTTTGAGTTATATTATGTTTTACGAAAAATGACAGAAATCGCGGTTTTCAAAAAGGTTGCCTATAATCGGATATTCGACTTAAAGGCCCAAACTCCATTTTTCTTATATCTGATATTAGGATACTATTTTCGTGTATAATGACATAAACGGTTTATTGTTTTAACTTAGTAATTATTATCAAATAATGAGTCTTTACGCGTTAATCTTTGACTATAGGTAGTACTAGGTAGCACAATCGGATATGCAATATTAGGCTCGATAAAGTATCTGATATTAAGATTCTGCCATGGCTGAATATAAACAGTAATATTTGTATACATATTGCTATTTTTGCGAACGGTGTATCAAGTAAAACAAATTCTATGGTTCATCAAAAATAACAAAAACATAAATTATTTGGACTTACTTCAATGAAAATAACACTTTTTAACACAAAAAGTATTTTTTCACGCCGGCGAAAAGTAGGAGAGGCACCAAAGAGTACGCAGTGCTTTTAATTGTTTTATTTTTTCTTGTCTTGGCAACACCATCTAACCTATCATTGGCATATGTCATGTCAAGGTGTTGGACAACAGCTCACTTCTTTAAGGTATTTATTTCCAATTTTATGACTAATAATAGGTTTTAGATGTGTTTGATCTTATTTTTTATCAATTTTAAACACGTTTCGTAAGGTTTGCGATTCATTTGCACACAACAAATGGTATTATACTTGAAATTTGTGATCCAAATTTTGTTTTTATCGAGAGGTTATGTCGCCGGTTTGCTTGCTTACGAAAATGATAGTGACCATAGACTAAAAATACGTATTTGGTAAGAGTACGCACCGAAAGAGTGCACACGCGTACCACCATTTCTAACCACTACTCTCCTCTCATACGCACGCTTAGCTTCTATGAGAGGTTCTCACTGCGTATTTTTTGCAACACACTAAAAGTGCGTACGGGACGAGTTCTAAGTTTAAGCCTTTTTGCATATTTTTCGCGATTGTATCTTGAAATTTATATTTAAACTAATGTTCCTAAATGACCAAAGCTTAATTTGCATACGAAGTACAAAGTGTGTTATCAAAATTAATTTTTCTAGAAATCAAAGTTTATAAAGTGCGTACCCTTTGCTGGCTTTATCCTAACGTCGGTTCACTGTTGTGCCATTTTTGTTACTGGGCAACCAAAAGTCTTGCAGTAACGACATCTTACGACTAGTTATTGGTGTATAAAATGAAAAACAGATGTCGATACAGGAAAACCGCAGATAGTCCACCATCCGATATTAAGGTAGTCCTATCGCCAGGCTTCATTTCATAGGGTTTTCATAATTTTTTTTTCTTTTGAGCTTCACTAAATATAAATAATCGTCGGTAAAATTTCAGGGTCGGTTATCGACCGTATTACAGAGTAAAAAAAATAGAATAATTGCATACTTTTATGAAGGAATCCCGAGACGATATACCAAAACCCAATTTCCGGTCGCTACAAAAGTGTATACAACAGTGAAAATCCGTCAGATTCTTCAAAATAATCAGATTCACGTACTTAACACTTGTAGTAATCCTATGCGCTCATAAAAAAAATACGCTTATTGACCTAATTTTCATGTAATATCAAGTTTAATTTGAACTTCCGGTATTGGATTTATTACCACTTGCTACGATAAAGAGACATGACAGCAAGGCAACAGCTGACTGTAGTCGTAACCTCATCTCATTCATTCGAATTTCCACACATATTTCAGTTTTAACCGACATATTCCGCCGAGACAAATTTTCCACGTTTTTTTACCAGTCATGGCCCGAATACAATGCTTTACATTTCCCGCACCTGACGTTGTTTTGACAAATCGACGTTGAAAAGCATGGCGGTTAAACTCGTCTGCATGAGTAAAAAGAGACGGAGATAGAACCAATGTTGCCAAATATCAAACCTAGAAATACTACGCGAATCGTTGGAATAGCTATTTTTTCATTTTTCTAATTAAATGTGAACATTCATTAAGGATGTCGAGTGCCTATGAAACATGTTAAGGGGTTACCCCCACTTGTGATTTTGAAAAAATCGATTTTTTTTTATTGCATTTTTTTGAAGTATAAGTATCTGAGAATATGTCCTGAAAATTTCAAGTCGATCCGAACAAAATTGACTGACGTATGAGCGTTGAAAGAGAAGAATCCGTTAATTGAAGAACTGAAATTGAAACTTTAAACGCGTTTTTCTCAAAATGGCATTTCTGAAGTCGGTGACCAAGATTACTCGAACACAAATGAACCGATCTTCTTGAAATTTTGCAGGCTTATTTAATACATAAAAATGTAGTCTTTATTCGTTCGATTTTTTTTTTCGAAAAAAAATGGCCTTTTTATAGCCAAAAAACGTCCGTTTTTTTCGTTAAAATCGAACCATTAACTTTGACTGTCCGCCATTTTGTGAAAAATGAATATTTTTTAAAATCCTTCGATTAAAGACTAGTTTATACTTATATTTGACTAAATCCATCGGCATTTTTTTTTCAGATGATCCACTTCGCCGCAATGTTGGTCACGGCAAACCGTGTATATAAAAACGGTATTTCATTGACGGCCATTTGCCACTAAACAATGTAATATTTTTCAATAAAAAAATTACTGAAAGTTCTTCAAGATGTGTTCTTTAAGATGGTATATTGATCGATTAAAAAAGTTTTGTAGTTTCCTTAAAAAAAAATCATGAAAAAGGTTTTTTTTGCGCTACAAGTGGGGGTAACGCCTTAATGTTAATTGTTCAATAAATAGCTTCTTGATCGTCATGAAATTTTTACACGACCTCCTGAATACTTCATGTAAAAATATACCAAATTTTCAGAATTCCATCATCATTACTTCAACCTCCTTAAGGGTTGAAATAAAAAATGATAAGAAAGTTCTGAAAATCCGGTATGTTTTTGTATGAAGTATTTGAGAGGTCGTGTTAACATTTCACGACGATTAGGAAGCTCGTTATCAAAAAATTAACATTTTGTTAGAAACAATTTTTAAAAGAAATTAAAAAAAATGTATCAATAAACTTCATTTTGTTTCCGTTGCTTTCAGTATATTGTAGATATTATAAAATTGAGAGGTCAAAAAAAAACTTATTGCAAAGTTACATCAGTTTCCATAAAACAACATTTAATTTGTGAATGATAATTATTCAATAACGAGCTTCCTAATTGTCGTGAAATTTTTACACGACCTCTGAAATACGTCATACAAAAACATACCAAATTTTCAGAATTTTATTATCATATGCGATTTGGGACTCAACATCCTTAAACAGTTTACAAATGGGAAATTTTAGTTATCACAAATTATTTTTTTTGCATATGTTCAAAATATAAATTGTACAAGTTTCAAGTATGATCAGTGGCATGACTAGTTTCAAGCGATAGGACTACCTTGAGCAGCTTCCCGATACGTGGTGCATCCCTATTGCCCGCGTTTTTACGTGAGCAACTGTGGTTCCTGCAAATGTTTTCTTTTCACCGGAAAATTGGAGCATGGTTTGTGGAATCAGGTAAGGGCGCGGGTCAGATGTTGAGAGGCAAAAGCTGCAGAGGTCTCTGGTCAGGAACGATTTATTTTAAAGTCCGAGTCGTCGCGAGGTCTCCGCAAGGAACCGCGAATATACGGGAAATTTGTGCGAACAAATGCTCGCGGGGACTGCGCGCCAGCTTGTCTCTGTATCTTTTGAACAACCCCCCCCCCCACCCGCCGCCGCCCTCTATCGCACTCTTCCTGCCTCTATCTCTTTATGAATTTATCCCTGTCTCTCTTTCTCGGTCTCTGTCGTGCAAAGAGATATGCTGACATCAGCCGCCGCCACCGCTACGCCCGGACATAATTAATTTATGCTAACGAATGAGAAGCGTAACGGCTGCGCTCTTAAATTCGCGCCATTGAGCGTCCAAGTGTCCGTAAGTCCCTGCCTGCCGGCTGTGGCATTCTCTTCGGTTTCTCTCCTCTCTTTCGGCATCTCTTTCTCTTTCTTTCGCCCTCTCGCTCTCGCTCGCTCGCTCGACTGGTTTCCGTCGAACTGTTCGAAACTGGTTGGCTTTGCTGCCGCGGCTGTGAGACGCTACGACGACGCCGACGACGACCACGAGGACGACGAGGAGGAGAAGACTGCGAGAAGGCGACTCGCCTGGAGAATCCAATGCATATATACGGGAACCCATCGAGAAATGCTCTCCAGGGCCAGTGGGGGTCTCCGGCACCCCCCTGGAGTTTTTCGATAATTAATTTCATTATTATATACTGCCTATATGCCCCCGAACGAGATGCCATGCTTGTGCCTACTCGACCTCAACTTACTTCACTTCCTTTCTCCATATGTCTCTTGCTCTTCGTGTCACTCGAACGATTCCAGGACTTCCGTGTCCTGTCTACTTATAGGGAATATTTTTTTCCAGAGGCTCATATCCGTGTGTGTGTGTGTGTGTGTGTGTGTGTGTGTGTGTGTGTGTGTGTGTGTGTGTGTGTGTGTGTGTGTGTGTGTGTGTGTGTGTGTGTGTGTGTGTGTGTGTGTGTGTGTGTGTGTGTGTGTGTGTGTGTGTGTGTGTGTGTGTGTGTGTGTGTGTGTGTTCGTCGGTGTGTGTGTGTAATAATATCGATAAGCAACTGTCCATAGGTCAGATCATGTCCTACAATTTGCTGGAATTTCGATTTACGAAAAGTCCCACGGTTTTCGAGATATTGGGCTTTATGTTATTTTTCTATAAATCCTTTATTTTTCTCCATAAATATTTTCTATAAAACCAAAAGTCATCTGCTTTTGGTTTTTCGCATGCCATTTCTACAAATGATACGAATCGACAATATCGAAGCAACTTTTTAAAGTAATTGGCGCGATATGCGTAGTACATTTTGTTTAGACCGCAGGTCTGTATATGTATATATAGCTCCGAATGAAACCCGAGAAAGAATAAATCAGTTTTAGTTGGCACACTGGAAGCCCGAATTTGGCTGGATAGGGGAGGTGTATTTGATGCGCGGCTACTCATGAGTCGTTTCCTTCATCGAATCAAAGACGAATGCATATTGCGGTACTCTTCCAACTTTTCTTCACACCCATGTAGCGATCGATTGTGTGACTAATTTATTATTATTGCTATATTGCACGCTAGCATTTTCGATCGGGCATTAGGGATTTAGTGGGCAATCAAATTTTCTTCGATTATCAATCGTAAATTGTAGTACTGATTCAGGACTCGATGTGAATAATCACGAGTATAACAGACGTTGCGGCTGGACTCCGATTTATACCGGAAGGTGGTCGGGTTGGAGGGAAATTTTGGGAAGGGAGTTATAACGCTATACCGAGAGTGCGATACGAGACGGAGGTTGGGGAGCGGAAACGAGATTTTTATAAGTAATAAAAATTTTAAGAGTCTTGCAAAAGCCCCGCGGAGCAATAGACATAGCGAGAACAGTGTATAGTAGCGGATCTGAGAAGTCCGTTAACGTCACCGGAGCACGGACTTACGTGTATATATATATATATATATATATATATATATATATATATATATATATATATATATATATATATATTTGATCTTCCTTGTCGGATTCAGCATTGAGTACGATCGACCCAACGACGAATTGTTCCGGCGGACATTGCGGGTCAAAAAAACGATTCAACTATTTGTTTATTCTATTCATTGAAAATTAATTGGTATCGAATAATTGAATGCCTTATATTAGATAGAGAGGATTAAAGATAAACACTTTAAAACGGGACATACATTTACAACGATACAAAAATCGATATCTTTTTTTTCTTTCTTACAACGATAGATTTATATATGTACAATATTTTCCTGAAGTTTCAAAGCTAAATTCGAAAAACGTCAAACGTTAAGCCCGTCAACTCTGTGCCTCACCATTCAAATTCGGAGCGGGCGTAAACTTCGAACCCCTTTTTCTTAAAACTGCATTTTCAAAATTTCCGGGCAGAATTACTCAGAAACTATTGAGCCTATTGAGTTGAAACTTGGTAGAAATAATAACATTGTTACTCTCTACTCAACGAGAATTGTTTTTAAAAAATTAGTCAAAGCTACTTTTTTCATCGAAATTTTACAGAAATTTTGTCGAAACGTTGATTTTTTAACTGATGCTATACATGTTAACTATACTATACTTTTAGCTAAAACTATACATGTTCTAAGCGAACGTTTTTTTGAATATTTTTGCAAATTAAAGTCTACGGGAATCTATCTACGGGAATCTATGATAAATGATTTTTTTTTAAATTGTTTTTAATACTAAAATATATTATTCTATATACTATTTTATACTTGAATATACATTTTATACTTAAATATTATTATACTTAAATATACCGACAGTTTGATAAATGTGGAATAATTATTTCTTAGTTTAAAAAATCTCTCAAAATTGCTAAAACTTACAACTGCGGTAAGCCACTTGGATGGGCAGAGATTTTCCACAGTTGGCCCGTCCCTCGTGAGAAAGCGATCCGGTGGCTATGGCGAACGCTTTGGGGGGTCTCTAGGGACGTGGAAATGCAGTGACAAGTGCAGGGTTGAATGAAACGAATGCTGAAATCATAAAAGCCGACGTGAGCATTCGAAGCAAAGTTAGGAATGGGAAAAAAAGAACAATCTATATTTTAATTGCACGACCAATTATCGGTACGAATATAAATTGGATCGGGTAATTTGATTTTGCACCCTCGTATTTTATGAAATACGCGGAACCGCGTTTCGAGTCTTCGTTCCATAATACGTTTGATTAAATAATTATGTGGATTCACGCGATGCATCGCAGTCGGGCTCGTTCTTCTTCGTCGAGAGGATGAGTCTTAAACTCGAGATCAATAGAGAATGCAGCAACTGTATAGCCTCAGTGTGTGGTACGAAAGAGCCCGAATGAACAGAAAGAGAAAGGCAGAGAGAGAGAGAGAGAAAGAGTGAGAGAGAGAGAGAGAGAGAGAGAGAGAGAGAGAGAGAGAGAGAGAGAGAGAGAGAGAGAGAGAGAGAGAGAGAGAGAGATAAGCATCAACGTATCCAAATGGCTTCGAAAACCGATGTAATTAATTACAAGTAGGCGCGTCCACGTCGAGCTTAAGCGTTGGAAGGATCTTTTACCCCCTGCGGAAGGTACGCGCGCCCATCACGTGCTCCATAGCTCATAAGTCTTCTTCTCGTAACATCGAAAAGTGAAAACAACGTTTTTCCATGCCTCGCTTCTCGATCGTCAATAATATTCATATTTTACTTCATCACGAGACCTGGCCACGTCTTTGAAAAAAATGTTCCAAAACATCTGAAATTTATATTCCACTTTCTGTATATTCGTACATAAATTTGTCCGTATTACAAAATGATTGTCATTATCATCTTTAAATGATTTATACTGCATCATTTGCATTACTCACTCGTGGAGCTTCCAATTTTTTTTCACGCGGTAGCTCGAAAAAAAAGTTTTGGAAAAAAATTCAGATGGTAGTTATGGTGATAAAATTTATTGTGGACGAGTCTCCTAATAGCCACCCTTTCATAAACACACACATGTACATGCCTTTTTGCGTGTCTGGGTGTACGCGAAGAAACGTGACTTTAAAGACATTCAATTTCAGTCCTATACCCGAGACCAACAAATCGTTTTGAAAAATTTCGACGAACGTCTTAAGGGGTCTTCCCACGTTAGACGCTAAAAAAGGCTATTTTCATGCATTTTTTCGATAGTTTTATATTTTAGATATTGATATCAAAGTTGTTACGCTTAATAAATACACTGTCGAAATACATTAACATTTTTTTTAAATGTATTCATGTAACCGAAACAAACTTTAAACGCTTTTTTCTCGAAACAACGTTTTTCGACGGCTTGTTGATCAAATCTTTGAAACTGCTGAACCGATCCATATGAAATTTTAACCACTCAATCTTTACAACTATAGCTATAGCGCATAGCAAGGATTTCTTCAACATTTGGTATTTACTTTTATTGCCAAAAATGTTTTGTTTCTAATGATCCATCTCCGAGATTTCATCAACAGCGCAGACCCACAATTTTTTTAGGACATTTTTTCAATTGCCATTTCCGTCTATAAATGGTTACTTGAATAAATAAATAATGTTTTTATGTATTTCGGAAGTGTATTTATCAAGTGTAACAACTTTTATATCAATATCTGTAATATTCATGAAAAAATCATGAAAATAGCCTTTTTCAGCGTCTAAAGCGAGAAGACCCCTTAATAGGAGTTGAATGTCCTAATAATCAACATTATGTAGATACGAGGGGTTCGAAATATCGACACACACAAACACGCGCATTCTCATACACATATACACACGTGTACACGTGTACATGTCAAAAAATTTATTCAGTACATAGCATTCGAAGAAATAAAAATCATAATTAAGAAAAATATCCGGCATTGGTGTCATAAATAACGCTCCGTAACATCTTCCGAATGAAGCCGTGTGTCATTGGATGAATCTCCACCACAAGGCTTCGTTGCCGATAAAACTGGTTAAAACTACGAGTTTCTTTTTAATTCGATGTACATGGGTTTCAGTACAACGGGTTGAAAAAGAGCAAAAAAGAGCGAATTTGTATATTAACAAGAGAAACAAACGCCGAGGGCATAAACCCACTCGAACAAATCTGTGCTGAAATGAATTTGAGTAATTATTTATTAATTATTGCAGCGTCGTATTTTAGTCCATTGAGACTCGTTATTTATTATAGTGGGTCATAATGAGTAAAATGAATAATTATGACGACGGTATAGCCGTTTAAGCATCGTATATTTGTATCGATCTGTAGAACTTTGAACTTTCTTAACACATAATCAATGACTTGCCTTCACTAGCTGCCCGCTTCTAAATTTCGACTGCGTATCATTCTCTCCGAACTTGAATACAAAAAGATTTTTCTCTTTAGTCGGTGATAGCTTGGGTGTGTGCATCTCTCCGGCCATCTTGCTTTGCATTACTCGAGGTTTTTACATTATTTTATACAGATTGTTTATTAAATTTTTAACATTTATTTTTAATAATTGGTGCAAAAATATTTTGAAAATTAAAATATATAAAAAATATGTACAAAATTTATAATTAACAAAGTAATTAATTTATTCTAAAAATACATTTGTTTATTAGTCTTTCAATAATTATTTTAAAGATACTAAAAAGATTATAAATTAATCGAATTTTTAATATTGATTAAAAACATTGTTTTAAAAATATTCGACAATTCAAAATACATAAAAAATATTAGTACAATTTATAATTAGCAAAATGATTAATTCATTAATATTTTAATAATAATTACAATTTTTAAAAATGCAAATTTTCAGTTTTAATTTTAAACTTTCAATTGGGGAGGTGGGTTGATTTTTTAAAGAATTTTATCATAAAGGAAAAAGGGCCTGGGTAAATGCCTAATTTTCATGGGCCAACTTTAAATGTATCACCAAGGCTCAGTTCCGGCTCTCCTCTATCGAGACGACGCTCCAGTCAATCCGTTTTGTCGTTCCTCGCGAGAGCACATAATGTCATTGCCGTATTATATATATGAGTGTGTGTCTGTGTGTGACTATGTGTATTTATGAAGATAAGATCTACATGGGTATATGTCCCTACATCCCATTTGACATAATCTGTCTCTCTCGCTCAATCTCCCACTTAACCAAAAATCACTCGCACTCACTCGCTCTCCCTTCTCCCCCCTCTCATTTTTCCGCTCATCTCATCTCCCGCTCTATTCTTTCGCTCGTCTGGATTTTTTTTTCAAAGCCCCCATTCGTGACTCTCCCCGATATACCTGGTCCCAGGTCCATTCAGGTATTTAGACAGGATGCATCCGCTTCTTTCCTTTTCTCTTTATCGCCCCCCCCCCCTCTCTCTCGCTCTATCTTTCACGCATACACGCACACACTCTCAATCACTTAGTATCTTTATATTTTTAGAATAACATCGCACCAAAGCCCGTGCGCCTGGTGAGTGTCTCTTTCTCACTTTCGGAATGAAATATACGTCTCCGGGAATTCCTGTAACGGTGAGAGATAAAGAAAACAAAAAAAAGAATACAGCGGGAAACTATGCAGTAATAAAAAAATCAATACAGAAAAAATAATAATACAGCGGGAAACTATGCAGTAATAAAAAAATAAATACAGAAAAAAACGTCGAGGTGGGAAGATATCTACAATCTTAGAGCCTGGCACAATCAACATTGACGTAACAAAGTAAATACGATCGTATCGATAAATGTAAATTTCCCAAATATTATTAGACAGCCGCAGAAAATCTTTTAGTAAGCTTTTTCTCGTCCTTGTTCTCCAGCTACTTTCGTCGCGAGCACGGATGCCGGAGTAATATTGATAAGCCTGATTGATATCGTGGAATTGATTGATTCATTGACCTTTATCAACTTTGATGGGTTAGTCGATGAACCCAAATTTTCCGTACAAGCTCACAATCAGAATAAAAGTAGTAATAACGCCGCCAAGTTTTATCGCCATGATATCAGATTTGATTAAGTTATTTGTAGTTCCCGCCTAGTGGAAAGTACAACATTTGGAGCCACATGACTCACTTTCTAAATATCTGCATTCTCCACTTTTCTTTCAACTCTTCATTCGCCTCCTATTGACTCGTCTGAAGTTGTCTCATACTCATAGGATCTTCCTTATTGCTCTCCCTTCTTCCTTTCCCTAAGTAGTTTCACCACTAATTCTCCCCGTTTGAAATTGCATCAATTATGTTTCGTACCCTGATACAATGCTTTTCTGTATACAATGCTTGGCCGTATCCCGCATGCCTCCAATCCGTACCTTCTTTCATGCCATCACGCGTTCACCATTTTTGGCCTTCCCATTCTATTGGAAGTTCCAACCTCGTCCACGGGGCTTTCACGTCCAAACCATCGACTGTATCATTAACCAACTTCTCTGCATTTCCTCTGACTTCCGAACCTAGATGCTGTCGTATTTGTTTCCCACTAATGTAACCATCACCAACCTTCATTCAACTAAAGTGTTGCCAAGCAGTCAACTCTCCTCAACTTTCTCCAATGCTCTTCGCATTACATCCAACTGATATCCACGCATAATCGACTTTTTTGCAATGATGTTTTACTCTCACGTCTTCCTCATTGTTAGTAAACGACAAGTCTATAATCGTACCACCAATCGTACTACAATCGTACTACTCTGGCCGCCAGGTAGATCGAGACAGGGATACAAGCTAATTGTGTTAGTGAAAATTAACTTCAGATCAGCGAGGACAGTGTACATTTATGTAAACATATATACATTCACCCATATATATAAAATATATGACTCACGGAAGAGTTTAGGAATTGGGCACCTGGATGAGGCGCGAGAAGCTCCTGAGCAAAGGAAGCTGCATCTTGAGCATTATATATGTATGATGACGCGCACGCTTGTGCGTGTGCGGGCTCAGGTCTCGCACGCGTGAGGGAATCTCTCTCTGTATATCTCCCTCTCTCTCTCTCTCTCTCTCTCTCTCTCTCTCTCTCTCTCTCTCTCTCTCTCTCTCTCTCTATCTCTCTCTCCCTCTTTACTTCGGCTGCTTTTACCTGTTCTGGTCTTCGCCAAGATGAGACGCCGATGATCCACGAGAAGGCCCCCGGGGTCCTCTCGCTCCGTCTGGAACGCGGGACCGAGACGTTTTGGTGAAAATATAAAACTACAGAGAATTCGGGCTGGAGATGGGTTCTTTAAAGCATCCAGAGACTTGGTAGCAACGGACAAGACAGCCGACATCTCCGCCCTTCCCTGTACAGCTCTCTCGTTCGCACCCGCATGAGCCCGCGCGCGAGGCCTATCTCGCTCCCAGATTTGTAACAGTATACCACCGCGCGAACGTTCGCCTCGATTCACGCCGAAATTTATATAGGATAACCAATCAACCACGGCCAAACCAGAAATCTTTTATTCTCTCCGAGAGCCTGTCGCGACGAAGGCAACGGGCGAGAAAGCACCTTCGAACTAGGCAGCGTCATCGAAGGGTCTCCGATTACAATGATATTCGCGCATCCGTAAGACTCGAAGATACTACATACCGTTTCCTAGGACTGTTCTCAATGATTTGATCAAATGATGAGATTTGCAAAAACGTACGAGGTGCACTGCTAATTTAATGTTTTTGCTACAAATTGCGGCACTTCTAGGCCACCCGAACTGCCGGAGGTGGATGCTCGGTCGATACAATGCGGTAGTCATCTCCGATGTCGTGCAATGATGGCCTGGGCCTATACTCGGATGGGTGAACATTTGCCACTTTTCGTGGTTGGCGAAAATGTAGCTGCCTGGATCGGCATAGGCATTTCACCGTTTTCCTGTGCCTTCGTGCAACGACTGTGGGAGACTTTTATAAGAATCTAGGAAATTGGAAAGAGTGACGTGCCGGTAGGGTATTTCACTATATTCCAAGTATGGTTCATTCCCTTGTCATTCTAAAAGAATATAATGTTCGAAAAGTATTTTCTATCATCTTATCGAAAAAATATGCACTATTTTCATTTATTTCAATGTTTAAATTAGATTAATTTGAATGTTTGGTCACGTGGACGAAAACGTTTTCAAGTTTATTGCAGTGTATTTCCGTGCTTTTTTTGATTATTCATTATTATTTGTAGTGAATAGTTACCATATTGTCAACTTTTAAATGAGAATGGACAGGAAGGTTTTCTGTGCGGCAACTTAGGGGCGATATAGGTCCTTTACCTTGTTTACCGGCATGTGAAGTCACAGGCGTCACGTGACTACAAATCTGACAATGGGAGCGTTTTGGCGGTCTGGTTGAATATTTAAATTTTATTGACGATTTATATCGTTCATACTGACATTCAGGAAGATAAAAATATATTGTGAGCATAATATAAAATAATTAACCATTTGAGATGACTACCGTGCACCAGTCAAATACCGTACTGAGGAATCAAAGGAAAGTATCAAAGGGGCCCGCAAGGGCGTGAAAAGGAATACGATAAATAAAAAAAGGAACGCCTTGAGTGAACGGGTAGATTAATCCAGTAGCTCAAAGAAGGTTGGTCTTCTTTTTACACAATATTTTTGGTAAAATTTATACAAAGGCCTTAACCGTTCCTTGACACACGCATATTTGATCATGGCTTTGACCCACTGGGTCAATTTGATCCGGATTCATCACTTCATCCACCTACCCTTAACAACCCTACGGTCGGTTTTAATTGGAAAAAATCGGTTATGCACTTTGAACATTTCTTAATATGTCTGCGTAACTAAAATTCGGTGAGTATAACATTGAATTGTCGTAAACAATTATTGAAAACTTTCATTTCTAGAAAAGTGAGCATTTTATTTAAAATTCGTCTGGGTCAAAATGACCCAGTGTGTAAAGAAAAGGTTAAACGAACAAACGCAAAAAACATATGACATTCTTCGATTCATTTGCAGTTGAAGACAATGTTGGGCAAGAAAAAAATGTTTGATCCTTCAAAACGAGCATTCGGTTTTTTTTAAAGTCTCATCGGTACACTTTTGGTTCTCACGTTAACCTCACGCAGTACATATTCTCCAAGCTCTTTTTGCTAATGTCGGGGCGTATCATGGCTTCGAAAAAATCTCGCGACGAAGGCAGGTCAGGGTTCATCGGGTGAGCAGAGGTTAGTGACGGACTATGTGAGCTTATGGTACACGAAGAAAAGAGAGGATGACGAGAATGACAACGACGACGACAAAGGGGAAGGTGGAGACGGGACAGGTCGAGATGGTTAGAAAAATCGATCTTCCATCGAGGAGATATCCAACGGACATCGCTGTCATGGCCACGTACTCGATCGAAGGTGTAATCGATCGACCACCTATCGAGTCGACGTTCATCCATCATTTCGTTTCTACGAGTCCCGCGAGTTCCTTCGTCGTGAGCTGCTTCTCGATAATCGAATTCTTCGCTCTCTACGCCTCCTTTCGGCTATTTCTGAAGCGGCCGTTTAAAATACACATCCCGTCAACCATTTTGGAAATTCGGCTCTGATATCAATGAAGCGGGCGTCAATGATAATCACTGATGGATGTTAGCTAATTCTTTGCGATAACAATTGTAGAATCGATGAATCAATGCTCGGTGTACGAGGCTATGTATACATATGGGTGATGCAAAGAAACATAGATTTTTATCTTCGTCGCCATAGTAAAAAGATGTTAATAAAGGACATGAACAAAACCCTTACACAAAGGCAGCTCTACAACGCAACTTTAAAACACAATTTTATGTATTTTCCTAACTTTGGCTTAAAATCATTTTCCACGTCTCTATTAAAAGGAACAGTCAAAAAAATTGTTAAAGAATGTCACCACTTCATGAGTATCATTAGCAATCCCCAAAATAATATTCTTGTTGTACTAGGTAGTAATTTTTCAAAGGCTAATTATATTTATTAATGTTTAAACACATTTCGTAACCATTTCTTTTATTTGAGACGTGAAAAATTATGATTCTCAGCCTAATGCAGAAAAGTACCTACAAATGTTCAGCGCCACTTTTTGAAACGATATCGTGACATATTGACCCTTCACTAATTAACTTTTTTGTCTGTTACCAACGTTTTTTTACTGTTGCGCTGAAAATAAACATATCGTGTATATATATAGCCTAAGCCGTGCTCTCGAAGCAATGGCAAGTGGTGAGCACAATCATTTGCCACTAACAATTTGAATATCAATTCGAGTAATTAAAAGACTATCCATCGAACAGGTATTCATTTATGCTCTTGGAAAAAAAAGAAAAGACAGATAGGGTGAAAGAGGCGGAGTTGATATGTCGAAACGTTCAAAATTTCTCGTGCGTATATGGGATCGCACCGAACGCGAGTTTCGAAACCTTACATTCCATCCCGAGTTCGAACAAAGACAGGCGTTCCAAGCTTTTGAACGCGTCGTCTTCCTTTTTTTTTTTTCGTCAACTTTTTTTTCGGGGCAAACACACGTGTATTCAGTGACGAGAAATTTCCAGGAAAGTGCCTCAATATAACCTGGATTAGATTCGGTGCTTGAACGACGATTGTTACGGCTATCGCTTTTTTCTCTCCCTCTCTCGCTCGCGTTATGCGTGTGCGATGTGTATGTAAGCGATTGTACGCTCAAGCACGAGCGATTATGTGTCTCCTTCCTTACCAAACAACGAAAACCGATAAAATATGGCCACGAACTCTCGTCACCTTTCCTTCTTAAGGAATATGTATATACATATCGATTTGTAGCTGACAAAAGATCGTCGAATAGGTCTCTGTCGCCACCTTGAACTGGTCCTAGATCCAAGCAACTGACGGACAAAAACATTTGATCCCTTATCGTACAACATAACGTCGCCCCTGACTGTCCTCATTTTTTTGCCAAGCAATAGCAAAACAACGATCCTTATCGGTCGTACGTTGCCCCGTGACAGTAGAAAATAGTGTGTTTCCTGCTTAGGGAATGCAAGAGTTGACCCGATAATTGTACAGAACAAGGGTGCGGATGTGGTTGAGGAGTAGACGTAGGGCAGCAAGGACACGAGATTAGTGGTCGACACCGAATGCAATAAGCCTAATTGCTTCAGATGGCCACTTGTACGCGTTTCTTCAAGGTCAGATCCATAAACTGATCGAATCACCCTTGCACTGTCGAAAGGGAATATTGCAGGCCAGCTCATGATGCTTCGAAGCTTGTCCTCAATGCTATGAATGCCATTGCGTCACTCATATTTTTACCCACAAACTTTACCGATCTCTATACTATTTGATGTCAATATGCCAAATAGCCGCTCAAAAGTGTCACTGAAAATATATTTCCCAATCAGCTTTCTCCCCCAGTGCGAGTCCGGGACACGAAAAAGTCCCGTTCTTCGCAACGACAGACAGGAAACCGGCGCAACCCCTTGGGATGGAGGGGTATTGCGGGCAACAAGTGACCATACTAGTTGGGCCAGGAACGGCATACTGAAGCAGCTCGCAAAAGTAGCAGCAGTCGCACATATCGAAACGTATATGTGTGTGCGCACGTATACGTGAATGCGAGATTCTTTCATGTGGCGTGGCTGTCGACCAGCCGGTCGTTCCAGCCAATCGATATATCGAGCGTACGTGGGTGACTCCATTGGGAATTATATATATATATATATATATGTATGTATATATGTGTGTGTGTGTGTGTGTCTTGTATTCTGGGGTTTGTTTGGGGCTGCCGTACACTTCACTATCGTGCTTTTTTCCCTCGGCGCCATGCTTTCAACCCCTCTCGGTGACTTTCCGTGTAGCGGAGTGATGCAAGCGACAGTGGGGGTGGTTGAGAACGCACACGCCACGCGAGGGGTTGAATCACTCGGTGGGTTCACTTATGTGCGTGTAGGGAGTTTTTGCGGTAGGCCATGGGCGCTTTAGGTCCGGTCTCATGCGGTCAGTCGAGAAAGCTTTTGCTCCTAGCCTTCTCTGCCCCTAACTTCTGTGTTGGTCTATCCACCCCCCCCCCCCCCCCCGATCTCTCTCTCTGTTGCCCCTTGGCAAATTTCTCATCCCTCTCGGACCCTCGCACTCTTGACTTTTTCTTTTTCTTGCCCTCGCTTCACTCTCGGAGGTCACGGCCTATCGTTCTGATTATGACCCGCAGGGGTCATTTTGCTTTTCCAAAATTCAAGGTGAGGAATTCTTCAATGGTTTGAAACGTCGTAGCAAATGGGGAAACCTTTTTGTAAGGACAACACTCGGCAGTTACTGCTCGTAGGTAGAATTGTATTTTCTGATTTCGGGAACGAAGCTGGGTGCAGTTTTTTGACTCGTAAGGGGGATTCTTCCTTTTTCTCTCTCTCTCTTCACTAGTAGGTAATAGGGCTCTCTCAACGAGTAGTAGTAGTACTACTCGTAAAGTAGTAGCAGTAGTAGTAGGTACTTTACTTCGTAGGCTGCACTTAGTATAGTAGTAGTCGTACTCGTAGGAACTTCACTTAGTAGGCTATACTTAGCATTGTAGTAGTACTAGTAGGTACTCCACTTAGTAGGCTATACTTAGTACAGTAGTAGTAGTACTAGTAGGTACCTCACGTGGTAGGCTATACTAAGTGTTCTAGTAATACTAGTAGGTACGTCACTTAGTGGGCTATTCTTAGTATAGTGGTAGTAGTACTAGTAGGTACTTCACTTAATAGGCTATACTATGGATAGTATCAGTAGTACTAGTAGGTAATTCACTTAGTAGGCTATACTTAGTATAGTAGTAGTGGTACTAGTAGGTACTTTACTTAGTAAGCGATACTTAGTATAGTAATAGTAGTGGTACTAGTAGATACTTCACTTAGTAGGCTATACTTTGTATAGTAGTAGTAGTAGTAGTAATAGTAGTAGTAGTACTAATAGGTACTTCACTTAGTAGGCTATACTTAGTATAGTAGTGTGGTACTAGTAGGTATTACTCCTAGTAGCCAAGACAAGATATGAAGTGGCCTCAAAGTGAGCCAGTAGAATTCTGTTTTTACTTGAATGATCGATACGTTAGAATTAGCCATTGCGGAAAGATTGAATCATATTCTATAAATCGACGATCATCGCTTAATACTGTTTTTTTTTTCGATTCGCCATTCATTCAAGCAATTCTCCATGCGGGTCATACGGGAACCTTCAAATGACAATGAACTGTGACCAAAATAGGTACAGGCTATTTGAACCTGCTCAATTATCGTTTGTTCCCATCGAAAAAAATCAATGATAAATTGGAGGTAGAATTCTTAATGTGAGAATACTTGCAATTGTAGCGAGGAGAGTGCAGCGAACGTAGAGGAGACCCAGGGAGTCTCTCGACGTGGCAATGTTTTAGCGTATTGATCCGGTTGAGGGAGTTCAGTTGAACTGCGCTGGGAAAGACAGGGAGAGAGAAAGCATAGAAGAATGAGAGGGAGAGGGAGAGAGAGAGAGAGAGAGAGAGAGAGAGAGAGAGAGAGAGAGAGAGAGAGAGAGAGAGAGAGAGAGAGAGAGAGAGAGAGTGCAACGAGAGTGAGAAAGAGTCGTTCAGCGAAGAGCGCGCCGGGGATCGGAGAAAGAGACAGAAAGAAAGGAAAAGCTGCAGGGTTGAACGCAATGTAACGGCCAATGTTGCGAGGGAGGCCGGAAAAGAAGCAAGGAAGGGAACATCGCGGGTCTTGTGAATGTGAGAGGGGTAAAAAGTGGACGGTGGCACTTACTCGCTCATAATCACTCTCGAGTCTCTTGACCCACGACTATACCGAGGCATTCTACAGCGCACGGCACTTCTCGTTCGGCACATACAAACAAACGTATTTGACCGAACACTCGCTATAAAGGGATATTCGCCTCTATCCAAGTGTGCAATGTTCCCCTTTCGAAACATACAAATGTCTCGACACGTACAAAGTTCGTTGGATTTATGCTATGTTGATTATGACAGTGAGAAAACAAAACGTCCGACACTGTATTAACAAAACCTAGCATGTTCCGCTTAGGCACACGGAGAGCTATTAATTCTAAGGTTGAAGACATTTAGCAATACTTTCTATGATCTTAACTCTGGGTAAATATATTTTTATTTCCGTTATCGTGCATCCCATCTGCAGTTCCGTTTACCTTTTAGTGTTTATCCAAACAAACCTAGCCAAGGACTAGGTCTCTGTGGCTCGTCACTTCGGATGGAAAATTGTATTGTAACCTAAAAATTATGAATGTTATCAAAAACCTTTTCCTACAAAAGTTGTTACTTTTGACTTGACAAATATTTTGGTGAAAAAATTCAAGATCCCATTTAACAAAAACACATCGGTGATCTTAACGTCGCCATTTTGAATTTCGGACTGGAAAGGATTTTTTTACGCCTCCCTTTGAACCGTAAAAGTTTTATTATACTCAATACTTGATTGGAGCAGTATTTTTTGCGATAAATCAGGTGTAAGATTAAAATGGGACGCCCAGTTTAAACAAAGCGCCGCCATTGTTGCATGGTGGGTCGGTATAGATGGTTAAGGAAAGTAGGGTGAGCTTAAATGAATAAGAAAAACGTTTATTCAACTGTAATAATAAAACTTTTGTATGGCCGGATACTTGTTACATTTTTTTTCGATTACGGAAATGGCACGCTGGGGAAAGGAGTTCGATCGTCGACCAAAAAAAAACGACTTCTCATTATTTGCTGTCAACAATTTGTAAATCAACATGGATAAACATGTAAAATAATCATATGGTCATACGACGGACAATTCAAAGTGAAGTCGGCGAATAAATTCTGAGACACGCTTACACCGTTTCATAAAACATTATTTCGAAAATACGGAAAATAAAAAAGAGTAAATCGTTTGCCAAACCTTTGTCAAAAATCGTCATAACTCCGTCCATTTTTTGCAATTTTTACGAAATCTTATGCAGACCCCCAATGTTTATGCATGATGACATCACTGAAGAAATTCAAAATTGAGTTTTATAACGATTCAAGCTCATTAAATTGCTTGACATTCAGTATTTACTGCAAAATTTCCTCTTAAATGCTCGTGGTCATCACACACCACTCTCGGAACATAAATCGCACTCCCCGGTTGTACTTGACAAATCCAGATGAAACAAGGTGCAGGAATATTCCGGTAGCGTTCATTTTCACATACCAATGGTCCATGAAAAAAATCATCATCCGTTTTCACGCCAACTTCGATAGATATTATCTCAGCATTATATTTCAAACCTACCAGTCTAACTTCCACCAAAAAAACCAATGCACCCACCGAAACTACAGCTGTATAATTTTTGTTAAGCGCTCCAAGAAGAATAATTTCTGACTCTTTCTGCCGGCTTGTTCCCAAATAATGGAGCTGAGTATACGCTTTCTACGACTTAGAAATAATCGGAAAATGCACTTACTGTTTGTAATACCTACATCAGCAATTTCTACAAGCTATTATTTGCTCTACCATTCGTTGTTTCTCGCAGAGTACGCATCGTGTCAATGTTATGTGTAATCTCCGTGGGGAACAGTGCGTGGAACTTTATCGTGAAAAATTAATACCGCTAAAATGCAACGTCTCTATGGTGAGTCCGTGGGTCCCACGTGATCAAGGGACCTTTCATCGCTCGACTTGAAGAATTAATTGTCATAGAGCTATATATCTCAATCATTATTCAACATGATGGTATGTTCCTACATGCACGTGGAGTAATGATTGCCTCGCGCGTGCGCGCGTGTGTGTGTATGTGTGTGTGTGTGTGTGTGAGTGTGTATGTGTGGCGGGGGAGCTGAGAAAATACGATGGAAGTGAATCGATCCGATGTTTTACACGAGCAGTGGTATTACCGCAGATACGTTTATATGCACTGAGAAGTTTGCGAAGAATTGCCGCGCTCGAATGCAAAACTAGTAACCCTAACTGCTGCCCCCGCTGGCTAGATATCCTAATAATTTGTGTGTGTTGCCTCTAAGAAAGTCGGCGGCTGTCCTTGCAGCGAAGAAAGAGCAAGAGCGAGAGAGAGGAAGTGAGGAGGGGAGGGAAAAAGAGCGCGAGAGCAAAGCCACCCTCCTTATGTATGCACACCCTTGAATAATTGCCGCTCATTCGCTCAAATTATCCCGTAGTTTCCGCGTCGAGCGAATGTAAAATCATAATAACACTCTCGGCTCGGCGCTCACCGGACTCTCGCCGAGCTGAGTTCTTTCTCTCTTGATGGTTGATGTAGCGTGAGTTCTTATGGTTGCCGACGTACCTCACGTATATCCGTACATCCATGTATGTGTCGGTGTTTCCTTTCTCTATATATGTATATGTTTTGTGCATCTATGTGTATATATATGTATCGTTCATTTTCGGAACAAAACTGTCGTTCAAAAAGTACATTTCTCTCAAGGTAATTTTGAAGACATTGGCGTTTACGTGATGTAATTAAGTATAAGCAAAATACGTTATCTCCGACGATACGGTCCACGAAGTCGAATGCTTCAAACCCCCCCCCCCCCCCTTGCCCATACATGTATATATATGCACACATGTGTGTCCGTGTGGAAGTGCGCACGCGCTTGTGTATATGTAGGTGCGTGCGCCTGCGTGTGTGTGTTCGCCCACCCGCGTGCGTTTGTCGACGTGTGTGTATGCGTGTGATAGCGGATGGATGAATATGCGCGAGCAGGTGTGTGTGAGTGAGTGTGAGTGTGTGTCTGCAGGTAGGTGAGTGTGAGCGAGTAGGTGTGTGTGTGTGTGTGTGTGTGTGTGTGCGCGCGCGTGGGTGTGCGTATGGGTGTGGGTGGGTGTGTGTGTGTGTGTGTGTGTGTGCGCGCGCGCGTGTGAGTGTGGGTGGGTGGCTGCGTGTGGATGGATGGGTGTATGTAAGTGGGTGGATGGATGGGCGTTTGTATGTGATGGTGTGGGTAGGTGGGTGTGTGTGTGGGCGGGTGGATGCATGCGTGAGGGTGGATGGGTGTCTGTGAGTGGGTGGATCGATGGGTGTTTGTGTGTGATGGTGTGGGTAGGTGGGTGTGTGTGTGGGCGGGTGGGTGCATGCGTGAGGATGGATTGGTGTGTGTTTGTGAGTGGGTGGATGTACGGGTGTGTATGTGTGTGTGTGTGTGGCTGCGTGTGGATGGATGGGTATGTGTGTGAGTGGGTGGGTGCGTATGGGCGTGTATGTGAGAGGGTGGGTGGATGGGTGCGTGTGTGTGTGTGTATGTGCGCGTGCGTGTGCGCGTGTGCATACGTATCTAAATAAATGTGTACATGGGATAGCAGAACAGTTGCGCATGCACATTCGTCCATTGGGTTACCCATGTCATCCAATGTGTCTTCTTACTGATCGTTTCCACGTAAATGCTTTCATCGGTGGAAAAAAGTACTCCAGAACGTTTGCACGCACATTATGGCTCCCTTTCATGCGGACTCTTGCTGCCCTTTCCCGCGCGTACATTACGTAAAAGAAATAAAATGCACGCAGGGCTCGCGAAATGAAAAGAAAATAAAAGTGCCGAGGAGGAGGTGGAGCAGAGCGAGGAGGGATACACGTAACCAAGACGGGATAAAAATATGGCACGAGCCGTGTACGCACGTCGATAATATCGTATGTTTACTGAAACTATTACGTCATCGTTGCTTAGCAGGGTAGAACGATGTAGCTGTATTTACCATCTGATTTGATTATCGAAAAAAAACCACGATGACGAAGTAAATATATGAAGATCTCTACGTGTATATATGGGCGAAAGACTGACCCGTAACGTAATCTTTGACACTTTCTTTTTCAGAAGGAGCCTCCAGTTCTATGCTGGCGAAGCCAACCTGTGAGTAAAAAAATATTCGAAAACTAGTTCCCTATGAAATTCAAAGTTAGCGTCGCATTTCCGTGTACATAATTGTGTCAGCACATTTGCGATGTGCGTTAAAAAAATGCCAGCATCACGATGCTCGTAGGAGCCGTGGAAGGCTGTCAATACTTCTAGGGGTAGTTTTTTCCCTCTGAAATGTAATCTTCATCAGTCTTGATGTCTGATCATCGATCGCTTGGTCTCCTCTTATGGATGTTGACGCAGTGCTTATTATTTGCCAATTACACAATTCATTGACAGTAATTTGTAATCACTCGCGGTTGTTGCGCGGATCGACGTGGTTGCCATTGCAATTTCACGTCCTTTACGCATTCCGAGAGCGAGAGGGGTCTTCGTTAACTGACACCTCTAGCGATTGCCGTCTCTTGCGGTATATTACTTGACACGTCGTCGAATGCCTAACCGGTGGAAATCGCTTACCTCGTTCGTACATGCTCCTGCGGTGGTCAGGGATACTGCGTCTCCCACTTTCTCTCTCTCTCGCTCTCTCCCTCTCTCTCTCTCTCTCTCTCTCTCTCTCTCTTTCTCTGTCTTGCGCTCTATTAGTAACCATCGCTATACATAGCGAATTAACGACGAATATAACCACGGGAAAACCGGTTAAACGCGAGTATATACGAGACGCGATCTATTCACCAACGTATACGGGTACATGCACACCGTCTTGGTCCTTTTATTCTACCATTTGTCTACACATACACGCAATATCATCCTGTTCATAGACCAAAGGGCGTAACGAGAGGCCCCCAGCGCAAAGTTTCTCCGATATTTTCCCTGCTGGCTTTCGTATTCGATATATTTGTGGGTATAGTATGTATTGAGGCGTTCAATAAGTGCTCGCTGTTTTCCAACTGACGGCGTTACCAGAACTGAGTTCCTGTAGTTTAAGACGCTAACGCATCTATAAAGACGTCCTATAAGCAAGCTTGAAATTCAGTGTATGTCATTTTGCCGAAGTGTCGCCAACTTTTTTTTGCACACTGCTAAACATGTCAAATTTTGTGCCAAATAAAACGTGTTTGCAGGGAATTTTACTACACTACTTTATTAAAAAGAAATCTGCAGCTGCAGCACATAGAAATCTTGATGAGACTTACCATGCTCTATCGGAAACGACATGCAGAAATTGGTTTAGACGCTTCAAAATCAATGATTCTGATGTGTCGAATTGGAGGCATTACTTCATGAAGACTCATGTCAAACGCTAGCTGAACTAGCAGGATTATCACGCAACACAGGATCACTCAGATCACAGGAATTGATCACACAACAATTTGGAAATGTTTGAAAGCATTAGGAATTATTTTTAGCGTTGAGAATGCTTTAAAACTGTATATGTTTATTGAGGTAGGTTGGGTATAGGTCTGAGTTAGCTGGATGACACACAAAACTAACGCTACCCCCACTCCACGGCCGCTGTGTTGTAATAGAGTGGGGGGAGCTGCGACATGCTGAATGCCTGTGACGGTTGAAAAATACCGTCTCCCCACCTAATTCTAATCTTGTTATTAAATTTAAAATTATTTCATCTCAATGTATCAATATTTTTTTGCAAAACAATATAACCAACCCATTTTATTTACACGTACCTGTTTTTCATTACCGGCAAAGTCTGATTACATTTTCACGTCATGAAATAGTTGCACTTTGTGTAATATCTGTAGATTTTTTAAATAAAGCATTGACTTTCTATTGTTGGAGGTACAAGTAAGTTTTAAAGGATTCTTTTCGAAAATTGGGGCTTTATTGTGCAAAAATGGTTGAGTCGCTCCCAGCAATTCTGCCAGTTCTTCTTGTCCTCGACACGAGTCTTTCTTTGTTCATGACGCCTTCAAGCCTGCATCTTCAAACGTTTGTGACCTTCCATCACGTTCCTTGTCCTCGGTGTCAACACCACCACTTTTGAACCGTCTAAACCAATACTCACACGTTGTAATTGATAGGGCAAGATCCCCACAAGCCTCACACAGCAATTCATGACCTTCGGCTGCTTTTTTTTCAAATGGCAGCAGAATAGTAAAGCTTCCCACAAACTGCGATTCGTTGGCACAAACGTCGACATATTTGGGGTTAAAAAAAACTATGTTGTTGACACTTCGACAAAATGAGACGTACTGAAAACTAAAGCCTCATGGTGTCGCTTCAACACGAAGGTTGTTAGGTTATGGTCCGATGCGATTTAATACTAGTAACGCCCTCTCGTCCGAATCCTTTAAAACTTACTTGTACCCCTAATAGATATATACTTGAACGAGCATTCCTTGGGACGGTTTAGTCCCGCGACACGAATTAATGAAAACACGCCGTAGAGTGTGCACTGATAAAGCGAACGGTTGTGCCTCCGCACGCGGCTGGCACATCCGTCGAGCTCTTTCTCCCGCCGATCCACGGAATCCCCTTATCGCTACCTCACGGGAAAATTATTTGAATCCGCGTGGATAAGAAAGCCGCGACATGGGGGGAAAAAAGCTCTCGAGTACCTACTACGTGAAAACGCATATTGCAAATGCATGGGATTGCGGTACGTACTTGTGTTCGATAACGGTGAAGGCAATGATCCCAGAAATTTATGACGGTCGCCCGAGCCCGCTTCGATAATCGTGAAATTCAAGACTCCGATCAATTAGCGGACCCAACCACCCTCCCAGGCAATAATCAAAGGTGTATCGGTGGACAGAAAATCGTTTGGAAATTAAAAACGTTAGAAACGTTGAACTTTTACAGAGATCAATGATTTGCTTGAGTCAACTGAATGCGCTATGTTTCATGTTATTTTTTCAGCAACTATGTTTTTATTTGCTTTTACCAAAATATTTATTAAACTTGTTGGAATTCAAAACATACATGATTGTTGAAAATGAGCTTTTCATTGGGTACTAATTTTGAAGAAAGCCTTCATTCAAGTGATATTTAACTACTAATTTATTTATAAATGTGAGTGGTTAATGTGATTTAAATTAGGGTGTGAAAAATAATTCTAACAAATTAGTAAAAATAAAAAGGTCCTTTTAAACATTAACTACGTATTATCAGAGTCGGATGAAATCAATTGAAGCATTTAATTGAAGTACAGATATCATCTCACTGAATATGCAGAAAAGATCCAGGAGGGCTGACAAACAAAATTTTATTTCATTTAACCAGACCATTTCTCTTAAGATAAATATTTTTTTATAATCGAGAACATTCAAGAGTGAACGATTTTTCCAATACACTTGTCGAATAATATAACAAATTCGTTTTAATTATAAAATGAATTACTATTTTGGTAGCAGCCATAGCTGATCATTTTGCTCGACATAGAGTCAAGTACGCCCTTCGAAATTCGCCACTGCAATATACGTTGCGTGGGATATTTTCGAAAACCTCAAACCGCCCTAACTTTCTTGATTTTTGAGCCGGATAATTTTTTTGTTGCCGTTTGATTCGTCTCGAAATCAGCTATTGTTCTAAAAATCAGAAATCATGCATTCCCACGTGAAAAATTGATAGTTACCGCAATATCTCGTACACGTGTTGATAAAGAAACATTCTGTATTACCATTGGATGTCTCCCTCAAAACCATAAAACTTTTCCGGGAAGCACTTTTTATACGACCTCATTTTTTCACTTAGCATAATGCTTTTTTTTTAAATGGGACACCCTGTAGATGTCGGGTGTGATGGGCAATAATCATGAGTGTAGATGACGTATGTCCGTAGTTATAATTATTGTGCGCAAAAGTCACGAGCGGACATTAATAACAACCAGCGGCTAATTATAAAACAATCCTACGAGCCCACACAAAAGTTTCACCAACGAGACGACAGTGACCGGGCTTACGATCTGCCAGTTCGCATTGTTTCATGCGCAGCGTAGCAGGCAGGAAGTCAACTTTTTTTTTGTATTACGGTATACTTCCGGCTGCACGATTTAATACCCATTTTTTTTAAATATCCATCATAAGCGAGAATTGCAGTGAAAATAAATTCAATGAAGCATCATCGTTATCAAAAGATGCAATAATTCGACCGAAAATTCATTGAACATTTGAATCTCTCTTTTCACGCGCTTCGATCGAATAAATTTTAACAATATTCTTACGCGTCAAGAACGCCAAATTCGTTCAGGCTGCCACTTTTTTAAAAGCCCGGCATGTGTCGTAATAATAGCATGAACGAACACACGCGATCACGTGGTAGGAAACGGGAGGGAAGAAGAGGTGAGAGGCCGTTGCCACACAGGTAATTAAGGAGCGGCGTTAATTTCCGAAATAAAATTAACAAAAAAAAACGACGGTTATTCCACACAGTCGATGCGATCATCGGTGCGAGAACGAGGCTGAAAAAAACGTTGGGAACGATTACATCAACGCGCAACGGCACGATTTTTTTTTCACGTAGGGCAGACAGCGATCAGGTTTATATCACAATGTCCACGTGAGAAAACGAGAAACCGAATAACGAGATCGTACGAGTGAGCGGGATGAAAAAGAAAAAGCAATTCTCGTGACGAACGAATTGCGTTTCTACCGCTTCGCTGATCTCGATTACGCGTGTGTGTATATTTATTTACAGATGTGCACGTGAATGTGTATTGCTCGTCCCACGAATTCCGGTAATTATCATAATTGCTCGGGTCGGATCGTCCGCGCCTAAATTGCATAGTTCCTCGTAACTATCAATTCTCTTCTCTCGCAGCCTTTTCTTATTCAATGGAGATCGATAAATACACGGCCCACTTTGAATTCTATGCTGTTCCCAAAAACGGTGCACGCATTTGCGCCACAAAAAAGGAAGATGACGAATAGAATTTGCCTATTGTACTCGGGATGAGATAATCGCAACAGTTAGGGTTGCCAGCTCCGGTTTTGTGTTTTAGACGAATTGATAAGATAAAATAAAGAACCAAGGATGAAAATAAGGGACATCATGTTGTTTTCAATGAAATGCTATGTTATGGTATCAGTTACGGCATTTATTAATAAAAAGAGCAATTTTAATACGCAACGTGTCGTAGTCGTTAATTGAAGCCTTAGTACTTAGTTATTCAATAATAAACAAACGTAAAAAATACCTATCATAAAAACAAATACAAAATTACTTTTATTTTGACAGTATATATATATATAAATATATACATATATATTATATATTAGATATTATATATTATATTGTAGAATACATATTTATATATAAAGATATTTTCGCATTGTAATTTTTTGGGCTCGGTCTTTACGGAGACACGTTAAAGAATTTCAGGTTTATGTCCATTCGACTCTGTTGGTCTCGCAAGGAACCGGCTCCTTTTTGACGACCCTCCCCTCGGCTGAGGCACGGTAAACACAATTCAAATTGAAATGGATAATACAAATTGAAAGGAACGAGCGAGATACGATATTGGGAATCGCAACTCGAGCAGGCTGTCACGCGACAATGTACAAAGTTTAAAATTGACATTTCGAAAGTTTGAACCACCAGACCAGTTTAATGAGTGGTTTGCATAAAAGAGCCACGTACAAAATCCCACTGAGGAAACTCGCACGCAGGGGCAATTTCTGCGCCACTCGTTAGTCCGTCGCTGATTGTTTAACGATGAAAACTGTTCTTCGAGACTGCATGAAATCCGTTGGTCGTATGTCACTCGAATAAAGACTCGCCCTCGTTATCGACTGCGAACCACTTGAAGCGCGCGAGCCCCAAGTTTTCGCGACTTATAATTTCAATCATCTTCATGTTCTCGGCTGTCAGGAAAGGTCCTCCGTATTTTTTACACTTCTTCCAACAATTGTCGTCTCTCGTTGTTTTCTTCTCGACAGCGTCATTGCGATGATTTAATCGAACTACTTTTCTTTTAGCTTTGAAAATGCTCGCAAAACTGTATATGTTTGTGAGGTGAGCTGGGTATAGGGATCTGAGTTAGCTGGGTGTTACACGAAACTAACGCTCCCCCACTCCACTGCCACTATGTTGTAGTAGAGTGGGGGGAGCTGCGACATGCTCAATGCCTGTGATTGGTCGGAAAATATCCTCTCCCTACTCAATTCTAATCGTGTTATTTAAGGGGTCTTCTTACTTTGGACGCTAAAAAAAGGCTAGTGTCATGAATTTTTTGATAGGTTCGATATTATAGATATTGATATAAAAGTTGTTACACTTAATGAATACACTTTCGAAATACATGAAAACAATTTTTTATGTATTTATGTACCCTAAACAAATTTTAAACGCCTTTGTCTCGAACCAACGTTTTTCGACGGCTATTTGATAAAATCTTCGAACCTACTGAACCGATCCTTATGAAATTTTAACCACATATTCTTTACAACTCTAGCTATAGCGCATATTTTCGAAAAATACCCGCCATTTTGTTATTTTGCATATATGAAAAATCGTATGATATGTGATATAGCCATTAACATACTGAATCTAAAACCGTTTGATTTTTTTGTTTCGTATGATCCATCTCCGAGGTTTCGTCAACAGCGCAGACCTACAATTTTTTGGGACACTTTTTGAACTACCATTTTCGTCTATAAATAGTGACTTAAATAAATGAAAGAAATTCTTATGTTCTTCGAAAGTGTATTTATTCAGTGCAACAACATTTACATCAATATCTATTATTTAAACCTATCAAAACAATTCACGAAAATAGCCTTTTTTGAGCGAGTGAAGACCCCTTAATTAAAAATTATATTGTAGCTTATATTACAGATATATTACAAAAATTATATAACAGTTATTATACAGATAAACCCAAACAAACCAAATAATATAGCTCAATCTATCAATATTTTTTTTCAATAATAAAAACCAACTCATGTTATTTGCATGTACCTGTTTTTGATTACCCGAATAGCCTGATTACATTTTCGATGCCATGAAATAGTTGTATTTTGTGTAATATCTGCACTATTCCATTAAGGCAGCAATTCTTCGAAATTTTTAGTTTCGCTCTTCATTTGCGTGAAATTCTTAACGAAAAGTAGCATTGAAAAATTTATTGGTATTATTTTTCCGACTCCCCTTTTTATCAACTTCTTTTACTTTAGCTGTACCTTACCTTCGATGGAATAGATCGGTTAGTTTTTCACAATTTTTCCATCTTCGTTCTGTCCGTCTACAAGCCTTCCTTTTTTCCTTTCAACACTCACTCCCGCTTTACTGTTTCTGTTAACCCCCCCCCCCCCCCTCTCTCGCCGTCCCTCTCTATCCAGCGCGTGAAATGAATGCGAAGAAGTTCTTTCTCCCTTCATTTCTGAAATTACACGTCATTTGCATTATAAGTTACGCGGAACAATGATGTACGTAAGTACCCTCACTTTTTCCACTTATTTTTTCCCTACTTCCCTGTCGCCCACTCTCCCATAGTCCACTCGCATGCATTTTGGCGCCAAGCTAAGAGTCCAACCATCACACAGACTATGTGGGCTCTCTTGCTGCCATTAGCGGGTATACACGTATATACATCTCTCACGTCTATACAGCGTGTCACATTTTAAACGTCACAAGATTCGAACGAAAGTTCTACAGTTTTGAAAGTTCTACGGTTTTGAAAGTTCTACGGTTTTGAAAGTTCTACGGAAAACTTCAACAACAAAAAATCGCCATCCGATTTTTCTAAGCAGCTCAAAATGTTTGCCACACACGACTGTACTCGAAGCAGAGGGAGGTCGAACGAAAAAAATTGCGGTAAATATTCGGAAGCGGGGCTCCTGCTACAGTCAGGCTAATTTTCTTCAAGGGTTCAAACAAACCCAAACAACCCTAAACAACCTCAAAAAACCCAAAACAAACCCAAACAAAAATTATCCCGAGTCTGGTAGGAGCCCCGATTCCGCATATTTACCAAAATTGCATTTAACTTAAAAGTTGTCAGAATTATGGCACTAGAAAACTCCCATCACTACAGGCCGTTGGCCGCCTGTGCTAGCATTCACAGCCCGAGACTGATTCGACACAAATGATCAACAATGTAAGACGACATGGCTGTACCTCGTGATCAACGCTTGCGCAAGCATTCCTAAATAGCAGGCAATCGTTCAATGAATTTTCTCCTGAGGCTTTTCTCAAGACAGTCATTTTTTGTTGTTTTCAACCCTACGTTGTATCAACTCGTTTTTAACCCTACTTTGAGGCACTGGCTCATTTTGGCCCGGCCGAACTCTAAATACAATGCTTACCCTTCCAAATTTGAACATTTTCTACAATCCTTTACAGCAAAATAATTTGACATTTACAATTATACAGACGTATTAAGACATGTTCAAAGTGTATCCCCGATTTTGTTTCGATAATAACCGACCGCAGGGTTATTAGTGGCAGGATGATGTACTCAGCGGGTCAAATTGACGCAGTGTGTCAAAATCATGGCAAAATATAAATGTGTAAACGAAGGGTTAATCCGACTTAGAGAAGCGTATAACAGAGAACATAAGGTTCTCTTTAGCGTCGATTTTCTTTACCGAGAGCCCTTACCAAAAATATTGTACAGTAACGATTAAAATGGGACACCCCGTATACACATATGTATTTCGAATCTGTCCTTTATAAGTACACAATTCGCGCAACGTCCACTGTACCGTTTTTACCCTTGAGGTTTTTACCATCAATTAATTATTTCTCGAAAATTAATTATCCGTGACATGCGAAAGGACAGCCAAATGTATTATATATGTGCTATTACACACACACACAGACGCGCGCGGGGGTGTGTGTGGGTGTGTATGTAATTTCTCGTCGTATTTGTGCCTCTGTCCATCTGTTTGCCTTGGTATATATGTATGGAGTAAAAGTAACCCCCCTCCTAACAAGACACATTATAAGTTTTTCCCGGGGGTTAATTCCGTCGACAATACAGTACACACTACATTTTTCCTTCTCACATTCTTCCATCCTTTCTTCCATTTACTTGCTGCAGCTTCGTTTTGCGCTCCACATCGTTCTCTGTTTCTGTTCGCTCTTACCGTTCTTATATATATATATATATAGACACACTAACCACCCTCAACTATCTCGTAGAGCGTCCGCTTCTCTCAGACTAAGAGCGTGGCTAAGAGTTTGTATACGAACGTCTCTATGGTTAATTAAACGCATAGATCAAACGCCCAACCACCCATCCACCCCTTTTCTTCCCTCATTCTCGCGGGCTGGACGAACGAAGAGCCTCGTTCGCCCCAAGCACAGAGCTTCGCGGGCTCAGCTAAATCGCACAAGTTTTATCTAGATAATATATATATATATATATATATATATATATATATATATACCTACACGAAAGCGAAATGGTTACTTTTTCACTGTGTACAATATATCCCAAGGAATATTGTTCCTCCCCAGTGCATATACTCGCAACGTGCAACCTCAATGATTTCACAATGTTTAATCCCCCAAACTGTGGTCCACTCAAACTCATAGACACACATCGCGCGATACTTTCGAACTTTAAATATTCACGCACATACAGTCGTCGGCGTTTTGTCCGCGTGCGACAAAGGTGTGCATAAGTATCTTATAATACAAGGGAAGAGAGAAGAAAAAGACTGTAAAGAAGATGAAGTGGAAGAATAAGAGAGAGAGAGAGAGAGAGAGAGAGAGTTTGCAGAAGAAGAAAAAAACGGCTGGAATCGTTAAATTTTTTTCCACCTCGATATGAACCTTAAATTAAGCTGGGAGATGAGCACAAGCAGAAGCGCAGTTAAAGTTGACTTGTATGAGACCCGAACGTGTGTGGGGCCCAACTTGTCCGGCGATATTCTCTGCTCAGACATGTATATGTATGTACACATATGAGGCATATAGACATATACGGTATATAATATTCCTCTACCCTGACTGGACCGATCCCCCCCGTTTCTCTTCCCGATCCGTCCACCTGCCCCTTACGCCCCCTAGTACCCCTCTATCGTGAATATTTTATTTCGTGAAGGAGATCGCCACTAGCTGCCCCAGCTCTCTGGCTTCCTACTCCACGCCCACGTGTGTCGCGCGCGACACCATATATATACTCATTTACCTATATATAAACACGCACACACACACACACGCGCGCGCGTGTGCATTACACATTATATATATATATATATATATATATATATATATATGTGTGTATATGTGTAAGTATGTATGTATGTATGTATATGCAGGTGTGCATAAGAGGGAAATCAACAAGGCACGCTATGCACACTCCTTCGGTCTCGAAGGTGGGCCACCGCGTGTATACCGGTTTTCACAGTAAAGATAAAGAGGCTGTGTGAGTACTGTGACATCGTGCCGAGCATAAGGGCGTAATTTGCTTCGATTTACCTGCTCGATCGCCTCGGCCCGAAGCCGTCTCCATCACCAACGGCGCGGATTTGTACGGTGACCGCGAACGGAGGAACGACGAGAAAAGAAAGACTCTTGGCCATGGTTTGACCCTGCTAAGAGCACAGACATACCACGAGCACTCACACTACGATAATACCTCATTATGGTTAACACCACCCGGTGGACCTCGCTTCTTCCCCCCCGTGCGACCAACCCAACGATTTCTCGAGACCCAAAAATATGTTGTACGATTGTAACATATGTATGTAGTACATAACATGCATATATATATTCCTATAGACGTGTATATAAATATACACACACTTACGCGTGTGCGGTGTTTGTGTGAGCTACACGTATTCGTTATTTACTTTTCAATGGACCGACCGGAAGACATTATTTTCACGGATTTGGAAATATCTTCTTTTTTTTTCCCTGAATCGTGTTTGATAGTGCGTAGGTAGGGAATCTCAATCAGAACGGGTACAACGATTTTCTAGAGGAGTGACGGATGTTTATTCATCGAGAAAACTGTACTTTTTCGTATACTGTTAGGAAAAACAGGCACTGTACGATCGGCGCGATGATAATACAAGCTTATAGAGACATTCTGACTTTTCAAGACAGGAAATAAAATTGCGCTTGTGTATACAGGGTGGCCTGTTGCGAATGGATAATCCTGCAACTGTCGACAGGTCGAATCATGTCTTACTTTACGCTGGAATTTCAGTTTAGCAGAAGTCCCACGGTTTTCGAGATAAAATTCATCTGCTTTTGGTTTTTCGCATGCCTTTTCTACAAATGATAACTTTTTTTGACCCGGTGTTTTTTTAAATACTCTTGGTTCTTTTTTTTATCTAGAAAAGTCTTCTTTTTAACCTTAAATGTTAAGGAAAGTCTATGAAAAAAGATCCCACGCAGAATTTTCATACAAACATGGAATGCGACAAAACCAAAAGCAGATGATTTTTCAAATAAAAACAACACAAAGCCCAAAATCTCGAAAAACCGTGGGACTTTTACTAAACTGAAATTCCAGCATATAGCAGGACATGATCTGACCTATCGACAGTTGCAGGGTTATACATAACAGGACACCCTGTATATAGGGTGTCCTGTTCGCGCCACTCAAGCCACACTGAGACGAAATTCATTCCGATCAACCATCTAGACAGGACGGCTCAAGAATCAAAAAAAAAAGAAAAACACAGAAACCGTGTCACATTTTCATAATTTACGACGTTCTCGCGGTTGGTATTTTGGAAATCTTCTCCTCGATGCGACGTTCGCGCATGTGAAAAAAAAGCAGGCTCCACCTAAATTATCAGAATTTACCGTTTGCCAATATGATACACATTAAAATTAATATGACCGCGGAATCCCGCGTATAACCGGAGATATAGCCGCAATACCTGCAGCAACCGGTAGATTTAATTGAGTCGGCTGGACCTCGAATTTTCGCGACTAATTAATTCGAGGCGAGCGAAGAAGCGGAAAAGGAGTAGAACGGGGTGGAGGGTGCGGGTCGAGAGGGTGGAAGAATGGAGAAATCGCTCGGGTGCAATCTCTCGACGGAGAAATATGTTGAGAGGGTACTATATATGTGTATACCATACGGAGAAAGAAAGAGAGAGAGAGAGAGAGAGCGAGGGAGAGAGAGGAGTAAGGAGATATACATAGTCTCTGGAAGTTGGTCTCTTCGGTATCGCCTCGACGCTTGAAAAAGACAGGCAAACCGGCAAAGGTAAAAGAGAGAGAAGACCGAGGGCCCGGCGCGCGCGAACAAATTAGCTCTCTATCTGAAACAACTTCTTGGAATAGCCGTTACTCACGTGCGTGCCACGCAGACAGAGAAAGAGAGAGAGAGAGTGAGAGAGAGAGAGAGAGAGAGAGAGAGAGAGAGGAGGACCGGAGGCTTTCGAAGAGTTTCGAATCCTTTCGAGTTGTGTGTGACGCGCGCCACTGAAACGCACGAAGCCCCCTAAAGGAAAAAAAAACCGCGGACTTGCAGCGAGAAAGAGAAGGGGAGAGTACGAGACTGTAAAAACAGAAACAGAACAAAAGAAATGAAGATTCGCTAGAGCTGAAAAATGTCGAATTTCTCGAAAGTGCGAAGGGAACAGAAGGACGCACTCTGAGGTTGCCAGAGAATACTCTTTCTCCCTCTTTCTCTCTCACCGTCGTGCATCGGCAGATTAAACGTCTTGAGGCGCCTTGTGAAACTCCATACGCAGGATAAGGAAATCGTTCGAGGCCTGTTCAACAGCTGGAGATATTTATAAGCGCGTTGATCCTTTTGCACGATTCTTTATATCGTACGCAGGACACCGGCGGGAATGGAGCGTAGTTCCCGACTCGCTCTCATTCGCTCTTTTCTTCTCATTCCATCCGGAGTGTTGTATACATGCTTGCGTCGCTTTACCGAGGGAAATTCCGCCTGCCGAAAATCCTTGATTGTCTCTACCGTAATTGACTCATCGGCGCCTCACTCCTTCGAACCATCCAGTTTTCCACCCACTTCGATAGATCCACGTACGGTCAGGCCGAGGGAGAAGCTGTTCTGTGGGGTTTTCGAGTGTATTTTCGATGATTTTGTACACCGAACTTGTTGTTTTTTCCGGTAAATCTGTTGATCTAAAGGGTGTCCCAAAGTGACCTGACATCAAGTATTTTTTTATCAGAGTATCGTCCTAATTACTCTGTTGATATTAAATGTAGAGTATTGAGTTTCTTCGTGCTAATCAATGGGACCTTAAAAGTTAAGAGACCGTGATTAGTATTGCTGTAAGACAGTTGGCTTCGACGCTGTGAATTATTTTCGGCCAAAAAGAGCGATGGGTACGATTGAAACAATTTTTGTGGGTAGAGTTGTGACATATCATTGTTTGTTTGATTTTCTAGATGCCAAAAGCCTTAAGCAAATACCAAAAAGAAGATCAACATCCCACTCGAATCGTCAGAAAACAAGGAATATTCCTGACTTGTTTGTGTAGACTCTTATTTAGGGGCTAAGAGAAAAATGAATACAATACACAAGCTGCAACTTCGGGCTCACGAAAAATGCTCAGAGGGTAGTCCAAACTGCTAATGCCATGACTGTTAGTCAGATTGATCCTTACTGTAACCCAGTCCAACAATTTTGAATTGCGAAAGTATTTATTCTGCCTTTCAGCCTTAAAGATGCTCTAAGTTTCTTTTTTATTAGATGATTAGAATTAGATTTTATTTCACAACCTGTTCCAGCAGTGGTGCTTCATTTCGTGTTAATAACTTCTCTTCGTCACGAAAGAAAGTTTTATTTTATCTCTGTCAATTTTGTTTCCATGTTGGCTTCGTTTTTGGTTAGGAGAGATCTTAAATGTTGTGTTAGCTACTAATTTGTGGTCGACTGATTCTGAGGCATTATAAAAAGGTGTGCCATGTTAGCCATAAAATAGCAAAAGGCTTTTTCCTGTGATTCAAGTGTCATAAAACTATGTTAAAGATATATTCACTTTGACTTTTTGTGCCTGTGACTATTCACCTCGTACCGAGGATGTTGGTAACAGAGGCAGACTTGTTTCAAAATTGATCTTGTTGGATAACTATTGCACCTGGAATTTAAATAGTGGTACTCATCTGAAGATAGACATGCTTATCCAGCACCCTTTTATTTGGGTATTCCCTTCACAGCTTGGTGATATAATGGCGATCCTACGAACCGATGCCACAGGTTTTGTTCTCAAATTAAACAAGGGACAGATGAGGAGATTGAAAGTGAAATATGTAGAGAGAGCGAGAGAGGGAGAGTTCTTTTCGATTAATGAGAGTGACGTTCTTCGAAGATCACGAGAACGACCGAGCTGGTAGTTTACGTTTGTCCTGTTAATTTTAATCGGTCGCACACAGCGCACGGCTTTCACGGGAATTAGAAGGGGTTGGCGAAGGATCGTAAATGCCCGACGAAGCTGCCGCTTCCTTCGTCCATTCTCTCTCTCTCTCTCTCTCTCTCTCTCTCTCTCTCTCTCTCTCTCTCTCTCTCTCTCTCTCTCTCTCTCTCTCTCTCTCTTTCTCTCTCTCCTCTTTCTTTCTTTGTCTTTCTCGCTCTCTTTATTTTGCCACGAACGCCGCCGTGCTTGATACACCGGGCACGATCGAATGAATCAACAGAGACAATTAATAGCCCGGCTGGCCCCTTTGGAAAGCGTCGGTACGACCCCCCGAGAATGTGCGGACAACAAATCTATCTGTCCAGTTGTTGGCGGCATTTCCTACGCCCTCGATACACTATCTCTCTCTCTCTCTCTCTCTCTCTCTCTCTCTCTCTCTCTCTCTCTCTCTCTCTCTCTCTCTCGCTTCTCTCCCTTTTATTCTGTCACATTCACCCTGCATTTTTTCTAGTCGCTCTCTTGTCCCGCACAGCTTCTCGACCGTTCGACCGACCGGAACAGAGTATCCGCTGTATATGTATGTATAAGTCCATATAGATATACTGTTGCGTATAGTGCTACTGGACAGTGGAGAGCTGCGCTCGTCATTCGTGTACGGGACGGGTGAGCGAAGTACCCCTATATCCTAACCCTTGTCCAACAGGACCAAACATACACGTTGGACTCAATCTTGAATCACTCTCGACCTCGTAATACTCGACGATTAGAGAATACTCTTTTCCTCGCATATATAATTTTTTTGTACTGTCATACGGAAACGAGTGTTTTTTTTCAAATTTAGGCATACCGTTTTGCTATTTTATTACTTCGAAGGCAGGGAAACATTGTGCTTAAGGGGTCTTCTCACTTTAGACGCTGAAAAAGGCTATTTTTTGATAGGCTTATATTATAGATTTTGATATAAAAGTTGTTGCACTTAATAAATACACTTTCGGAGTACATTTAACAAAAAATTGTATGCATTTATGTAACCCAGACAAACTTTGAACGCGTTTTTTCTCGAAACAACGTTTTTTGACGGCTTGTTGATAAAGTCTTCGAAAGTACTGAACCGATCCTTATGAAATTTTAACCACATATTCTTTACAACTATACCTCTAGCGCATATGAAAGATTCTTCACATTTTGATATTTACTTTTTCTTGCCAAAGGCGGTGAAAACAACACTTTTATTTGTTTTTTCGAAAAATCTCTGCCTTTTTGTTATTTTTGCATACATGAAAAATCGTATGATATGCGCTATAGCCATTAACATACCGAATCTAAAACCGTTCGATTTTTTTTGTTTCGGATTATCCATCTCCGAGATTTCATCAACAGCGCAGAATTACATTTTCTTAGAACATTTTTTAACTACCATTTTCGTCTATAAATAGTGACTTAAATAAATAAACATATTTTTTGTAATATATTTCGAAAGTGTGTTTATTAAGTGTAACAACTTTTACATCAATATCTATAATATAAACATATCAAAAAAATGCATGATAATAGCCTTTTTAAGCGTCTAAAGTGAGAAGACTCCTTACGTTGACGAAGAATATAAGTTACGTGTGGACGGCTAGCAGTGAAAGAAAAATAGTAAACATTTTGTGCATTATTGACTGCGCGTGGGCCTTGCGATATGATGATAGAAACGTTGTAATCAGTGGTGCCAAGGTGAAGGGTTAACTGTATACGGGGAAGACTACTAACTATGCGTTAACCCAGATTCGTAAATTCCAGAGCTTAGGGAAGTGATTAATGGACAAGAGGGGCGGGGGTTGGTGGCAAAATCTTTGCTCACTTAACAAGAAGCTCGAGGGTTGTTAGCCACGAGGCAGGAGTGATATCAACCCTTCCAAGGTCCCGTTTCATCGAGCCTGTGTTCGAGAACAAGGAACATAGTTAAAGAGTGAGAGCGAAGGAGAGAGAGGACGAGAGAAACCTGCGAACTCTCTCCACCAATTTTCGTCTCTCGCACCCTCCGACAATATTTAAGTCATGTTTTAAGCGTAATTAAATGGCAGAGGGTTCATGCCACACGGCTTTTCGCCTTTTCTCCCTTGCGCCATCTCCAGCTTTTTCCCACTGTATTAACAGCACGCAGACCCTCCCACGAAAATTATCGCATTTAACCCTCTCTCCCGTATTCTCTTCTGCAACCCCAAATCTCTCGACTGCTCTCTCGCCCGCGGTAATAATGTACTTTTCATTAGCCATGGCAAATTTTGCCTGCTGTATTCGCAAGCTTCATCCCACGCTCGAACTCTCCCCAGAGAGCGGGATCCCCTTTTCCTCCATATCATCGAACAATTTAGCCCCGAATATTCATCACTCTCGGCAACCCTTTTCTACGTCGTGTCCGACGCCCTTTCACCCTTCTGTATCATCCTTTGCCCGCATTCCTTCGTCTGCTCTATATAAATATAGAGAGGGATATATATATATCCCTCTCCCCCCCCCCCCTCTCTCTCTCTCACACACACACACACACACAAACACACACACTCTCTCTCGCGCACGCGTTTCCTCGCTCAACAGGTCTTACATTAATTGCCACCACTAAGCATCACCCCAAACTTTGACTATTGTACTTGCACATTGCACTATGCACTGGCAGCATAATCGAAGCGTTTCAATTCATTGCCGAGTCAACTGAATCTACAACGGACAACTGACACTTCGAGGAAAGTTGATGGCCCAATGGGTAATCTAATTGTAACCTATATTATCCCAGTTTGCCAATGGTCGAAGGATTCTTCAATTCCACTACTCGCGATCGCGAAGAAGAAAGAGCGTCGGGTCAACCACTTCTTTTCGGGTTGGATACGAATGAGCTACAGCAGTTCGACAGCTTACTAGGTGTAGAAGTATGAAACCGGAATTTTTTTGTAAAAATTACACGTCTGTTGTTTGAAAATGATAAAAACGAATGGAAACGGCTTTCTGCGTCGCATTCAATTGATCCGCGAGTTCTTGTTGACTTTGAGTATCATCTTCATCCAATAAGGCTTGCAATTCGTTGTCTGCGAACTTTTTCGGTGGCATTCCACGCTCTTCGTTTCTCACGTTAAAATCACCACTTTTGAATTTTTTGAACCACTCGAAACACTGTGTTTTACCAAGAGCATGTTCACCGTAAGCTTCGACAAGCATTCGATGCGATTCTGCAGCAGTTTTCTTCAAATGACAACAGAAAACCAATGCTGTCCGCAAATCGTAGTTCGTAGGCACAAAAACTCGACATGTTGAAGGTTATAAAAAAATATACCGGTGTAGGGAATTCGGGTTGTTGTGCCTTGAAAATCTTCGTCAGCTGTTAGAGGAAGATGATGGCGCTGCAGAAGCGGTCTTACTGACCTAAACTGATGGCTAGCACCATCTATATGGAAATTCCGGTTTCATACTTCTACACCTGGTATTTACAATGGACGTAGCTGTATGGGTGGCTTATTATGAGACTCTGCTGGAACAGCTGGAATGGATACCTCTCTGACCTTGTGTCCGTGACCTTGCGCCACACATGTCCGTCATAACCTACAAGCGAAAATAGTCCAACCTACCGTGCTTTCTCATTGACCCTGCCTGGTCAGCGTTCCTGAAAAATAATATTACGTCATAAAGGTAAAGTAATCCTAAATGACAAAGGCAGGAATCAAACTTTCACATCACCCAGTATTTCTGGGCAAGGAACGGGCCTGATAGAAATGTCGCTTGGGTGTCATCAGTCTATGCAAAGATTATTCCTTGCAGAGACTGATTACGTAGGATAAAACGCTAAACTAGTCCTATCTTCAATCTTTGCGTATAACCGGGAACCTCTGACCTTTGGGTAACCAGTCTTCGCAAGGTATAATTCTTGCAAAGACTGCTTCCACAGGGTAAGAAGTGGCTCACCACTGTCACGAGTGACGCCAGTCCACATAGTTGTATCAAATATTCTGACAGCTGGACGTTCTGACATTAAATTGCTGTTTTCTATCGATAATCCTTACCCGCAAAATGTCGTTGCTCTGACCCACCCAGTAATCTATGACACAGCAATCGGAAAGTAGTCACAACCACATTGTGTTCTGGATACAGCCCACTTTACTCTCACAGCCTTAGTTGCAAAGTTTCCAAAAACATGCAAATACTTCTCTTCAAACAGTCAAATATGAAACATTGACGAAATTATGATATCTGAAACTACGATAAATGCATAACTATATCTCCACTTGTCTTATTTAACCATGCAGGGAGAGATTCATCTGCTGTCTTCTTGCTGAGATAATTCGAGGGTTTCTTTTTGATAAATTGAGACGGCCTTTGGGCATCTAGAGCGAAGGGGAAGAGGGAGCAACCTCCTCCCTTACACATTTTGTGGGACTGCCGTCAGTGCGGGGCTCTAAAAGCCTGGAATAACCCTTGCTTTGCATCTCACCTGTTGCTCGCTCGTCCGCCCTCTCGACACCTCCTCCTTTTTCGCGGGACCACGACCACCATCAGGCTTTCTCTCTCTCTCTCTCTCTCTCTCTCTCTCTCTCTCTCTCTCTCTCTCTCTCTCTCTCTCTCTCTCTATATATATATATATATATATATATATATATATATATATATATATATATATATATATATATACATGTATATATCACTTTTCAACTCTGTCTCTCCCTGGCTAATTAAAGAGTCAGACAGTGGCTGGTTCGCGGGTGTTTAATACTACTCCTCCACCCATCGTTTCTTCACCATCTTTCGCGCTACATGTATACTGCACAGTGATACTATGTGTATACATACATATATTTGAAGAGAGAGGGCGAGAGTCCCGTTGGTAGATTCAGCTTCTCGCGCACCCTTCTCGGCCTTCCGGGGCTCTCGGCGACTGGCGAGTGTACCTCTCTTGGTTTCACAAGCCCGAAATTAATTAGCGGCTGTTAACCAACGGTTTGCGAGATTCCTACGCGTATAACGCCCGAGGATCTCTCTCTCTCTTTTTCTCTGTCTCGCCTTTTCTTTTTTCCGATCCGTCTGTTTCTCTCGGTGTTTCAGCCTTGTTCTATGGCGACTCATTTAGGGGATGTTTATTTTAATTTTACTCGTCATTTCTCAAGCCTCGTTGAGAACGTACACGAGAACGCGGGACGGTATCCCGCGTGTAAGCCACCCTTTACTCGTCGTTTTCCTCGTCCCCGTGTCGCACGCGGTCCTGCATCAACGCTCACCCTACAGCCACCCTCTTCATCCCGCTCCTTTTACCTCGAGGACTCCGTCGACTTTTTATTACTTAATTAGCCCGTTCTCTTCTCCCTTGTTCCGTCTTATTCTTCATTCAACGGACGGCATCATCAAGCCGTAACGCCACAATCGTTCCATCCCTGTGTATATTCTGCGTGAAAGCGACTAACGGCTACGGTACGAAAGTCCCGAGGCCTTTTGGCAGTTTCGAAACCTCTGGCTTTTGGACTCAACCTTCGCTGGTAACTCGTGTATCTTTAGTATAAATGGAATAATTGTTTTTCTTTTTTTTCGTCTCGACGAACAGAGCGGTCGAAGAGAAATACGCTTTTAGGAAATTCGTTCCACTATATTCGTAATGTTGAAAATCATTTGAGAACATTTGAGGTCTCCAAAATGGAAAAGACGAAAAATGGAATTGGCTGGAATCTACGGAATCGGAGAATCGCTCACGCGCCATTACCATTTGTAGTTACTGATTGAGCCTGGCTGATTATTAGCTTGGTAAATCAAACAATTTTTTCAAACAGTCTCGCAACGCCGAACTAATTGGTTTCGATGAATCATTTGTCTTCGAAAAATGGGCAAGAATGATCATTAAAAGTCTCACGATCTTCTCTTGCACTTTATATAGTATGAGAGCGATGTGCATAATTTGTGCATGCGTATACAGCGTTTGGACTATTAAGTAAAAGCATGCACAAGCGAACACGATATCAACCTCGACTCTTCGCGAATGAGTCTCTCTCTCTCTCTCTCTCTCTCTCTCGTTCTTTCTCAGCCATTCTCTCCGTATGTTCGCTGTAAATTCCTTGGCAATTATTTGCTCGTTATTTACCTCTTTTAAGCTCACAGAAAGGAGAGGCCAAGTTACTCAGGCGGGTGAGCCCTCCCTCTCTCCCTCTCTCTCTCGCTCTCTCTCTCTCTTTCTCTCTCTCTCTCTCTCCCGATATACACGTCTAATTATCGCCGTGCAAAATAATCGCTGTGTGCCGCCGCCACCCCCCTGTTATTAAGTCTGAACAGCGCTCTCGGGCGAAAAAGGCGGATGAGCCGAAGACCCGAAGATGAGGAGACAGGGAAAGAAAGAGAAAGAGAGAGAACGGTTTCTCGCAAAAACCCTCTGGGGCCTCCGCATTTCTGCACGTGATCCTTTCTCACCCCGGATTTTTGCCTCGTTTCGATACTTTTCAGAGCACCAAAAATACTGCCGCACGTGTGCCACGGGGCTTTTGTATACGAAAAACACCGCCATCTACGGACAACTGAAGTATGTTTCTTCGTCATTATCCATAATACTTCAATTATCGCGGCGACCCTCGACAATTTTACATCTTTCCTTCTTTGGTTATAAATACGTTGTATCAAACAAATTATAACAGCGCCGTTACTCCACTGCACGATTTTTCGTCACACAGACTGACTGGTTCAGCGTTCGCTCGCGTTGCGAAGCAAAAATTACCAACGTGAGAAAACGTGCAGACGAATAGACGTCATGTTTGATCGTATGTTGAATTTTCGTTCTGTTCCATTTTTGGGATGTTTTTTTGTTCGCTTGGCTTGTCGAAACGTCGGATTCGTAATTATATGGCGGGGCCAATTAGCTACAACTTCCCTCGAGACTCTTCGAAGTACTCTCTTTGCTTCTTTCTTCACCCACAGATGGGCTATGGAAACAAAGTGTAGAATTTAATTACGCGGAAAAACTTTTGCCCCGTTTATTACAATGTTCACCTGGCCCTCTGAGTAATGGCGAGATGAGGAGAGTGTAAAGAAGCAGGACAGAGAGAGAGAGAGAGAGAGAGAGGAGTGAGAAAAGAGCGGTAAATTGAAATAAAGAAATAACGATAAAAAAGTCGTGAGCAAAGAATCGTGAGTGGGTATCCATGAAACGAGAACGACGGTACAAAAGTATAGAAGAGCCTCTTCATAAGGGCAGAGTTTGCAAAAGGATTCTCCACGAAGAGAGGGTATGAATCCTCGTTCCCTCTCTCACGTTTCATTCCCTCCATCTCGCATTCGTCAGATAACATTTACCAGCAATTAATACCTTTCTCACAATGCTCACTATATACAGTCATACGTATGTATACATACGACCGTCCACGGACAGGGAGGGGAGAATAAATGTGAAGTACAAAGAAAAATCATTCGGAATTCCTTTCGAGACTACGGTCCAGACGTTAAGAGGATCATAACAAAGAAGAAGAAAAAAATGACAAAATAAACGGTTAGAAGAGTAAGCCGCGGGGTGGGATAAGGGAGGGTGGGGGCAGGGGCGGAGGTCGAAGGTGAATGAAAGAATGAAGAATGAGAAAAGGAAAATGAGAGGGCTTTTGTCTCGAGCGACGTTTTCGTCTTAAGAATTTCCTTCATCCAAAGGATCTCTTGCTCCTCGTACCCTCACCTTCTCGCTTCGTATTTATTCCCTCGCCGCACCGCGAGAAAGCGTCTTTGATAATTATCCTTATACCAGCAGCCTCCTTAATCTTTGCACTCCTCTCTCTTCGCCCCTTCTCTCTCGCTCTTCGCAATGAAGAATCAGAGAACGCAAGACGGAGAAGAAAAGGAGGAGTAGGAGGAAGAGGAGTCACGGCTCTTGTATGAATGCCCAAGCAAAAATAATATTTTATATACAACAATGGGGTGTGTACCGCGGCCGAGACAGAGCCAGCGCCCCCGCGCTCTTCTTTCTCGCGATTGTTATCGCGCCTCGACGACTCTAGACCTCTCTCACCCTTTGCTTTCTCACAAAGAGAGCATTATAGAAATCTCTCTCGCTCTCTCTCTATCTCTCTCCCATCATATATATACATATATATATATTCTTATCGCGAATACCTTTTTTCTTCGTTATACTTGTGTCTCTCGTCGCGTACTAAGGAAGTGCCGGTAGGTGTACGGGGGAAGGAAAAGAAAAAGAGGACACGCGGATATATTACGAGCCAAAAACTTTCCTACCCGAAGATTTTACGACGCCAAAAAGAGTGGTTGGCATGTACAAGACAGCCGGAGAGTTCACTGATACACACACACACACACACACACACACACACACACACACACACACACACACACACACACACACACACACACACACACACACACACACACACACACACACACACACACACACACACACACACACACACACACACACACCGCACACACATGTCCGTGTGAGTGTACACCAATATATAATGTATATTTATCATCGTGTACCAGCGACGAGAAGAGTGGTGCTCTTCTCATGGGCCTGTGCCATCAAAACCGGTGTCCAATCACTCGACCCCGAAACGAACCGCGCGCACTCCGTTTAAATCACCACAGTCATTTTTTAAATATTACCCCGCCGATATATACGACAGTGCGGCGACGGCGAGAACGTGAGTGTGAGGGAGAACGAGCTTATGGAACGCAGAGAAAGACAGACAGAAAAAGGCAAAGATTGTAGGCGGTATAGGTGTGTGTGTGTGTGTGTGTGTGTGTGTATGTATATATATAGATATATGTAGGTACTCACTTAATTGGACTCTGACATTTTCGAGTGCGTCCGTGGAAGACACTTCTCTCACGTCTACGAGCACATACAATATTAATGCCCAAGACGGTAATGCACAAAGGACACGTGTAATACAAAATTCAGTTATGCATACAGGGCGTTCAATGTCATCCTCGCCAATTTCTCGTTGGTTGAACTCTGCTACGTTTTATGGTGAGTTTGAATGGCGCATTTTCATCGTAGTTCTTTCAAAGATGCACGGAGAAAATGGGAGCCGCGAAGTTTAGAATTAATACTATGCTTCTAAAAAAAATATCATAAAATAAGAAAAAGTATTGAATGGAAGATAAAAATTGTAATTATGGTATAGTGATAAGGAAGAAATTTAAATTTTAACCTACGATATGGCACGTAAACTGATACAAATAATACATTTTATTCGGCATATTGTGATTTTTCGTAGTATTCAAAAAATATTTTGCCCACGTGATTGGAACAATTAGTTTGCAGTATTCTACAAAAAGTACGGTATAAAGAGTCACATCTTACTAATCAACTTCGTAATATTTTTCGCTATACGCCGAAGATTAATGCTATGCGTATAGTGAAATCTATACATGGACGAAGATTCATGCTATACGTATAGTAAAATCCATATGAAAATATAGCGTGTAATAAAGGTTGGTATTTTACAAAGCACGCATTATTTTTACTATACAGCGTATAGGACTCGCGCCTATGCGAGAATAGTTTCAAATGTAATATGCACGCATCATTTTTATTATACGGTGTGAGAATCATTTTTACACTTCTGTAACAAGTCTTAGAATTTCCGAACTGGCAGTACACTGCTATATTTTGTAGCACTAAATATTAAAATTCTGGCAATGAGTGTTAGAATTTGAGGACGTATTTTTCTCCGTGTGTAATCTTTTTTTGCAGAATTAAAGTGTATTAATTGATGCTCAGCTTGAATTGAAAATGAAGCTCCAATGAGAAATAGCAAATGCAAAATATCCCGCGTTGATTGTTGAGGGGTAGGCTACTGTGAAGAAGCGAAAATGAGGGTTTAAAAAAAATAATTTTGGAGGAATGAGTAAGCTGATTGAAAAGTGATCTTACTCCTAGGGTGTATAACGAGGTAGCGAAAAATATGAGTGTGCTCCTAGGGTTAACGTCACGTGTGACTTTTTTGCTAAATTATAGTGATTCCGAGTTTTATTGACAATTGATCATTATTACTTATTTTAAACAAATATAAACCAGTTTTGGTCCATTTATTGGACCCCGTCCATTCCCTGGTCGATTTACCCTATATCAATCAGCATACGTTGAAGTGTATCATGTGTACTAAGTATCACGGGCTCCGGGCCTTTTAAATGGAAAATCGCATAGTCTCAGGTCCTATTGACGGACCCAGCTGAAACAAACTGTGGGAAAATTCTAAAAGCGTTTATTTTCATATAGAAAAAACTATAGTCATCATCGCGGCATATCGCGTTGTAACTGTAACAGCTTAAGGCAGGAACCCAGTTTAGGAGTAAGTTTTTTTAGCGATTTTCATGATGTTTTTTACAAGGAATGAATTAATAGAATTTATTCAAACTTTAGGAATATTTTATACATATTTTCAAACAAATATTTTAATTTTTTCGAAGCAATTACTCTGAAAACATGAAACATATAACCTGCTACCCACCCAGGGTCGTTATCAGACTTTGCTGTTTGTGTACACTTCGGAGGCCACACTCTTAATCGGAATTTAATACGGTTTGAAGATCACTCGAAGAACATGTTTTCCTTCTACATGAACCTAATTCTGACCGAAAAATTGGAAATGGCATTTTTTAGAGCTGTTTAAGCAGTGGTCTAATTTTTGCCATTGTTTTGTAAAGTTTGTGGTATAAAAAATATACTTTAAACAATGATATTACCCAAATTTAGGTTCATATGGACTGTAATTATACAAAGAAACTATGACTTTATAAAATTATTGGTTAGGAACTTTTTGAGCTAGAGTTTACATAAATTGAAAAAAGTCGTATCGAGAAAAATCCGAAAATTATGAATTATTTATAGTATTCTGGTAAAATATTCTTGAATAGTTTTACTAACAATATATGAAACAACAAAAAAATCGATTTTTTTCCGTCATCTAGACTGCTTCCCCGTCTTAACTTCAGCCTGAAAACACAAAAACGTTCACAGACACGGATTTTTCAAATAACATCGGTCAATGTATACAAATTAGAAAAAAAACTACTAACAAAAGTTTGAAAAAAAGGTATCCAGAATTAGAGTTATCTTTAAACCGAAGATTCGTTAGAATTTCTTCGATGGTTTGATTTTTGCACAGTGACGATGAGACCGGAGCAAAAACTTCTAGCTGCAGAATATCGAGTACACGAAACGTAGAATACGTCTTTTATATCTCGTACGAGTATCATAGTTGCTCCGATACACCGTCCGCGTGTGTATCCGAGCAAAACCGTTGTCCAATCATTCGTGACACTTTATCATCCGAATCTCGAGAGTCATTCCAATCAACGAGGATGGAGAAGCTCAACACTTCATTAGACTTCCATTTGAAGAAGGAGAGTCAAACCTCGTTGGTTTGAACGGCTCCGAGCAACCGATCTCGTATTTCGTCTATGCGATTATAAATGTATCTTCATATAAGTATTACGCATACGTATGTCTACGTGTATAGGGTGGGAAAAAGATTCCAACACCGAAACTCATTGCCCGCAGTTGAGCCTTCAACACTTTACGTTTTCTCCCCTTCTTTCTTCCATCTTCACATTTTCATTAATCACGAAATATCAATCATTCTCCGGGCACAATCTCTGTACCTTTCGAATTCTCGTGGCGAACGTTCTTCGCCTGAAGGCGTATTGCGACCTCGAATTTTCAGGTGATTGTGGAAAAGTCATTAGTTTTCTTACTTTCCTGGCTTTTTAAACCAATGTTTTTATGCTTGCGAAGGAGATCAACACGATCCGTAATAGGGACGTCTTTTTTATACGTACGCGAATTTCATCGCAGTGTATCCATTTGGTACTTTATACGTGATAAACTGGTTCGTGTTCTATCGATGACATCGAACAAGTAAATTATATCGAAACCATTTCTGTGCAAAAAAAAACACTAAAAAGTGAAAAATATATTTGTTCACCATGTCACCTATATGTGACTATAAATAAAAGCTTGGGCTGCTCAACTTGTTAAATTTTTAATAAATTTGATCTATTCAGTTTCATTAAACGTATTTAATTTGGGACAATCGTGAATGGAGAAATTATTATTAAACGTTTATACTCAGATTCAGGATTTTCATTGAAGAAATCTAAGGTTGTTTTATAGTCAATTAAATACAGTTGATACGTTAACGGATTTATGTAAATTTAAGATCATATGTCTACTCTTTGAGTGCCCAAGCTTTTATTTATAATCACATATAGGTGACTTGGTAAAAAAATTATTTTGGACTTTTCAGTGCGTTAAATAAAACCTTGTTTTTTTTAATATTTTTTTTTCCATATAAATTATTTTCTTCTTTTTAGTCTTCAATTGTTTTTACTAGTTTGCTGTTACTAGTCGTTTACTAGTTCACAAGTTTGTAAGTTAGGAACATGGAATGCTGGTAATTTAGATTGAAGTAATTTAGATTGAACTTACGACTAGCCGCTGCATACATCTTTCACATACAAACACAGTCGGCTACGAATTTGTTTGTTAGTGAGATTTTATATGGATGATTAGATATCGCTAATTTTACAGGAAAATTTGAAAATTTTATATATATTATTACTTTTATAAAGTTGAATCATGCATTGTCGCTTTTAGATTCATGCTCCCAAAATTTCAGAGCTCTAAGTAATCGATACGTGGGTGAAATATCGACATTCCGTTTTGCATCTCACAGAAACCCACGTTGAATAAAATCTTGTAAAAATAGTAAAATGATTGCCACTTTAACTTACATTCGGAGAGACAAAGGCCTCGAAGACAAATCGTCCAATTGCATTTGGAAACGTCGCTGATTTTTCAACACAACATACACCTCCGTAATTCAAAAACTGAATTAACAACAACGATTACTCACGAAACTTGTGCTGCGATTGTAATCTGAACAAAACGATATTGTAAAACTAAATTCCCTCAGCGATCCAGCGCACCATTATTTTCTAATCAAATAAGTGAATCAATTAATCACTAATATTATGATAATTTTTTGTCTCAATCTAAAAATCTCATTTTCGTAACGCGATATTTCATGCCTAGAGATACCGAATCCTTGTATTGTAATGTACACACACACACACACACACACACGCGCGCGCGCGCGCGCCAGAGATGGAGAATTCTCAAGTCTCACCCGCGTGCCGAGAGATTTCAAGGCCAGAGCCACTTTTAATTCTTCAAACGACTTCCTTTAATCACTCACCGGTATTATCGTACGTCCGAATCTACTTCGTCATTCCGATCTACGGTACGTGTGGCTATATATATGCATACGCACGGACGCACACACATATTAACCTTCATACACGTGGAGTCGCATACATAAATATGAATGCATGAACGAAATATGGACAGCCAGGCGCGAGTCCGTTTATCGGGACCCCCGATCGTGTATAGGATCTTGGGGTCATTCTCCGTGCTCATCAGTTCTTCTCCTCCAGAGAGCGGGTAGAGGATACCTTTCTTTTACCTGCGCTTGACCTGCGCGCTAGGGTGTTAATGAATACTGATTAATCGCTGAAAAAATTGCGGCACAGAAAAACGTACGCCAGACATATCCAAAGATAAACTACTTATTGAGGGGCTACATCCACCTAGAGGCCCAAAAACAATGGCTGAATTCCGATTTTTATTTTGGGAAACAGTTACCGAAAACGATGCATTTTTTAACACGAAGGGGCATGCATTGAGAGCCTGAAAAAATCGACAACAGCCAAAGTGCAAAAACATGGTCGTCGGCGGATGATGAAGTTTTTTCGCAACGTTGGCCGGTGGACAGTATCCAGTTTAAACGGTCTACCGAAATCGAAAAATCAAACGGGTCATTCGAGTCAACGATCAAGACGAGTGGTTAACGATCGTCGAATTTTTTATTTATTTTTTTTAACCACGTAGCGACGAATTGAAACTTCAGCATACAGAATCTATGAAAAAAGTCGTCATTTTTACGTAACTATTGGAAAATGGAGATCGATTTTTCAAATGCGAGATTGTCAATGACCTCTAAATGTTTTTTTCGTCGTATGTCTCGTAAATTTGGAAACAAACAATCAAGTGGTTCTCGAGATATCGTGCCCACCGACTTTGAAACCTGTGTTTCGAGAAAAACGCGTTTAAAGTTTGAAGTATGGTGCTGCTCGCCCGGAGTATTAGGAGCTGTAGCTCATTCAATTTTAAGAATACTGCAATGAAATTTTCAGGGAATATAGGGTAAAGTGACTTTATTTCGGCACCCCACCAATCATCCCCACTTCTCTGATTTATTATCTATCTACACAGTGGTTCTTCAAGTGCCAATAATTGGCCCCCTGAATTGCCAATAATGGGACTTAAAGTGCCAATGCTAAAAGGTGATACCGTCGAATAAAAATATTTTTGGAAAAAGCAATTTTTTCGACCCACCTAGGTAGATGTACCCTGTTAAGCCAAAAAAAACCACTCCAGTTCTTACCAACCTAGTAAGTCACCATCAGCTCGGTCGCCCGCTTGCAAAAAAAAGTCTGCGTGGCTTGAAACGACTGATATACGAAAAGCTCTTTTTTTGCGTAAAAAGTTTGGGTGTCATCGGGTACAACGAGGACAAAGTTTGAGCGACGAAAAATCCAAAGAGCATGAGTGAGAGAGAGAGAGAGAGAGAGAGAGAGAGAGAGAGAGAGAGAGAGAGAGAGAGAGAGAGAGAGAGAGAGAGAGAGAGAGAGAGAGAGAGAGCGAGAGACAGCGAGAGGGGGGAGGCGAACACGGGAGAGAAGGACATTCGGGAAAGGAGAGAAGATCGTCTCTCATACTTGCTATTCTCTCCGTCTCTCTCTTTTCTTCTCTCATTCTCTTACAGTGTACTATACTGGCTCGCAGTTGGTTTAAGCGCAATTAATCTTCGTTAAGTGAGCGAGCATGCGATAGCCAACACAGTGTGTGCCGCTGCTCACCCCTCTTCCCCTCTCGACCCCGGCAACTATTATGTAGGTGTGCGTATGAACATATACACTCACACGGTGTCTTCATATACGTACATGCACATTATATATATGAATATACATGATGGTATGTAGGTGGTGTGTGTGTGTGTGCGTGTGTGTGTGTGTGCGTGTGCGTGTGTGTCGCTATGAACCCACGTTGCACTCCACACCGAAGCTCCGATCGCCTTCCTCGTCATATTGGTCCTCATGGTGACGTGCCTTGAGAGATGTAGAGATCTCTCTCTCTCTCTCTCTCTCTCTCTCTCTCTCTCTCTCTCTCTCTCTCTCTCTCTCACACACACACACACACACACACACACACACACACACACACACACACACACACACACACACACACACACACACACACACAAACATACACACATATGTACGTTCGTAAGTAGAAAAGAACTTAAAGTTTATTGCAACCTACCAATCATATCCTTTGGGTTTTCAGATAGTATAGGCATAAACCGGACCTCTATGACCAGAGCTAGAAAAACTTATCAGTTGCATGATTCCACTTACAAACTTTTGTCCAATAATCCACTAGTTTTTAGGGTGAACATATAGAAAGGTGCCCTTTCTGGAAAATACATTGAACTCACTGTTTGGACGTATTTTTACCTCCTAATCATGAATACACGACTTCACATTGTCGTTTTCTGTAATTGGTCATTGTATCAAGCAATGAAAGTCGTAAACAATTGTACCGTGAATACTGCATTTAAGGTTGCAATGGTAAGTCTTGTTGGTATGCCCAACAATCGTCTCGGTTAGTCCTCCTTCGGAATCCGTAATAATGTTGAGCAGTGATACAATGTTTGGGTCTGATGAAATGATTTATAGGTTATGTTACACAGCTACAATTTTTTGACATGTCTCGACATTTACCGTTTTCAGGACTTCTACATGCCGATCGTCTATACATAGATCGACGACAATACGAAAAAACATATCTTGAATTGCACCCGAAAATTCTATATAACAAAGCTTAAACTTTGCGTGTCTATACATCTCTACATTAAAATCATTTGCGAAAAGATTGATTGGGAGGGAGGAAGCATAAGTGACGAAATGCATTAGGGTTATTTCTTGAATTTTTGTCCGTTTATCTGTTTGTCAATCTGTCTGTTTGACTATTAGCTTTTGTCTCGCGAGGCAGTGGCCTACCCGTACGAAGTCACGAACAGAGAAATATATACATCACACTAATGTCAGTGAATAATTCGACCACGAATCTACGAATACGCGAATGCATATAGAATTGAAATTATGCACTTATTTATATCACAATAGGTTATACACAATACGTTGCGATATTGGACGAAAAGCGAGCAAATATGACGTTCAACCCATCGACAACTTGTCGTCGATTCGTATACATATTCGTATGATCGTGAACATTCGAGATGTATACTTTTCTTATGAAAAAGCGGGGCGCATGTCTCAATCGGTGGACGCGAATCAGCCAAGCATTACACTTGCCAAGCAAACGTGTAGGTATACGTATTTTCCTTCAGCTACGTACTATGCAGCGTGCGCATGTACTATACATATGGCCGAGTGCACCGAGTGAACCGAGTGAGAGAGACTTTGCTGGAGTGCACATACCGAAGAAGCTACGAGCTCTCTCTCTCTCTCTCTCCCTCTCTCTCTCTCCCTCTCTCTCTCTCTCTCTCTCTCTCTCTCTCTCTCTCTCTCTCTCTCTCTCTCTCTCTCCCTCTCTCTCTCTATCGCCCCCTTCTCACTTCAGAAGCGAAGAGGAAAAGAAAGGGAGAGCATATGGTGAGCCTTTACTGATTAAATCTGAGTAATTAAGGGAGTTAACCTCGACTTAACTTGACTTAACGCAGTCACGCCCGCTTGCCCACCCCTCTTTTTATTTACACCGTTCACCACGCGCGATCTTTTTATGTTGTGCTACATAGATGTATATAGATATATAATAATTTACGGCGTAACTACATTATACGCTACATTATACATATACTCTAACATTGTTTCTTATGAAGTGCACCGTAGCTTCGACGCTTCCTCATCGCTTTCCCCTTCGTCGCTCGTTCTTCCCTCTTTCGCTCGAGACGCATTTAAATGGCCTGTTTTTTCACTTCCTCTTTCTCGCCTTTCCGTATCGCCCCTCCGCCCTTCACTCTTTCTCGCACAATCGGTACTTCATAGGCGGCATGCATCGTTGCTGAGGTAACTGCGACTCGGAACTTGGGATCTCCGCTTATGCCCTTTCTTTTTATCACAATCGGACCCCTCAATAAGAACGCTTCCCCTTTTTCTCGTTTAGCCGTTTCCCCCACTCTGACTCGAACCCCGGGCTCTAGTAATTTCGCGTGCGGATTTCTGAATAAGAACGCCCAGCCTAGGAGAGCTTAGAACAGTAAAATGAGATAAATATTGTAACGCACTTTTCCGTCTCGAACTGTTCTCCTTATACTATAAAGAAATGTTGCTATACAATACGAAATCAACACTTTTTGTTAATCGAACGCGTGCATTTTTCGAGACAATTGTAAAAAATGTATTTCCATTTATAACAAGTAATGTCTGTATATTTGAAGATTGTCGTAAAAAACAGCCAAAGGTTCAGATAAATGATTAAAATTATTTTCGTTGTGTTGAGTCATTTTGTTCCATGGGGCATTCAACTGGAGGTGGAATATTTTCAAGGGAGCCGAATTCCTCCATTGAATATGAAGTGTCAGAGAAATGGAGTTTTTCAATGTCTTCTTTTTCGGTAGAAATAGTACTACTTTGCGGTACAGACTTTGTTTGGGTTTACAACAAAATATTTTTAATAAACAACAGTCTATTTTTCGTTTCTTTTGTGATATCTTATATCGTTGGTGATCATCCACTATTATTCAATTACTAATATGTATGAATAATAGTGAAAAAAAAACTTTCCATTACGTAGAACAAATGCGACAGAGAACGTCTTGCGCATGGGCTATATAAGTTGAAACTCGTTCGAGCGGCCGTTCTTATTCAGAACCTCCCATGCCGAAAAGAAAGAGAGAGACAGAAAGAGTCCTCTGATGGTAGTACTCTAAAACTCTTCCCCTTGGGGGCTTTTGCGTTCTTATTGGGGGGTCGGACTGTACTCTATGGATTTCTCGTAACGCGCGGATAGCGAGTGTGTAATCGCGAAATCGCGACTCGTACGATAATATATTTATATATAATTAATATACAGTATAATAGATTATATATATATTGGGATGTTAAATAAGTTCTTGCTGTTGTTCCGTAAAAATTAATGCTTCATTAAAAAAAATCATTCCTAATGCTTTCAAACGTTTCGAAACTGTTATATGATCAACTCCTAATGATTTACAAGTTTAGCGAGCGTGTGACATGAGTCTTCATGAAGTATCGTAAAACGTTAGTATACGTATAAAATAACATTAAGGGTAACTATGACAGTTTTGAGGGCTCGAACAGAGCGTCAAAATACGGTTGAAGTGTGCGCGCAGCGAGATTTTTTTCTACTGTTGCTCTCATTTGTTGTTCAAGTTTATTATAATATTGCTAAAGTTGATTGTAATGGTAATCAAGTTGATTTCAATCTCAATGTTGATTTTGATTTTAATTTCCATCTCAATTATCAGTTATTAAGTGCCTATAATAGTACCCTAAGTACTTGATATTTGCATGTAAAATGTTTCCTTAATACAGAATTTGATTGTAGAAAATGGTTAATTTTCATGCAATTTCTTGTATAATGCATAAAGTATCATATATATATTTTTTTTATATTATATTATCTATAATATTATATGATATATAATAATATTATAAATATATGTATATACGCTTGTTGCAGCCTCAGGATATCGCACTTATGTTCTTCCCCACTGCTTTCTTTACCTATCTTCTCCCTCTTTAAAGCTGCTCTTTCTCGTCCCTTCGCGTAGCTCCTCCAGGCATGCATACGTGTAGACCACATCGCCGCGCCTCCGCCTTCCTCGGCGTCGCGGCTATGCTTAATTACGAGCGCAATTTGTTATGTAAATAAAACGGCGCGATGAAAAGTATGTTGCTCCGTATACGTGTGGGTGTATGGGTGTGTGGGTGTGTGTGTGTGTGTGTGTGTGTGTGTGTGTGTGTGTGTGTGTGTGTGTGTGTGTGTGTGTGTGTGTGTGTGTGTGTGTGTGTGTGTGTGTGTGTGTGTGTGTGTGTGTGTGTGTGTGTGTGTGTGTGTGTGTGTGTGTGTGTGTGTGTGTGTGTGTGTGTGTGTGTGTCTGTGTGTGTGTGTGTGTGTGTGTGTGTGCGCGCGCGTGCGTGCGCGAGCGTGCGTGCGTGTGTGTGTGTGTGTGTGTGTGCGTGATGCAGCTCGTTTGCGCGCGTGTCCCTCATCGCTCGGCAGCGCGGCGCGAGTCAGTATCTTGAGCCGAGAAGAACGGACAAACGAAGAGCAAGCGCATAGAGGGGAAGGCAAAGGTGCCGGAGGGCCAGACGCGCAATTAGCTCGGCCCACACTTTCTGTGTGCATACATTCATCGCTGGAAAGAATAATACGATTGTGTGCATATAATATGTGTGTGTGTGTGTGTGTGTGTGTGTGTGTGTGTGTGTGTGTGTGCGCGCGCGCGCGCGCGCGCGTGTGCGTGTGTGTGCATTGTGTATACGCATGAGAACGTATCAGTCGGCATACGCATATTCAAACAAGAAGTCGTCGGTTACGATATACACTGTACGGTAACGCATAGCTGAGAGGTCGGAATTGTAATATAAAATCAGTAGGCGGCGGTGTGAGTGCAACTATGCGGGAAAGTTAAGCGTGGCGCACTCCGTCACTTCCGCGTTCGTATGCAAATGCTCCGTCCACTGAGATACTGGAGTAAAGATCCTCGAAAAGACAATTGAAATGGTACTCCTCGTTCGACCAATCAACTGATTGATCATTGAATTCGCGGGTATCTCGAATTGACTGCACCCGGTATATACAGAAGGTGAAACGTAAATAGTGACTAGGACGTTTTTTTCCAGCTACTAACGAGGAACATCACTCTAGTGTCCGCCTCCGATTCTGCTGAAACTCATATATGTGATAAAGCATTGGAAACTATTTGACACGTATTTTTTGTTATCTACGTAAAAATGTTTTTACGGGGGGAAACGAAACCTCAAAGAAAGGCGAGTCATCCCTCAACTTCATTTGTTTCCAATAATTTTCTAGTGGATTTTTCATCGTTTTACACTGGAAGAATTTTGGTTTTTTTTAAATTCAGATCGGTGGACTGCTTGTGGGTGAAACTGCAAAACGACCCCTCGACGCGCCTTTCTTTGAGGGGTGGTTTCACCGTCAAAATCGTTTTTCCGCAGAAGAAAAATACCTGTCTAATAGTTTCCAATGCTTTATAGCATATAGTGTTATAGTAGCATATAGTGTTATAGTAGCATATAGTGTTATAGTAGCATATAGTGTTATAGTAGCATATAGTGTTATAGTAGCATATAGTGTTATAGTAGCATATAGTGTTATAGTAGCATATAGTGTTATAGTAGCATATAGTGTTATGGTAGCATATAGTGTTATCGGAGCATATAGCAAATTCAAGCATATAATATTATAGCAGTAGGACATAATCTGTCCTATCGACAGTTGCAGGATTATCCATTCATGACCGGACACCCTGTACACTCGAAGCTTCTTACTACGGAATAGTAAACTCGAGGACAGGGAATGAGGTATATCAAAGCTCAGTTGGTTCTGCACACGGCTAGCTCATAGTACAGTGTTGCAGAAATGGCAAGTCACATGATTTACTCTTGAATTCCCGTACGTGCATGTACACAAGTGACACACACACACCCTCGCGCACACGTGCTTTCATATGGAAAGGTGCATTAGTGCGTATACGTGAATGTCTGTTCATCATAAGGTGAGAGAAAGATAGAGCGATGAAAATGCACAGGCGCACAAGGCATGCGTTTGCATTTACACACACGCGCACACACACCTACACCCAATAAACTAATGCACGGGAGTCCTCCAAAGTCTCGTCTAATTAGCTCGGCTGTTCTATTCGCGTCTCGCGTGACGTCACGTGAGCTCGTTTGCCTGGCTCTGGCTGGCGGCCAGCTTTTCCGCCGAACTATAAACCATATTCGCACCCACGCAACACAATTAGCCAGCGCGAGCAGAAGCAGCACCAGCGGGAGCGGCTATAAGCTGCTAGCGTTTGCAGCAAAACTCAGGATGGTACCCCAGAGTGCCTGGGCATTACAAACTACAGCCTATCATTTTCGCCTAACGCATGTATCGTGCTTATTCGTCCATTCGTGTATTTGTTTATATTGTTATATGCAATGGTGCGCGATGTATTTGGCGTGCGTTGCCGGGAGGGAAGTACAATCAGTCAGCTGATACTTTGTGTCGCAATGTGTATTCGAATTTTAACGCGCCAGATGGTTGAGAAGGAAAAGGTTTAACTGCGCAGAACACGCGATCGTTTCATGGCAAAAAGTCAGTGCGAGGAAAAAGAAATTCGCCGTGGGCGATTCGATATGAGAATTAACGTAACAATTGAGTGCAGAAATTGCGAAAGGCATGGAAATACGAGTCGGCTCCTTTTTTTCATCTTTTTTTTGGTGGGGACGAATATTTGGTAGATATTATCGAGCAGGGGTAAAAATGAAAACGAAACGAAGTTCTATGTTTTTTCGGCTGCGATCCTCGTCATCCCCTTTTTATTCCTCCTCAAGTAAGAAATCAAACCTGCCGTGGATAGCCAAGGAGTCGCAGCCGTTCAAGGGTACGTATATACAGGGTGTCCTGTTACGAATGGATAATCCTGCAACTGTCGATAGATCGAATGATGTCCTACTATATGCTGAAATTGCAGTTTAGCAAAAGTCCCACGGTTTTCGAGATAAGAATCATCTGCTTTTGGTTTTTCGCATGCCATTTCTACCAATGATAACGTTTTTGACCCGTTTTTTTTCAAAAAGTACTCTTGGTTATTTGTTTTATCTACAAAAGTCTTCTTTTTGACCTCAAATGTTAAGGAAACTTGATGAAAAAAATATCTTATGCAGAATTTTTATCCAAACCAATTCGAACCGACTTTGATAGCCTGCGGTGTGAAAAAAATGTGCTGCGCATATCGTGCCAATTACTTTAAAAAGTTGCTTAGTTATTTGTAGAAATGGCATGCGAGAAACCAAAAGCAGATGGTTTTTTTTATGGCGTAATGCCCAAATTCTCAAAAACCGTAGGACTTTTGCTAAACTGAAATTCCAGCATATACTAGGATATGATCCGACGTATCGACAATTGCAGGATTATCCATTCACGACAGGGCACCCTGTATAGAGTTGGAGGAAGAAAGTGGGTGCGGGAAGGAGCAGTTGAAACGTCTCTTTCACTTTCAAGGGGTGATGGCCGTCGTCGTCGTCGCAACCAAAGCGTGTGGAAATTCCGCGGGGAACAATCCTCTTGCAACGCTTCTGGCCCCCTGATGCTTCGTCGCTCTTATTTCCCTTCTCCAATCTCTACGTTCTCTCTCTCTCTCTCTCTCTCTCTCTCTCTCTCTCTCTCTCTCTCTCTCTCTCTCTCCTCTCTCTCTCTCTCTCTCTCTCTCCCTCTCTCTCTCTCTCTCTCTCTCTGTCTCTTTCATCCACCCTGAGGTTTCGATCAATAAAAAAGTGTAAGCCTGATAAAAGAAAAATCTGGTCCGCCTACGGCGCAAGGAAAGCGGCAGACTCCTCCGTTAGGCAGTGTATAGGTCTGCATATTCTGTAAAACTTCGCGTCGATGAAATTCATGTATGCAAACATGGCTGAACTCATCCGTTACGCCAAAAATCTTCGTTTCAGTCCAATTCTTTTTCGAAGTTCACTCGCACGAATTTCACCGTAAATAAACGACAGTTGAGACTCCGGAAACGAACGCTTCGCAATGGGGATTCTTCCGGTACCACGTGATTTGACGCTTCTGACTATATACGATCAGAGATACGTCGAAATGCACTCGAAACGATGCAAAGGAGTCTTGTGCATACTTTTGGCTGCAAAGCATTTTTTTCACGAGACCAACGTTATAATATGCGTTTTGGTGATGGGTAGAGTAATATAGGAAAAGTTTTAGAACATTTGATGTTGAAGTTTTAGAACAAGGGACACGTTTTTTCAATAAAATTCGCTGTTATGGTATCAGTAGCGACAGTTATTAATAAAAAGAGCAATTTTAATACGCAACGTATCATAATTGTTTATTGAAGCCAATAGTAAGTAATTCGTTATTTAATAATCAACAGAAGTCAAAAATACCTATCATAAAAACAAACACAAAATTACTTTCTTTTGACAGTATGCTTGGTATTACTTTTTGCTGCTTTAAGAGCTTCTTCGTTTTCTATAATGAAATTATAAAATTCGTTACATTGCATGTTGAAGTTCGATTTTATTTGTAATTCCGCTTTTACAGTGTCAATATTAAACTTATTTCGGTTTTTCGTCCACGTATTCGTACGCAAGGAAGAAATCCTTTCGGCCTGGACGTTAGACACTGGGATGGAAAATACGTCATATATAATTTTTAGCAGATACTTGTTTTCATCTCTTGATTTTAGAATCTGAATCGATTTTTTAAGAACATTTGCACACTTCTTTTCTTCTCTGATTTTCATCAAGAGATGCATAATACAGAACTCTTCATACAACGCATCTAAGGTAATATTAGATATCTGTAGTTGTGATCCAATGTTGACCAAATCCTGGTACTTACCTTCTCTCGTCAGTGTCAGTGGTTGCTAACAATGGAAATTACCATCTTCCGAAAAATCGAAACGTGATTCTAGATATGTCGGCACATTTCGATACCACTCCAAAAATATACTAGTGCATTTTGCCTCGAATAAACATTTCTTCGAGGTCAGCACTCAATAAGGTGTTTAATAAAATCATCGATATCCTTCAAATACAACAATTCCTTCGTATCTAATATACATTGCGGTGAAAATGAATAATAATATAGCTGGTTGAAAGAAGACTCCAAATGTAGGGCATTTAGTTTATGGGTCGAGGTATCGTTCATTGATTGGGCAATCGTAATATAGCGGTATCAACCATATTATCCACTGCCAATAAATTATGGTTGCTGTAATGTCTGTTGCCATGAGCATGTCTTGTCAGTATCAAGGGCCTTTTTTCAATATGGGAAATTTGAACCCGTTACAATTTTACGCTTATTCGAATGGTATTTAAATTGATCATATCGTTGAATTGGGAAATCCACAAGATCGGCTTTATAATCGGGATTTATAATCAGTGATGCGGAAAATAAAAAAAAAAAACATCCTCGTTAATTTCACTGTTTTTAAGGGCTTTGGTTAAGCGTGATTTACGCCAAGGAGGCAAGAACTGAAGGCGGAAAAACAATGTAAAATCCGTGGGATCTCGGAGAGAGGGAGAGAGAGAGGGAGAGAGAGAGCGCGCCTTCTTGCCCGGGAAAGATAAATAAAAACTGGCCCCTCTCTTCGCGTTGCCAACGTTAGTCTTGAAAAGAATTCGTCGGGTGACTGCGCGCGAGCGACGAACGTGAGTATTGATTCAGATTCAGCTTATTAGCCATGCCCCTGATGCTTCCGTGCTCCGTTTCTCCTTACAAACCTCCATTCCCATCTGGGCAATCTCCCTCGCTCATTCTTCCGGCATAGTCGTTTTTCATTTTCTTTAAAATCCGTACTCGCCTGGAACGTGCCAAGGAAAAGCCACGCTCAAGGGATTCTTCTTCTCGAGTAAAACAATATGCAATTGACTTTTTATTGAACATTGAATAATTAATTTTTGTCTAGGAGCGGACGCTTCTCGACTTAAGGGGGATGTACATTTACAACGATCAAAAAATCGATTCTCTTTTTTTCTTCTTTAAACAATAGAACGATATATGTAGAATATTTTTCCAGTTTTGAAGCGAAATTTTAAATTCAGTTGAAATTGGACGCCGGAACAAATTTCAGTCTTTTCGGTCATGTGTATTTGAAATGAATTTTTCATAACATTTTCTTTTTTCTTGATTATATATTTATATATATATATATATACATACACACACACACAAACCTTTATATTAAAAATTATTATATTAAATATTATTTAAAAAATTATGTTATTATTTATTATTAAAAAATTATATTATTATACGATATAAAAAAAACAACGCCTGCTTCGGTATCATTGGAGAATAACGTTCGCAACTAAAAACTAACGTATTCGAACTCGCACGTCGCCCGGTTGATCTGAAAAAAACAAGATTTTTAGTGGACTAGATAATATTGGCCGAGACTTGAGCGATTTTTTTTTGTTATCGTGCTTCAATCATTTCAAAAATTGAATTTTTTCCCGATTTTCCGAGGGAAAATGATATTATCGTGATTACCTAATAAAAAAGAAATTTTGGATAGAAAGACCCCGCTCAAAACTAAACTACTATTACACTGAATAGGTTTACCAAATTTGAAGCCGATCCGTTCATTAAATGTCGATAAATCGTGTACACCGTTTTGAAAAACATGGTTCCGAGAAAATCGCGTTTAAAGTTTTTGAGTAAAAAAATCGAATTTATTTTTATTCCATGAATTGTTAGAAAAAACAGTCGCTGGTCAACCGTTAAGCAGTATAAATAATCAATTACTCTCTTCAATTTCGTTTTCAGTAATTCTTTTTCAAGCACGTTTTTTTCTCGAAACGACTTTTGTTAAATTTGTGTACATTTTAGCTCAAAAAGTTTCTAACCCATAATTTTATAAAGCGAGAGTTAGTTTCTTTATATAATTGCGCTCTGTATGAACCTAAATTCGGCGTAATGTCATTGTTTGAAGTATTTTTTTTTAACAAAAAAAGGTTACAAAATAATGGAAAAAATCATACCTTCTTGTATCAACGCCTCTAGAAAATGCATTTTTCAATTTTTAGTCAGAATTAGGTTCATATAGAAGGAAAACATGTTCCTAAAGTAACCTTTAAACCGTATTGATCTCCTATGAAAACAGTGACCTAAAGAGTGTACACAAAGACCAAAGTCTGATAACAACCTTCGATGGACGGCAGCTCATATGTTCTATATTTTCAGAGGAAAAGCTTCGAAAAAATTTTAACATTTGTTTGAAAATGCGTATAAAATATTCCCGAAGTTTGAATAAATTCTATCCATTAATTCCTTATTAAAAAAATAATGAAAATCACTAAAAAAAAAAAACGTACTCCTAAACTTGTTCCCCGCCTTAAAAGAAAAAAAAAATTGGTCAGCTTTCGAAATGAAGGTCGAGTGTGCTTCTCCGCCGGTCTTACCACCCGGACACGCTCTCGTCCACTGAAACTGGTGTTTCCCGTGAAGTCGTGACTCTCTGTGTGCTTTCGCGTCCGAGCTTTCGCACACCACACAGCTTGCGTACAAGCTCGGGGGCTAGCGCGCGGTTTTCTCGCACGCGTCTCCATCTCGCGGATTTTTCTTCAACCAGCGACGTCTTGCACGACGCCTTTGGCTGCTAATAACCAAGACACTTTTTCGCTTCTTGCCAGGGAGCTCTTTCCTCCAACAGGATAACCCGGGGAACCTTATATACGGCTTCGAAGTTCTCGTTATTCAAATTCGAGAAAAAGCACCCAAACGAATTCTCCTCTGAGCCTCTCGCTATACGGCACGTGATTGCTTCAAAAATCATATCGGCTCGTCTCGACTGTGCGCGGATGGGTATGTGTGTGCGTGGGTGTCTGTACGCCCGCTCCATGGGTAAACGTCTCGGAGAAGAAGGGTCGTCGCGACGCCTCCGTGCGCGATCCTTATTGGAATATTTATGATTTTGCCATACGTGCACGTATATTCGAGTATATACAAAAAGCCCATTTTCAACACGGGGAGAGAGAAATAAGGAATTTTTATCGATCTGTTTTGTCGTCGGGATGATAGAAATAAAAAGACATGCGGATATTGTTCTGGAATAAAATGAAACGTTTATACTATATATATATTTATATGCAAAAATGATTCATTGGTTTCAAGACGTGCGCCGAAATACAACATCCTATACTGTAAATAGTGTACCCCGGAACCCATCGACCTGGCTGGCGTTGAACTTTCCACAAATAGGTGTTTTGTGTGGGTAGTGTCGAATATATTTTTGTAAATATGTGCAAACATTGAAAAAATCAACGAGCAGAGGAAGGCGGTTCGGAAAATTCGTTGAAAAATGTGAAGAAAGGAAAGGGTGCTTTAGGGCCTAGGTATGGGGCAGTGATGCTTTTGTTTGGAATTCTAAAAGTTGTACGATCGTTCTTATACTTATTACTATACCCGAGAATACAACAATGGATTGTAAGATCGTTATATACACTGAGAGAAAAGTTCATGGTATTTACAATAAACGCCCATGGTAAAAGAGGGGAGAGTAAAATGTTATGTTATAGTTTATGTTATGTTATAGTAATATGTTATAGTTTAGTGACATCGCGATCATTGTATGGTTAACATGACTATAAGCGAAAAGTACACCTAAACATGCTATGTGGGTGGCGAGTTTCACTATCTATTATCCTCGAAATGATTATTCACTACTGTAAAAAGCTTGTCAACATAGATATGGTTAATTCAGTGCCATAACAAAATCGACGTAGAAATACCGTATTTGTATGCTGTTGTATGCTGTACTTTAGGTTTTGTTTAATCAAACTTCTACTATTTTCGTCAAGTTTGTACAATTCATATGGTTAACATTAATGTTTTTCGAGTATGATTTGTTAGAAGACCTTATGAAAAGTGACTATTCGAAAAATATTCTAGTAAAGTTTATTTATAGCGAAGACGTAAATTATTTGCAGTTCGAGCAACCGCAGCTTAATAGTTTTAAGAACTACGCATAAATTACGTAACGCAAAATTTCCTAATTTTTGACCCCCCCCCCCCCCCCCCCCCCCCCCCGTAACAGAACCGTAACGCGTGCCCCCCCCCCCATTCCGTTACGTAACGGGTGCTTTGTCGTCAATAATTGCGTTTTTTTCTCTGAAGAAACAACGTTATGAAATTATGAAAGGATCGGGTTTATTCTCATTTTATGAAGTATATATTCATCTAGTTTTATACCAATCTTTATGAATTAAAAAAAAATTAACCCTGATTTGGCGACGAAAAAAAATTCTCTCCATTGTCCCATCCATATCTTTATGAAAGGGTATCTGTAAACAAAAAGTCAAAAATTTATTCATATCTATACAAACGTAGCTATCGGTATGCGTAGTCATTTTTTTATTTTAGTTTTTTTAAAAAATGCCGACAGTTTGGACATTTTTTTGTATCTTTAAGGCCCTTTTTTGTACTCAAGCAATCTTTAAAAATAGTAATGATCAAAGTGTTTTAAATCGGCTACGTACAACCTTAGACACTGCGATTACAAAAATGTTTTTGAAAAATTGAAAAGCGGTTGGTAAGTTTTCGAGTATTCACCGAGACAAGGTCGAAAAAAGTAGTTTCGAGAAAATCGCGATCAACGTTTTCGTTCCGTTTTTCTTGATATAAAGTTATGATTCCATTTTCGTTTTTCTTGATATAAAGTTGTGTTTTTTTCGAGAATATTGATACTTACATGAAAGTATCAAGTCGCGGGCGATATGACGGTTTTTCATCTTCATTATATTTCTCAAAATAATAAGAGCTTGCACTTCATCTATTCTGAACGATGAGTTTTAAATTTAAAAACTTGAACATGCAGAAAATTTGCTATTTCTGACAGTTCTAAAATCGTGACGTAACGCAAACCTCGAACGCCCCCCCCCCTCCCCCACGTACGTAGACCGTAACGCCAGGTCGAACACCCCCCCCCCTGTTATGTTACGTAATCTATCGACGCCCCTTAATGTGGTACACATCACTATAAACATCGTCGCAAATCACAGACAACATTTTTAATCATTGCGTATATACGTCAGTTCACTATTAGAATCTTGGGGCAGTACATTCTTGATAATATCAGGGAATATCCATTTTATGAAAACCTACCATATTATATAGCATTGCAGAATAAACGTATGTTTGTAAGATTGGTGGTTGCGGTTAACATATGTGCATAATTCATGCAACTGCTTAAATATCATTAAGCAGTACTATACTTTTGGCAGCAACTATGACTATAAAATATTGTTCCCCTAGGGAAATATAAAATATGGTTAAAATATGGTTGAGAACTCCATACACAGCTCTCAATGTCCTCATCTAATCGAGAACCAGACACGTAGGGTATTTCTTTTTAATTCCTTGGCATCAACGATTTTCCACGTCTCACGGCACCAGCTGCTAGAAAATGGACGAACATAATTCCCGTTACGTTCCCTCGTAAGGATTCAAACATGTCCCTCCTCTGTCCCACCGAAATCGACAATGCTCTTCGGGAGTGACGAACCTTCTTGTTTCGCTTCTCGCAAAATCGTTCCGTTCGAAGGAGCCGCGGCGGAAAAAGGCGAAAACCAAAGGCAAGAAGAGAAATCGTACTCGTGCGGAAGGGCGCACGGGATGTATCATTACGAGAGCGTGAAATAAACATATACAGTATGGGAATAATGATGAAAAGAGCGCGAGTAAGGGAAAGAGGAGAGAGAAAGGATGGAGAAGGAAAAAACGCGGCATGTGGCCTCTTTGTTGCACCTGCTGTGTGGACGCTTTGATGAAAGACGACGCGCACAAGGACGAGAAGGGATGAGATATCATTTTCTGCGTTTTCACGATTGTCAGAAATCATTACACGTTCGAACGACGCTATTACCTGAAAACAGGCTGCGTGAATGAAGAAAAATTATATGAAGTGCCCCATAGCTGTATAGATGTGGGTGCGCGCCTGTATGTACGTACTTACACATAGCTGCCTTAATGTTCTCGGGAGAAGCACAGCGAGACGAAGATCAACGCCCCCATTTGTCGGTTCACGGGGTTGTGCACGATAAAAGAGAAACAGAAAGAAAGAGAAAGAGATAAAGGGAAAGAGCACCTTAATTTGACGCTTTCCGTTTTCCGGTGGTCGCGAGACGGTGGTTTTTCCCCCGGTACGGTTTTGTAGGAACTTGCGCCCCGCCGTCTTTCACGATTCAACGTTTTCTCGGCCCGAAACAACTTACAGACATCCGAATACAAACGTTATATATATATAACGTCCCTTCTGTACTTCGAATGCAATCCGCGGAACTGTAGGAAATAACATGGCTTTGGGAAAGTGACATGAGTCCGTGAAGTTAACGAGAAGTGGTAGGACCAAAGGTGTTATTAAAAATTAGGACTTTTTGGCGCGGGAGACCAAATTGTGAAATTGAGGAACAGTATGTATGTATACACATACATGCGTGGAGAAAGAGAGAAAAATTCGGACTTCAGTTAAGAACTCTGTAGAATAGACAATTATGGTTTCCCAGTGTGCAAGTCACCGGACCTGAGTGACTACACTGAAAGATTTGAGGGACCGGAAAACGGTTCAGCCTTTCCTATATTCATGTATCAGGCATTCCAATTCCCATCCACAGGTCCATCACTCTCACACCCTTTTGCAGTTCGTCTTAACAGTTTGAACACTGCTGTCGCAGGTCCAGACCGGGTCCCCATTTTTTTGTACGTTTGCAACGCAGTCGCTATTCAGGACGGATATTTGCCCATTGCAATCTGATGAGAAATCCTTTCAAGTAGTGAGATCACGTGACACATGTGCGAAAGAAGAGAGGGGAAAAGTTGAACTTGACGAGAATCGGTGTAAAAGTATTAGGACGTTGAATAAGTTCTCCCTGTTTTCCAACAGATGGCGTTACCAGAACTGCGTGCGTGTAGCTTAAGATGGTAATGCATATATTGAAAAGTACTATAAGCAAGCTTGACATCCGGTGTATGTCATTTCGCCCAAGTGTAAGCAACTTTTTTTCAAAAGTGTTGAACATGTGAAATTTCGTGCCAAAAATAAGTATTCGCGGGGACTTACTGCGGTACTTTATTTTTTTTAAATCTGCTGCTGAAGCGCACAGAATTCTTGTTGAGACTTACGGCGATCATGCTCTGTCGGAAACAACTTGCAGGGATTGGTTTAAACGCTTCAGACAGAATGATTTTTATGTGTGGAGGCATGAAGGCTCATGTTAAAAGCTAGGTGAACTTGCAGAATTATAAGAAGTTGATGACACATAAGTTTTGAAACGTTTGGAAGCATTAGGAATGATTTTTAAAAATAGAGCATTAACCCTTCGACTGCACACTTCCGCCACGAACCTCTGACTGAACATGGGGTCGCTCCGACCCCAGCCGTTTTTCAGATCGTTATTCTTCAGTAAATATGCATTTTTTCGTAGACTTGTTTTGTATCCAATGATCCTTATTTTGTGGCCAACATTTATTTTTTAAGAAGAACAAAAATTACCTGCTGAAACATTTGTCCAGGCACGAAAAAAATCAGATTTTTTTTTCAAAATATAACAAAAAGTCCTTTGAGGTTTTAAAGAGGAATATTTGTAGGTACGAAACAAGACAGTGTCAACCGTCTTTCCAAAAAGTTTACTTATTCGAAGGTTTGAATTTGAGCATTTTCGGGATAGTGAAAAATGGGAAAAATCGGCTCCTTCGACAGATTAATTGATGAAAAGTATATTTTCCGCATTTTTTTACTTCAGTGACTTATTATTATTCACATTTACCGCAATCGACGCATAAGTACATTCGGTGCTCGTTGCACATGGCCCTCCTGCATAACGGACACATACTTTTAGTTTCATGATCGGCATTCTAAATACATTATTTACTATAGTAGCGCAAAAGAAATAAATATCTATTAGCATTTCATTAACTTTCACCGCATTACTGCATAAACGGGGTCGATTAGACCCCAGGTCCGTTTTCGACAGCTGTCCTCAATACACGGGCGGAATATAGGATGCGATGTCCACCTATAGAGTAGGAGTGGGAGATCATTCGAGCGCCGCACTGCACCCGAATAGATTACCCCGTTTTGCAATACAGTCAGTTGAAAAAAAAATGGGGTCAAAATGACCCCATTGAATTTTTTTTATACATTACAATAAATTTGATTAAAAAAAACAGCGAGAACTTATTCAACATCCCAATATAAAGAAAAAAACGGTCATCGAAATAAAAAATCGGCGAAGACGATCGACATCGTTTTGGCCTAGAATGCCTTATGTGCATGGGACAGGCCTGCTCGGCCTTGTTCGAGCCTTCAGGACCGTGTCCGTTGAGGTGGTTTTGGTAATTAAAAAATTACAGGAGCGGCCCGTTGTATCCTCGTGTTCGTTACTAGGACCCACAAGCTCCAAAAGACCCTTCGGTCATCAACGATCACTACAGGAAACAAGAAGGGTCTCTCTCATGCTCTCTGTCTCTCACTCTGTTTCCTCAATCCGTACCCGTTGCCCTTTCTCGGCGCCAGCAAATGAGGCGTGATGCGAGGCGCCGTCCAATTATTTTCCCTCTTTTTTTTCAAAGGCGGATGTGGCCCTCGAGTCGAGAGAATTCACATTTGGAATGGCGCACCGATCTCAAAATTCTGTATTCATAAATATACACGAGGACGAGGGAACGAAAATTGTACCAATTTTCAAGCTGATCGCGGTGAGTGAAATTTTATATTCGCACATACTATGCGTGCGATATTTCAGTATCGTCAAATAGAACAGTGCATTTTTTTTTCGCTTTGAGCGATACGCTTGGTGGGTGGTAACAAGAGGGTCGCACTTTGAATAAAAGGGACGAGAAATAACAAGAGGCAAGTAAAAGTTGTAATGATCGGTTCGAGGGGAATAGCAAAACGATCGCGGGGAATAAAAAAAGAAGGAAAAGCGAAGGGAAGAAAGGCACATTGCTTTTACTCCCTTTAATGTACATATCGTGACGGACTTTTTCACTATATTAGCTTTATTATGAGAACTGTAACTGCATTATTACCGCACATTCGTGTTGCACTGCTAAGATGAGAATGAAACGAAACAAAAAAAACAATCGATTTCGAGAACTGTGGCCGTTCTGTGCGACAAAAATAACAGAGTATGTAAGGAATATAACAAAGTAGCTGCAAAACTATATCCTCCAACTATGGGGTGTATTCTCTTATTCCCTATTTTACTGTTTCGCACCGTTTTTCTCCTCAGTACTACTCTCAGTCCGCAATCGTGATATCAGGATTAATATCAGACATCTAGCGTTATTGAGTGATTAGATTATTAGATAGAAATGGGGCCAGCTCGTCATCTCCATAAAGCACCGTCCAAATCAGACGGTTTTCAGAAACGTCATTTTTCCTTGAAAGTTCCATAACTTAGCTTGAAATTTTACCAGTAAACTTCATTTTCATGGTAATTTGAATAGGGAATCTTTCCTCCCGTTTAGCTTACTACCCGATACAGTAGGACGATAATTCATTACAAATGATCTTCAGCTGCATTTGAAAGTCAAGCGGTAGATTATGATGCCAAGAAAGCACGAACAACGCCCGGATAAAAGTGAACTCGAAAAAAACCTCCCACGAGACGGGTCACAAAAATCGTGCAGTTAAAAACGGTGAAAAAAAACCACATATTTGAGACTCAGGTGTCAACATATTGTCGGTCCGAGAGACAATTACGTTACATGTGCACATTTTTACATCAATTTTTTTATTTCCGAATCCTTCACTCCTGATAAATAATACAAAACTACTCAACCCATTTATTTACTTATATCATGTTCCCCTAAAGATCGCTAATCGCGGCACGATGATTTTCAGAGCGATCACTTTAAAATACACCCTAAAGTGGGGAAATCGACATCACTCGTCATAGCATTTCATGAATTCGTATAAAGTTTACAAGTCGCTTGAATTAAGAAAATCGAACGCGAACGATTTCGTGTTCGTTACAACCTGTCCCGCGTGTGTCATTCCGCCTCAACTATATCCCCGATGCGCTAATAAATTACTTATCGACGTAAAAGGAGGCGTAAGCGGGAAAATGCGGTGATGGGTTTTACTTGGCGAAGCACGAAAAACAACGGGGTGGAGATCGTCGCGGATTATGAAGTAAGCGTTGCAACACGCGCGTTGAGTCGTAGCGGTACATTTTGTACGTGTTCACATAGATATATCGGTATACCGATATATTGTTTAGGTGTGTATGTGTGTGTGTGTGTGTGTGTGTGTGTGTGTGTGTGTGTGTGTGTGTGTGTGTGTGTGTGTGTGTGTGTGTGTGTGTGTGTGTGTGTGTGTGTGTGTGTGTGTGTGTGTGTGTGTGTGTGTGTGTGTGTGTGTGTGTGTGTGTGTGTGTGTGTGTGTGTGTGTGTGTGTGTGTGTGTGTGTGTGTGTGTGTGTGTGTGTGTGTGTGTGTGTGTGTGTGTGTGTGTGTGTGTGTGTGTGTGTGTGTGTGTGTGTGTGTGTGTGTGTGTGTGTGTGTGGGTGGGTGTGCATGCGTGCGTGTGTGTATGTGCGTGCGTGTGTGTGTGTGTGTGTGTGTGTGTGTGTGTGTGTGTGTGTGTGTGTGTGTGTGTGTGTGTGTGTGTGTGTGTGTGTGTGTGTGTGTGTGTGTGTGTGTGTGTGTGTGTGTGTGTGTGTGTGTGTGTGTGTGTGTGTGTGTGTTTTGAGTATGCAGTGTGAGGTGCGCGTGTATGTGGGGTGTGTGTATGTGGGGTGCACGTGTATGTGGGGTGTGTGTGCATGTGGGGTGCGCGTGTATGTGGGGTGTGTGTGTGTGTGTTGAGTGGGCACTGTGGGGTGTGCGTGTGTGTTGAGTGTGCAGTGATCGGGTATAGTTTGTGTGTGTGTGTGTGTGTGTGTGTGTGTGTGTGTGTGTGCGCGTGCGTGTGTGTGCGTGTGTAGGTTGCCCCGGTGTAAAAGACGACGTCCCGAAGCGACGAACCTACGACAAGGAACCCCGACGGGGTAATATAATCGCACGTAATGACACTCGATGGGAAGCATGTAACGTTTCGCTTACAACGAGCAGCTCTCGGCAGAGCTAACTATAGAGTGTAACCTCTCTCCTCCCTTTCCCTCTTGCTCTTTTCCTCTCTCCCTTTTCTATTCTCTCGCGCTCGCTCACTCTCGGTCTTCAATATACTTATGGATTTTCGTCTCTCTCATTGCATGTACATGTATATACGAACTCACGTACACCTCATAGAAAAGAGTCATGTAAACTGGCGCGATAAGAGACACATGTTTTAGCGCCCGACAAAGTGCGAACTCCACGTCAGATAACTGTGACGGGGTTAGTTTGAAACTCTCGAATCGATATGTCATACCGCTTCTTTCAGCGACTAAGTTGCATTTTCGCCAGCACATCAACAGCCATCTTCATGGCATACTTCCGTAATTTTATTTTTTCTATCCGTGGTAGTTTTCGTAAAAGGGTTTTAATGTTTCATTCGAATGTAGGCGCATTCGATGTTATTTTTTAGGGATAAGCGATCATTTTTAAATGATCGACATATTTCGAAAAATGAGCGACATATTTTTAAAAAAAGGAAGATTCCCGTCGAAGGAGTGCGGACATATTTAATTGAACATTTCGATTCGTTTGTTTGGGGTGCGTATGAATATTACAAAATTTTCGTGTCTCCCTGTGTAGCTAAAGTAGAACATAGAAGCTATGTTCGTTTCTATCAGGCTCGAATTAAGTGAATAGGATTAAAAGAGGATGCTGAGATGACGTCTATCATTTTTGGGAAGTTTCGTCTGTTTGTCGGTCGCTCTGAATGCAGTTGGTGTGAAAACGACTGAAGCTGGTTTTCTGAAGCTTTGGCATGTTGAAATGAGGGCTTCCGGATTTGGCTTGCACTGTCTTCTGTGTGGATCCCTCAAGTGGAATTCGAGAGAATGCGTTTTTCATTTTATCAGGACGATGGGGTAGGATACTTCCCACCATTTTATAAGAAAGCTCGTCACTAAAGACTCAGCGTAAAAGACTTTCATCAACTTGAACCATTTTATGTTTTTCTTCTAGTAATGGGATTATCACTATGCAGAAGAAAAGTTTTTCTTACCAATCCAGTAAACGTTTTTTTTATGTATAGAGAGTGCTTTCTCGTAATAAACTTGGTATTTAGCCACTAATAAAATAAGGTATTACTATCCTTGTAAAATCCCATATATTTGGTTCATACACATAAACCGATTTTTTTAGACGGGCGGCGAAGCCACGACTAAACGCAATTTGAGGATACAAACAAAAGTAATTGTTTTATTCGCGTAGGCACTCGTGTGTACTGAATTACGCATTTTGCGAAAATATTCAACATTGAAAACGATTCGAATAAATAAAGGTATTTTAAGTGCTGTCGCAAAATGAGCAATTTGAGCCAGGGGTATTCTCAGGGGAATCTACGATGCATCAGAAAACGCTTATGATAAACGCGTTTGTATGCATTCATAGATGCATACATAGCGTATGTAGGTGAGTGTGTGTGTGTGCGCGGGCGTGTGTGTACCCGTGTGTATATCCGCATATATGTATATATGAAAATTCCAACCATGTTTGCATATGTATAAAGAACAAATATACTTGACGCTTGCTTGGCTTCGCTCTCATTGTATATTAGCATTTAGTAATTACCTTATCGACCCGATCACCCCGTGCCTCGTCCCTATCAAGCTTGTATCTCTTCCCTTGCGTTCTTCGCGCCTTTCCTCCCTCTATAGCATATTGGCTATAGCACGCGAGGCCCGCGAGCTAACAGCCGCAACCAGCAGCGAAAGCGTCTGCATCTATATCTCTGTCCATACGTGGACATATGCAGGGTGTCCTGTTATGAATGGATAATCTTGCAACTGTCGACAGGTTAGATCATGTCTATATGGTGAAATTTCGGTTCAGTAAAAGTTCCACGGTTTTCGAGATAAAAATCATCTGCTTTTGGTTTTTCGCATGCTATTTCTAAAAATGATAACTTTTTTGACTCGGCTTTTCAAAAAATACTCTTGGTTATTTGTTTTATCTAGAAAAGTCTTCGGTAAATACTCGGAAGTGGGGCTCTTGCTAGAATAAGGCTAATTTTCGTTTGGGTTTGTTTGGGGTTGTTTGGGTGTGTGCGATTGTTTGGGTTCGTTTGAACCCTTGAAGAAAATTAGCCTCATGCTAGCAGGCGCCCAACTTCCGAATATTTACCAAGTCTTCCTTTAACCTTAAATGTTAAGGAAACTTTATGAAAAAAGATCTTGTGCAGAATTTTCATACAGACCAATTCGAACATCTGACTTTGATAGCCTGCGGTGTAAAAAAATGTACTGCGAATATTATGCCAATTACTTTGAAAAGTTGCTTAGTTATTGTCGATTCATATCATTTGTAGAAATGGCATGCGAAAAAGCGAAAAGACATGATTTTTTTTCAAAAAGGAAGATAAAGCACACATTCTCGAAAACCGTGGGTCTTTTACAGAACTGAAATTCCAGCTTATAGTAGGACATGATCTGACCTATCGAGAGTTTCAGGATTATCCATTCGTAACACTTATCTCTGCCAGCCGAAATAACTCGGTAATTAACGACGTCAGAAAAAAATGTTTCAGACAAAAGTTGTACGGTGTGAAAGGGGCCGTCAAGTGCGACCAATTTTTTTTATTTCGGTGGAGGCGCTGCCATACAGTAAAGGTCACCGCCACTTTTTAAAATGAAATGGTACATTTTTTTCAACCTTCTTGTAGAACACTTCAAGCCGCATAAAAAACATTAGGGGGTCAAAAGCGTTCAAGGTCATTCAAGGTCAGGTATTAAAATGAAATACAAATAAAAATATCTCGGATCACTACCAAATATTTGGTAGTGATCCGAGATATTTTTATTTGTATCATCAATACTGACCGTGGAAATGGCTAACTTGAAAATAAGAGGGACACCCTATATATATATATGTGTGTGTGTGTGTATAAATATATATAAATATATATATATATATATATATATATATATATATATATATATATATATATATATATATATATAGAGAGAGAGAGAGAGAGAGAGAGAAGTATGAATATCGAAGACTCGACTATGCCCCCGCGCGAACAATATTTCCTCGCCACTCGCAAGAACGGTGTGCGAAACAGTTTGCTCCCCCATAAAAGAAGCTTTGTTTCCGCAAAATTTTTTTGTTCATATTTAAAGTGAATAACACGCAGGAATTAATTTTGTAATTGAATTTTCTTTTAAGATAAAAATTACAATCCATAATACGTAGAAAAAATTTCTATATATGTGTGTGGGCGAGTTTTTTTACACCCAAAAACGTCTACAGTTTTTGAGACACTGGCCTGAATTTTTTCAACGTGAGTAGTGTATCACAGGAAATAGGTACTGAATGAATGTTGTACATTGCTTTAGGTTTCGAGAGAGTTATGATTTTGGAAAAAAAATATATTTTTATGCCTCAATTATCAACGTAACAATTTTGGATATATCTGGTTACAATTCTATGTAAAAATAGATTATCGTAGCAGGAATTCTGCAGAAATCGCTGCAAAGGTTGTTTTTAAGTGGGCTTCAATTTTCAACATAATATCGTTCAGCATAAATTTCTTAAAATTTAAAATATTCAGACAATTTTTTAAATAGAGTACTATAGTAAAAAGAGTCGTGATGAAATTTCACGATAATCGGCGAGACGATTTAAATTTTAAGGACGTTGGAGGAATAAAAACAACATTTCACCACATAACTTTCTCAAAGCTTGAGAAACACCAATAAATTTGTGCAATCCATTTGTCCATTATCGAAAAAATATAGTGCTTCAATTAAACGGGAAACTTGAGAATAATATTCTTCAATTTTATTATACAAAATAAAAAAATTCGATCTACAAACTAGCACATTAATTTATTCCACTCCTAAAACCGACGTTATGGACAAGTTGTTTTTTACACAAAACACCCTCCAAGAGGAAACCAAAATTGAAAGTCACCTACTCGTGGCACCACCGCTTACAATTCAGACTTATTCATAAGAGCAGCTTTTTTTGTAAAAAAAAACGTCCTCATAGGCTCGGCTTCGAGAACAAAATAAACGAATGAGGAAGCAGTGTGAACGTTTCCAACTTTTTTTCTTTTCTCGCAAGTTTCACCGTGTACATTTTTCTCGATAGTTTTTTTTGTCCCCTCTTGTGTCTCATGTCGCGACTACTTACGCGGCTTTTCGTCGGTATTGTTAGGGCCGGTTGCATAGAAAAGAAGTTTGGAAGGACGGAAAATTTTCTCGAAAATACAACAGAAGAATGAGTCGCGTTCTGTTCTCACCTCCCCCACACTGAAACATGTTTCGAGCTGCATACGTACGGATATATAACCATATACAGATGGTTTTAGGCGGCTAAAATATAAAGCAGGTATATGTACAGTAATAGTAGGAGAGGTCCCCGGGCAATATACTTTTATAGCCAGTACGACGGGTACCTGTTATAGCTGCCTGTTATGGGGTATATACTGTATATTGTAGTGTAGTACACACGTTGAGTACAGAGTGCGGTGTGTAGTACCAGTCCTAGAGAACGCCTGGTGTCCTTTTTAAAAGGTCGCCTTGCCAGTTCCAGTATAGTAGTCTTCGCATAAGAATCGCAACGATGTTGAGGGAGAGAGGGAGTCCTCATCCTTCACCAAAAAGGACAAACGAGGTACCGTTGCTATTTCATTGTTTACGATATATATATATATATATATATATGTTGTATGTACGTATGTATGTATGTATGTACCTGCAGAGTATTTCGTTGGGACGTTCGTACATCATGGCCTCACGGTGCACGAATAGCTCGTTGGGATGCACAAACAGGAGGACACGCACTGTTACACCTAGCCATCCATCGATACTACGTCTTGGATAAATATTGGAAACATTCGTTATTGACGTTGAAAGACCATTCCAGTAGGAATGGCTTGGAAGTCCATGATTTTTTATCATTAAAAATGCTTTTAAAACTGTATATGTTTGTTGAGTTACATTGGGTTGTTGGATGTCACGTGAAACTAAGGCTACCCCCACTCCACTGCCACTGTGTTGTAGCAGAAGGGGAGCTGCGTCATGCTGAATGCCAGTGATCGGTTGAAAAATGCCCTCTCGTCGCCCAATTCCAGTCATGTTAATTTAAAAATCATATTGCTTCAATCCATCAACATATATTTTTTGAATAATAAAAACCAACGTACATTATTTACATGCACCTGTTTTTTATTATCCGGGAAGGCTGATCACATTTGCATTGCCGTGAAATAGCTGCAATTTGTGTAATAACTGTAGATTTATTTAAATAAAATTCGACAATCAGTTCGATTTTTTTTTCGTTTATTCAAATGACTTGTGTAGATAAACATTTTTTAATGTTTTAGTTTATTTTTTGCCTCATTTTTTTGGTGTCCGCAAAGTGATGCCTAAAAGATAGCGCCTGATAGTGGAAAGTCCTACTCCTCCAAACATTGTCTGAATAAAAAAAAAAGAAAAAAATATTAATCAATATGAAAAACTATAGAGGTGTACGGAGGATTTCTTTTCGATGAGAATTAACGAAATGATGGCCATTTCAGAATTGAGTGTTGAATTGGGTGTGACCACCGTTTTTCGTTAAAAAAAGATGTAACATTTTCAAATTAAAAAAACGCTTTCGTCCGACGTTAAGGAATAGCGCGAATAATGAGGCAAAATTTGAGGCAGATTGCGTGAAAACTATTCGTTAAAAACCTTCGACCATTTAGAAAAATGAGGTTTCAAGAAAAACGCGCACCGTACGCGCCAGATTTCATGCAGCAGATCGAATCCCTTTTTCTAAGAAAGGCTGTATAGACCGGACTAAATCGAATTTCGCGACCAAACTTTAACAGCATGTTTATCAAAGTCCATATTTTTGGATAATGCAAAAATATGATTTTCAAAAAATGTCACTTTGGAATGGTCCCTTAACACTGGAACATGTATTCTTATTTACTCGATACTTTGGAAGATCTCGACCGGAAACGTATTCTTCGGGAATCCTTGGACAAATACGGCCTTATGTGCCGTAGATACAACGTAGATCGCTAGGTCCAGATAAGAGATACCAGTGACGTCATCGCAGGCAAGTTTTCCTTTCTGTCCGATACGGACGCGTCATGGTCTATAGCAGCGAGAATCACGAGAGCACGCGTGGCTGCTGATGGTTGTGTAAGGTCAGGGCCACGCTCGTTCTCCCTTTCTAACTTTCTCTCTCTCTAACTCTTGCGACTGGGAACACTCTTCTTTCCTCAAGAGCTCCTCTTTCCTTTTTCCTCCTATGTACACATACATTCGTGTGCGTGCATGTGTGCGTATATGTGTGTGTGCGTGTGTGTGTGTGTGTGTGTGTGTGTGTGTGTGTGTGTGTGTACGCGTGCGGGTGTCAGTTATACGTGGGTGGTGAGCGTTGGGTGTGTCTGTATTCCTTGACCAAGCGTCAGAGCCATGCCGAAAACTCCACTACGCGTGGTATCTTCTCGTTGACTTTGTCCGACGAACGAGTGATACGCGACGGCATCCTTAAGTCTCTGGGCTTGTACGATATCGTTCTCTCGTCGTACATAGTCGGTATAGTTCGGGTTGGCACATGCGGCTATGCGAAATGCCCGGATACCATGCACCGTGCACTACGTATGTCCCACGCACCGACACGTGGGTATGATTTGTCCCCGTGGTGCGTGCTGGCGGGTGCGTGTAAGCCTGCATGCGTCTGAGCCTGCGTGCGTGAGGCGCGTATGTGTTTGCTTGGGTTGTATGGGTGGGGTGTGTGTGTGTGTGTGCATGTGTGGTGTGATGTGTGAATGTGTGTGGTGTGATGTGTGTGGTGTGATGTGTGTGGTGTGGTGGGTGTGGTGTGACGTGTGTGATGTGATGTGTGTGGTGTGATGTGTGTGGTGTGATGTGTGTGGTGTGATGTGGGTGGTGTGATGTGTGTGGTGTGATGTGTGCAGTGTGATGTGTGTGGTGTGATGTGTGTGGTGTGATGTGGGTGGTGTGATGTGGGTGGTGTGATGTGTGTGGTGTGATGTGTGTGGTGTGATGTGTGTGGTGTGATGTGTGTGGTGTGATGTGTGGTGTGATGTGTGCGGGGTATGGTGTATGTGCGTGTGGTGTGGTGTGTGTGCGTTGTGTGATGTGTGTGGGGGGGGGGTGTCTGTGCTCACAGGAAAACGTTAGAGAGTGTAACGCCGTAACTACGACGATGTTGGGTCGCGCTCGACTCGCATTTCGAAGTGAATGGAATAGGAGATGAAGAGAGAGAAGAGATAGAACGTAGAATTCGCAACAGTGCGGACGATCAATGCCCTCTCTCGCAATTCGTTGATGCTGGGCATTGTCCTCTCTATGGTCCAGCGCCCTCTCGCCCATTTCTCCACTCGTAAGTTCTTTTCTTTTCCCTATCACACTACCGTCTCCATGTCCAGGCAACGTATATTTCTTGGAGCCTGGCCCTGTAATACACTTCCATAAACCTACGTAAACACCCGGTAGATCGATCTCCCAGATAAACTGATAGGCTCCGTGATCCAATAGGTCAGATGGTCCTGAATGCGTGGCTAAACGAGGCGTTAAATGTCGCAAAAGGCGTTCATCATTCTCGGATTAGGATGACAAGTCATTTCACCGAATGAAACTTTTTCCAATCGCGATTGTGTTCCGTAACGAATAGGGCGCTAGACGGCAGGCTACATCGACATCGATGTTGATCAGAGATCGCAGTGACTTGTTGGCGTTATTTTTACCATTCGGTTACATCTATTTTTCATTACATCTCGCTAATCTTGTATAATGGTATCGTAAAATAGGGTTGTCTTGAACTGGTTTTGGAAATTTTTTGTAGATAACTGTTTTTAAACATCCTCAATTCTAACTTTTTTTGCTCTAATAGTCTAAAATGTCCTTGCGCTATTAAATGTATAAGAAAGTCAAGCCCCGCCAACCGCCTCAACTTTACATTTAAAAAAAATGACCAAGTAACCTCGAGTGTGGAATTTCTTTGACAGGGCATTGAAATGCAACTTGTGTCAACGATTAAGGGTTACTTTAACATTATTTCGATTAAAAAATAATAATATTTTATGCATTATACATGGAATTGAATGAAAAACAACGATTTTTCAAAATTAAATTGTCATCTTTATTAAGCAGACATTTTACATGAAAATATTAAGTACCTAGGGTACTATTATGTGCACTTAACATCAGTCTAAAAATTATCATTGTGATCAAAATCAACTTGAGCAATATTACTATCAACTTTAGCACCATTATAATAAACTTGAACATCAAATTTAAACATACATAAATGCGCACACCTTTGAACCGGTTTTTGGGGCTCTGTTAAAGTAGTTCAAAAAACTGTCCAACTTACCCTGGATGTCAATGAAACCCAGTTTTACGGTACAATAAAAACAAGATGCTTTGACGGACTAGATCCGTCAATAGAAGGATGACAATAAAGTATCGATTGAAAAATGGGATGTCAGGGTATTTTGTGAATTGTTTAATCTTTCGAACTAACGAGTACTCGAAATTATCAAATATTTTCGGGTTTCATCTCAATATTCCAATGGCTGTGTATGACTGCACGATTTCGTTGACCCAGGTAATTTTTTTCTCTGCATAGTAGTTGTACGTAAATCCACTGTCATCGGCTGAAATTAAGGTGGCAGGCTTTGAATACGATACTGAGAAAATATTTATAAGTTTTAGAAATTTCATCTACCTGTCTGTTGAAGCAAAGATTGCGTGAAGACGGCTGGAGCTAAACTTTTGAGTTCTAAACTTTTGAAACGTGAAAAAATACGGTTGAAAAATTTCCCTGCACTTTGTTTCAACCCGATCCGTCAAGTAGAAAGTGAGAAAAGTATATTAAAAATGTTTGTTTTTTCAATTTATGGACAAAGTGTTTTTCTTAACATATAGAAATAGTATTTTTTCAATATTCTAAACGCAACGATTGATTGATCATTTTTTTTTAAAGCTACATCTGCGTGGAAAGTAATTGCAGATGTTTTTAAATCATTTTAAAACGTAAATCTTCGTCTAAAAATACCACGGTTGAATGAAACTTTGTCATTTCTTTTAAAAAACGTGATTGCTCGTTAAACAGAAAAAAATACAAATCGATCAAACTTGCACAACCTAGACGTTGTGCATGGGAAATAATTTTTTTTAAACCTACTTCGGAGTTTTCGAAGGACACATATCGCATAAAATTCATTTTCCGCGAACCCTGTACGATTTTTTTCACCGATTATCGACCGTGAAAAAATTACACATTTCGCCTTTAAACGGTCATAACTTGGGTAAAAGAGGCCGCACAGCATCCACGAGAATAGTATTGAAACGCTGAATGTTTTCCCTACTAAACGCCTTAAATTAACTTCAATTTTTAATTGTTATCGCGAAACCGCGTTTAAAAAATTCGTAAAATCCAGAATTCTGTACGATGTTTTTTTTAAAATGGCGTTGCTTAAAAAAAAAACTATAAATCCTTGAAGTCTGTCGGCTGTTTTTTACTCGACGATATGCTAAAACAATACGCAAAAAGTCAGACACCTAGCTTCTGATTTTCCTCGTGTCTCGAGGTCGTAAACGTTCCGAAATTTTTCAATCTCTCTGTTTTCGTACGGAAGTCCAACTTGAGATACAGATACAGATCTTTGTGTGGGCCGTTACCTATTCATGGATGATTAATTTGGTCATCACCGTCATGCGCGACAACACGACAGAATCGGAGCATAGCCATACAGCAGAACCAAAAGAAGATAGCAGATGAGTTTTATAGATAGCAGAGTTATTGCAGGAAACATAAATGTCGTTCTCCCTCCCGGACGATCGCCCTTCTTTTTTTTAGTGATTTTTATGATTTTTTTTACAAGGAACGAATGAATAGAATATATTTAAACTTTGGGAATATTGTATACATATTTTCAACAAAACATATCAATTTTTTCGAAGCATTTCCTCTGAATCTATGGAACATATAACCTGCTGTCCATGAAACGTCGATCAGACTTTGCTGCTTGTGTACACTCTGGAGGCCACAATTTTTATCGGCAATCAACACGATTTAAAGATTACTTTAAGATTACATATTTGTCTTCCATATGAACCTAACTCTGACCGAAACGTCTAAAAAATGCATTTCACAGAGGTATTTGAACAAAAGGATATAATTTTTGCCACTCTTTTATAACCTTTTTTGCTATAAAAATATATACTTTCAACAATATCACCCCAAATTTAGGTTCATATAAAGCGCAATCATATAAAGAAACTATCACTCAACAAAATTATAGCTCAGAAACTTTCTGAGCTAGAGTACACACAAATTGAAAAAGGTTGTTTCGAGAAAAACGGGTTAGAAAAAAAAATTACCAAAAACAAAAAATTCAGCGCATTAATGAATCATTCAATACCGCTTTGGGCACACATTCTCCACTAGTTTTACCAACACCCCGGAATTTAAAAAATCGATCTTTCGGGTCATCTAAACTGGTTTCCGGCCTTAATTAGGCCGACGTTTATACCCGTGGACGAAGCAGTCCCGACGAAGACACAGGTCTGTTAATATGCGCCTGGGCGCGCGCGCGCTCCTCAAACAAAAGGTCTCCGCGCGAAGGAGCACAGTACAAAAGCCTGTAAGGGTTGCGCGCACCTGAAGGCCGGGGCAACGAGCACCAACGACGAGAACAGGCAAAAGAGAGGATTGAAGCAGTATCGCAAAAGCAATCGTGGGTGTTGTGCACGAATAGATGGGCGCAAGCGGACGGAAGAAAGGAGTACCTGCTCCAGCGACGGAATTAGGATTACACGCCTTCGAATAATAATGCTATAAAGTTGGTCCGCAGTGTGTGACACGGGGGCCACACCATCGCATCGCTTCGCGATGGACAATGGTCAGCCGGTGGCGGGTGGTGTATTGTCCTGCCAGTTTTGTCCGACAGCGGCACACTGTCCTCTTCCTCACCCCTCCTCCACACCCCAGCCTGCGTACATCCTGCACCCATAGGAAAAGTGTACACTGTTGTACTTGTCTCGGTCTCCTTCGTATATACACATATATATATTCGTATATACACATATACACTTCGTATATACACATATATATATTCGTATATATATATATATATATATATATATATATATATATATATATATATATATATACAGACTCTGAAAAGTACACGCAGGTGCAGCAACGTCGATGAGCCGTGGGGGGTTCGCTTCAGGAATTACGGGCATTCTGTTTAGCGGAAAATTCTCTACCCCAAAACTTCACCGTTCGGACAGTACAGCACCAAAAAACATCGCATGGAGGCCTTCGGAGGTTCAAAAATTATGCATTGGTACACGAATCATGCACCCTTGCAATATTTAACGCAAATTGGCGTTACAAACTTACATCCCTTGACGACGCTTTTAGTCTTGTCGGTATGAAATTTGTTGAATTTGGTGATGGCGGAATCAAATAATCTTGGTTATTTTGTGATCTCTTATGTCGCCCAACGAACCTTTCGTTCCCATAGTTTCGGCAGCTTATTAGGTACTTTTTCGTAGTCCGAAGATTCTCTCTCTCTCTCTCTCTCTCTCTCTCTCTCTCTGTCTCGTTTTGTCCGTCTGTTTTACTCGTGTAACCCTGGCGCGCGCGGTTAGTCATTAGGGTGACCGGACCTGCGTAAATACACAACCCAAAAACATACTACACACGTAGACTTCTTTCTCCTTTGCTCTTTTAACGATTTCACGTGGAGCGTAGCATATTCGTAGGCGAGGGATAGCGATGCGAAAGAGGGCGAGAGAGAGAGAGAAAAAAGAGAAAGGAAGAGCGAAAGACACGCACATCCGTGCCGCGGAACACTCTAATTACGCCTAATTTCGTTAATTACCGTGAGCGGGAATGATGCCTCGTCGTCGTCCTCGGCTTCTCTCTCTCTCTCTCTCTCGCTCTATACACATATACACTAAATTTATGTATGTGTATGTGTGTGTACTTTGTAGCACACAATCGCACAGCCCCTTGGTCGCGTTGGGTGCCCCGTCCCTAATTCGGGGGTCCAACATTGTGTCTAGACATTAAACAACATTCGCGCGCGCGCTATCGTCCCACGAGCTCCAGAGAAACACGCCGCCACACGCACACACCCACAGACAAAGAACCATACCGACAGCCCATTGCGCGGCTCTTTCTCTCCTTCATTTAGCCACTTCCACTTTGCTTTCCCATAACCGGCACACCCCATAATCCATTCAGAGTCCTTGCGCCTCTTCTTCCTGCTCGTCAATTTTTCGCCGGCCCATTAAAATCATCCTCCGTCCAGGGATTTTTGCATCATCGGGCAAGGAATCTCGAACGTGCGGAAAGTTACATATCGGGCATATGCTTATCACGCTGTATCAGTAGAGACCCTGCTTGGTTAAGATAAGTGTAAAGAGACTATGTACATCGGCCCAATTATCGTCGAAGGAAGTTCTCCCTGTCAATTGACTTTGGCGTAGAGGGTGAAAAAAAAGGAACGAGGATACAAGGTAACGTTAGCCGAACAAATTTATGACGCAAGAGTGTGGTCTGTGTCTGCTGAAATGGTTCCGAAGTTGACCAGCACAGCAGCGCCAGCAGCAGGTCGTTCAGCTCCCTATAGTCGAAGATCAGTCTGGCGAAGATTCGACAGGTAGTGAGAAATATCGTATGGTCGGGGAGAAGGAAGCAGCGAGAGGTTCGGCTATTCCATACTTGGGTAGGGAACCCTGGCCTGAAAGGCTTACGCCGGGTAGGGGGTGTCCCGATTGGCCGCGGGTACAGGGACATAAAATTCATGCCGCACTGACAGACAATGACGCAGGCCTCGTCGAACATTCAACAAGAAAGAGACGGACCTGTATCCGGGGAGAGCAAGCGAGATGCAGCCTACCCCCGAGAGGAAAACGAGAACAACGAAGAACAATATTTCAGTTGGAATGCACGTTGCGAAGCCAAGGAATAGCACCTGCTGTTGGTGAGGTTTGCTCTGGCTGGTATCGTTTGCGGACCTCACTCGAATGCCGAGGGTCTTTGCACTAGGAACTACGCGAAAATCTTGGAGGTTTTTCATCATCTTAGGCTTCCTCTCTCCTACTCTATTCTTCTGCTTCTTCTGTTCGTCAGTCTGGATATACCTGGATCAAGTGCGGAACAAGGTACATGCACCGAGATGTACACGAAAGACAATCGTCCTTGCGCGAGATCCGCTCTTTGACGCGATGTATTAGCGAGAGTCGCCAGGGGGTAAGATCTCATCGAGAATAACCATGCCTCCGTCGGTCTTTTGCTTTTTCAGCGTTCTACGTTGCTTTCAATGAATATTCCAACGGGAAGGGATGTGTCCGTACCAACGTGGATTTTAAAGGCTTATACGGATCCTCTCCGAATAATTAAAAACCGGATGAGATTTTATTTCGATCCTATATATATATATAGGTATGTATGTATGTATGTATGTATGTATGTATTTTTTTTCATATAGACATACTAGCATTGGCTCGCGGCTTCGCTCACGTATATGTCGGAAATTTGGTTAACTTGTATGTCTGGACTGGACTTTAGGGTCATGTTCTATTAACGGGTTTGCATAAGCTTAGGGACCAAAAACAGGTATATTATCAAACAAAACAAAAACTCTGATCAGAGGATTGGGGTGACGAGGCCGGGAATTCGGACACGACTGGACCATAGGCTTGCGAAGGTTGAGTTTTTTTTTTAGTGAAAATTATTGTCAAAATGCTGGCGCTCCTGCATAGACAATGGATGTAGTTGGTTCCGGCAACTAGTGTGGTCCGAAATGAAAGATATAAAAATGTACTTTTAGTATAATAATAAAACTCACGTATAACCGGATGCTTTTTTGAAATTTTGAAAATCACGAACATGACGAGTGGCGGAAAAAAGGTTCGATTTTCGGCCGAGCAACAACTTTAATTTATTATTAATCTATTATTAACAAATGAATAAACATAATTGAAAAATAAAGCAGTTGTATAATAGAAAGTGTTCTGAACTATGCTCTGCCCGAATTTAGAGGGGGTCGTACGAATAGTTTTTGAGATACAAGTTACACCGTTTCGTCAATCATACTTTCGAGATAAATGCAATTGGAAAAGGGGTAGGCAAATCACAGCGGAGTGGTTCGCCGAAACGCAGTGAGTGATCTGACGCTTCACAAAAATCATCATAATTTGGTTAACTTGTTGGGTTTTTACGAAGTCTTCATTGCAAATTAAAATTACGACCAACTTTGCTCACACCGGCAGGCCGGCAAACAATATCTGCAATATTGATAGTTAGCATTGGATGTTAAGCTTACCAACTTAGTTTGAGCCTGAAAAAAAAGATTGTACAGGCACTTCAATTTACTAGTATTTACAAGATGCATGCATAGATGCCAGCAAAGAGTACGCACTTTATAAACTTTTATTTTTACAAACACCAATTTTGGGAAAACACTTTGTACTTTTTATTTAAATTAAGCTTTGTTCATTTAGGAACTTTATTTTATATATGAATCGTAAGTAACAATCTCGAAAAATATTTTTTAAAAGGCTCAAACTTAGAACCTTGAATCTGGATCACAAATTCCAAGTTTAATATCATTCTTTGGGTGCAAATTTATCGCAAACCTTACAAAACGTGGATGAAAATTATTATAAAATAAGATCAAACGCATGAAAAATATATTATTAGTCATAAAATTGAAAAACAAATACCTCGACGGTTGTTGTCCAGTACCTTGACATGGCATAGCCACTAGCAGGTTAGGTGGCGTTGCCAACACGAGAAAAAATAAAACAATTAAAAGCATCGCGTACTTTTTCGTGGCTCTACCCTACAGATGCAGAAGTGGACTAGACCATTATATCGTTTATACTGGTTCAGTGTTCACCCTCCTTGGAATTAATTATATTTCCGGATCGTAACGCAGCAATGATACTTATAAAAACTCGAGTCCAGCTGAACCTTTTATTCTTCAACGCCGGTACTGTCCACGCTAAATACAATATTGTTGTACTATATAACGGTCGTCGTCGAATCTCGTAGCCGAGGGTCTTGAAATAGAAGAGATCTTTTCTTTTCACGTTTTTTTTTTCTTCGGTTTTTAATGCACGTATACACGAACAATATAACGCATATACACACGCGGCTGAATATCCCCCTTCGATGAGAAAACTATGACAGGAGGAACGCCAGACAATGAACGCGGTAGCTTCGGCTATGACGAGGAAGACGAAAAATACGAAGAAGATGCACGAGAACTACCGGCGAGAAGAGAGAGATAGAGAGAGAAGGGGGAGAGAGAAAGAGAAAGAGAGAGAGAGAGAGAGAGAGTTCTCTCTTGTACTACGAGAAGAGGAGGGCCCACCGGGAACGCGTGTACTCACGCACCAAGAGGGGTGGGAACCCCGGGGGCGCCCGACTGTCTGCTCCGTCCGGTTTCCCTCGCTCTTTCATTCGCCTTCTTCACTCGTTTCTTTCGTTTCTTCTTTCCGTCTTGGACGCGATGCAAGTTTCGAAAGTTGGGAGACCAACCCTCGCATGACCAGGCCGCCATTTTGCGGGACATCCCGAGGACTTGCATCCCTTTTACGTGCCATTCCGAATCGTCGCGGCGTTTATTTGGTAATTTTGACGACTAGCGAAACCAGCAAAAGAAACCTAATTGCCAGGTGGAACATGCTAAAAAAGTCGCGTAGAGTGTCAATACTTTATGGAATACGACATGAAGTGTTTCCAACATAGGATGACTTTTTTGGATAGTCTTCTTGTTGAGTAACGTTTTCTTGGTGAGCCGTCGGTTATTGGAAAACTCCCGCAAACGCCGATCTCTTCATGAGCAGTGTGTGGGCCACCTATGTCCCGTGCAGAAATTCGTTGGGGTGTCCCCATATCCTACCACATCTTTATAGGCCAGCGGTCGGCAACAGACTGACTGCTGAGGGTAGAAAACTGGACCGCCAAAAAAATCTTTTAAAACTTCAATTGACTCATTCTGTGTGCCAAGACTTTGGAGAGATAGGAAAGCTGTCGCAATTTTTTTAATCGCCCTACGAAGCTTCGCCAGCAGCAGAATGGACAGATGTGGCTGCGAAGTTGTTCAGTCTATCAAAGCCGTCACTTCAAATGGAAATAATAAACTCGCAAAAAGTTGTTTCCTTGCAAATGTACAAATCTGCACTTACTGATGAATTTTGGGGTAAGCATGTTGCAGAAAGGTATACAAATTGCAAAAACTGGCTCTTAACCTGGCAACTATGTGTGATTCGTCATATACGAGTATATGTAAAGCATTATTTTGAAAAATATATTTCTTGATAAATAAATACCGTTCAAGGTTAACGGACGCCCATCTTGAAGGCACTATTCACATATGTTTGGTTCTTCATATGTATGTAAAGCATTTTTTCAAAAATGAATTTTTTGAAAAATAAATACCGTTCGCGGTTAACGGACGTTCATCTTGAAGACACTCTTCACATATGTTGTTTCTCGCGAGAACCAAACTATAAAAACACTGGCTCAAGATCGGAGGTGCAATTTTTCACATTGTGGACCTATGTGAAGTATATAATTTTTAAGAGAAAAATAAAAACCAATAATATGTCTTTTTCTAACCCACATTCTATTCGAGAAACAATAAAAACCTGCTTGCTGTAATTAATATTTGGAGTTTTTTTTCGCTGCACTCTAATCAAATATTCTAAAAAGTATCCGGACCCTACTATAAAATACTTGCGTTAAAATACCGTTAAAACTAATATTTTTGATGATTTTATTAATAATAATTTTTTAATAATATTAATTAATTTTATTAATAATAACTTTTTAATAATATTAATTAATTTTATTAATAATAATTTTTTGATAATATTAATTAATTTTATGAATAATAATTTTTTAATAATATAAATTAATTTTATTAATAATATTTTTTTAATAATATTAATTAATTTTATTGATAATAATTTAGTTAATAATTTTAATGCCGTTAAAATACCCCACTTAAAATACCTCTGCTATAGGGATACACAATTGGTGGAATCTCCAAAGAAAAAATTTCCTTTCGCGATACCGTGCACAGATTTCTTGAGCCCCAAGATGCACCCACATCTCTATAGGGATTCGTTACGGCGCCACACATAGACAGTTACATAGAATTCTGCACTGTTTCTCGACGAATGCCGGTTGAGAATTCTCACCACGTTCGAATAAAAAATATGAGCAAGGTCACGAGAAAAATTTGGCGTGTTCAAACGTAACCTGCATACTTCGCGAGCGTGCGGGTGTGTGCTGATATTATGTCAAAGTGCCGAAAAATAAATAACGAACGACAATTATAATGTATTACCAATGATCTGATTCAAATCTATTTAAAAATGTTTAAAATCTACTTTTTTAAAGCGTTTTATACCTTTTGAAGACAAGGCTTATACTTCTTTTAACCTTTGGCGTTCACACGTTCTGACTACGACACGCTGGTCACAGGGGGTCGCAATGACCCCAGCCTTGTTTAAACGATTGCCGCGTTGACCGTATCGTTAAAAATGACTGAAATGAATGAAAAATTCCAAACATTAGTTTGAACGTTCTACAATGTGTTATTCTCGGTATTATATTTTTATCGAATTTTAAAGTAGCGAAAAAAAATCAGCAACGGGTCACCGCGTAAAAAGTCCCTTTTTACGCAAAAAAAATCATAATTTTTGCGATTTTCAATTTTTTTTCATTAAATCTTAGAGAGATACTCTTGAGATATGGTAGTTTAAGAAAAAAAAAATGGTTCCGTAATGGGCGTTTTTAGAAAAGCCATTTTTTTGTTAACTTCATTTATTGACGATTCGTCCAGCCCTAGACTGTACTTACCAAGGGTGCCCCAAAGCACCGCTAGAAGGCAGACCACTGCCCTCGGCCGCGAACAACTTACAGCAATTTCGGCTTGAAGTTGGGCTGGGGTCATTTCGACCCCGGATGACCGCGGAGGGTCAAGGTTTCTAGTTCGCGTGCCTAGTTATTTTGTTAGGGAAATTCCGCGCACAGAATGCGATGAGATCCATCAAGAATCGTATCGGATTCTGTTCGATAGTGTGGAAATCCTTTAGGATTCGATTTGGATTTGTACCTTTAATCCAACCGGGGATCCCAATTAGAATCCAGTGTACGAGCCCGTCGTTTTAGTATTAGAATCCAATGTGACGATCCATCGGATCCCCATCAGGTAGTAGAGGACAAGTATGGGAATCCAATTGGATCCCTACGAAAATGTCTGCACGGAACTTCGTAAATACAAGCTCGTACTGTGACGTCTTTAAGGCCAAGGGGGCGCTATTATCTGGACAGAGTTCTCCACGACCTCTCGCCGAAGACTGCGCCGAGGGCCAGGGTCTGCGCCGAGGGCCAGGAATGCGCGAGAGCTCCTCTCAGCGAGGACCAAGGCGCACATATACATACATGCACGCATAAACATACGCACGCACACACAAGCACATATATATGCAATGCCTATAACTATAATATACAGCGTCGAGGATCCCGCACGCGGAACGTTTTGACGAGCCCATAAAATGCGAACGGGCCGCCAGGATATGTATAGGATGAATAAGGGGAAAAGAGAGGGAGAGAGAGACGAGCAAAACGCTTGGACCATCGAACGAATGTTCTCGCGATCTTCTGTGAGAGCTATCTTCACTTCTTGATATACACGCACCCACATACACCGAAAGGTGAATTTGAAGCATTCGACTATGAGGACCGTCCTCATAGTAGCCAATTGTCGTCATAGTGCACATTCTGTAAGCCCTAATGTCTTCAAAATTACCATTGCACAACTGTATGCATATTTTCATAATGGTCATCTCAACAATAGTCTGAAAAATCGATTCGTTTAGAAAAAAATGTTAAGGGCCACCCTCGAAACAGCGCGACGTACTGATAGCCAACGTTACGTTAAGATGTGTATATGTATTCGTGTGAGGGTATATATGCACTAGGGTTATTGAAAAAATCGACTATGTTTTTTTTTTCTTCAAATTCCCCTGTTCCGTACGTGCAGTAGGTGAAATATTAGCCTGTTAAAATATTAGTTGTTAATATTAATATTTGAAGGCATGTTAGTGACATGGAGAAACCTTTGCTTGCTACTTTTGAATTTTATAACTCGCCAACGGGTAAACGTACAATAATGCGCAAGAATATTTTTATAGGGAATCAAACCCTCTGTAAAAAAAGGTTTCTTATCGTTTTATGATACATCTACTTTTTCAAAAGTTTTTCAAGGTCAAAATTGAGTTAATAGTAAATTTCAAGATTTTTTCACTTTTCATTTTTTTAGAAATCTTGTCATAAAATAATTTCAGATGTAATAGTCTTATGGTCAACGGTTATACAAAGTCATTTTTTGGCGGCAAGTTACTATTTCCGTGCAATGAATTGTTCTGTTAACCTAAAATGTAAATATAAAGACGTCAATTGTGATCAAATTACTGGTTCATGATTACTTTTGATAAAAATTGGAAAAAACATGAGTATTTTTTTCGTTTCGTTGATAATTTTTTTGTAAAATAATACACTTTTGAATGTTCAATATAATATCCCACCCTTCTCCGCGCTTTCCTCATAGCTCGTGCGTACCACACTTCGGTTAAGGATGTCCAAATCGCAAATGATGACAAAATTCTGAAAATTTGGTATGTTTTTGTATGAAGTATTTCAGAGGTCGTGTAAGAATTCCATGACAATTAGGAAGCTCGTTATTGAACAATTAACATTCACAAATTAAATGTTGTTTTATGGAAACTGATGTAACTTTGCAATAAGTTTTTATTTTGACCTCTCAATTTTATAATATCTACAATATACTGAAAGCAACGGAAACAAAACGAAGTTTATTGATAAATTTTTTTTTATTTCTTTTAAAAATTGTTCTTAACAAAATGTTAATTTTTTAATAACGAGCTTCCTAATCGTCGTGAAATTTTAACACGACCTCTTAAATACTTCATACAAAAACATACCAAATTTTCAGAATTTTCTTATCATTTTTTATTTCAACCCTTAAGGAGGTTGAAGTAATGATGATAGAATTCTGAAAATTTGGTATGTTTTTACATGAAGTATTCAGGAGGTTGTGTAAAAATGTCATGACGATTAAGAAGCTATTTATTGAACAATTAATATTAACATGTTTCATAGGGACTCAACATCCTTAATTTCCTTTGTGGATACGAAGCATAATCCTGTTCTTTCTTTTACGTCAAAAATTCTCAAAGTTTCCCAGCAGGAATCCTCGCATATACGGCTCGTTCGGGATTCCTTCGAGCAGTCCTCTCTTGGTCTATTGACCCTTCCGAGATTGAGCTCATTTTTTCTTCATCATTTTTTGGAACCTCGGAAGACAAATTTTACAGGCTCCTAAACCATCTCAAAGTACACATATAACACGGCAATATTGGGCTTCGACGGGAGGCTCACAGAGTTTTAGAGAAACGGAGTAATATGTGCGAGGAGGGGGAGAGAGAGAGAGAGAGAGAGAGAGAGAGAGAGAGAGAGAGAGAGAGAGAGAGAGAGAGAGAGAGGAAAAAACGAGATGGAGAGAAAACGATGCGCGAGCACGACGAGACACACCTGGCCGAAGGCCATTCCGGGTCTCTCCCGGAATCCTGAAAGTGCAGTAAAACCGTGAAGCGAGACGAGGCACCGGTATATAAGGACGACAAGGAGGATGAAAAGAGAGAATTTCTTCGATCTCACTCGCTTGCTCTTTCTTCCCAGATCCTCCGAGGTTCGACGATCCATTCAAAGAAGAAGAGAGGAAATGTACTGCGTACTGTATATATATATATATATATATATATATATATATATATATATATATATATACTGTTTTCACCCCCCGCCCCCGCGTTTCTTTTGCTCGCCGTGTGCTGGATCGGCAGAGTTCAGAGCGCGGGCTACCTTGACCTAGCTTGATGCCCGTGACCAGACGATGCCATTTCGTAACTTGCCCCTCCCCCCCGATATACCCCTAGATCCTATCAATTCAATTTCGGTATCGCTGGTACCTCGTCATCACGGTGGCTCGTCTCCTCTCCTCGTTCCCCGAGTATCGCTAATCTCATCGGATATAAAGATAAATTCAAAGGCCTCGCTCGTCACTACCAAAAATTTGCATTTTCTTTCGTCGGTGATTCAAATTTCTCCGGCGAATGTCGCGGGCTTTGTGCGAGAATGTATAAATGTTTTTGGATAAGTGTTGCTCGGTCGCCGACACTCTTGATCCATGTGGGGAACTGTCAAGCGTGAGAAGAGGCGGTTGAACGCGTTCAGAGGCCAAAGTACACATTTATGCAACAAACGTTCACCCACAACTACACGTTAACATTGGCGTAGCTGGAATTTTCTGCTTGGGGGCCGGGGGGCTGACGAAAAAATGGATGATTGCCATCTTTTCTTTTACGAAGTTTGGATAATAGTCGATGATGTTTGCAGTAACTTTTGCAGTTTGTTAACAAAAAAAACTTGCTTTATGTTCTTTAATCCAGTTTCCAGTGTTTAAACATTATTTTCGGTTGAGACGCAATTTAAAAAATCTTAATTTTGCTATCTCTTTCTGCAAAACGGCCCTTTGTAGTTGCAATTTTTTTGAGTTTTGACTTTTTATCCGCCTCGAGGCAGAACAACTCGCACAGTCGGTGGAGCTTGCTGAGAGTACTATTGCTGCTTGGAAAAGTTTATATAAGTGAGGGTGGTACTCCTTGTTATAACGATTTGTTAAATTTCCAGCATTGGTTTAATCATTTTTAAATGAAAGCACGTTTTTCACGTTTACGTTCACGTTTCACGTTTCTCACGTTCCATTATTTCAATTATTATTATTTTTCAAAAATTATTGACGAAATTCTCTCCGTTCTACGTATCCAATTTCCAAAATGCGTCACCTGCATGAGCCAACGGTAAATCATGAAATCGGCTTTCTAGATTTACAATGACACTATCTATTACGTGGTAGTAAATGGTAGAATGGATTGCTTTTGCCCACAGTTAGCTCACAAGGAACATCCCACAGGTGACCTCCTTCGATTTGGTAGAAATCTGGATATGTTATAAGGCATCGAAAAATAAGCGATACGTATTTTTTTTATCGGCGGAAAAACGGTTTTAACGGGTGAAACGCACCCTCAAAAATGGGGATGTTTTTCGTTTTTCGTTGATAACGTTTCAACGGTACGAGATATAAAAAAAATTCAAATTGCAACAATGTTTATTTTTTCCTATACTATACATTGGATATGAGAACGATAACGTTATCGAGGAAAAACGAAAAACACCCCTATTTTCGAGGGGTGGTTTCACCCCTTAAAGCTGTTTTTCCACCGACAAAAAAGAATACTCATCACTTACTTTTCGGTGCTTTATAACATATTCAAATTTCAACAAAATCGAAGGGTGTCACCTGAGGGATGTTCCTCGTCAGTTGTGCAATTGGAATATCTATTTGATTACCGTAACAAAATAGGTACTTTTATACAAATTACAAAATTACGATGAAGGAAATAGTTAGTTTCCTCTAACGATTTCTTACGCTTGCTTTGGTGAAACGTAAATAAAATAATCGGTTATATGAACTTAATTATTTTGGATCGATTTTCCCCGGAGGGGGGGGGGGGGCACTGGGAATTCTGGGGGCGTGCTTACCTTTGTCCCGTCCTGGCTACGCCAATGCACATAGACAAGGAGTCTCAAAATGACCTGACAATTTAAATCGCGAGTCATTTTTTTTGTGACGAACATGGAGTACCAATCGTTGACAACTGACATCATGAAGTATAGATAAATGTCTATACTTCCTAAATCCTATACTAAACGTTTAAATATTTAATTATTTAAATACTCAAAATATATTAGAATATTTAAATGGAATATTAAATAGAATATTTAAATATTCTACTAAACTAAATAGAATATTTAAATACTCTAACACTTAAATATTTAAATACTCCAAATATTCCCTTCCTATACTAAATGTCTAAATAGCCATGAAGAATTAAGGATGTTGAGTCCCAAATCGCAAATGATGATAAAATTCTGAAAATTTGGTATGTTTTTGTATGAAGTATTTCAGAGGTCGTGTAAAAATTTCACGACAATTAGGAAGCTCGTTATTGAACAATTAACGTTCACAAATTAAATGTTGTTTTATGGAACCTGATGTAACTTTGCAATAAGTTTTTTTTTCACCTCTCAATTTTATAATATCTACAATACACTGAAAGCAACGGAAACAAAACGAAGTTTATTGATAAATTTTTTTTTATTTCTTTTAAAAATTGTTCTTAACAAAATGTTAATTTTTTAATAACGAGCTTCCTAATCGTCGTGAAGATTTAACACGACCTCTTAAATACTTCATACAAAAACATACCAAATTTTCAGAATTTTCTTATCATTTTTTATTTCAACCCTTAAGGAGGTTGAAGTAATGATGATAGAATTCTGAAAATTTGGTATGTTTTTACATGAAGTATTCAGGAGGTCGTGTAAAAATTTCATGACGATTAAGAAGCTATTTATTGAACAATTAACATTAACATGTTTCATAGGGACTCAACATCCTCAAACGATCGAGCAACGCATAGAAATTGATATTTGCTGCATTGTTACTGCATAGTTCTTACAGACAAAGTTTAGCCCCCAAGATCGTGCGATTTGCCATTGGACTTCTTTCTTTGGGCTTTTCTGAAAGGAAAAGTGTACGCCAATGATCCGCAGACCATTCCGGACCTCAAGGAAGCAATTGGACGCACCATCAATGAAATTAATCCCCAATTATGTCAAAATGTTATTGAAAATTTCATCAAAATCGTGAATGTTTGCAAACAGGTACGAGGTGGCCATTTATCGGATATTATGTTCCACACATAACCCCCGTGTTTCTACCTTACACAGAAATAAAAATATTTCCACTTTTCAAATAAATAATACGTTTCTACCTTCCATTGAAATAAAAATATTTCCACTTTTCAAATGAATAATACGTTTCATTAATAAATTCAAATGTCAGGTCATTTCGAGACACCCTCGACGTAAATGGACACACATATCTCGTAGGTATCCGAAAGAGAGAGGAGAACACCGGCTGTTTGTACGTTTGTGTGAACGTGTTATGCCAACGTCGCATCAGTATTCCAGAGCAGTGACGAGAGGCCCGCGATCTTGATGGTCCCCGAACGCAAGGACTTTCGTCCTTCTCATCTTTCCGTAGCGTATTTTCTCCCCGATCCCCCATACATACGCGCGGCCGATACTCAGAGGAGGTTCTTTTCTATACGGGTAACGGAAGACTCTTCCTGCACCAAGGGAGAAGCTGAGCGGACGACGAATGGATGCTTATTAAAAAAAAAAGGACTTTTGCCCACGCCACGGAGCGTTGC